>OX465282.1:147346726-148546726 GCA_949987705.1 Thereva unica
GATTTGCATAGAGGTGAATTGAAACAAAATATCGTGCCAATTCTTATGAATTTTGGCAAAAAATATAGTTATGGTTATCGTTCACACACCACGGACTTTTCTTCGCAAAGACTTCTATAGAATTTTTTCTGTGCAACAAAGCAGTGTAGACAAATGTGCGTTAGAAATGTCGGATGGTGAGGACTCTAGGCAACTACTCAATCTAGGTGGTCTCAATCATACCAAATCGTCTATGCACTGCGAAATGTATAGGAAACCACTGTATACATAGATGATGTTTTGTTGCCACAACTCGAGTTCCTAAGTTCAGTGGTTGTAAGGTCGGGTGTGCCGGATGTCCTATGGAACTTAGGGAACTTAACAGTGATGTGATGTCAGTTCTGGCGAAGAAAAGACACTCCAGCTCGATGGTTTATTGTGGCAGAAGCCACCTTTGCATTACATCAAATCTCCTCGGACACATCCAAATTTAGGTACATTTTAATAAATTTAGAAAGTGAAATGCTGGGTGTAGTCGGAGACCTTATCTATTCACCTCAAACTCACTAAAAGCTTGTATTATCTCAGCGTTTGGAGAATCTTCCAAAATTCGACTTCGACGACTACTTCGAGGACGACCAATAGGTACCGGAAACCTTCTTTATACCTGCAGCAAATGAAAAATCTTGCTAGTTGTCAATGCAACGACACCATACTGTGATCATTTTTTTGGAACAATTACCAGAACTCCCGGTACAAGCTGATAGAATTGCAAAAATAATGCATCCACAAATAAATTCCATGAATATTAGCACACCAATGGCAATAGAATCGCAAAAAGAAGCCAAGAACGTATGACCGAATACCATACCATTAAATGCAACGGTTTCATACAACTCGGAAATTTACGAATTATGAACTACGGTCGAAACCCTATCAAAAGAGGTCCGAAATCTATGTGCGAGATCTCACAATCGACAATACACAAACCAAGGCCGGAGGCGGTGTTAATCGTCTTGGAACACCTTACAAAACAAGACTACATTATGTATGTGCTACTACCATAGAAAATTTCGCACAAAAGCAGGAAAGTGTCAAAAATGTTGTGAATGGCAACAACCGGAAAACTACAGTCTCATATTCGCCGAATATCACATAATAAAAGAAGACGTGCTATTGATTCTGGATACCTGGACATGCCGGGCACAGCGATGAGTCATCGTGCCCGAAATGATGGAGGTATTTACTACCTTAACTCCCTACAAAACCCTCCCTAGTAACCCATCTCCCCATGTTTTTGATAAATTTGTGGGTCAACTAACCCGTAACAGACGCGTCCCACTTCCTTTTCCATTCTTTTACGGACTCGCATCGCCGCCGCACTCTATTTGGCTCTCCTGTAACAAATTCTGGATCATAGAGAAGCACGCCTCGCCAGTACCTCTATGGGATCAATCCTGCTACCTGTGCCAAAACAATTGGGTATCTCAAAATCGTTTTTTTCATGCGCACTGAGAGTCTTAAATCCCCACGACGAATGTAGATACGAAAAGTAAAGTACGCAACGTCAGACCGTTCGTTTAAAACCCCAAATCACTCATTCATTTATATTCTCAATCACAATTCAATCAGTCTCACTGCGAATCTTGTTGTGGTCAGATGCTATGGTGAGGAGGAGCGAGTTTCTAAGGGGAAATCACAATGCACGAGTCCTTGTATTTTATCCATACACGAAATGTTAATGTCATATAAAATTCCCAATTGTATTGGCGCACCCTATATCACTCACGCCGTATAGGTAGACAAGGCCCTGTACGCGCAGGTCTCACGGAGGGCGCTTAGTCTGTATGTGGTCATCCATTTTCTGCTGTTAGCCGACCTGTTAAACGCTGCTGCTGACACTGGCGCTGCCTAAGGCAAAATTCCAATATTGAGTTAAGCACACTCTCTCGCTCTAGGGCCTCCACGTTGGAAATCATTCTTGGGAATGCTGCACAAATAGTGGAAGCCTTATCCGCATTACCTTCCAAGTGTGCTTTAAACTTAAGCCTCCAGTCCGCCATCACTTCCTTGTACCTGATCTGCTTCCATTGAACCTTATGGACACTTGTTTTCTCAGTATGCTGATCAGCAAAGCTTCAGTTTTCTGCTCACTAATCGTGAGAACATCCGGGTATGTTTTAATCGCTTTCGAGGCGCGTTCTAATCTCTTTAGCCGGCTCTGCACGATGCAGGGAAAATCTCATTCAAATGTTGGCTTCCAACGATTGAGTCAGCATCGACAAAAGCCCGAATGTTCTCAAATACGATTGGGGCGCTTGACATTGGACACTCGTAGTTTGAGTATCGCTCACATCAAGCGTCCAACGCTTTAGGGTGTTCATAGAATTATGTGGGCTCTAGATAGCTTCGTGCGCGCATAATTCGATCTCATGCCCTAAACATGTTAAGGGCGACCGACGAATCACTTTATACAGCGACTGAACGAATAGAATACATGCCGATCGACCGAATCAATATATTTTCTATTTCGTAAGCGTTGCTTGTCAAACTTGCATGGGTGCTATGGTATGGGACTGTGTTGCTAATTCCGTGTGTTCCTGAATGCGGGGTGTAGCATAATCGGCTGTCGAGGATATTTTCTTTGTCGCCGTCGCTCTTATTGTGTGCACACAACGAATTTATTTCGTCGACACTTTCGTTTTTTCCGGCGAAAATCGTTTCGCCAACGCCATAGAAGAGGCGTTTTCCTATGAGCACTACCCCGATGTCATCCGCGAACCAGATCGAAACTGCTCCTTTTGGGAGGCGTAGCCCAAATACATTGTGATTCACCTGAGTCCCCTAGGATAGATCTCTACTGAACTCCACATGTTGTTCTGCACACCGTGGGCCGATCCGCAGACTCACAATGAAGGGATCAACCTTCTAAGAAAGGGTTTTGCCTAATAACAATTTCGAAGGGTAGTCAGTTTGTCAGACTACCCACCCGGGCCCTACACGATCCGCCGGCACTGACCTCAAGCTTAGCGTAAAAACTTCATACGTCCATAACG
Source organism: Thereva unica (assembly GCA_949987705.1). NCBI lineage: Eukaryota > Metazoa > Arthropoda > Insecta > Diptera > Therevidae > Thereva > Thereva unica. Next base: position 147,349,762 of record OX465282.1, read on the forward strand.
TTATTTTAATGTCACTCCAATATCAATATTCCAACACTTCCAATATTTCTTTTAAGTAGATTATGATCAATGACGGTGTGCTCCATACCATGCCATCGATGGAATGATAATGAAATCAACAAAAAGAATGTTGACACTACCAGAGTTGCAGCTACTCAATAGAATTCTACGAAAAGGTGCAGCACAGAGAGTAATTCCGATTAATTTAAAGGGAGGAAACGACGTGACAAGACTATGGAATCTAAATTCATAAGTTTCCAGCCCCCGTCGCAGTGTACACATAGGAGAGATACGTAGATAACAGCGTTAGCGTCAGCGTCTCTAAATGGCTTTTTATATCAGTCTCGAGAGGAAAACTCGTTCTCAGATTGCTCTGACCCAAATTGGGTCGACAGGTAATATATTACCGGCGCATACCTGCGAATATTTATGTATAATTCAGACTTTTCTCTCTCGTTTTTCATGCAATCGACCCTTGGATTGTGGTGTGTTTTCACTTTCGTGTAGTACTCGACAAAAAAATATCTTATCTGCACGGCGGTATGTATGAAAAACACCTATGAAATCGCATGCAGGATACCACTTGGACATTGGTCAGTAATCGGCCATCCTTTCATGCGATGTACGGTCGCCATGAAAAATGTTTTTCGCGATAATAAAGGAACATTTCGGAATGACACATAAACAGGGGATATTCCGCCCGGGGGGACTTGCCCCGCCGCACCAGCCGCCCAAATCCGACCGGCTCTCTCTATGGGAAATTTATTCACAGCTGACATCCAAAGTGACCGTTTTGTCTCCAATGAATCCAGCTGATCGTGGCAATTAGCATATTCGCTCCCCGTGTCTGATAAACAACCTGTGTGAACCACATTGCCATTTAAGGAGCCTTTAATCATTTATGGAGCCAAAAGATAACGCCTAACTAGCTTGCTACCACTTACGAGATAGCCACTAGGTTGGCAGGCAATTTGCTGTGGCGGATACCTTGTTGCACCTGGATTTTGTTCGTGCTGTGAACTCGTTTCATTTACGTAATGTCGCGTCGACAAAGAACACATTAAGGTGAGCTGGGTGGACGCTTTCGTAGAGTCAATTATGTCACTGTAATATGTGCGCTAGGGATTACTAGGTTTGTAGGTGGTTGCTGTAAGTCGGTTGCATGTCCTTTATCTGTTAACTTTAAAAACCAGATTTTGTTTTTTTATTTTTATCGTAGAGTTTCTCTGATCAATTTATGGGCAGTTAAATCATGCTAGGAATTAGTAGAGCAAGCATTGTTTTTTGATTTGACGAAAGGCTGGAATATACATAACTTAAATTTATTATATTTAATATTGACATTAATATAACCTTGTTGAACATATCATTATTAGAGCAATAGATCTTAGGAATCACCCTTTCTTTAAGCAGTCTAACATGTTGTTCAGGTTGTGGTGCAATGTTTGATAGAATACTTAGTTTGAAGGATAGAAGAGCATAGGATAAGTTAATTGGTGCCAAGGGGAAGTACCCTAAGAGTTGATAACGGACCTGACCTTCTATAATTCCACGAGTTTGTACGAGTTTGAAAATACAGCCTGCGGCAGACTATTCTACAGTCTAGCTGTTCCACTTATAAACAAACTTCATAACCGAAGTGTACGCGAAAAGGAGAACCGCCACGACCCCAGTGGGCTTGTGTTTTATTGAACGAAAATATTGACTTGTTGAAAGCGAGCAATAGTTTATATCATTCGTTATCATTTTAACAGGGCCACTATATTCCCATATACCTTTGCGAATCATTTGCCGAACACTGCTGAAAAATCGTCTGCCATCAGTATTTGCGAGGCTGCTGCCTAATATAGGGGGTCCCAGACTAAGCCGATGCATCTTTATCACAAGGATGGTTAGTTCAATCCTATTGCATGCAGGTCACTGTGTGCAAAGGATTTGAACAAAACGGGCAATATGAGTGAAAAAAATCGTTATATTGCCCAAGTATTCTTCGAGTATGCTGTGCATACCGTACTACATCTGACGAAGCAGATGTTCCACAGCAGGAACAACCTCCTTAATATTGTGGCGGTTGAGGGTAACAGCATGTATCTACAATTCAGAATCTGCAAGCAAGTAGCCCAAAGTAGTGCGTTTGTGGCTCGTAGTCAGTCCATCGCAGCATGGTCGAGCAAGAAGGTGGAACGAGTATATTAAGGAACGATGGGCCCCATTAACTCATAACAAATGTGAGGAAGTGATTTAGGAGGGAACTATCTTACTACCACATCAAGTTCCTGAGTGAATCTGGAGATACATCGCTTCAAGCTGGACCATTTACTGTTATGTCTAGAATTATTGACGATAAAGAGGACAGGAAGCATATACGAGGTTTGCGGAGCGCAGGGTTGCTACAAACTGCTTATGCTTTAGGGCTGCTATAGCCCCGGAAAATATCCTGCACCAGATGGTGAGATCGCAAGTATATGTGTAGAAAGATGGTAGTGTCGCTGAAGAACATCCCCCGAAATTGAAGCAAAACCAGCCTCAACGTGGCAGAGAAAAGCAAAGAAATTACAGGGGATATATCAGCCAGATATGTATAGAAGTTTTCAAACTCCGTGACACAAATAATTTGAAGGGTTCTGCGCACCTCGTTGCCCAATTTCATAAAATTTGTTCTATCATTTCCCCTCTATTAACTTAAAAAGGCAACAAACGCAGAAAAAACTCAACAAAATAATTTGGGAAGGGATGTGCGCATGCCGGATGAATAAAGTTAAGTAATCTTTATATGTATTGAGCAGAGCTTTGAAATACATGTAAAACTCCTGCTCAACAAAGGCAGTATATCCATCGTAATAAGCATAATTTTACTATAATTATGCTAAATATTTCTCATCCCTAAATATAAAATAAATTGAAAGAATTGCTGGAAAAATTTCTTTTAAAGATATGAGCATTTTCATTCATAAATTGAGAGTTCTCCGCAGCCGCAAGCAACACAACCTCCCCAGGCAGAAGCGCGCTTGCGACTGGCGGAAAATGTCAAAAATCTAGTAATCAAAGTGATAAAAACACAAATGTCGTATTTTTTAGTAGAAATTACTACAAATTATTTCTGTGGCATATGTGTAAAATATAAAAACCTTAAAATAAAAAAAATATATAAAAACGGGTGTTTTTCAGTCATAATTTGTAAATTTTTTAAATAATCATTGAAGTCCCAGAAAAATACACCTCCCTTTAGCAATACACAGTCGCGACTGATTACATGGCAGCAAGTGATTTGATAGGAGGAGTTAAGTGAAGCTTTTGTCTGAACTTTTTAACATTTTTAAGAGCTTAGCTGGGGAAGATGCGCGGGATGTCACGAGGTTTGAAAACGTCTATACATCATGATCCGATCCGAGGCTCAATGACCTAAGTCACAAACAGATTAGCACGACCTGCTAGTTTCCCATACATTTAATTTCCGTGCCGCCTGCGCCAATCTGTTTGTGCCTTTTTTTCCTGTGTGAGGTATTAGGTCCAAGGTTACTGCGGCCATTCATATTTGTAGGCCAGACCGCTTGAACAAGTTCAGCAGTGTGCCTAGTGGCTTGCCGCTTAGACTTAAGTGTTCGAGCAGGGACTCCTTGAACAAAGAAACCCTGTTCCCCGCTATTGCGGGGCACTCACAGAGAACGTGGAGGGCAGACTCATCCTCTTCCAGGCAAAGCGTACATGTGGAGTCCTCCATCCTTCCTATCCTCCATAAGTGGTAATTTAAACTACAGTGTCTGGTAATCAAGCCAACAAGTGTCCTAACATCATTCCTACTGCGCCCTAACAATTCCTTGCCAGTCTTAGGGGACGGCACAGGCAGGAACCGCTTAGAGTTGGCCAGTCCAGGCACGGACCTCCAGCGTTCAGTATGTTTCATCAAAGTCCCCTTTGAAGCAAGCTGGACGGATCTGGACCGATGAATGCAATATCAGAGCCCTGTTTATCCAGGGTATCCGCACTTTCGTTGCGTTTGAAGCCCCGGTAACCCGGAACCCGGAACCCAAACAAGAGTAACTTGATTGAGAACGCCCAAATCATCAAGAGCATGTTGGCAGTCCCAAACTAATTTCTTACCGCTCTAATTGCCGCTTGGCTATCAGAGAAGATAAAAATCCATTTATTTTGGTAGACACTTCTTAAGTTCTCATGAGGACATGCAAGAATGGCGTACACGTCTGCTTGAAAGACAGTTGTTAGAGTGCCTAGACTTATCGCCTTGCTGAATCTGGGGCTTTTACTCCCGATTCTGGCGGCCACACCTGTATCTGTTTTAGAGCCATCCGTGTACCATACCAGCTCGCCCGGCAATCTTTTAAGAAAAATCCAGGTTAGCCTATCCTTTATGTGCACATAAGGTTGCTTAAATTTTGAGATTCTAAAGGACATGCAGTCCGATAGCATCCCCGCTTCCGGAATCTCTTCTATGATGATGATTATTATAGAATGTCCTCGCCCAAGACCAGCGCCCAAGTGATCATTCGCTTTCAGCCGCAGAGCCGCGTTTATGGCGGACTTCTCTACCTCAAGGAGGAGGGATACCAGATTGAGGAGAATCTCCAGCGCTGCCGTCGGGAAGTGCGGATGGCCCCAGTGATGGAGAGGCAGGCCATTATTTTAATTTTGCTTAAATTTGGTTGTTGGTTGCATGAATCTAATCGTCGTTCCATGCCACCAAACTAAAGCTCCATAAGTTACCATGGGCCTAATGATGGTGGTGTATATCAAATACATGGTTTTCGGCTGCAAACCCCATGGAACCACAAGCTCTGCGGCAAGTGCACTGGGACCTGGGTGTTCTGCTCATCAGAGTGTCCATATGCTGGTTCCAATTGAGCTTGGCATCTAGCGTCACTCGTAAATATTTTGCTCGTTGTGAAAAGCCTATAGTTCTGCCTGCGAGTGTAGGTTCCAAAAGTCCCGGTAGTGATCGTGTCCTGGTGCAAGGAACCAGAATCGTTTTGTCGGGATTGACTTTTAGTCCTACGCTCTCGCACTAGCTAGAGACCATATCTAGTGCCTGCTGCAGGCGCCTTGACATGGCTCCTTTAGTTTCACCTGTAACTACTATTGCTAATGCTTACACCGTGGTAAAAAGGTTGATTTTTCTGATTTTTCATCTTGTATCTGCTCTTTTTCTACCAAATTCGAGCAATAATGCCTGCTTCTTAATTTTATTTTGGAGAAATTTTAGATTTTCTGTGTTTATTGGTTCCCATTTGCATAAAAATTTCATACTTTCTGGTTTATGGTACACAACAAAATTTTAATGAAATTACATATTTTAAAGAAAGCGCATTTTTCACAAAGGAAATGAAGGCCCAACTCCATGCCTCTTTTAGAAGTAGTTAAAATTCTTTACGGGCAGCGCTTCTCCCGCCGCCATAATAGTTCGAACTCGGACTCGCCAGACTAATATACCCAAAATCAGCCAAGCCTCGGGAGCAAATGAATTATTCATTCGCCCCCGAACAATGCCGGGTATAGTATTGCCTGCACAGACACCACCCCGAGTTAGTAAAAAAGACAAGGATTATAACGAAGCTAATAAAGTTATAAAGATAGGACATAAAACTCAATTTCATATTCCACATGAACTCGTAGGTTATTTTTCCGCCACCACCAGCCATGATGTTGATATTGTGTATAGAGTAGATGAGGCAAGGGAGGATGTACAGAGAGATAGGAAGGGAGGTAAGGGGTGTTGGTTTGAATTAATAAAATTCAAATCACAAAATTCTGCCTGTACTTAAAACAGCTCAAAAGCTTCAACAATCGTCATAAACCGTTATAAAGGAATTTATGCCGCTCATACTTGAAATGAGCTACTTAAAATTCAGCAACATCCTCGCGGCGCATAATCATACTAGTCCCATTCGCAGCAACACTTTCCAAAATAAAGACATCATAAAATTTCTGTTTTTTTTACAATAGGTGTAGTAGTCCTGCAATTTCATTTTACAACTTTTTTATTAATTTTTATATGGCCGTTGCCATTTCGTCGGAGTTGACACCTGTTCCTGCCTGATGTAATAAGGCTAAAGTATCACTGGAGCAACAGCAGCCATATTCAGGCACATACATACCAGTACACCGCGGGCCTACACTCTCTGCACAGCGCCAGCAGCCAGACTTACGCCGTCTTACGTAAGCAGTCCTCGTTAAAAAGTAAAATTAAGTAAATGCCACTTTGAGCCCCAAGACAAGGAAACCCTAAAAGTTGGGGCATAAATCGTGCTCACGTATATAAGAGACCTTATCCAGGAACTCTGGTTTCTTTTGAGACTTTGTATACTATCCATTTCGGAAGCGGCAGCAGAGCCATGGGGCATAGAGGATGATGGGGCCACACTCTCTACCGTATGCCGCCACATAACACATTTGAGCGTTGTGAGGTTAATTTTCACTTTTATTACGATGCTCCAGTGCTCCATGAATCTCAAAAAGAAGCCAAAGAGCCTCTCAACCCCATATATGGGGCCATAACACGGCTCCACAGATGGATTAGAGAATTTATGAGGAACCCTGGTCAAAAGACTCCCGGCCTCCGTCCCGTGCTCTCTCTCTCTCTCTCATGATAATGATGCCGTGTGGTATGGATATGTTACCTGATGTTAACCAGATTACCACTACTCCGTTATGAGGGGTTATTATCAGCTGGGGATGGCATCTTGGGGGAATTTAACCACACATATACCTAACGCTCGACTGCCGCATGAATTTGACAGCCTGATAAATTATTTGTGCTAGTTACTTTCAATTGACAGCAGCCGGGTATCAACTTCACTCGGGACTTAATAATGCCCTTCCTTTTGGTAAATTGATTTAAGGCGAGCCTTTTCGTCTCAATTATGTTGCAGCCAACTAAAGCAAAAAATATTGGTCACAGACACACATACCTTATGTACTCGGTGGTTAGGTCGATGACATCTTTCCTTGAGATTTTCCTTGTGGTTTCTTTGGTACAGTTTAATTGAATGTCCATTTTGCGTTATCCTTGCGGTTTATGTTTTGAGAGAATTCATATTAAAAATCAATCTGGAAAAAAAAGAAGCCATGATATAATTGAATGTTCTCACATTATTACAGTAATAAAGCAATCTGCAATCTGTTTACTGAGTGAAAGACACAAAGAAACCAAAGCAATTTGCAGAAACTAACCCTTTCTTTTCATCATAAAATAACAAAGTAAGAAAGCATAAAATATAATAACAAATAAAGCAATCTGAGGCTGAGGATCCCAAATGGGATGCAAATTCGATATCTTTTCACGCAACATCTTAAGCCGCTGGTATTGGCGGGACTTTCAAAACAATTTTGCAGATTTTTAACACTTAGTTTTGCATAAATAAATTTAGTGAAGAAAAATGCACGGAAAAGTATATAGGTAATACTTGCATACATAAATTTATTTATGAAAATGAAGAAAGCCTTTGGGAATGTATACGTACGCCTAATACTATCCACCTACCAAGAAATCGATAATAAAATCCACACGATTGTAAATTTATGTATAAATAAAATCACATTAAATTTTATATTAATGCAACTTTGTTGGCCTTAGTATATTTCTGTTTAAAGTTTAGGTATGGCTTTATGATAATGATACTTATTTATAAGAAATTAATAAAATTTTGTTTTATTTTCTAAATACAGTATTAAGGTAATGCTTACAAAAGTTTCTTATCTTCCAAAATTTAATGAAAGAAACCGATTGAATTCGCGAAGAAGTATTCGATAATAAAAGCTCGAAAAATATCTGTGACTCATATTCTAGGAGGCAATTATCTTGGTGATGTCAAAATGTTCCATTTAGCATTATCAATAGACCGGTTTTCGTTTAATCAAGGAGGTCAAGCAGCATCGGACGTGGTTAGTACTCAGTTGGGGGACTGCTTGAGAAACGTCACTCGAGTTAAGTTTTTGTCTACTTTTTACGTGAATTTCACTGGTTCAACCAGCTGAATTTCACTGTTTCCCTTTGGTTGACTGGTCAACTAGGAAACAGTGATTTAATTCGTTTTTAGAGAGTACGTTAATTTGCCCATCGTGGACCAAACTTCGTTATCCTAATTGGGTTTATATGAGGTAAAACGTTAAACTTTATATTTGGACATGTATCCCTAGTGTGGTACTTTAAACTCGCGTTTTTCTACCTTGATTGTAGGACCAATGTTAGGTCTTCTTGTAGACAAGGCCACCATGTAGTTCCATCTACCATGTACCCTTCGTGTGCGAGGTAAATTTAAGAAGAAGGATATTTGAAGGGTCTTAAATTGGGTGGTGAAGGGCGACAACTCATCTGGGAGAACTACAAGGTCAGAAAAAGGGAAATAAAAAAAAAAAAAACTATTGGTCAAGGAGGAGGACTGTCGTAATCGACGAAATTCTGCAGAATACACAATATATCGGAAAGTCTCAAAGCTCATGAAACAATGTGAACGATGGCAGAGAAGCTGGAAAAAACTAGTAAATGGAAGTTTCCTCTACAGGAAGCTTCTTCTCGGGTAGGCATTTCGATTATTCGAAATCAAATGAAAACGAGCTTGAAACGAGATTGGGTTTTTTTTTATGGAAAAACCAAGCTTAGGTGTAACCCTTTATACTACCAGTCCGTCATATCGTTCAGTTCATGGTGCAATGTCTAGTAGTAAGCTTGGTTTGAAGAATAGAGGAGAATAGGAAAGGTTAGAGGGGGTCTGGAGGGTGTAGAAGAAAATGACGATGAACCTCACGTTTAAACTCTAAGGTGTTGTACGAGTTCGGAAATACTGACTGCGGGAGATTATTGATAGGATCGTGAAGAGGGATTAAAACCTGCTATAGAAAAACTTTTCCGATATAAGAAATCGGGGACTGACGTAATATTCTTCGCTTTCTCCAATGCGACAAGAGGGTTATTGCACTTGAATTGGCAAATTGTGCACTTGCACCGGGCGCAATTGCACTGGGACACAATTTTTCCATTGTCCTTCATTGCGATCAAAAAATGAGGAGCACAATGGCATTCTGCACTGGGCATATAAAACCCAAGCGCCGGCCCTGTGTAGGAGTACTCCCTTTAGGCTTTTTTGAAGGTCAGAAGGAGACCCCTCTTCCAATGATATGCTAATGTTAAAATCATGGCAAAGGGAGACATTTCGGAGGTACATATTAATACCTCTCCTAGCAGGCACCGAAGATTACTCGAAGTTGACTCTTTTCCTGTTGAGAAGTTACAACACCTCCCTTTTGCCGTATTGCCCCTCTCTTCTAAAAAATCGGGGTTACCACATGTCTATAGCCACTATGCAAGTTATTGCTGTGGACCTAAGGGAAACTGCATCCTAGCATACAATTCAGAAGTTAAGCGAAATTCTATATATCTATGTATATGCTCGAAATATTTATTATATTTTTCATTATGTTTTTACTGGAATTTGGGTTTAGGTTATTTATTTAAAATTTAAAGACGGACTCGGGCTTTTGTACTGATTTTATGGGTTTGGGTACCACTGATATTTTACTAGTCCCATCATAATCACTCAAAATAGCCTTAAAAATAATAATTTCCTACTATATTATACAAAACTTATATCAAAATTGGATTAAAGCATCGACACGTTAAAAGGCATTCCTCAGCAGAAGCTAAAAGACATAAAATGCAAAAATTCCATTCCGTGTCATAAATTAAGAGAAAGACTAGACAAAAAGCGAAAAGTCGCGGTTTATATTTCGTGAAATACTGTAAAATCGTAAAAATGCTAATAACACTGTTTAGCATTAATGGCAGCCGTTTAAGCTTTAACGACAGATTACACACATTTCCAGTCGGTTCTTCTGTCGGGGACTTTTTTCCCTCTATGGCCTTCCCTACTTTATACTATGTAAAACGACATTTATTCCGGAGCTTTATGGGCGACGATATCGAGTTATTGCGGCTGTAATTTAAAAGTTACATTGGCTTCTTGATTGCCACGACAATGTTCCTAGAATAAAGATAGCTGGCAAGTAGATAAAAAACAGAAGAAATCGCGGCCCGCATTCAATTAAAAAGTCATAAGAAAGGATATTAAACTCGAATAAATTAAGAGAAAGTACTGAAAGTATCTGCAAGTTCGCTTTTTAAGATACAAGAAAGAATCAAGTGTTTTCGTTTCGTTTCGTTCAAACGATGTTCAGAATAAGAGGTTTAATGAGACTTTTTAAAATCCTGGGAAAATATGAATAATGAGCACTTCAGTGAAGGGAGGAGTAGAACTGGAATAAAAATAATAATGGGAATGGAATTAAAATACTTGAACAACGACGGAAGAAAAAATCCTCGAAATTTCGGAGCACGAACAAAAAGTTGTGCTGTTATCATTGCAGGGTCATTCCATATCAAATCACCCAATTCTTTGGACCTCACAGTTATCATTTTTTATATTTGTTCTTCTGGTGGAAACTAAGAGAAAAACAAATTTTCAGTTTTTTTGTTAGGTAGTTTTAAATTTTAATTGGTTATCGCATCAGAAACACCCCTACCACTAACTAGGTGATGAGTACTAAATTAAATAAATTGTAGTTTAGGGTGGTTTCAGATGCTCTAGGACTTTCTGAAAATTGTCTTATATCTAGTAGGGGTATGTTCTTCAGAAATTGGCGTGGTGAATCATTATTTTGGGATTAAAAAATAATTTATGTTCAAGGGTTGCTGTGGGGGTGGGAAAGAGGTGAGTGAGCATCGAAGAAGTACCGCCCTAGAAATAAACTTAAAAATATTTCAAGGAAGTGGGTTGTAACGAACCACGATTCATTACTAATAATCCCTCTCCCAATAAAGCTTTAGAAAAATAAATCTTCACCCAGCAGGCCAGGTTATTTTCTCTTTGAAAGCTTCACTTCGAAGCTTTAAAGCTTCCTACCCCGACAAGCTTTTCGGCTATAAAAGAAACCGCTTCACCAGGCCCAAGTCAGTCTTTCACCAGACTTGTTCCGGGGAGGCCGTTTTCTCCGGTCCAATACCGTGCCGAGGTATATGATCCGCGGCGCGGTAAGAACACATACCGAATACCTGTGGGAGGTCTGTCCAAGGTGTATGATCCGACAATTTTCCTGGCAACATTTTCTAGAGTAGTGTCAAGGAGTGACCCTACCAAACACCGATAATATACCGAACACCTCATATTTTACCTCTCTCAACTACCAGTGCTAATATCGTGAAACATATCGACGAACTCCCATTTGACTTCACTTCTGGCCCCGACGGTATTCCTCCTGCTGTCCTTAAGTCCTGTGCGGAGGCTCTCCAGTCTCCACTTAAAACTCTTTTTCAAAAATTCCTGGATAAAGGGTACTTCCCTGCTCTTTGGAAGAACTCGTTCATAATTCCTATCTACAAAAGTGGTAGCAAGAACGAAATATCGAATTATAGGGCAGTTGCGAAGTTGTCTGCTATACCGAAACTTCTTGAATCAATTATCTATTCTGCAACCGTTCCTATCTGCAAGAGGCTGGTCTCAACGAATCAACATGGTTTTCTTGCAGCTCGTTCTACTACTACCAATCTTCTTGAGTTCACTTCTCATGCAGGGCTTCGTTTCTGGTTGTCAAATTGATTGTGTTTACACTGATTTTAGTAAGTCATTTGACTAGCTCTCCTATTCTATTATAATTCTAAAACTAAGAATGCTTGGCTTTCCGCAAGCTCTTCTAGTATGGTTCCAGTCTTACTTAGCTGACAGGACCTACCAAGTTCTTTTTCATGGTTCCGAATCAGTAACCATTGAAGCGACATCCGGTGTCCCGCGAGGTAGTCATCCTGGCCCTCTTCTGTTTATTTTATCAATTGATGACATTTTTTCCTTGCTAAGACACTGTATATTATTGATTTACACTGATGACATCAAATTGTACCGTCACATAAAGACTATCGTCCCAGGTTTGGTCTTCGCATGTTAAAACTATTGAAATGGTTCAACGAAGACTCGTACTAAAGAGCTCTGCCCGAATGTCCTGGAAGGACAAGGAGAGCAGGAGTGGAATTGTGGACCCCACTGATCACACTCGGGCCCCCTTTCGTGAATTCCTTTCGAACAAATCGAAGGCAGGACTGCAGTCGGGAGCTTGGTATGCTTGAACAGTCAACCCACTAGGCACTGGGGCTGAGTGTAGAACAATAGGCCAAGCGAATGGCCAATTGTGTACTAAGCTATACCCTAACTCCTGAAATTTATCTAAGTTAGTATGAGATGAAATTTGTAGTTTCACTTAATATGAGAGTTGAAATGCTATCTATATTTTTTTTTATATAACTGGAACAAAACAGAGAAATAATTCAACGCTTTTTGTACCATGACTTCCGTAAGGTGAATAACCTCGATTAAATTCTTTAAAGGATGACATTAGAGAATATTTGAAGATTATTGGTATAATTACATAAGATAAAAGACCTTTAACAGAGCAAAGTTAAAACTGAATAAAATCAATAATTATTAACGATAATAATAATTTCAGATTGATTTTATTCTATGAAATATACTTAACCCTGAAATTGAATTGAAACTAGTTACGAGAATATACAGTAATACCCCAGGATATTAACTACGAAATCAAATCTATAGATTTTAAATTACTGATATTATAAATGCGTTCAGCTATAAAAATTCAATAGTAATAAAAATAGTTATTAGCATGCACGATAGTAAAAATTGTAATTTAAATATTAACATCGATTAAAATCGTATTTATTAGATAATTTTACGTCATATACTAAACTAGTTTATTACCCTTAAAGTACATTAAAATTTGTGATAATTCTGCTAGTAAAACTTGCCAGGCTATTAGCAATTAATGCAATCGATCTACTTTCATATATATAATGAATTTTTGATCCGATCAATTAGCAATAATTGCGCTGTATTGAGAAGCATTGCGACCTTTTAATATTTCGACACGGTAAAGCGTACACATACACATATAAGTATTTGCGCAAAATTATAACAACCAGTAAGCAATTAAATCTTCACCTAAATGTTTTTATGAAAATGTTAAATTGACCGAAGGTAAATTTTATATCAATAGAGACCTACATTTGATTTCACAATTTGAAAGGTTGTTTGCCTTCGGGGGGCTCATTCGAGTGTGCATCATTAATAATAATACAGATTCGCTCAACGGAAAAATAAATTATTTTCGAGAAAGGTTCAACCTTTCTACTTCCACGTAAAAATTCGGGAGCAATTTACAAAAAAAAAGGGGGAAAATTGCAAAAATCATATCAAAACTTTTTCGAAGAGGAAAGCATCAAAAAATCGGAGTCAATATATCTCAAATAAAATTTTCTTAAGTTGATCAACTTCATATTGCATGACGAGGATTGACAGAAGTGCAATTCTGTGTTTTTTCTTTCTCATATATTTCCGGTGCATCGAAGAGTGCAGTTTACACATTTAATGATTTATTTACGATGAAAGTTTCTCTCTCTGCAGTTTATTGAATTTGTGCACGATGCCATGTTAAGTGTATATATGAAGAGAGTCGAGAGTCTCTGTCGTGGTTGAAAGGACGCGACGATAAAGGACTCAATCGCATCATAGATGAAGAATGTGTGACGGTAAGTCTTGGATACAATATATGTGTACCAGATGCACATTCACACATGTCTTTTTCCTATCCTTAAATAACAGGAATTGAAAAGTTGGGAAAATGCCACCCAAAGCGAAGGATCTCTTCAAAGTTAATTTCCGTTTTATACGAAGCCATCGTTCATGTTTGGGGACAATTCTGTAAATAGAATTCTCGATGGTGACCCCCCCCCCCCCCAAGGAGCAGATGTACCCTCTGTATTGGACTTGCATAAGCAGTGAGGTAGGAATCTTTCATAACTTCAAGTTTTCCTTTTCGTTGGAAGATGTCAAGTCAAGGAGATTGATATAAAATGATACCATGTGGATGAGAAAAAAGAGGCATTCACTTCCTGTCATTGGCTGGTTTTAACAGAAAAAAAAATTTGTTGAAAGGTAAAAGTGGAACAAACTTTAAGTGGGACACAACCTTGAAGAGGACTAACTTCTTCTTAAGAATTAGTCAATTTTAAACAACCTTAACCCAAATTGGAAGATTGGAAAGTCTTAATTATAGTTTAGAAATTAAATCCAACTTCAATTACAACTCGAATTTTGAAGAGACTTAATTACTGTAATTAACAAGTTTGAAGCACAACCCTTTGAAACCAAGGCTAGTACAATACAGTAGTACAACTAAAATCAGTAATAAAATGTAATACAAAGAAGTAAAATAATATGAATTATTTTAGCCATAACGTAACAAAGTGCATTTCATATAAAACTGATGCTTGTTTGTAAATTAAGACTTGTATTGCTAGGGATCCTGAAGCTACCTTACTTGTATTATCTGCAATTGTTGTAACTGGCACTTTCCTTCGACCCTAAGGCTCCCTTGAGACCTATGCATGTGCATAACCATTGCTGATATTATGCATGCTCTTATCTAGATATGTTTTAGGGTGCATTTACTAAATATGATTTTAGGTGTACATACTTAGTTTTTCATGATAAGTACACCCCTTGTTGATAAGTGGATAAATATAGGTCAAGTAACCGCAATTAAATTTTGAGCTAAAGATTGCAGGAATAAAGATAATGGCGTTTGGATTGTTAAAAATAAATTTGTAAGATTATTAGTTTTATTAACTTGGGTACAACGAAAATACATGAAAATTATATTATGGTTTCGTCAATAAAATAAAATTTAATTGGTACCTTTGTTGATAAACTATTTTTTAACAAAACCATATAGTATGTAGATAAAGAAGAGCCTTTGAAAATAGGTATATTTTACGAAAATTAAAAACCTTTCAGTAATATATGGCGGTAAAAAAAAATTTCTTCGTACTTCGCAGTCACTTTTTATGCGTTTAAGATATGTTAATTTAACACGCGAAAAATGTGTAAATTTAAAACACTTAATGCGTGTATTTTAAACACACCAAATAAGCTCCCTATAAAATTGTATTTTGTTATAATAATACTTAGCAATATTAAAAATAAGTCGCAACTCATATTCCATGCAAATATACTCAATAATAGACCGGTACTTGTTCGATCACGGGGAAAACGACTCTCGCGAAAGGAAGGAAGAAAAGGCGAACCAAAAAAAAGCTTTTCGTCGTCGCAGTATTATTCCTATATCCAAAGGGACTAATAGAGTTGAGTTTTTATACCTTTTTTATAAGTGAAACCCTTTAAGTGTTTACTTTCTTTAAACACCACT
This sequence comes from Thereva unica, assembly GCA_949987705.1. NCBI lineage: Eukaryota > Metazoa > Arthropoda > Insecta > Diptera > Therevidae > Thereva > Thereva unica. Next base: position 147,365,041 of record OX465282.1, read on the forward strand.
AACGGTTTAAAACTCGACTACAACGGTTTAAACACTTTAATTGTTTAAAAACTAAAAACCTCAGTTTTGCAGTGAAAGCACCAAATGTATGTAAATATTCTTCAAAGGATTCTGGAGTGATATATGTATGTAGCTCCCTACTACCACATACATAGTAAAGCTTACCGATCTGTCTTGTTCAAAGCTGCTTTTATTTACTCGTCTCTCCTTTTAATAATAAGCATTTGCGCAAGCTGTTTGAGTTATCCGACTTAAACGGAGCTTTTCCAGACTCTCGGAAACTATCTCGTGCTGAAATCATATCGAGGTGATTCAAGCAATCCCTCCAACTACCGTCATTACTGTTATTCTTTTCAAAACCAGGAAGACGATTATCAACAAAAGTCTCATGGGGGGACTTAGAGTACCAAATCCTAAATTACGAACAGTCCGGCTTTAGGCAAAAAGATCCACCGGGACCTTTTAATCTGAGTCCGATTTGGTGGCTCTGGATATCTCCAAGGAATTTGATAGAGCTGTTAGATAAATGAAATAGGGCAATTCCAGCATCTACCTTAGGTATTCGTGAAGCTTTTTATAAAGCTTTAGTTTCACTCATACAAAGCTTTAGTTTTTGTTGTGGCATTGCTTCATATTTCAGGCAATTATGTTGGTAAAAGTGAAAGTTACCATTTAGCATACTCAATAGGTTTGATTGCAGTTTGTTAAGCAGTCTTGGACGTGGTTAGTACTCAGTTGGGGAACCGTTTTGGTAAAATGACACTCGCGTTTAAAAATATAAAGTTTTGACGCCGGCACAGTTATTACTCACTCGCCAAAATTCTTAAATTTTTCGGTCTCTCTTTTCCACTCGGGATCGGGTATATAGCAATGATTTTTAACAGGCCAAATGGGGCATTCGTTATGACGAGGCACAAATGGCGAAGGCGTTATGTCATGTATGGAACTTAGTGGAAAATGCATACGGGGCTCAATGGGACAGCGAAGCCAGACTCATAGGGGCCGTTTATGCATCCCCACCCCTATACGCGTCGGGCATAAATAACCAAAAAATTTAAAACCATATAACACAACAGAGGGCTGGTAAATAAATTGACCGATTAACTTTGCGGTCAAGTATAACGATAAATACGAAGTAAGGAAGGTTAGCTCTGAAGAAATGAAGATGCCGGTTCGACGAGTTCTTCAGCTAACAATATGAAGTCTTATGAGGTCTACAATGGTCGAGACGGATGAATCCCAGGATTTTGATTTGACACCTCTCGTGATTTTGTTAATAAAATTTAAACTCGCAAACCTACTGACAAACACAGTTGATCAGTTAAAGATCAACATAACACGAGCTGCCAGCTGCCAGTTAAAATGTGGCAAAATTCAGAATATAAAGAAATAGTTATTTTGTCGCCGATTTATAAACAGAAATACAAAGCTCAGGGGCTATTGGCTCTGACTACCATCCCAGAGGTTCATGGTTCGATTCCAACTTTTTTATGGAGATCATTCCTTCTTTCTTGTCTGTTTTCTTTTTAACATTCCTCACTCCTGACATTCTCTGTTAGCACAATAAGTAAGGAAACCATTTTGGGCTCTATCGCCTAAGTTAACGTTCTTCTGCCGCGGTAGTATTGAACACGGACTGGTTTAGTAAAATCTTCACTCTTCTCTCTACTATCTTTCCGACCAGCTCGTGCTCTTGGATATTGAAATTTTATCTAAACTTTTGTTGTACATTCAATATTAATTCTGCAATTCTCGGGAAACTTCTCAATAATTTTATCAGTGATTACCCTCAATCTTTGGCATTTGTTGGAAATCGACAATCGAGGAAGTCCATTTCCTGCAAATCAATCAGTTTAGCGATTTGTTGCACTTGGAGGGGGTTTGGTTATAAAATTCTTCGAAGATATGAACCAGAAATGATCAATACCAAATGGTCATTTCCCAATAAATAAAGGGGGGAGTAGTACACGTACTATGGCATTTTATACCTACACACACCCGTACGTATCCAAGTTGTTGACCGGAAATCGCAGCACCCTGGTTTGTTGAAGGGGACTTGTTCAATCAATTTTCCACCAAATTACACACAAGTTTCGGTCCGTTCGACGGTGGTCTCTCCTGGTCAGTGCCCAACTGGTTACTAACAATTCTACAAAGCGAGGGTTTAATTAACAAAGAGAGAGGATATCCGGTTCTGTGAAGGATTACGTATGCTTGGCTGAACTTTGTTCGAAATCGAATGGCGAACAACAATTAAAGATTGATTGGCGGCTTCATTACGATTGTGTCTCCAAGGTTCTGTGATCAATGATTAAGGGAACGTGAACAGAAATCCCATTTGTAGAGGCACCAACGACATCAAAAAGCGTAACAAGAGAGAATCCTTTTTGGTTGCAGTATTTTTTTTTTTTGTGTTAACCCCATTTTACCCCCTATTCGCTGGTGGAAATCCTTCACTCTGTGGGTGTAGTATTTCGATTCTCGATTTTATTCACATAATCAGGTTAGATGGCAGCGTCGAAAGAGGTCTTTTGGCGGTGATAGGTACACACCAGGTGCTCGCTTGCAAAACACACAGTGAAAAAGAAGGACCCCTTGGGGGGTCTAGAATCACAAGATGTGTTTGCCATGTGCTTGCTTACACTTTCTTCCTTAAATATGCGCATTTGAAACAAACTAAATGTTTATATTGGAATCGGTGTAGTTTAGAATTTTAAATTAAATACAGGAAAGCTTGCATCTGTGTAATTAGATTTACGTAGTCTAAGCCCTCCTTTGCCGCTGTGCTGTGCTTGCGGCAGGGAAATAAATTCAGCCCCCAGCAACAGGGTGGAGCCGTCCCTTATCTGGTCTAAATACTGCATTATCCGGCATCGTTGCTCCTTCGTTTTTCGAATAAATTCCATTGCGGCTCCTTTGTATGTTTTGTAGCTGCAACAAATTCTTGTTCTCTAATTTGCGCTGTCATTTTTAAGGAGTGCACACTTTGCTGGCTCCCTTTTTTATCCTGTGCTGCCCTCGAGAGCTTTCTGCAGAGTGGAAAAGGGTTTTTCTGTCAATTTTTTTTTTGCGGCTGCTCCTACCCCAGAAGACTTGTGGTAGTCTGAGAATGTGGATGAGTGCAGATGTTTTATTAGAGCTAAAAGTTAATGGAATTGGCTTTTAGAGTGCCCTGGAGTTTTTTTTATTTTATTTTTTGTAAGTGCTCATTTTACCAGTTTTGATTTGTACACTTTGTAAATGAAGTACTTTTTTCTTCCTTTAATTTTTTACATTTTATCCTTACTTAGCTGAGGAGGAAGCCATTCGGTTTTTACGTTAGAAAATTCGAAAGGAAGCTTGGGGTCATTCAGAGAGTGTTGGTTTTTTGACTTCCATTCTTTTCGGTTGTAAATGCGGATATGGATGTTGGACATGAACAATGTATGGCAAAAACAGAGCTTACAAATTGTAATTATGGTGTTGAGCAATAGTTCACATGGGTTTGTTTAAACATTATGTTTATTGAACTGATGTGAACCGCATGACTGATTGGTAGTTTAAAGGTTGACACCTTAGCTTCCTTAAACTTTCAAATAAAAAGTAGTTTTTAGTATTTCTTTCGTCAACCGAGTGAAAATATAAGACTGAAAAAGGACTGAAAAGAGACTGCAAAATGAATTTAGGCGGAATTGTGTCTGAAATAAGGAGGCACTCAATTCAGCGGATTACATGGAGCAGGAGAAGACGGAATATGGGCTGAAATAGTAGTAGTTTTAGTAAATAGTAGCAGTTGTAGTAAAACAGAACCCATACTGAAAGTTTTATATTAAAACTAGCTGGAGCCCGGGGCGCTCCGCTGCCCCCATAAGCCAATAGTATGGCGTGCGCCAAAACAATTGGAATCTCCAAATCGCTTTTTCCATGGGCACTATAGCTTCCGTTTATTTTGCAGTTGAGATGATAAGAATTTTAATATGCAGTAGGAGACAGGAAAGACATTTTGATTCCGAATAATAAAATAATAAAATGTTCTGCTACCGATTAGAATTTCGCCATTTCCAACGTCCAAAAGTTGGTTTAAAAATGTTTGAGCAGAGGCATCTTGTAGCAAGTGAACACGCATATTCGTTGGAGCGTGATTGAAGGTGAAGGACAAACATCAGAATCTGACGATGAGAGGTATTTGTGAAATTTTCTGAGGTGATGGTGAGAATTTTGTGAGACTCTTGTTCTGAAAAAGAGGGTCAATAAGGGGTATCTTGATGAAGATGACTTTTTCAAAGAGTTTTGATATTGAAGACAAGATGGCAATGCCCCTATAGTGGTCCACCAAGTGCTTATCACATAATTTATGGATCGGTGTAAGAAAGGATTTCTTCCACATCGATGGAAACTTACCTAATGAAAATGATTTATTTAATATTATTTGATGAAAGGAAGGACTCGGACTAAGAAAGACTCGGCACTCCTTGGACTTAGAAATTGAGTGACTCCATTTAGAAGATATGTAGGTTCAAAGCATGAGCAAAATCAAAATATTCTTCGTTTTTTTACGTTTGATAATTGTAAATAGTTTCGAACTTTCGACGAAACTTCGCGCTAGTGTTTTGTACAGGGCCACTTTGTTCTTTCACTTTGTGTTCGGGATGTAAACTACCCTTTATACTAAATAAAAATATCCGAATTTACCTAAAATATGAGGCAAAATATGTTGCTTTAGTCTAGGAGTTATTCAACTTTAATTTTTTTTTTATTCGTAATTGCAAAGGGGTGGGGGTAAGTAATGGCAACCCACATTTTTCTCGCCTATTATGATTCGCCGATGAGAAATATGAAACTTTTGTAGAATTTTTTTTTTTTTATCTGAAGCTTCTTTGTATAGATCTTTTTAAACTCCGTGACATGTCGCGCAGGCTGGGTTAAAAAGCTCTTTTAAATTGTTTAAAAGCTTTAAAAGCTCCTTCTTATTAAATCACTTCTACTTCTGTCATGTTACCAGTCGAAACTACATATTGCTAGAGGAAGGTGTATTTTTTGGCGGGTTAACGATTATTTACAAAAATTACAAATTATGAATGAAAAACGTCTACTGGGTGATCGAGAAGAAGATGACTTCCTCGGTTATTATTCTCAGAGGGGATGGCAGGAGAAAAGGCAGGGAATGTTTTGTTATAAGAGAAGACAAGAAAGTTATCTAAGCCAATTAAGGATTGAAAGACGAAGGTCCAAGCCGAGGATAGTGGATTCCAACCACGAACATTTGGGATGGTAGTAGAGCGCCTATACCCTTAGGCTACCTAGGTCGGCAATCCTGTTACTTGTAGGATCCTGGTGAAATGAATATCATTAAGAACTTTTGCTGGAGCTGAATGTGTTATATTGTGCAATGTGGTATCAAAGACATTTCAAAAGATGTATAGTAGGATGTAGTAGGAAGTTTGGAACTTAAATTGAACTATCAATTCCAAAAGAGGTGTATTTCCTTCCATAAATTCACTATTTCCCTTACAATAAAACTAAATTCAATAGCAAAGGAAGACTTCGTTTAATTAAACTTTCTCGATGTGTTATCCAGAAATAAAAATTCGTCTATAGACGTCATAAAAAGAGGAAAAAAAACATATCCCCAGATCCCACTTACTATTCATAGCAAAATAAAGTAGTTTCGTCGTGAATAATGAAGTCGCACACAACCATATTAGGCAATGGCCTATAATATAATCAATCAAAGCCATAAACCGATTTCGTCCGCAATTCCACCCACAATAATTTGCATGCGAGTATATATTGAAGCGAGTCCCGTCCCGTATCCAATTTCTCTTTTCCATCATGTCCTTGTGTCCAAACAATGTACGGCAATAAGCATAACCATAAATAGCCGAAAATGATTATTGAACTCTTACATATTCAGTATTTGGCCATCGGTTAGCATATATCCTTCACGCATTCAATTGGGCCGTCATCGCAGCCGTCATTCCGTCCAGAGGAGTGTCGTTAAAGTCGATTCAGGACTCACTATCTATGGGGTCCTTAAGAGCGGTTTTCAGTATGGAAGTCTCATGCATAATTGATTTCGTCTGATTTTGGATTTTTTTTCGCCGAGCATTATATAAAATGCGAAATTCGAAATTCAGAAAATGTTTGCTTGCAGTAGATGTGCTCTCGGTGCCCCTCTCCTTCTCTGTCCGCCTGTCATCAGCTACGTATTCCCACGACCGAATACGAGTAGCATGATTTATGATCTGCACATGACGTGAACTTCCAAGAATATTTTATTTCTTCTACGTGAAACATGAAAGTGGCTGGGTTACACAACTCCAAACTGATTCCTTCCTGCGCGCCATCAAAGCCGAGACTTGGCCCCAAATTTAATTTAAAGCCGTGGAATGCTCTTATTAATGATTGTTCCTTAATTGCAATCCCAGACGTCTAGATTCGCTACTAGACTCGCGTGGTTTGCTTGGTTTGCACCCTGGTTCACTTTACTGTTTCTTAAGGTCACGCACGTCTGCCGAGACTAGTTTCTTCACCTGACGTTCAATCACGCTCAATTTCTTTTAATTTCAACTCAATTCTGGGAAGTGATAATTATTGGAAGACGAAAGCCATCAGACATCTGGAGTGTGGTCTTTGAACTGTGAAAAGAGGAGACTTAAGTCGGTCTCATCCGCCCACGTACGATGTGCAAGCGTGATTCTTGAATGGGGCCGCTGTCAGATTTCACATTATTCTTGCTTTACTCATGAATGGGGCTGACTGCAGCGGAAATTCCATCAATTCAGGATTTTAAGGTGCAGATTCTCTTAAGCAGATATTCAGGAATTCCTGAGCTTTAAATTTAAGCCTTTTAAAAAAACACACAAGTATTGAATGCAGCAACATTGTGGACTGTGATTCTGCGATATCCGCCATGTGTGCCAGTGGCAACGTCATGCTTGTAAAAAGAGAAAATAAATGATTTTGCTGATTCTGTACTTTTCCGAGGAAATTCATTTTTATGGAAATTTCTAAATATATTTATGGATCTTGTTATTAAATGTGGAGTTTACGGCGGCCCTTAAAAATTTCTCTTGGTAAGATTTTTTATAAGGTAGCTTAACAGTGAAAAATATATGACCTACCTTAGAATTGATCCACCTGACAAACTAAGCTACAATTCCTTAACATTATGTCAGTCATGTTAAAATGGAGTTAATGGTTATGGTTTACAACTAATTTTGGGAATTTAAATCCTTGCCAATTTAAGTTCACAATATGTAATAATTGCCATGGTAGATGGACTTATGATTCATTTCTTTAGAGAATACCTTACATTCTGTAAAAAAGCACTGCTCGTAGTAAAAGATACAATTATTTTTATTTATTTTTAATATTTATTTTGTCGACTTCAGAGTATCAGAGTAAGCCCCATTTGGTGTAACATACACTTTTTATAGGCCCTTGCCGGTGTGGTCTTCAGCTCCTATCTTTTGCTCAAAACGACTATTCCGGAGTAACAATTTTAGTTTCGGGAATATAAAGAAGTCACACGGGGCGAAATCTGGTGAGCACGGTGGTTAATCAATGGTATTTATTGTGAAATCCTCAGCCAAATTGCTGAAGTGCAATACATATGTATCTTCTAAAATACTACGTAATATCACGTAATTTTATTTCAAAGAAAAATTCACTAACAGGACGCTGGTAGGCAGTGGTCTTTCAGAATTGGTCGGCCAGCACGACGAAGGCCACAGATTACTGTCTGGCTGAGCGATGATATTTCACGTATCTGCCTGACAGGCCGTGGTATGCAGGTGAACCCATGATTCCCTACAGTTGGCGACAGCTTAAAACAGCAGGTTGTTAATTCTAGTGCAAAAATGTTCATGGCGTCAAGGAAACTTCAAGACGGCTCTAGACTCACGCCGTAAGCACCCGCGAACAAGCACGAACGCGAATGTGGAAGGTTTTCACACCTAGCTCGCGCCTTGCTTTCCGTTCACAGTGAATACGGCATGAATTCTTGCTGTAAAGTTACGACTTAAGAATGAATAGAATTTCAGACCTTCAGGCAATAAAAGTAGAAAAACTCGAATTCATAATTCGTAAATATTTGAAATAATCATTAACCCGCCAGAAAATAGTAATACGCAGTTACGACTGATTAAATGACACAAGTGATAAGGAGCTTTTAAAGCTTTTTGCTTTGTACCGTAGCCTGCGCGAAATGCCACGGAGTTAGAAAATATCTATAGCGCAGTTTAACGTAAATTTCGGGAGTTCTACAACATCCAAGAGTTCAAACGCAAGGCTTTTACTTCCACATAGTACTGGATCCGCACGACACAGAGTTTTGGCCGTATAGACTTTTATAGAAGGGCAAACAAATATCAGTGCGTTAGAAAACTCGGATTGTGGGTCTACACCATATAGTCTTAGCAACTTCCACCATTTTTTTTTTCTGGGCAATATTTTGAAAAATAAAAGTCTGTAGAAATGAAAAGTCCGTACAGCAATTCTGTATCATCTGTACAGATGTTTGTGTCGTGTGGCTCAACATAACTCCATATACTCTATTTCACCTATAGGGTCCCTACATATCATAAATATTTCATAATATACAACGTCCATACCTGGAAAAACGTTTAACTCTCTATCTTAGTTCGTACAGTTCTTTTACTCCTACTTTTAATACGGTCTTAAAGTTTTACTAAAACCTAACATTCCCATTCCTTCCACAAAATAACTTTTCTAGCATTTAAAAAATAATTAAGCATAAAATGCGATAATATATTGCAAACTACTTACATAATAAAGCAATTAAGACTATGCTAAATTGAAAAACTAAAATGGCAATAAATAACTTGGGAAAAAAAACTTTCCCAAAGCTAATTACCCGAAAATCGTTATAAATTAATCAATCAAGCCGGAAAAAAACCCAGAAAACTATGCTAAAAATAAATCTACTTCTGCTTTGCTTGATTGATGATCTATTTCTTAAATTCGACCTTCAATCTGTGGATTGTGGCCACTATAACACATAACAGGGGGCATAGTTAGCACCTAGCTTGAGCCGCATTGTCCTGTTGTGCCACCATAACATTTTCCATAGAATTTTCTCGTTGTTTTACCTTTACATGAATTTTTCTTACCCTCATAACAAAACTCATCGTTAAGGATTAATTATTCAGTAACGATTTTCTAGATAACGATTTCTGGCTGTGCGGGGACTTCCAGTAGTCATTTATTATTTTTCCGAAATTGACACCGTAAAAACTATGAAAAATTGTCCTGATACGTCATTTGAAGGGAAATCAATGGATTCCAATGCATATCTATAATTATGAATTTTTTTTAATTTTCAAACGATTTTTTTATATTCATCCTGCATTGGTTTATTAAACAGAGATATGAAACATTTATGTAAGAATTGAATTAGTTAGTAAATATTGGAAAAATTATAGTAAAGTATCTTAGAAAAACATCGTTGGATGAGTTATAGTAATCTTAATAAGCAGAAAACTCGACTGTGGGACAACCTTTTACAGTTGGTATTCCCGAACTTAAACATCAGCCAAATGTGTTGAGAGGCTACCGATAGCAGCAAACATCGTAACAATTGATCACTCCTTTATCTAATCTCTTCAGATTTAATGCAACATACGTGCACCTTTAGAAGGCAACTGTTTTCGTCTATGTCCGACGAGGATTAAAGGAGTATACCAAAAGGAAGAAATTATGCTTTATAGTCTAGAATAGTTTCGATTTTTTTTTTACACACTATGCATTCGTTCACATTGGACCTATACTAGATACAACACCTAAAATTCATCGTAGCTCGTACAAGAAACCAAAATCTTATTATGTCCCCGATAGACCGGCCGCTGGAGGGAAGTGAGTATGCGAAATATGAGGTCCGCATTCCGTCAACAGATTTCAGTTGCGAATAGCTCAAAGAGGAATAAATACGGATGTTGCCGGTCCAATTTTTTACCCTTCTTTTATTGGCACCTCTACGGTTTCCGTGGCTTGCTTTTTGATGATGGATATTTATTAAGCATCACAAAAAAAAATAAAAAGTTTAAAAAACCTAAAAAATACGTTTTTATTTTCAAACTAGCAAAAACCCGCGTGCGTTGCAACGCCTTTCAATAAAATAATATTATGGGGACAGTCTGCGATAGGAAAAAGCTATAGCGAAAAAAGAACAAATCTGGGAAAATTGATTTTGGGAGATGACCGCCATGGACCAAATGATATATTGAGTATACTATATTCCCTATGGTGTTCTACTTATCATACTCTTTCATTTGATACGCATGTCGAAGTGGTTGTGAAGAAAATATTAATCCGCCCTCTTGAGATGGCCGCTATGGACCAAACGATATATTTAGTATTCTATATTGCATATGGTGTTCTACTTATCACACTCTCTCATTTGATACCCATCTCGAAGGGGTTGTGAAGAAAATGGTAATCCGCCCGCTTGAGATGATCGCCATGGACCAAACGATATATTGAGTATACTATATTGCCTATCGTGTTCTACTTATCATACTCTTTCATTTGATATCCATGTCGAAGTTGTTGTGAAGAAAATGGTAATCCGCATTCTTGAGGTGGCCGCTATGGACCAAGCGACATATTGAGTATACTATATTGCTTATATTGTTCTACTTATCATACTCTTTCATTGGATACCCATTTCGAATTGGTTGTGAAGAAAATGGTCATCTGCTCTCTTGAGATGACTGCCATGGACCAATCGATATATTGAGTATACTATATTGCCTTTGGTGTTCTACTTACCATACCCTTTCATTTGATATCCATGTCGAGGGGTTGTAAAGAAAATGGTAATCCACCCTCTTGAGATGGCTGCTATGGACCAAACGCCTGCTTTTCTGTTCAAATTTTTTTGCTATAAACCTCACCTAGCCCGAGACCTTTCCAACGAATGCAAAACCGTGGAAATCGGATCGTTCGTTCTGGAATTATAACGTCAGGAAGGAAAACCCGACTTATTTTTATATTATAGATTAACCAAAAATAATTTTGAATGTAAAGTTTTTATTACTTCAGCCACTTACTTACTTAAAAAAGCGTGGAGCGTGCTTTACCTATCTATATTCTTACTTTATTAATAGCGCAACTTTTCGTTAGTGCCCCATGCTTTTTAATAGTAATAAAAACTTTTCATTCAAAATTATTTTTTATTTTTTGGTTCATTTTAAAATAAAATACGTTTTTATTTTAAAAAGAGTTTTTAGTTAATTAATTTAGTTTTTTTAAACTTTTTATTTTTACTTTATATTTTTAGTCTTTTTAATGTCTTCCGCCTTTTTGTTGTGGGGGTCATATTAGATTTAAAATGACGTCACACAGCTTACTGTATTCTACTTGTCCTATTCTTTCATTTGATACCCATATGGTGGTCTCGGTGTAGCCACCTTCTTGATTTTTTTTTTTGCAAAACGGTCAGATTACATTTAGTACTTCTACATTATGAGTTGAACTCAGGTGGAACCCGAGCCCAACTACATGTAGACGAGAGTAGAATTGAGTTAGGGTCCTTTGAGCACGACTCAGCTCTGCTATCTGGAGTGAGTTGAAATTATACATACAGTAGTTGCGAAGTTGAATTTAGTTGACAGCAGCATCGTGTTTTTTTAACGTAGATATTTCCGTGGTATAATAATTCAACCTTAATCTTCTTAAAGGTGATGTGACGTGATGTGATGATGGAAGAAAGAAAACGGTGGGAAATATCACATATGATCAGAGACTTCGGTATTGATCCAATAGCATCGTGATATATTCAGGCTTCATGCAGGGGCTTACTACTTCAAACGATTTCTAAGCTTGTGTTATCAATTAGAACTGCCTTATGACTTAGGTTTTGACGAAATCTTAGGTCTGCTCCTAAACTTGAATAATAATAATGCACAACCAGAAGTACGTAATCGAATAAGTGAACTCAGACAGTTCGACAAGTCCATACAAAATAGGAACAACGTGAAAACCAAGTCGATTATTTTCTCTTAAATCCTTCCACAGAAGGTAAAAATTACCTATAACCCTTCCTTTTCCATGTGGGAATCACCTTGTTCCGCAATAAGGATGTGGCATTAAGCAAAACATTTTCTCCAAAATAATTTTTTCGGTTAAATTGTTATTCTAGTCACACCAGAAAAACAACAACAAAGAAGTACTAAAACAAATTGGAGTCATATTGAAAATCGTGATTCGTTTGAATTTTCTTACATCAGGAAACAATAATTGAAATCGACCAAATTTATAACCGAATCGTGGCCTAGATCCGATTCTGCTAAACCGAAAGAGAACTCCTTTTTTTATCAAAGGGGACAACAAATTCCAATTTAGAAAGTTGAGATCCCTGAAACTTTTGTCCAAATTGAAAGGCACCACAAGAAAGCTGAAAAGTACTTTTGGTCCTTCTAAAAACATGGCGACTACCTATATATAGGCAGCAACAAGAATTTCTATTTAACAAGCAACAAAATGACTTCGGTCTATAACGAGTTTGGGGGCTCCAGGTTAAGCGAAATTCGATACTTTTCCATCAGTCCATCCAGGATTCAGGATTTACTGATGACTATACTGAAGGCAGTGTGTTCTCTCAACCTTTGTGAAAAATTTCTCAACGATGCTGGATGGAAGAAGGTCCTCGCCACACCGTGTGAGAGTTTCATGACATTGCTGCAGGACAGAAACACAATCTGAACCGGAAGCACGTCCGAATTTCGATGTGAGCTGGATATGAACTGGATTGTAATAGTCGCAAGCGATAAACACATGAAAATGGGAAACAATGTCCTCTACACCACAGCGGAGGATATTGGGCATCGGGGACAGGACACGGTTACTAGATCCGTGTCAGAAGATAAAAGCCCACAGGGAATAATACATACATATACATATATACATACAGGAAGGAAAACCAATGGACGAAAGTTATGCGCATTTTCGTTCAAAGTCCTTGTCCATTGTTCCTTGTTTGGGCCCATTGGGGACTCACCCATCAGCCCCCACAGTAATTCGTATAAGACATTCCGAATTCCGAAACAACACACCTCTTGAACACATCTCTCCACAGGACTCTTCTAGGGACTGCAGGACACCGTTTTATTGGCATGACAATAACATAGGAATCGCTTTTCGCCAACCTTATGTCGGCAACGATGAGCCTCCGTCGGTCCGTAGACGTGGGGCCACAATCAAACTCCCATAAAAAAGTTGTTCCGAATATTTTTTTTTTGTTTGTGGCTATGATGAGATTATCAGCGAGGAGCCTCTTTGGAGCCAATCAATTTATTGCGGCCATTTTGGTAAGTTTTATAACTAATTTTCGTCCGATAACATTTTGTGACTATATTTCCAGGCAATTTAATTATTGGCTCCGATTTTTAATGGTAGATATTTTCGTGCTGTGTCTTTTGGTCTTTACGGATAAATGTGGCCTTAAGTGCTTTTTGTAGAGCTGCTAAATCTGCGTAATTGATTTCTTTCACAAATATTTAAGATGGGATAGGAACAGGGCGTTTAATGGAAACTCTTAAGCTTTTCCTTCTTTTTTAAAATGAATATTGAAATAACAACAAAAACCTATTTTTTTTTCATCAATTCAGGGGTTCCGTTCCGTTCTCCGTAAGAACATACCTTGTAGTATTTGTACCATGGTCTTGGGTGTAAGAAAGCACCGCCTGTGTGAGATTAGTTAAATTGTGTCTTGGATGACCTTTCACGGTGTAAAATTTGGTTAAACTTCACTGTGATGGGTTTGTGTCTATGATGAGCTTTTGCGCCGGGTGAACTTTCGAGCTGGAGAATTCTGTTGAGTTTCCGCGTAGGGATCTTGCATAGGATTTTATGGGAGCTTGGGGACTGGGCACCCGCAGGGCAAATTAAAACCTAAATACCCAAGGGGGGGGGGCTTTAGCTGAAAGGGGGGAGGCGGATGATTTTATCTTTTTCACTTTTTTGGCTCACTTTTTGATTTCTACTTAAATATTATTGTGTTATTGTCTTTTTTATTATACATCTCCTCTACTGAAACTTTGAAAATATCTTGGTATGCGGGCTCAAAAACTGCCGGAAGTATCCGCCATACCAGATTTTATTTCTTATCAGCTGATTGGTATGCAGGATACTTCCGGCAGTTTTTGAGCCCGCATACCAAGATATTTTCAAAGTTACCATCAAAACGAGTAAAATAAAAAAAAACCAACTTTCTACATGTAACGGTAAATTTTTACCCCTTATCACAACTTTCAAAGAGGTATGTCCGATCTTTCTGGCTTATTAAATCCTGGCTTACCAAGTTTCGCCTAACTTCGAACTTTTGATAACCAAAAAATTTTCCAATTCCGTATGACGGGACTTTTAGGTCACCGGCTCCCGGACTATTAGTAAATAAATTTAAGATAACATATAAAACTAATATTACCATTAATAGTTTTCTGTTATGCAATCAAGAGATTTCACACATTTTTTTAGGGCATTGATATTTCCCACGACCTAACGACAGGAAGTTTGATTTGCATTTTTTTTTTTTTTTTCATTAATATAAATTTATTAGTTTTATTTGGCACAAATTTTCTATTTTCTATACAAAACTAAAATTTGGGAATGTTTTAAAAGAGACTTCTTCTAAAAACATATGCAGAGCAAAATAAGTAAAAACTAAAAGACGAATACTTAATATTAATATAATTAGTATTCATTTCGCAACTTTGAATTATTAAGTTTTTCGGAGCTTTCTATAACGTGATCATTGTTTAGCATAGAATGGAGTTTCCTCTAAAGTTTCAATGCCGTTGAATTTTGCCAATCCATTTTTTAATATTGCATCGCCGGAAATATCTCAGACAATTTTTTGTTGTAAAAAAAATTGCTACTAGCCACAAAAAGTTCTTTAGAATAACAAAAGGTATGCTAGAAAAAAAAACAAAAATCGTGATGAAGTTTTTGTATCGATGGCTACCAAGAAGTAATTATATGGTTATATTTTTAACTTATGTCAAAATGTTGTTTTCTTTTGGTTACCTCCTGCCCTCTATTGGAAGATCTTTGCCAAGTATACGGTCTTGCAGAGCTTCTTATCCAGAGTATACAGGCTCTAAAAAGTTATAGCACACTTTTTTATTGACTTAACTCCACGCTATTAATGTCAACCCAATGCTAAAAATTTATATTGAGATTTTGCAACGATATATTGAGTGTACTATATTGCTTATGGTGTTCTACTTATCATACCCTTTCATTTGATACCCATGTCGAAGGGGTTGTGAAGAATATTTTAATCCGGCCTCCTGAGACGGCCGCCATGGTTCTAACAGTATATTGAGTATACCATATTGCATTGTTATCGGAGCTGAAGCTGTGTGGAAAATTTTAGGGTGATCGGATAACCGGAAGTATTCAAAACATCGATTACAAAATTTGTACCGGACAAACAGACAGACTAGAAAGCGAGCTAATAAAAACGTTTTAAAGTACGGTTCTACGGCGAACAGTGCATTTAGTCCATTCAAAACGCGCGTTATGGTGTTCCAAAATAACACCGTTAAGAAAATCGAACCCCAAACGTTTTTGGGGTCGCTGATCACGAAAATCGAGGTCCCGCGGTCCCAAAATTAGGGCGTCACCCCTAAAAATGCAAAAAACACCCCTTTTTAGGGGGTTTTCGCGATTATTTCAATAATAATGAAAACTAATGCGATGAAATGCACTTTTTTTAATATTTATTTGCGAAGGGGGTTGATTTATACTAAATTTAGGCGAGCTTAATGGTAAGGGGTACCCCTAAAGGGTTGAAAGTACCCCTAAATTGGCGAAAAATGGCAAAAATTGTAAAAAAAAATTTTCAAGTTTTTGCTTCAAATTCAATTGTGGGCGTACTGCGGGGTGGGTGAGGGACGTCAGCAAGCGTGTGGCGCAAGAGGCGCGGGCGGAACAGGGCGGACAGCGGCTGGCGGGTGGCAGAAGGAAAGAGGGTTAAAAAATTTCCAAATGTTTTAATAATATTTCATCAAATATAAAATTTTAATGCAAAACAATTCAATTTGTTCCCATTACAATTTTAATGTGGGGGTAGTTTTACCCCCTTAAGAGTTGAAAACATTAATTTTTATTGCTGATAATACCTTTTGAACCAAATTTCAAACAAAAAGCAAAAAAAAATTTTTTTTTTTCATTTTTTTTATATAAAGTTATTTTTATTATAGTAAGTTCGCCTTAATTTAGTATAAATCAACCTCCTTCGCAAATAAATATTTAAAAAAGTGCATTAGTTTTCATTATTACTGAAATAATCGCGAAAACCCCCTAAAAGGGGGGGTTTTTGCATTTTTAGAGGTGACGCCCTAATTTTAGGACCGCGGGACCTCGATTTTCGTGATCAGCGACCCCAAAAACCTTTAAGGTTCGATTTTCTTAAAGGTGTTATTTTGGGACACCCCCCCCTAGTTTTCAATTAACTATATTGTAGGGGTAGTTTTAACCCCCTAAGGGTTGAAAATAATTTATTTCTGCTTGACAGTACGCCCACAATCGAATTTGAAGCAAAAACTTTAAAAAAAATTTTTTTTACAATTTTTGCCATTTTTCGCCAATTTAGGGGTACTTTCAACCCTTTAGGGGTACCCCTTACCATTAGGCTCGCCTAAATTTAGTATAAATCAATCCCCTTCGCAAATAAATATTAAAAAAAGTGCATTTCATCGCATTCGTTTTCATTATTATTGAAATAATCGCGAAAACCCCCTAAAAAGGGGTGTTTTTTGCATTTTTAGGGGTGACGCCCTAATTTTGGGACCGCGGGACCTCGATTTTCGTGATCAGCGACCCCAAAAACGTTTAGGGTTCGATTTTCTTAACGGTGTTATTTTGGAACACCCCCCCCCCCGCGTTTTGAATGGACTAATTGCGAACTTTGCGTTCGGTGGTTCCACAGTTTTTTACGTATGTGTATGCATTTGCGGCTACGTCTGGGCAGGACTTCAACTCAAACTGAAAAAGACGTCCTCCTGCTTCGTTTTCAAGCATCTACATATTTGAAATTTGTATGATTTGTCAAGATTTTATTGTATCGTGTGCATTGCATCTGAACAACAGTAAAGTAATTTCAAAAACAAATTATGAAATCGAGTTTTAATACGCATCACAAAGGTGAAAACTTGTGATTAAGCATGTCAAAGGCAGCCCCATATGACTACAGCCAGAGCGGCTTAATTAACCCACTCCGTTGGTTTTACATACAGTTAATGCTTTAGGAATAAGATAAAAAATAATAACTTTTTAAAATCACTCGACTATAAGATACACTCATATATAATCACCGGCGTGACTGTTCTAATTACCATCGTTAATAACTTTTATGGAAATTTTAATGTTTATCTCAAAAATAAATGTTTTCCAAGAATGCTTTCCCCAGTCATGTCTCAAGAGAAAATACCCGTAAAACTGTCTACTTCAAAATGGAAAAGGTATTCAGGGGCACCATCAAAAGGAGCAACAGGGGCCAAATGGCCCGGGGAAATGGTCCCGGCGAGAATTTAATTGTTCCATAACAATTATAGTAGTTACCTTCTTGGAGGTGCGTGAGCCAGCAAAGAGCACCAGAATTTTGTGACATTGACACGACAATGGCCGGACTCGATTTATGCCTGTGTCCCGCTCGGTGTATCTTTGTCACTTTGGCTGTCGCATGGCAGTCACTCGACTGTTAAGGAAAAAAATTTATGCGATGGAATTTTCATATTTTATGTCTCCACAAGAACGAGGTTAGAATTTTAAGCGGCCCACGACCAGGTATAAAGGTATGACTGGGTTAAGTTCTGGTTTGACGGTTTGGCGGAGGGGGGCCAAGGTATGAGCACATCTGAAAGAATACCTTCTTGGTAGTCAGGTGGAGTATCTTAAATGTATACAAATAGTGATTTACTTTTTCCAGAATCCAGACTGGTGAAGAAACATTAGTGTGAAGTTGTGTATAAGGTGAGGGTTGAGAGGTTAAGTTAAGTGCCACTGCCAAGTTGAAATGATATCTTGAAATTTTTTTTGGCTATGGAACTATGTATGTTCCTTTAACTTTTTTGCTTATAGTAGAAAAGCATTTTTATGTGTTTTTATGCCTTAAGGATGCTTATGTACACTTAGAAGAAGTATTTAGATACCCTTTTTATTATGGCTAATGGTTCTGTTGGCGAGACTGAAAAGTTTAAAAACATGCTTGAAGGTAAACTTTTTATATTACTTTATGAAATTTTGCAACTACAAAACGCTTAGTCAACCGGTGTTTAAAGCTATTGCAGTATTATTAATTCTAGCAAAATAACCTGTTAAAATTGCTGCTGGTTTAAATATATGTTTTCAGAAAATAAGCTCGAAGAGGAAAGTTTGCGTTAACCAATTGTTGATTGAAGCTTAAAGATATAAAACTTATAGCGGAAAGAATGCCATTCTAGGTTGATTTTCTTTAATAAATAAATTTTATTTAAATAAATTGTCATTTGTCAAAAATGGTAGAAAGCTGTATAAGCTCAAATCAGACTAAGTTCTAGCTTAGTAAGCTTTAGAAAAACTTCTAATAGTAGTAGAGCCCACGATACTAAATGGTGGTTTACTCCAGCGTTTTGTGGACCTATTGGATTTTGAAGATTAGAGTTAGAAAGATTAAATTAAAGTTTATATGATGTATACCTTCTCATCGGTGGGGAGCGTCCACATACTCCAACGCGTCAAATATCCAGACTGGATATTAATTTAACCCAAACAAAGCTCCCATTCAAAAGGCTGATCATTCAAAAGTGACGCAAACTCGTGGCGTGACCTCTATCCGGAATCGCGTTCTTATATTCCATGATCCAATTCATGTCCTGGTTCAAAAGACAGAAGTCGTAGTCGTGTTGTTGGTCCGGTTCCGAGACGTTGTTTGCCGATTCTTACCAATGGTATTTTAACTCTAAGCCCAACGGAGTTAAAACTTTGTTTTATGACGCATAGAACTTGCCATTCGGCCGTCTCCCGTTAGCTCCTTCCGAAGAAGTACCCCAGGGGCACCGCGCGGAGGTGGGATTAGGACTTGTTTCACTGCAGTTATACTTTATTGACGATTTCTGATACTTCGGGTTGTGGAAATCGACAGATTATATTTTTCTTGTTAACCCCACCATACCTTGATCTAACGCGCTTGAGTATTTCCAACTACCGATTTTCTTTACTATTCTGATCGGCTGCCCTATGCGCGCCGCACTATATAACAGGCTTAGATTTGGTAGAGGTACTCAACGGAGTGCTAGGTTTCCTACATATGTTAATCTTTGCTTGAGTAATGGTGAGTTTACGCGAATGACACACTGGTCATTTTTTTGTGACATTATTTTCCATTATCGATTACACAGTCATAATTTGTATCATAAAAAAATGGCAAAAAATTCGTGTCATAAAAATCGTCATTTTCGTCATCCTTCAACCGCCGTGTTTACACGATGTCATTATTTCAGTAGATTGAAAACCCAAAAGTTAAAACCCCAATATCCTTGCCTTTTGAAGGTCAAACAGGCAGGGCTGAAATCCAGTGAGTGGGGTAGCTCCTCAGCAGATATTTCGCCGAGCCCCTTATTCCAAGGTTGTAGAGGGTGCTTAGTAGGACGCCATGATGCACTGTGTCACATGCCTTTTTTTAATCGATAAATATTGCCCCTGCATAGTAACTCATATCAAGATAGTCGTTTATAAGGTTCAGGGCTTCGGAAGTAGCCAATTCAACGCTGCTGCATTGTTAAAACCCGTTACTTTCCAGACCTGCTTTTATAGCAATAAATTTCCTTATTCTTTTCTCAAAGATTTTTCATAAATGTTTCCCACGTTGCTTACTAAGGCTATGGGCCTGTAATTATTCATGTCAGCTGAGCCTCCTCCTTTACAATCGTATCCTTGAGGGAGCTAAAAAATGCGCCACTGTACTCATTGCTGTATTCTTTTTTAAATTCAGGGCATCACGTTTTACCATTTCCATGCTGGTAGGATTCATGAAAATTAAGCCACTCGCTATTGGTATATCTACAGGTAGCCTGCTTGGTATATCCGCCTGGATAGACTTACCATTCCATTGAAGTAGGTGTTGAAGCAAGTTGCAATGTCACCCGCACGCTCAACTGTCTTGCCGTTTACCATAACTTTCTGTAAATCACTTTCAGAATACTGTAGATCACTTTTGTATCGTTACGCAATATACAACAGTTATGAAGGAACCGTCGTTCGTCCCAATATATACATGGTAGGTAGCTGCAGAAAGATTCTGTACCCAACAAGCGATGAGTTTGGCCCTACTCTAGCCAGGCGATCGATAATTTCATTACCAATGTAGCCTTGGGGCCCGGATCCACATCAGCATAACATGGCTTAATTGCAAGGTTATCTTGACTGTCCAAGAAAAATACAATTGTAGAGCTTTTTGAAGCTCTGGGCGTACACCTGGATAGCGAATACCTCAGCTTGCACATTCGGCCATACACACCAAGCCCTACCACCATTATCGGTTTTGAAACCGTCACTTATCGTTATAACGATGTCATCTGCTTAGGCTTGTGTGTGTCCCGATTATTCAGGCAGGAATTTGTTAATTATGATTTACCATAGGAGAGGCGATAGGACACCCCTTCTTGAGGACGGCCTTTTGCAGGAATTATGGTAACTGATACGCCACCTGAGAAACGAGGCGAACAATTTCGCAATGGGGGTTCAATGTCCTTTTTTGCTTGGGCTACTTGATCAATCAGTCAATTTAACCTGCAGTGAAAATCCTGTTTGCCAAGAGTTTGCTCCTATTGTAGGATCCATGGGTAGAACTACCTAGAATCTATTAGAGTTCCATGATATCCTTGGTATTCTCCGAAAATATTAATAACTTAAGGAAGTTCTGCAACCACAGAAATATTTTTGCCATCAATACACGTCGTTACCGTTTCTTCTCCATAAATTAAGAATATTCGTGAATAACATTGTATCGATCCTCTTTATTGCCCTACACTTATTCCCACAAAGAATTATGCTGAGAATAATTTCTTATTAAACCTCCACGATTCGAGTGTATTAATATTCGAGCCAGAATCCCTCACACTATAAAATTCAAAGTTAATTCATTTTTCATCCTATTCCTATTTAACGAATCCAAAGTGCCCTAGTCACACAGGGAAAGGCTTCTCTACTGTAGTAACTAATTTGAAATCCAGCATTATGATTTCTCAGTCTTACGAATCGTATTTCCTTTCTTGCTTGATTCAACAAAATCTCCAGAGACATGACAAAACGGAGCTGCCCGTATATTAAAAGAAACAGAACAAGAAAGCCACAATTTTATTCATTTCCAAGTTCTTTATAGCACTTCACTCTTCTGCAGGTCGGATTTGCTTGCCCTTGGCTTAAAATGCTCAAAAGTTATTGAATTGTAAATTTAATAAATCAAGAAATATAAAGCCCTAAAATAACATCAGTGTAAACATTTTATCTCTAAACACTGCCATTCAAATCCAAATACCTTTGAAAACCCATAAAAGCCCTTGATTCATTCACAAGAAAGCGCACGGTTCCAGTCTATTTAAATGATTTATTCGGAAAAAGACGCTAAATCACCTGTAAAAGGTGGCATAATTACTGCACCCTCTCCAATTTTGAAGTGTTGGACTAATATTACGTTCCAACTAACACGATGAACACTCTCCACACAATCCATTGACGCCCGCCCGTATACAACAGCATCCCACAACCATAATAATCCACGCTGCGGATAAAATATGGAGCTCTTAATTCATTAGAAGGTGATTTAAGTCCCGCGACGTAAACAAATGTTGCCATTAAGGCGATCACCTCTTCTACATATAATTCGAAATCGAATTCATTGTCTGGGGCGAACAGGTGTGGCGGAAGAGCATTCCGATTCGTGCCCACGGGCCGCGCACTCAACGAAAATCATCGATCACCGCGGAAAACAGCGAGGCGTCACTTAAGTAGCTGGGATTTCAATTACCTGAGAAAAGTTAACAAATTTCCGACATATTCCACCTTGCCATCAACGCCATCTCGCCCGCTCCAGCAGGAATGTAAACAGAAATAATCTCGGACATGCCAGAGCCTCCGTGTGACATCTCAAGGAATGGCGGAGCCGAGATACAATTCCCGACGTTGTTGTCGCCAGTAATCGATATTTCGGTAACTTTAGGAGAAACTTTTCGGTAAGTGTGGGAACGTTTCGGTTAATTAATTTGTTGAATTAATTGCCGTGAATAAAGGAGAAGTAGCGGCTTTTAATTATTACGTCTCAGAGAACGGCCAGGTGAGGTTGTGTATCTCTTACCTCAAAGAGCGGTCAATTATGTTCCGACGATTTCTTATCAGAATCCGTAATTTCCCCTGGCATCCAGGTAAGAAAGTTTCCCACGACTGTGTGCCAGTCTTGAGTTTGAATACTTAATTTGGATAAAAAAAAATGCAAAATCATAACAACAACAAAAATCAACAAAGTCGAGGTAATTGCGGGTTTTTGGATTTGTTTGGTAATAGGCGAAAACCTAAAATGAAGCCATGGGATGGGCCGGGCTGGTTCTGACGGGAGAATTTGTATACCTTAACTGATAATTAATATATTCAACACCTTGTTTTTGTTTTTTTTTTATTGGAACTCTTTTAGTGAATATTGAGTTCGAGTAATTTAGAAATGATTACAGTAACTTTGTTGAAAGAAAATTGGAATTGAATGCCAATAAAAAATTATGAATAAAATTTCGTTAGTATAGGATAAAAGTTAAGAAATTGAATAAAAGAGAGTTCGACTAAAATCCTTATCAGTGTATTTTTGCAAAATTGTTCTTTTATCCTAACTAATATTATGCATGCGAAGGAACCTCTGTCTGTCTGTTTCTCTGTTACGCTTTCAGGGCTAAATCGATGAACCGATTTTGATGAAATTTGTTACTGAGATAAATTAGAACTTGGAAAAGGACATATGCTACTTTTTGTTGCGAAGAAAAGCTTGAAGGGAGTCAAATAGGGGATGAAAGTTGGTTTGGAAGCCCAAACTATTTGCATTTTACTAAGTTGTGTTGTGCACAAATATGTATATCTATGCTAGGCGGGCGGCGCACTATGGGAAGAATTTCGAAAAACCTGGCCAAAAATGGTAATTTCAAATATCTGAATTTGGTCAATATTTTTATGGTAAGAGAGAGAAAGACAACTGTATTTTTCGATGCTGCATTTATTAATTATGTAGTGCGACATTTGGCCGCGCACCACCAGTTCAAAGTGAGTTGTTTTGAGGGCATGCGTAATTACGCAAATTAAGTAGCTTACTTTGATCAATAAATTTTCGAACTACCGGTCTTTTTTCAGTAAAGTTTTAATTTTTTTTTAACAATGCAGACTCTTACTAAAGGTAAGTGACAATCAGTTAATATATATTATAACATAAACTTTAGAATTGGACTATAGTTTTTAATAGTTTCAAAATCTTTGAATAATTTGGCAATTTGTTGAGTTTTAAAATGTTTCCTTTGATTCCCCAACTGCAAATAAAATTTTTTATAGAGCATCAAACATTGAGATTTGTGTACAATTTTACAAAAACTGCTATTTTTTGCGGCAACATACCCTAATAATTTTTTTAATGGCATAGATGATTTTTTGCCATTTATTGGTTTCGGTTTTTTTTCTTATTTTCATTGTACATCTCTGTCGTTTTTCTTTCCAGGACTTCACGCAGAGTTTTATACAATAGAAAAAAATGAATTATATAAAATATTACTACAAAAATCATCGTTGCCCTTTTGTAGCAAAGCTCAGAAAGAACATCTTTTTCAAAGTGTTGCAACTTTATGCAAAGCAGCAGAAACTGATTACCCAGAGATAAAACGAAGTCTTTCACGTTTTACAAGTGAACTTGAAGCTAAGTGGCGAAAAGTTGGACGGAGTCATCCCAAATTTCGCTCTAGAAATAAGTCATGGCTAGAAGGAATTATCAAAATAAATAGAGACGAGTGCGTCGAGTCACCCAATTTGCCCCCAAAAGAAAAAGGGAAACGTGGCCGGCCGTCCAAGTCCTTCGACGAATGCAGTGATAGATCTAAGCGAAGGAAAACACAGGAAATGCGTGCAAACACAGGCCTACAACAAATGCAATTTGCTACTCAAATGAAACTGCGAGCAACAGGGGAAACTGATGCGGCTAAAGTTACAAAGGATTTAACATTTTCCCCTCACAGAGCCACCAAATATAGAAAAGGTTTTCAAAAATGGAATTATGCAATGCCGCAAGTTCCTGTAGATAAAGCATTAGCGATGATAGTAGACGCTGGACTATCAAAAAATCAATACCAACTTATTAAATCTGTTGCAAAAAATAGTGGTTGTGATGTATTTCCTTCATACATCAAGATAAAAGAAGCCAAAGAAAAGTGCTACCCTTCAATAGAAGTTTCAGAAACAGTAGGACTAGTGCATTTACAAAATCAATTGGATCACACTACGCGGCGGATAATGATACATCAAAAAGAAGTAAAACCTTTAGTGGCAAAAATCTATCACTTATATCAAAATGGGGATGTGATGGAACCAATGCTACTATGTACAAACAAAAGTTTCAGAATGAAGATGATACGGATTAGTACATATTTGTAACATCAATGGTTCCACTTGAAATAAGAGCAGAAGACAACACCGTCATTTGGCGCAATCCCCGTCCATCTTCTCCGAGGTTCTGCAGACCACTTAAACTTGAGTTTATTCATGAAACCGCAGAAGTGACAGTAAATGAAGTTACACGTGTTGAGAATGAAATCAAAAGTTTAGTGGATACTGAATACAACGGATTTAAAATAACACACAAATTGATATTTAGTATGATCGATGGCAAGGTATGCAACTCAGTGACATCAACAAAGTCAACACAAAGATGTTATTTGTGCTCGTTAACATCAAAACAATTTAATGATTTGGAAAGGGTGAGAAATACTGTGATTAACGAAAAAGCGGCAAAGTTTGGTCTGTCCACATTATATGCGTGGATTCGCATATTTGAGAGCCTTCTGCATTTATCTTATAAAATAAACATAAAAAAATGGCAAGCTAGAAGTGAAGATGAAAAAAGTGACGTCGAAATGCAAAAGAAAAGAGTACAAAGGGAATTTAAAACAAAATTAGGTCTACAGGTTGACCACCCTAAGCAATCACATGGCACATCTAATGATGGCAATACAGCCAGACGTTTTTTTGAAAACTCCGAAATATCGGCACAAATTACTAAAATAGGTAAGAACTTAATTGACAGGTTTCATATTATTCTCCAGGCTATCTCTTGTGGTCATCCAATCAACTTAGAACAATTTCAAACGTACACACAGGAAACTGCTGAAATCTATGTTAGGTTATTCAAGTGGTACCCAATGAGTACAACTATGCATAAAATAATAATGCATAGTGTTATCGTAATACAATCGTGTATACTTCCAATCGGTATGCTGTCGGAAGAAGCTCAAGAGGCCCGAAATAAGGACATCAGAAAATATAGGGAGAATTTCGCACAAAAATGCTCGAGAAAACGCAACATGGAGGATGTCATGAAAAGACTGTTACTAAGCTCGGATCCAGATCAAGAGTTATAAAAATCATAAAAAATATTATTCTAAAGAATTATTAAATTTACTTTCCGAACCTGTCTAAGCATTTATTTCTTTTAATTTGAATAACCATTACTCATAGAAAATAGTATTATTTTTATATCATATTTAATTAATTTTCTAACAATAAATATCACTAAATAGCCTAATACTATACTTATATTTTCATTTACAACACACCTTTTTATTGCTTAACATTACATGATTAATTACAAGACGTATTTGATAAGCAAATATTTTTGGCCAGGTTTTTCGAAATTATTCCCATAGTGCGGCGGGGCGTTAATGGTTTTCGGTAAAATACAGTAGTTCGTTTAATATAATCTCTTCTATACAGGGTATATCAGTGAAAATGTCGAAAAACCTGGCTGTGAATAGGTCTTGGATAGGATTTTGAATTTTGTTTGGTAGAGGTTTACATATTACCCTGTATTTTTGTAACCCTATTAGATATTTCAATCAATCTACGCAGAATACTCCTACCTATCTAAACTTGGAAAAGTCAAGGTTTCAACCAACAAACTTCCAGAGTTATTAGTCCGCAAAGTCAAAATTTTGTTTTTTTCACTAAAATTTAAACTTAACCTTAGAACCGTCCATACTCTTCCCAACGTATTTCCGTCTTTGGGGAATTGTACTCCCCCACGTTGGATATTTTGCATCAATATTGTGGATTCCGCCCGGCAACTATAAAAGATGTCTCAGGGAGTTCAAGCACGAACTACGTAAGTCAAAGAAGGAATCCAGGAAGACCTTTGTGAGACAATAGAAGGTTTTTCGGATACCGTATGACTTGGTTCTCTCTAAAAACCCAGTGTGCCAAGAATTGCTACAACAAGCAGATGGTACATGGACCACAAGCAGTCAGGAGTCCCTGAAACTCCTGCTTGACACCTACTTATCTGGTTCAACATATCCCGCTGCATTCACAGAAACAGGTTTTGGAAGCCCAACTAGTAAATATAACTTTGATACTATCGACAGACTAATAAACAGGGATTTACTCCTATGGGTCATAGAGGGCTTTAAGCCTTATAAATCACCTAGACTGATGGGAAATCAATCTTATGTAAATTCAGAAAGTTCCTCAAGATGCTCGAAAGACTTGTGGAGATTCATATTGAACAAAGAATGGAAAGAAAACTGCTTTCTTCCTTGCACCATGCCAACACGAAATGTAAATCGGTAGACACTGCTCTCCATTCCCTGGTAGCGGTCATTGAAAAATCCATTGAATTTGAGGAGGTCACTTTGGCTGCTTTCTTAGATATTAAAGGTGCTTTCAACAAAGTTGAAGCGTTTGGGTGCCGATGGGTGCTCTTTTAATGACCAGCTACTGATAGTCTAAGCTCCCACAGCAAAAAAGGTACCCCATCGAACACCTCAAAACAATAAAGTGAGATTGGCGGAAAAATATGTAAAAAAACATGTAAAGCCCGCCAGACTAGTAAAAATTTGTTAATTGCTATTTTTTAAGAATTTTTGAATTTTGTTAAAAAACAATGATTTTATTTTCCAAAACACCTGTCTGAAATTTATACAATTTGTAGTAAATAATGAACCATTTTTGAAAAAATTTGTCTGTCTGACAATTTTTGTTAATTAGCTTCTGACAGACCTTATGTTATAAATTCTTTTTCTTTATAAAAATGCACTTCATAACACCTCCTTGAATTTTGTTTTACATAAAGTACAAGATTTCTTCTGTATATTAAAGCTTGTCTGGCTGACAATTTTTGTTAATAAATTTGTCAGACTGAATTTTGAATGCGCAGCATCGATGCATCAAGATCAACCACTGGCATTTCAGAACACCTTGTTCAAAAAGAAAACAACTGAAGTTTAAGATGTCCTCTACACATAAAAATAACCCTGTCATTGAAAAAATGTTTTTTACCATGTCAGATATAATTTTTAAGCGCCATGACAGGGGGTTTTCTTTAAAAAAACAGCTTTTATGGCACTTTTTATACGTTTCTACTCCAATGATCTGCAAAAATTGACTTACTTTAAAGAAACATCCATCGCCCTATCGTCAGCCGCAAACGATTTGACATTGCACTATAAAATTGGGTTGCCAGGATGAGCTACTGCCAAAACAGCCGCGTTGAAATTGTTTTTTATAAATAATCGGAAAGTGTACTTAAGGCAACATTTATTGAAAAATATTTAACAGTGCAGCTTTAATAACAATTTTAAAAAGAGTCCAACCGATAGCCCTTTTTGTAAGTGAAAAGACAAACTTTTAATTTTGACAAATCAAGAGGGGTGAAATATTATAGTGGAATATTTCATTCTTAAGAGTTTCCATGGGTTCATTTTAACGCATTATATTATTTATTTCCTTATTGAATTCTCACAATCATAATGACTTTAATTAAAACAATCAACGTCATGCGTTTGTCTTCTGGAAACTTAATTGCCCATAAATAAACAATAAAATCGATACTATCATAATTACAAAATAATATGTCTGTAGCTGAAACAAACCATTCCAGAATTGAAAATATAATAATTACCTCGAACAATTATAAAAAATTAATCCCAACAAATCATCGGACAAAACATTCGATTTTTTTATCTAACAAAGTAGTTTTGTCACGTAAGATACAAAGTCACAATAGTCGTCGTGGTGTCGTCTAAAGTTCACCTCCTTCCACAGTATCGATTTATATCAAGCCATTCCCATACGAAATACGAATATGTCTCCAATTGTCTGCACGAATTCTCACAGGAGTTGTGGCACCACAATGTACGTGTGGACTATTCAATTCCTAGATCATAGCTAGAGTAGCGTCTTTGGTGCGCTTCTTCTAGGCTATATAGATATACAGCACAGAGCCCATCATTGTTACACTAGAAATATGAGCCCCACTTTGGTGGTAAATTCCGTAAGCCACAATGCTCCTGCTGCGATTGTAATGAGCTGAAAAGGTAATAAAAAATAAAATATAATGCTGCACATGTTTCAAGTGCAATTTAATGTTGCTGTAAATGCACTTAAAGATTTCATCAATTTCATACACTTTCCACAATTTATTTTATTTTCGTGACAACGTCATTGAGGTGCCCAAGTACGTATATGTATGTTATGCAAAAGCGAGAGAAGCACCTGTTTTACCTGCGATTATACAATATTTGTGTACAAAATTAAAGACTGAATTTATTTACAAAGTTCTCGACGTGTTTCGCTTGAATAACAAATTTCAGGATTCGTACAGTTTTGTTTTGGCGGGAATTATACATTTAATTGACATGAATAAGTGCTCAAAGGTTGCAGGTTAAGATTAAATAACAATTTTCCAAGATTGTATTTGAAAGATTAAAATATTCAATTCTCCCCATTAACCTACAATGCAAATCAGATATTGCAAAGCATTAACCTATTGCGTAATGATAAACGGTATGTATGGACGGATAACTGGTTGCGAGGTTGCGATGCGCCACTGCAGCAATTGCGTAAATCATTTCCACTTTATGAAGTCGATCGCACTTCATTACCTGTAATAACTCCATCTACCGTAGTCATTAATCACTACACTGTCGTCTCATATTACATCAGGTGTAAAATAATTTACTCGTCTGATTTCAAGGTTTCCAGATCCATTGAAGGTTACGATTTTGTTATGTTGGATTCTGAGAAATATTGAGGAGGTATGTTGTAAGTGAGAAATTATCGAATTAATTAATTAATATTTTAATTGGATTAAATAATTAACAGGGATGTTATGTGTTTTTGTAATCGTTTTTATGTGTTCTGTATCGTTCAAGTGATATGATAGCTATGAAGAGATAACGGAAAGAGCTGAAATGTACATAAATGCCGAATCTTAAAAATGGACAAAGCAACTGATAAGAGATCGACAAAATAAAGTGAACCTTCATTTGCCAAGTGATACACATATTTTTGAATACTTATAGAATTATTAAAAGTTCCTGCTTGCCTAAACCACAACCTAAGGAGCACCAGAGTCAATTTTATTGAAACAGTTCCATAGGAAAAATTAAAGGGAAATGTGGAACACACCGTAAAATGCTCTCTTCTACAAAAGCAGCAGATCGTCCCATATATCAACGATTACAGTGCCGAAAGTACTTTAATTGAGTTTGGAATTGGTTCTCCATTCGCTGCATTTAATCGAATTGCTCTCGAGGGACATCTCCCACTTTCCTAAAAATTAAAAGTTTGCCTTCGTTGGTAGGAAATTTTTGTCAAATAGGGATATTGCTGGTTTCAGTAGAAGGCAATATTTTATAGTTTATTTTTTGGAATTGGAATGGGAAATGGAGAAGACTATGCAATTATAGGAAAAATATATGTGGGACTTTAACAGAATATGAAATAGTCCTATAGACTATACCGAAAATTGCAAAAAACATCAAGGAGAAATGCCACCTTTTCGAAAACTAGCAATTCTCCGAAAGACGTTCCTCTCGACAGGACCCAGGAATCAGTGCTTCTCTTCCTTCACTCCTTTTTGTTAAATACCCAACTCTCGTTTCCAAATATGTGTGCTGATATATGTCATGGCTAGAAAATAGCGCCAGCACCAACCAGCCAAGAATGATTGGGCGTGCCTACAGGACCCGACTATCGGGCGAGAGTTTCAAAAGGCATTATCCAACAAATTTGCGGCGCTCGCAATATCCGACGTTATCGATGTACAATAAAGGCAATAATTGTCGGAGTCTATTGTGGGGTTTGCAATGGAGTTGTGTCCACATATCCGTAGAGAGACGACGCCATGGATCTTGGAAAGTTGCCCGTACCTCGTCGATCAGCAGGAGCGAATGAAACACGTCGACTCTTTTCGATCGTCGGCAAAGTATTTACGAAAATCATACAATCGAGGCTGCAGAAACATCGCCGAAAGAACAAGCTGGATTTAGACCACATCGAGGATGTATTTATCAAATATTTGAAGCAACGGACATCTTTTACGAAATTTCCCGCATCGCCCAGTCATACGGATTAAAAATCAATGGGGAAAATACCAAAGGACACTGACCAAAGACACAACACAATGGACACTGCTCAAACCGGACGTCAACAAGCTCGAGGTCTTCCAAATGCGATGCTGGAGGCAGATTCTCCGTGTCTCACTCCGCGATTGCCTTCGAAATGAGACAATTAGACAAAGATGGGATCAAAAGACACAGAGAAAAGAAGAAATGCAGAAACGTCAACTACTGTGGAAACTACTACGAAGAAAACCTGACTAAGGAATATCGCGAGCGACCTGAAGGATCCGCTCGGGCCGCAACTTACGGATCAAAAAATAAGAAGATGGTTAGACGATTGATTTTGAAGACCCTTGACAGACTAAAATCGGCAATCGGCTCGGTTGGCTTTAAAAAACGGTGTGAATATCTGAAGCTAGCTGAAGTCTTGGAGTGTTTTAAGAAATTTTCGGTAGCTTTTGGGGATGTTAAAAAGGTTGAGAAAAAAGGAGGTTATCAATCTACTTTTTGAATTACAGTTAAATATGTAGGGAATTTTTTTTTTCATATTATTTTTTTTACAAATAAGACCCTTTATTTCTGTTTTTCCCCATCGTACACCAATATTTTTATAAATCAAATGAAAGCCGTATATTCCTGACGATAAAAAAGAAACCCTATTCATGGAAATAGTGCGTTGTTTTGTTCAGGGCGGCAGAGTCGGAGTCTGAGTCGTGGTATCGGAGTCGGCGTCGAAAGAGATTTTCTAGTAACTGGACTCGGAGTCGGAAAATCAAATGAAAATTGTGTCGATTACGACTGCTTTTACAAATTATATATTCTAATATTTTGCTTTTAATTTCTTTTAGAAATAGGTTAATAATTCTTTTATAATTTCAAATATTTATGTATGTAAAATACGAAATACCACAACTATAATAATAATTATTGAATGAAGTATACATATTTTAAAATGAACCACAGATAATGTGCCAAACTGATTGTGCTTAGGCCTTCATCATCAGGAGCTCCACAGCCAATAGTTGGGCTTGGCTTCCTCGAGGGTTCGCCTCCATGATTCTCGATATCTAGCCTGTCTTTTCCAGTTTCTTATTTCTTTCTAACACGGGCCAACAGCCAACCAACAAAAATCTTCTGTCATTGCAGATTCCCTTTTTAAACTCACACCAGCCAAACTTTCCAACCAACCAATATTAATTCTCCTTTCTGCTATTTCGTAAAAAAATAACAACAACCGCACAGCTGTCAAAAAATTGACTCAGAAATCCAGTGAAAGAGTTGGTTCAAAAAATCTGCCCACCCCTTTGCCCTCTCTCACTGTCGTCTCACCAAACGATGTTTTCAGTCGATTTTTGTTGGTTGGCTGTTGGCTCGTGTGAAACTGGCCTTAAGCTGGTAACATATCCAAGCGTACATGCGTTGCATTCGTTGACAGATAATATAGAAGTGTGTGTATTCTAATGCGACCTGACGGAATATTCCGTGAATGGAATGCATACCACGCACAAGTCGGGCTGCTTTCAACTTTTTCTGCATTGTCGCATTCGACATAAGTAGGACACACAAGCATACACAACAAACACATGCACCTTGCCTGCACTCATTACTTAGATTTTCGGGCGATGTGTGAAAGCCGGGACGAAAAACAACCATGCACTTATGTGTCAGAGGAAATTCGCCGCATAACATGGAACCGCTGAATGCAATGCATGTACGCTTGGATATGCCACCAGCATTACTGTCTTAAGTCTTTCTCGAGGTCGTCTATATACTATCCCAGTAGGAAAAAAAATGCTTCGAAAGGCCTTTTAAAGCGCTATTTTGAAGCAGTAAAGCGCTTACGCTCCGTAAGATGCTTCATGGTATTTTAACATTGCATGTCCGCAGAGCTCAGCACTTTTATTATGCCGCAATTGTATAGATTTATATGCATCTGCTGAGATAGTGCTTTGATACCGTTGCTGTAGGAAGCAGACGGACTGTCTTACTGCTTTATACTTGCTCCGCAGCAAAGTGCTTTTACTTTTTCCTACTGGGATTCAAGAGATTTCAATAGACATTTTTTTGATAAATGTCAGGTTTGAACTTAGGTTATTTTAAAGTTCAGTTCGCCAATTTGCTCGAACTTGCGCAGTTCATCAAGGGTTTAGGGTATTTCTTTAAAGTGTTTCAAAAACGAAAAACGTAAGGCAGATATTGCCCCATTTCAACTAAGATAAAGCATAAGATTTTTTTGAACGGTGTTCACGAGGAAACTCTTTCGGCATGCCCCACAGTTGCTACATGGGGTTCTCATTGGGCAAATGTCTCTTTCAGCATGCCTTGAGGCTATCGCCTTTTTAAATACTAGTGTGACGGGTACGCTCGCCGCCCTGACTATTTTAACTCAGAATGTAAGTAATGCAGTCAAATAAGGCAAAAAAAGGGGTCAACCTCGGAATGAGAGGTAATAAGCTGAAAATTGGCATGAACCTTTGTTTTGGCTTTCTAAATGATGTGTCAAAAGTCTCATATAATCTCGTTCATGCCAATTTTCAGCTTATTACCTCTCATTCCGAGGTCAAACTATAATTTGACAAGTAAATGCAGAAAAGTGAAATTGTTATGTTCCGTAGCGTATGGCTCTTGTCGGGACCCGTCGTGTCTCAATTCAATGTCCGAGGATACACCCATTAACCCTGAGTTGAACGATGATAACGCCGACCACCTTTCATTATTCTCTTCTGAGATGATTACAGATGCAGATGGCAATATCAAAGAAGTGGAAATAGAAGAGTTAGAGAGATAATCAATAAAATTATTTCATAACCTGTAACCTATGGACTAGGCCTACTGGGGATACCATGCAAAAAGGCTGCTTGAGTTCTACTTCCAAGGTGGTGAGGAAAAGAATGCAGCGCGATGCTCGAGTTTTCTCAGCCCCATATCTCGAAAACTATTGATTCTACGTAAATTCTGTACAAGACAGTTTTATGCAGATTTGTCTAATGAACAAAGTTTACTCAACCAAAATTTGCGTAAAGCCGATAATTTACGAGATATTTGCGAAAAACTGATTTTTGTGACCTTTGACCTCTAATATCTCAAGACGCGGACACGAGATTATATGTGACTTTTGACACATCATGTAAAATGCCAAAACAAAGCTTCATGCCAATTTTCAGCTTATTACCTCAAATTCCGAGGTGAAACCCTAATTTGACTGGACTAAAGTGACATAAATATTTGCAAATCCTTCGCAGACGAAAATCGAGTAATGTATACAGTTAATATCAAACAAAGTACTCATCGGTTCTCAAGGAATCGAGTACTTTTGAACAAGTAAAAAGTACTCATTGATCATTTTCTATCAATTCTACTCATGAGTATTTAATCGAATACTGTCCATCGATTCCGTATCCCTACCCACAGTCAATATTTACGAACTCATGACCTCCAGGATTTCAAATCCAAAGTTCATGGCCATCTCCTCATGCACCCGTCAACTCCCCTTAATCTATTTTATCCTTTCTCTGTCCTCCGAGCTTATCCTACTACTTGACATTGGAACATGACGTGAACGATATTGACGGAGTAAGGGTAAAGCCGAAATACCACGCAACGAACAGGAAACTTCTGGAATGATACTCGGGAACCTAGGCTACCAAGGCCGTTGTGTCTTTAAACCTACCGGACCGGAGTCAGCGAAGTCATCCTGGCATCTTTTATCTTTTTGTCAATGGCTCTCAGATTTTGAACTTTCCGATTTGATCAAAAAATGTTGACAGTCACTCGTAAATTTCCACAGAAAAACAGATATTGCACTAAATGTGAACAAACAAATATAGTCAACAGAACTGTCAATAATTTTTGGACTCTTAGAGATAACTATGATGTTCATGGGTCCAAAACTCGCTGTCTCAACACCAATTTCAATATATTAGCGATTTCCAGAATTTCAAACTTCAAAATGAAATTTTACACTTGCGAATAAAGCTAATATCCTTAATCACACCTCATTGCATAGCAAACAAATCATTTATTTTATTTTCTCTTTTTAGCACTAAATTTCACCTTCAAAGGAATACATCCAGACGGTACATACACCAGTCTGCAGCACTTTAAGGTTATCTTAAGATACACACTTTCCGCCAAAGTACGATAAAAATAAAACATCCCCCATGCTCCCTTTTGCTGCCGTATGTTGAAAACATCAATCGGCATATCTAGGATCAAACCAATGAAGCAATATTCCATGTCTGGGCCAAGAGAAAATTCTGTCAGGACTCATGTGAGGGAGATAAATCTGGAAATAATTCCCAATAAATCATACTTCTTCACTAGCAGAGCGCTATGCTAAGGAGCTTTCATGATTGTAAACAGAGTGTTCAACTCTTATTGGAGGATTGATTCTAGCAAACAGCCGAACAAACATTATCATCCGCCCACCCTCACATGCCGCTGCTGCTGAAGGAGCCCACCCAGAGATCTGAGACCACACCATCTCCATGGCTTGCTAAGAGCATCTGAAAGAGGTAATAAATCGCAAGTAGCCATCAATCACTCTGACAAAGCTTATTTATCATTGGAAGATGAATTCGCCAAAATAATCAGGCTACGAACACGTGACCTGCTAATTAATGTGATAACCAGAAAGAATTTCAACGTACCCTCAAATTACTTTTCATAGAAAGTTTGAATACCTTTCGCGATGGCACTGTAATATACCCATTAACCTGGCAGGTGAGCAAGGATTCTACCATAATTATGGCAACATTTTAAAAGACTTGCCTCGTTATACACCAACGGTATGATGGTGTATCTCTATCTGTATATTAGTATAGATATAAATAGGATACTCCACCGCGCTGCTACGTTTATGTTCTTCTGCGAAATATAAATGAGTTCAGTAACTTTGGGGAGCTTTCAACATCTTCCCCAAAAATTATGGGAAAATTTTCTAGGTGACAATTGCCTCCTCCTGTAAATGTCGTCACTCGATTTTCAGTGAAATGCCGCATCGCTCCTCTGACGATCATCAATTAATCATCGTAGTGCACAGGTGGCACCAGAAGATACCATTAACTATAATTTGCCCTCCTCCAAAATGTTGAGAGATTTTCAGACAATGTCTCTCTAGCACGTCCATTATGATTTGCCCATCATGAATTCAAATTCGTGAAAAAAAAGAACCAGTTTCACCCCAATTTAATGTGAATTTGGAATTTTCACATTCATGTAAAAATTACACTAGAGAGAGAAACAAAAGAATTTTGAATCATGCTATTCGACTGCGGAATGTTTGGGTGCAATTATTGCCATGTTCTTGAAGGGACCAGCTAGACACAACACAAAAAATTATGCTTTGATGTAGAATATGTTTTTCATCGTTAATTGAAGTTACTTTAGGTTTTGAGCAATTTGGTGTACTACTTTCACGGTTAATAGCAGCTAATTTTCATATCTGTAAAAGTCAATTGGGTGTAGATGGCTCGACCTATGAATATTTTGATATTATCCATCTGCCTCTTTGTGAATATGACTCCTGTAAAGTCCTTTGAGTTAAAAACATGCATATAAATAAGTAAATTAATTGACTTTCGAGTTTTCTAGAGTGGTTTTGCTAAATCCGCCGTGATCATTTATTCCGTGGATCTCCTGGTTGTGGTTACATATTAAAACCTCGAGACCTTCGTAATATAACTAAGTTTTGAAAAACTAATTTAATGAAACTTCATTCTCCTTTATCAATAGTTACAGATTTTAGCTAAAAACAGTGTCTACCAGAACACTCCAACCAAATAGTAAAATATGTATCGCTTTGGTGAGTCTATCTAACTGGTTCAGCTATCTCAGAGGAGGAAGATAGAAAGAGAGTAGCTTGCCTTCTGAAAGCCCTGGCTGTACCTATTCTTTGAATAGAGTTAGGACGATTATTCCAGAGTCTGAGCGAGTGCATAAAGAAAGAACGACTACCAATTAGGGAATGCTGTGCGGAAATAAGAAATTTCATTGAGCGCAAAGATTGTAGAAGCGTAAGGAAGTCAGAAAGGTAGAGAGGGCTCTTGGCGTAGAAAGCTATAAGCAGTAGGACCAAAGCCATGATATCAATAAAGCGAAAGAGGCCACAACTCAAGAAGGAATTTTGGACACCAGATCATATCTTCTCATGTGGTAAATGAACCTTAAACAATCATGCAACTTTGAGACGCTGACGACAGGATGTGTCGAACAATATGTATATGAGAGATCCTTAGAGGAAATGTGTCAGAATGAGGGACTTAACAAGCTTAAACCGAATAGAGGAGGATAAAAAACTGGAAGAGAACCAAAGTTTGCGTAATGTTCCGTATATCTTCGAAAGAGCAACGACTAAGGAAAAGAAACTTGGGATATATTAAAATTTAGTTTAAGGAAACTTAAGGAGCACCATTCATTAATTCGGGATAATGTGCTATTGGATTCAGAAATGCATTGTTCGATCTGGTTAGGATACATGAAGTATACAGCTGGAGATCGTCAGCATAAAGATTGAAGGAGCAATTATGGATAACAACGGGAAGATCATTAACTTACAGCGAAAAGAGAAGAGGACCAAGTATAGAGTCCACAAAAAGGTGCATACATTTTTTTTTTTTATGTGGCAGTGCTAAACTCAGGAATCACCCTTTGTACTACTAGTCCGTCATGTCGTTTGTCACGTCATGGTGCAATGTCTAGCAGCAAGCTTAGTACGGGGGGGGGAATAGGTTAAGGGTTATGGGGGAGTGGGGGGAATAGGTTAAGGGTTATGGGGGTGTGAAGGGGTGTTGAAGAAGGTGGCGATGAACCCCGCGTTTGAACTCTTGGATGTTGTAGGAGCTCGGAAATACTGACTGAGAGAGATTATTCCACAGTCGAGTTGTTCTATTAACAAACGAATTCATATCTTGTTGAGTGCGTGAAAGGGGGAGTACAGTACATAATACATATATTATACCATGAACTATGATTTAGAAGAGAGAACTGTCGCACAGTCGCACAGTTCTTCCCGGTCGCAAGCGATTTTAGTTGCTTGGCTGCACCTCATTTGAACTACTTCACATATTGCCAAATCTTCGTGACTTAAGATAATGTGGGCGCAGGGCACCGATTGATCCAAAATTGGTTTGCTTTCGAGTGTGGACAAAGGTTTCATTTTGGTTGCAAACTGTTTGTGCGTGTGATTATTGTGAAACTGATTTGACACTTGGATTGCCAGATTCAACACGAGCGCACACACGGCACGACAAGAATCGGCTGCAAAGATGCTTTATGGGGAAGAGGGTGAGAGAGGAAGGACACAATTTCCATCGCCCTCTCTCACCCTCTTCTCCATAAACCACTTTTGAAGCCGACTCTTGTCGTGTCGTGTGTACGCTAGTGTGGAATCACCCATTGCAAATTGGTCAACTCGTTTGCGAATGCCTAAACAATTTGTACTTTGTAAACTTTATAAACCCAGCAGGCAAAATGAGCTCACAAAACCAGAAATTTGTCTTACAACTCACAATGAGCTAAATATGATGAAAAGATGACATCCCAAATGCTAACGAAAAATTAAATCAGTTGTGAGAAAATATGATCATAATGAGAGGAAAGTGAGAAAGAAACCGAAATTGAATGTCCCACTTAATGTTCATTGATTGGAAGCTTGTTATGAGCTAATTATGAGCAATTCGTTTGATAACAATTTTTAAGACTATAATTCCCAATTTGGCTTTTTTAAGCAAAAGACTGAAATTGTTAGTGAAGTTTGTAACCGCGGTATCCTATGCTGGACAAAAAATTGCTACAAAAATATAAAAGAAGTGGAAAGTTCACCAGAGACAAGCGGAAATATATAAGAATGGCATTCGAAACTTCTCAAGCTGGTCAAGCCTCTTCTAGTAGTACTGCTTCAAGTTTTTTTTAGATGGGAACAGCGGAATCATTGAATTTTCGGATGAGGAAGAATCAAATCGATTGAGAAATGGAGTTGATAATTTGGGCGACTTATCTGAATAATTTGACGATAATGATGATATCAATATTAGAGTAGGAGCTGCAATCGCGGGAATTGGAAGTTGGGCTAACAAATATGGTATCGCTAGAAATGGAATAACTGATTTACTTAGTGTTCTGAACAAACTACTTCCTAGTAAATTTCCAACTGAAGCAAGAACCGTTCTGATGACACCAAAATCAGTAGAAGTGACGAACATCGATGAAGAATGCAAATATTGGCACCAAGATGTTACAGTTTGTCTTAAGAAGGCATTTTAAAATTTACAAAAAGATAATAGCATTTTGTTAAACATTAATGTCGATGGTTTGCCAACTTTTAATAGCTCAACTGAGCAATTTTGGCCAATATTTGCGAATGTCGAAGGGATTGGATTATAAAGGAACCTTTTGTAATTGGAATTTACAACGGTTCACAGTGGAACGAATTGCCGAAAACGTGGACAAAAGTCTAAATATTGATGAATTTGGACGAAATTCGGTATTATAGGGTAATCGAACTCGCTGATCACGAATTTAATATCAAAAACTGAAAATTCAAAATGGCGAATCCAATATGGCGGACATTATTTTTAAAACATTGTAGAAATAAACTCAAAACTTGTATCTAGATGTTTTTGGGCATGCCGATTACGAATTTGATGTCATAATTTGGAAATTCATAATGGCGGATCCAATATGGCCGACATAATTTTTCAAAATTGTTCAAAACTTTTATTTATATGATTTTGAGCATGCTGAATACGAATTTGATACTTGAATTCGAAAATTTGAAGAACAGGAACCTGAGTGACTCTCTTTACAAGATATGTAGGTTCAAAATAAGACCAAAATGCTAAAATATTGGAATTTTTCTGAAAAAACGAAAAACATTGGGATTTAGATCACATTTTTAATTACATACCTTGTAAACGATGTCATTCACTTAATATCATATAAAAGAATACACATTTACCTAAAAGACGAATCGAATTACGTTGCTCTACGATAATTATTCTAGGAATTATTCAAGTTTAAGTAAATATTAAAAAAATACATTTTTTCTTTCGTAAACACCCTGTACCTTAGTGCATAGTGGGGATAGCCCCCTCTCTACAACAATGTTTTTTCTCCAAAACCATCCAAAAATCACGCCTTAAAATATTAGCCACGTAGTCCAACAGAGGATTTATTGAATGTCTGATGACCGATACAAATTGCGAATTAGGTCATGTAAACAAATTCATGAACGGTGATTCTTTGTAGATAATCGCATTATCTACAAACTTTGTAAACAATATTTTAGGATGGGACTTGCCGTTTAAGAGCTATTAGCCAAAAACGGAATTTTCTGTTTTTAGGAGCAGCGGACAACCAATTTTCCGAAACTTTTTTAACATATTCTACTCACGAAAAACTTTTTTTTAGAAAAAGTTTCGTGAGTTAACATTTAGTTAGAGGTCTGCATTCGCATTATGCTTTGACGACTGAACTAATATTTATAGGTATATATATCCGTGACTTTGCATTTCCTAATTTTGACATCAGATTCGTAATCGGCATGCTCAAAAACATATAGATACAAGTT
Organism: Thereva unica; assembly: GCA_949987705.1. Lineage (NCBI taxonomy): Eukaryota > Metazoa > Arthropoda > Insecta > Diptera > Therevidae > Thereva > Thereva unica. The sequence continues at coordinate 147,405,226 of OX465282.1, forward strand.
TTGAACTTATTTCTACAAATTTTGAAAAATGATGTCCGCCATATTGGATCCGCCGTTTTGAATTTGAAAATTTTGACATCAAATTCGTCATCAACGACGTCGAGAACATAATACCACAAAATTTCGTGCAAAGTTAACAATATGGAGAATTTTCCCGCACTTTTATAAACATTTCATCAAAATTAAAATGTAGCAGCCTTAACTGCATATGTATGTGGTTTACTAAGAGAGTTGCGGCTAGTAGCTGGATTTTCTTTTTTAATCCTGAAGTAAATATAACTTATTTTATAAAAAAATACTTCACTTAGTGGTATTCCGTGGAACTCATAACTTATCTCTTAATTTCGATTGAATTTTTTCTCGTTATTATACATAATTATTGTTTATTTCAATAACAAACGTTAACACGTCGCTTAACAAGTCATAAAGCATTTAAAATTACGTTTTTCAAGCACAGAGCCGAACGCTTTACAAATAAACAATGACCAAGTTCGACCTGCTGTGCACCTTCAAGGAAAAACAATTAACCGTTTCTACTGCCGGGATTTAATAGTGCCAACAATACTGTATAGTCATCCCAAAAGATGAAAATCCCTAAATCGAAACTTTTATTTTCGGACTTTTGTCCACGTTTTAGGCAATTCGTCCCACTGTGCGGTTATAAGAAAACCTCCATTGTTAGGTATTTATTTAGACAAATCTCACAATGAGCTCATATTTAGCTCATATTTAGCTCATATTTAGCTCATATTATATTTGTCATTTATATACACTCTTACGGCGGCGTATACACAGTAGTCTCAGTAGCGCAGTTGGTAGAATGTTGGCTTCATGTTCCAGTGACCCAGGTTCGAATCTCGTATAAGGCAATCGAAAAAAAATATTCTCAAATCATGAGTAAAATATGAAAATATATAATATAAAATTATATGAATATAAAAAATAGTAGAAAAAGGCAGGAACAAAAAAAATTAATGTGATAATAGTATGTAATTTTGTTTTTTAAAATTTCTCAGTACTTTTTTTCTGCTCAGTGAGCTCAATATGAGATCATTTTGAGATAGCATTTAGCTCTTGATTTACTTCATATTGACCTCATATTTAGCTCAGAAACATGCGCCAATTAACTCACTATTTCCTCATATGTATCTCATAAATTACTATTTGAGACTTTAAACGAAAAAATTGCCAATCGCAAATAGCTCATATTTAGCTCAATATGAGCTATAATGCCTGCTGGGATGGGCCTATAAAAGGCTTTTGGGTAAAACATGGGGTCTTACACCACAAATTACATACTAGATGTACAAAACGATCGTTAACCGATTGCCACTTGTGCCGCTATAGTCTGAAGGCCCAAGACTAAACAGTTTATGTCGATCCTTAACTGCCGCAGAACGCAACGACCTGCTTGTCTACCCATTACCGGCGCTTCGCAATTTTGGGTTGACCCCATTACACATCTTCATATGGAATTCCGCGGGCATAAGTGCCTTTATACTTCAGATCTTACTGTACTTGGCCCTATACAGTCAAACGACATGATATCCTTAACAATATTCGAAACATTTCAATTTGCGCGGATCGATGGTTGGGAACTAGGGTTCCAAAGCAAATTCAGGGAGATTGTTCCGGATTACTCTGAATGGGAAGAACTTATCCTTCCTGAAGGTCCAAAAAAATCTCCATTGGTTTACCAACGGGTCAAATTTGGCACATGATACAGGGGCTTGTGTCCACCTAACTCCAAGGTCTTGATTTCAATAGCTAGGTAGCCCTCAGTTTTCCAGACTGAAATACATGCCACTGAGACCTGCTCTAGAGTAAACCATGACAAAGGTTTGAAAGGCGCCAACATTAAATTTTTTTCGGACAGTCAAGCTGCTATCAAGGCATTTTCAGCGCAGAAGTTTTGACATTTAGTCATTGATCCAGGGCCCAGAATCGTGTGGCATCACATGGTACACTTCAAAGTCCATTAATAGAGGACTGGGTGAAGGGACTGAACCTAGCCTAGTGAGAATCAATCCCAGGTCTAAGACAGGCTAAGAACTAATAAGAACTAATCGGATCTTAGGCCGTTGGTAGGATGTCTGGCACCACATTATTTTTGGTCTTGTTGCATCGTTTTGCGTGTTATTTGTGCTTGGCTGTATGGCACCTTGTGCACTGGGTTGTATAATTTTGTATCGCCATTCTCCTAAGCCTTTAAATGTTTTTATGTTCATTGCAAGCTAAATGCCCAATAAAACTTTGGATTTAGAAAGTTGATATATTACTCAAAAAACCTCAAAATTTGTTTTAATTCATTCCTTCTAAATGTATTTGCTAAAGACAATTCCCAGTACCAATCTCTTGCCAGCAATCCAAGATCCAATGGATTACGATCATTGATTAATGTTCAATTTGTACATTCGTACATGGTCATTGAGGATGGAAAAAAATTCTTTGGCAAATTACTTGCCATATACACTCGAATCGACGACATAAATTCCATGGATACAACATATATTTAAAGTTAACTGTACATTTTTGTTACAGAGAAAAGGAAGATATCTAAAAGGTATCTCACAGTACTCAAGTTTAAAGGTAATGGAAATCCAGGAGATCCGGCTACCATCTCTCGGGTCTTAGTTTCAACTTTATATCACATTTCCTGCTCCTCCTTAGACTTGGTAATTTACAGGAGAACCTTTTTGCAGACCATCTGCGACAGAGTCATAAACAGACATCAAGTCGAATTCCGGTGGCTGTATACCTGAATGAACAAATTTTCGTGAGCCAGATGGTCACTGATTAAAACGGCCTTAAGAGAGGAATTTCCTACAGCCGTGGTAGAGAAGATATCTCCCCCGCTCCCGAGGATTCTGAATATATTAAGCAAAAAAAAATGATAATCGTAACTGAGAAGGGCATGTTGTGGCCTACCTTAAGAAAGTTCCAGCTCTTAAGAGGTCATCAGTACTTCCTGTGAAAGTGGATTTAATTTGCTGGTAAACAACATCCTCCTCTGGCAGCATTTATTGAATTTTCGAAAATATCTTTTACAGCAGGATCGATATTGGTCTGTTTGAATATTTGGCAATTTGAATCAGATGCTCCCTTCAAAGATATTTCATAATTGAATGATATTATCAGGGAATAAATTACGTAAATGTGTATTTAACTACTTACACTGTTGAAAAGTCTTTTATCTAATAGGACTTTCCACATCAAAGGGTTTTGTAAAGAATGAAATTGAAATAAAAAATTGTACTTGTACAGACGAATGAGATCCGTTTTTAAGTCGGGTCAGTCAGTCTAGTATGAGAAAGGACTCATTTTTGACTTAACAAGTTCTCTATGGTAACTCTTTACAAGAAACCTTGAAAAACCTTTTATTTCTGCACACACGAATTTTATGCTGACTCAAATCCAATTTGGAGTGAAATATATAAAACCCTTACATTTCTCAAAGAGGATCCTTCAAGGCTATGATTGTGTGCCAGACATTATTGTTATTGACTCTTAAAAATGTCTAGAAATTTTTTTCATTCTCAAGAATGGCCCGGCCACTGAGTTGGGGTGGAATTATGTTATTAGGAGTATCCAATCTGTCTGCAACCGTCGAATATAGAAAATTAATTGATTTTATTCAGCAAGGTTTCCATTCCATGTTCTACTATAAAGATGGTTCACTATAGGCTGTTGATCACATGTCTGTTCTCTGGTCGATTAATTTCGTTCTTCATGGGTCAGTTTCACACGAGCCAACAGCCAACCAACAAAAATCCACTGAAAACGTCGTTTGTCGAGAAGAGGGTGAGAGAGGACTAAAGGGTGGGCAGATTTTTTGAACCAACTCTTTCACTAGATTTAATAATAGAGTAAACCTTTCTAGAATAGAAGGCGCACTTCTCAGCTGGGCCAAAAAAAATTTACCTATTCAACACAGCCAAGCGCTGAGATGAGGCTCTGATGAGGGCAACTAAGCATGCAATAATAAAGTTAAAAAACATCCAAATTACATGTAACCCACGTAAGCAAAAGGAAACATATCTAAATGGTCACAAGAGATTAAAAGGACTCCTTTTAAGGACATCCTTACTAATACTCACGCTAAACATATAAATATTGTTGTTCGCGTCAATGAACATGCGATTGACAGGTTCGAGTCTGCCGTAGTTCGTGTTAGAAGAGTTGATTAGTAAGAGAGGTGGTCCTCTCAGATTATAACGACTCTCTCTCTCTCTCTAAACTACGCACGGCGACTTTGAAAACCTGAGTCAACCTTTCCATTAGAGATCTGATGAACAAATAAAACATCGGCCACCTCACGACGCTTATGAAGAGAGCTGAAGTTGAGTGACTTAAGCCCGGATTCATATAATGGAAGAACTAATGGGTTTTCATAATGAAGATGATTCAGCGCGAATCAAACGAACCTTCGTTGAACCAATTCAATAGTTCTAACATGCGAATTGTAATGAGGAGACCAAACCTGGGACGCATATTCGAGTAATGGTCTGACAAGAGAAATGTAAAGGTGTTTAGTGATCAAGAGGTTATTAAATTCTTTGGACCACCCTTTTATAAAACTCAGGACTAAACTACCTCTGGAAGAGATATAGTTGATGTGAGTGGAAAACTCCAGCTTATTATCAAATCTAATCCCGAGATCTTTAACAAAATTAAAACTAGGGATACCCTAATTAGAAAAGATGTAGTTGAAAATTATAGGACCACGTCTCCTACAAAAGCTCATGACTTCACATTTACTAATATTAAGCAACAGGTTGTTGTTAGCACATCAATAGTAGAAGGTATCAAGGTCCACTTGCAAAAGTTTGCAATCCTCAATACTTTTTATGTGACGGTACAATTTGATGTCATCAGCGTAAATCAATATTCTACAGTGTCTTAGCAAGGGAACAATGTCATCAATTGATAAGATAAAGATAAGAGGGCCAAGATGACTTCCTTGAGGGACACCGGATGTCGCTTCAATGGTTACTGATTCGGAACCACGAAAAAGAACTTGGTAGGTCCTGTCAGCTAAGTAAGACTGGTACCATACTAGAAGGGGTTGCGGAAAGCCAAGCATTCTTTATTTTAGAATTATAATGGAATGGGAAAGCTTGTCAAATGCCTTACTAAAATCAGTGTAGTAAACACAATCAGTGTGACAACCAGAAACGAAGCCCTCGACAGCATGAGAAGTTAACTCAAGAAGATTGGTGGTAGTAGAACGAGCTACAAGAAAACCATGTTGATTCGTTGAGACCAGCCTCTTCCAGATAGGAACGGTTGCAGAATTGATAATTGATTCAAAAAGTTTCGGTATAGCAGACAACTTCGCAACTGGCCTATAATTCAATATTTCGTTCGTGCTACGGGCAATTTTTGGGGCTCATAAGGTACGTAAGAAACGAGGGCCTCGTATAGTACGTCATAAAACCGTGCCACATCGTCATCCATGTTAAAATCGACCGATGGCCTTTTTAAAGTTAATTGCCCGAGATTTTTAAAATTATTCATTTACACCATTACAAATCCATCTTTAGGAGTTCATTTTTTCATTTTTTGACTTTTCTTTCCTTGGTTGCTTAGAATGTAAAACAATTGATAGTCACAAGAATAATCATAAACTATCAATGACAAGCACGAGTCACAAAACCTTGTGACGTATGACTGGTCACAATTTAGGAAAAGGGGTAGATCAACTCTTCTTCTTCCTAAACGGTGTTTAAGTAATGTAGGACTCGAGTCTCTGAAAATCTCTTATTCAGTCATCTCTACCTTTAACTAATTCTCCCCAATATTAATACGAATTTTTCGTATGTCTTCTAGCACGTCTTCTATTATCTAAACCAGATCAAAACTTGGGATTTGTATGTAAAAGAGATCTGAGCTACTCCAGGATGCATAACAATAAGTCAGGATTTGAACTGTAAGCTTTAACTACTCCCCCAATACCTAAAAATTCCATATAAAACGAACCAAATTTTTTATCATTCAGAAAAACTAAATTTCCCTTAAAAAAATTTATGAAATAAACAAAAATAATAAAGACGATCTCGTCGTGGTTAGACTTAAACCTCTTATAAAGTTGCCTCCAAATCCATTTGGGGACCCCAAATCCCCATCGTCACGGAAAATATTTCCAACCAATTTCACACTTTCTTCAGCAAGAAAAAATCGGATTTAAACCACAATAACTTTTTTTATATATTTTCGTCCTTCATGTCTGCATTGGGGATTTTCATAATTGAAAATTCCGCAGACAACAGCAATAAATGCGATTTAATGTAAATTGGTCTACTTTCTAGACAGTTTCAAAAAGTGGTGTTAAGGAGTTGCAATGTCATTATAAAAACACACTTTACTGCCACAGCAAATGTCTAGACTGAAGGAAATTTTCTTGAATATGTGCGAAGCTGTGATATGGTCTTAACAGACTAAATAAAACTGCATGAATGCAAACAAAACGGTGCCTCATACATACAGGTGAATTATTTTTATTAATTTTGTTTTTCAGTTTCAAAAATGGAGGAAATTCTCAAGTAGCGCTTTCTCACAATTGTAAGTAAAACACACCTTCCAAAAAAAAGAGGTATTCAAAAATAATTTCTATACATAATCAGATACAATTCTGCCGCGGTAAACACTGAGTGCAAACGGAACGTTTACACGAAGGTGGAAAACGTGCATTTAATTAAACTCTTACACAACAAAGGGGAATTAAGTGGGCTTTTTGCAGGTAATTTGAAATTATCGTAATTAGCATCGCCGAGTTTTATGCCGAACTTATCGCTTTTCGCCTATTGTTTTTCAATTTCTTGGAAACATCTATTGACTTCACACTCTGTTGGACTCGGGTCTACTAAAGCTGAATCCAAGGCGAGAGGCCCTCATCCAATTATTTATGCTGGAATTATGTAAGTATTTTGACGTGGAATGTCAAAGTTGCAATTTCGTTGTTTGAGTTTCAACAACAAGAAACATAAATTGTTATAAGAAGAAATCAGCGGGAAGTAGGGGCCGACTTGATGAGAATACACACAAGTTGTTCATCCTGTTTCAATTGTACGAATTTGAATTTTGATTTATATTGAGGAATTGGAATTAATAATGATTCCTTTGAAAGTTCTGGACTATATTCGGAAACGTGGTAACAAATCATTTTATTAAAATCTAATTAATAACACTAACGGGCGAATTTAAGATGCTATATAATTTCGGAGAAACGCGGTGATACTGGCAATAATGGAGAAAGTACTTAAATAAATAAAGATTGTATTGAAATACATAATGAATGGCTATTAATAGAGCCTTTTGTTCTATGTAGAAGGGGGAAGTTGAACAAGATGCCAAAATTAAAATTGAGTTTCTCAATAAAAAGGAAAGAGATCCTTAATTAATTGCGTTAGATGTTCATTGAGGAATAAGTCATTGTCATTTATTTTAAATTTAAAATTACCACCAAAAATAGTCCAAATATTATGTCTTTCAAAAGCAAAGTTTTGACTCCAACGATGCCTCTCTGACAATCTGTAGCTTTTTATTCCAAAATGCTGCCACCAACAGAACAGAAGCATATACACTGCATTTGATCGCGAACTTATCGCCATCTATGCAGCCATCAAACACCACATATTTCCATGAGGGCGCAATTTTATGGTCTGATAACAAAACATTGGCTCGCACCCCAGCAGGAAATTTGGGGGACCTCCCATAGAGGATGAATAAAGGAGCCATTCCAAGCAGGTTTTCAGTCATTGATTAGAGAGTTTAAACTGTGGGCTGCGTTTATGACTCATTAGCTGATGCGTTCCTTTTCTCATTTTTTACTATTTCTTACTCATGAATACTCGGGCTTCTGCGTTACTCCCAAATACTTTAAAGCGGAAAAGGAACGCATTTATTAAAAAAAGAAAAAAAGGTTTTACTTAAAAGAAAATCAAATTGCGTCATTCTTAATCTAGTTCGCAGTTCCCAGAAATATTCAAAAGCTAAAAATAACATTGGAACTTAGACGAGATCTCCAATTTCAGTCTGCAGCAAGTTTCGAGGAAGCACTCCAATTTGACTCCATTGAGAGTTCTATAGGAGTACTGTCTTTAGGAGTACTGTCTGTCGTTCAAGGCAGTCTAAATGCAGTACTCCTATAGAATTCCCAATAGAGTTGAGTTGGAGTACTCCCGTAAAACTAGCAGTAGACTGAAATTGGAGATCTCGTCTTGAGTCCCAAGGTGGTATGAAATGAAGATCTCCTTTTTAGCTTTCAAATATTTCTGGGAAAATATTGCCTAAGCATAAGCTGCGGTTAGGTGCAGAATGGCGCAATCCGAATAAAACAGAAGTTCGAGTACGACATAATAAAAAAGCAAAAAACAAGCTCATATCACCTAATGAAACATAAACGAAGTCCGCGGTACAAACTCTCTAATCAATTACCAAAGACTTATTTAGGATGGCTCCTTTATTCATCCTCTAGGGAGGTCACCCAAATTTCCTGCTGGGATGCAATAGATATAGTGAAAGGTCTGTCGGATGTATAAATGCAGGAAGTATAGTGGCGAGCCTACTGAGGGATTTGATATAAGTAAAATAACGTTTATGAAGCCTATTTACATTAAAACCTAAGAACGAAGCAATGGTATGAAATGGTTTTAATTGAAACTGGTCTGCAAATTGCGCAAAAATGCATCATGTGAGGTTCAACAATGCGGTGAAACCTTTGACTGTTTAGATGCTTCCCTCCCAGGAGCGTTCCTCGCGAACTTTGGGGATAAAAGAAAAAGTGGGGTGGCACTTCTCATCTTCTCCACTCATCGACAAAATCATAAGGATTTTGTTAAAGGTTGAATTGAAGCAAAAAAAGCAACTCGACCGCATTTTATGAAAGTCTTTTTTGGTTATATATTCCTTAATATGCGTCGATCAGCACCTCAACGAAGTCATTGTCATATTTGGTTCGCATCGGAATCATGCAGGTACAAAAAGCACATACATATGTCGTTTAAACAAATAAAAACCGCTCGACCGAATTTTCCTTTTCTGGAATTAAGTTCTTGCTATGAAACCTACGACACAATCTCGGACAGGACAGAAACTCGGGAAACTTAGAGCAAAAATATCTACAATAACCCCGTTCAAGACTAGGTTGAAAAGTTGAGTCGAAGTTGTGTTGATATTTTGAGTTGAGTTGACTTTGGGTTGAGTTGAACTGAAATCAAAACTAACGTAATAGGCGGACTCCACGGATGGTAAACAAACAAATAAATGCCACTTCAACCCAATTACAACTCAACCAGTGTATATGTGGCGAAAGATTAACTCGACCCAGGTAGGAGAGCTGAGTTGGGTTCAGTGGACCCAGTTTCACTCGACCTCCGTCAAAGACTGGGTTGAACCTGGGTTGAACCTAGTCATAAACGGGGTAAATCAAAATAATAAGAGAAAACAGAGACGGAAAATAAATGTGCCAGAATTAAAAGAAGACCAAATTAGGGGTGAGCACTCCATTACTCGCGAAGTTTCTTCGGCGAAGTTTTTCTCGCAGTTGATCAAATTCCAAAGCACGGTACACCGAAAAAAGGCAGAAGAAGAAATGTCATTTTAGTGCTGATGTCACTTGGTGACCCCTTTCTATATAAAATCGGAGCTGCTGTTGTTATTTCTGCATTGTGCATGGCTACACACTCGTGCAACCTAGCGAGATGTTCAGTTGCCCGTCACACAACACCCCGCGAGTCCTTTGACTCGGGTGCAAAAACCGCCAAAGGAGCGAAGTAAAGTTCAAAAACATTCTCGACTTCCCCCTACTTCGATCAACTTTGCGAGTAAAGTAGTGCAGGCTTAAGAATGAATAAACTTAACAATGTAATGACCCAGCGGATAAAAACAGAGCATACCAGCTCACGCTAAGTAGACACAGAACATTAGATTCGTAAAAAACAGAAATGAACTAAGAAGTGTATGACACAAAGCCAAAAAGCCAGTATTGGAAAGAAGAAATGAGGAAAAAAGAATAATCAGTAAACTCAAATGACAAGCGAAATTTCTACAAAAAGGTCATCTGCAACGTAAAGAAACCCACAGTTACGATGTTGCAAGTATAAAAATGGGGATGTACTACTATACCAAGAGCTAGCTGCAAAACGTGGCTATCGATGATTCGAGGCTGAAATGTGTCACAGCGACCATAAGAAAAATCGCGATCTGCCTGGGCGGAAGTAGTGCCAAAATTTAGTATATCCGTTTTCCGGGAAATTTTTGGGACTGCAGCGTGAGATACCGAGTAAGAGCTTGGAATTACTCTTGAAATTTAGTACTTACGGAGTAAACAAAATATGTTGGTCTGGTTAAATCTAGACCTAATGTACTTGCAGACCATTTTTTGTTGTTGGTGAGTTTCAACCTGCAATCGAATTAAAATATAACATTTTTATACTAGAAAACACCAGTCTGCTGAGTTTGTGCCGGTGCAGTAATTCATTTTGTAATACATATAATGTATACAGAAAATTTAAGAAGTGCAAAACATTGCTAATCAATCTAAATACAAACAATGAAATGAACTTTCAGAATAGTGCCCAAATTAAACAACCAAAGCTAATTCCGTATTTATATAACATTAACACTTAGAAGATTTTCTAAATGTTAAACAATATCGCGAAAAAATCAATCGATCGATCAATCTTGGTCAAAACAAATGTTCAACTTGATAATGCTTAACCAAAAAAGTTGTTTGTAAAATTCGACTTAAAAAAAAACAATAATTCTTTTACATTATAACATCAACATTATTATGGCAAATGACAGTAGATTTTAATCACCAACATGAATGGTCCATTTCAACAGCATTACATTTTATTACCAGACTAATTCAATATTTTTTTGCGTTTGTTTTTGCTAAATCGCGCTAATAAAAAGAAATCTAGATAAATTTAAAGACCAACCACTCACAACTGGCAAAAACGGAACGTGGGCTGCATAACCCATAAAAAACACAGCATAAAAATAAATGCTTGCGAATTATAAAAACTGGTCTGATTTCCCAGAGTGGAAATGATGTTGTATATACATATGACGGATTAATACACATCATGCAATTACTTAAATGACGATTGTATACGATGATAATAAATGCAACTTCCTTTCACATTTATCCGTTTGTTTTTTTGTGTGTAATAACAAACAAAGAATTTCAACAACAAAACCTTAACGCCTACTCGATTATATACTAAAAGGCGCAGCTATGATGGAGTATAATAAAGCCAATATGAAAGGAAAACAAAATTAAAATAACTAATCATAAAATCAAAATCTAAAAAACAGTAGCGAAAAAAACAGGAAGCTAATAACATAGAATCACTGACGGATTCTCAATAATTTCATCCAACCAAAGAAGATTCCGATTTGAATATCAATTAAGCCATCATCGACACGATTTCCCACAGAACGTTGTGAATGCCATAGTATACCTATAGTACAATATATACAGTCCATGTGGATATACTATGGTAGAAACAATTTTCGCTGCATGGCCGCAGAGTTTCACGTGCCCATTTGTAACCCGAAATAGCCACAAATCAATGGAAAATAATTACATATGCGAGAGTTGCCTCTTCCCAAACATTACCTGGAAATGGAACCTATTAGAGAATTCGGTGATGTTGCTCCGCCGTGATACCTTATGTTGATACACCGTTACTTCTTTCGATGGGAAAAGGTAAATTCTTCACTTCATGCAAGATTAAAAAGCATAAACAACACTTTCGAGGCACAAATTATCAAATTTTTATTCACTCCTTCTCTCTCTATAATATTTTGCAACACTTCACTAACGAAACTTCAACAAAAAAAAACACTTATTTTTTTCTGCAGCTTTTAGAAACCTCCGAATTTTGAAGATTATCGGTAGACACTTAAAAAGACGCTGCTGCAGCGCAGTTATTCTGTTTTAATAATAATAACAACAACAACAACAAAACCAAACCAAAAAAAATACAGCAAATTCGCTTCACATTTTTTCTTTCTACCTTTACTTGATTAATTGGACGCGATTCACTAAATCTCATCTGAGACACTCCTCACTGTAAAACTGAAAGTGATTAACCACGGTCGCAAGGCACTTCTTGCACGACTCCGGCGATAATCGCGGATCAAAGGTTGACGAAGAGTCGATCGCGCAGCCGCAGCAGCAACAACAAGCCAAAAAAGCGATCTCTCATATACTATACGTTTTCTAGGTAAAAACAAACGTTACCACCAGTCGGTACCAAAACCCAGCGAATAAACTATACACACAGGTGAGATGTTCACGGTATTAAGATCAGACCGTCACTGACAGCTGAACCTCGAAGCCAGCAACGAGCCATTCCTTAGCTCACCGCGTCGCGTCGTCGTTACAAAACCCCAATTTGCGCACACGGCACGATCAATGCAGAATGATCGACGTTGACTTCACTTTCGCGGCGCTCTGTTCAGGAGACTCGGGTTTGGGGCCCGTTGTTGTTTCTTACCTGTATTATTCGTTTTTCTTCTACTTATTCTTCTCTTGGCTAAGACACCTTGTTTCTACCTTTGTATGTGCCTGGGCATGACGTTACCACGAATTTAGTCAGTCAGTATAGTACTTGCTGTTGTTGGTGCCGTGATATCTCAGTTAGGCCGGCGATGCCAACATTCGCCGAATATTGTTTAATTAAAGCTTTATGAATTGCAAATTGACCTATGGAAAAGTCTATGGGAACTTGGGGGAGGCATTTTATGATGAATGTACATAAATTTCAGATAAACTAGGTCTCAATGGACAGTATTCATGCGCAGCTGCTGGAGTTTGACCCTCGAAAAGGCAGCAGCCCATAACTGTTGTGCATTCTTGATTGCCCTTAAAAGGAACTGCAGAGCCCAGGTGTGTCCTGAATTGACAAAAAATGTATGACTGTAAAAGATTGGAATTTGGACAAGGAAGGTACCGAAGAAGGAAAATTTGTGTGATAACGTCATTCCATTTGGACATAGTCGGTAAATTTCACATTTTAAATTTACATATAAGTTGGCTTTTATCTTGGACATCAATTGCTAATGACCTTTTTATAGGGAAAGCCAAGCTTAGAGATCACCCTTTGAACAACCGGCCTATCATGTCGCTCGGAACATAGTTCAACGTCTAGTACTTATTAGATCCACACATAATTTTTAAAGCACAGAATAGGATTTTTCCTGGCAATTTCCTTTTTCCTCCTGAATTCGATTTTCGTACAAATAGGTTCAGTAACTGTAACTCAGAATTAATAAATTTAACATTTGAGATTGCCGATGCTAGGTTAACGGGGCATATCTAGGTTAGGTTAGGTATGGCTGAGTTGCTGACCAAAGGGATAGGTCCATTGTGTGTGATGCCCTAATGTTCCCACTTTAAACCCGATGTTAAAGTGACGTTTCTTCGCTAAACCACCTCGAGGACATAATGGATCTTCTTATTTGCGAGATCCCAAACTTCGTCTTTTCCGCAAGCGTGCTTAGGAAGGGGTCACCAAAAGTGGTAAGTCACCTTTTGCTTAGTGCTGGGCAGTCTCAGAGGAGGTATTTTACATTTTCCTCCTCGTCTAGATTCTTACAGCTGCTGCAGAAATCGTAGGTTACGAGTCCTAAATGGGCCGCTTGCCTCCCTATCAGACAGTGTCCGGTCAACTGATAGGTTTCGTCTACTAAGGCTCAGCAGTGAGGGGGTCCGCGTGAGATCGTAGGAGGGCCAAGTCATTTTGGCCAAGGTGCATTTGTTAAGATCTCTCCAATGCTTCTCTACTAGTTGCATTGTATGGTGTTTGCATAGGAGTTTAAAGGTGGCCCAAGGCATACCAACCCTTTCTGGGACGGAGAGTAACGATCGTGCCTTTCCTGGCCAGTTCGTCAGCTATACAGTCTCTCTTTTTATTTCGATGACCAGGCACCCATATGAGGAAGGTCCTGAACTGCTGGGCCATCTCGTTAAGAAATCTGCGGCATTCAGAGATAGTTCTGGAGTTATTAGTGCAAGAGCGCAGGGCCTTCAGAGTTGCCTGACTATCTGAGAAGAAGTAGACAGTTCAATTCCTATAGCCTTGTTGGTTGATTTGCAAAACAGCCTCTTTGCGGCGAAGCTCTGTTGACGGCCCTTCATACCGCGCAGTTGCCAAGGCTTGAGCTCACCATCCTGCCGGTAAGCATTTGATGTATAAGAGACACCAGCTAAGCAGAGTTCGAGACCCAGCGGCACCGACAGCAGCGTATCCGTTGCGGGGACGACCCGCTCGGACCGCCAGCTAACGGATCAAAGAAGAAGAAAGAAGAAGAGACACCAGCAACGCCTCGACCCTCAGCTTCGTCAAGGCCAGGGTAATGGCGTCCGGGAGTACTTTGTTAAACGCCCCCTCTAAGTCAAGGAAAGCTACTAATGTATATTCTTTGACTTGGATTGACTTTTCTATGGTTGAAAACAATGAGTGAAGTGCGGCTTTTCCTGCGTTGGGTATAAAGACCACTTTTACCTCTTTACCCCGAGAGAGAATTCAGTTGATTTAAAGGCACCGGAAAACATGGCCTGCAACCAGTGCATGATATGACTAAGCGTGCGTTGCAGTTGTGCTGGCACTATGCCGTAAGGGCCTGGTGATTTATAGGGCTGGAAGGTGCTTACAACCCTTTCAATTCTCGCTCTGTTTATGATGGATTTGACCAGCTGTGGTGAGACCGGAGGGTCGAAGGCTATGGTTGTCTCAGTCGCAGTACTTCTCGGGAAGTGGGTGTCCTTGAGTAGTGTCAGAGATTCTCTGCTTGAGTCTGTCCAATCGCCGTTTCCTTCTGTATCAGTTTTATGGACCTTCAGCTCTATTTTCTCTAAGCCATATCTCACGGTGTGTTTATCTTTTGCTAGTTGCTCGAGGAACTCTTTATTTAGGAGCAGAATAACCTGCATGGTGGCCCTGTTTGTCTTCTCCGTTTTAATAACTTTCCAGTCATCAGTTTTAAGCTGGGGGTTGAAGGTATTTAGCGTCGTCGCTAAGATTTCTTCTGGCTCCGATGGTGCCACTGAGCGCCATGCTCTGGCCCTCGGGCGTGACGGAATGTCACAA
This sequence comes from Thereva unica, assembly GCA_949987705.1. Taxonomy (NCBI): domain Eukaryota; kingdom Metazoa; phylum Arthropoda; class Insecta; order Diptera; family Therevidae; genus Thereva; species Thereva unica. The sequence continues at coordinate 147,420,330 of OX465282.1, forward strand.
GCTTCTACTGCTTGGAGTCGGGCACCCCGGGTGCCACCGGGGGGTCTAGTCAGTTGGTCACATAAAAAAGGACAAAGTGAATACTAAGAAAAATCAATTTCAGTTCGAAAAATCGTTTAAATCCCAATTAAATTTTTCAAGTAAGGATTAAATATTAAAATTCACAAATATTAATAATATTAAAAATTCACAAATTATTTAATGGTGTTAAAAGTCCTAGCACTGACATTAGTCGAGGGTAACACAATACAAGTTATTATAACTTATTCAGATGGATTGCAAATTAGATTTGGTTGTGGAAAACTACTTATCTCTACTTTATACTAAACTTGAGTACCAATCACTCCAAAGTAATGCCAACAAGATGCGTTCCTTCCGTTGGTACTTATCCTTTAAGAAAGGATAAAATTTATAACATAATTAAAAATAATTCGCGAACATTAAATAATAAAAAAAACTGCAATTAAAACTTTCTTAAGTTTGGTTATCAACATAATCAAAAAATTGCTTATGATCCACCGGAAATGGCTCCGCATAAGAATTCCCAAAAAATTACAACAACTCCCGGTTAATCTAACAGCTTTTAAAATTCCGCTTTATCTCATCAATTACAGACTAATTATCATCGAAGAATTCTTTCCGATTTCGTTATTTCCTTTAATTCCTCCATCGCCGTGCACCTGATTGCGGTAGGGAGCCCAAATTTCAATTTAATTACCACCAGAGACTCCACAACCTGGATGGAGAGTGTCAATCGTGAAACCTTAAGTGGGCATCTCGCTCTGATAAACGTGAGTTACGAACATAACGGAAATGGAGTCGCGTCTACAAGAATAAAGAATTCGATATTTTTCGGAGACTCGAGAGCCCGGATCCCCCATGACTCATTCGTTTGTTCCTCCTCCTTTGTATTCATTCCCTTCAGCCCAGGTGAGGTGAGCCCAGGTACTTTACTTGATACAAAAAGTCACTGAGCATGAAAAACCGCCAGTCCCAAGTCTTATTGTTGGTCATGGCTAGACAATCTTGAGGTTGTTGACTTATGTCCGTTGAACAGTAGCTGGTTACAAGAAAAATGGTTTCTTGGTTTCTGATTATTTGGAGCTCCTCTGGCATGAATCCCGGCAGTTGTGCCCCAAGTCTAGCCAACAGATTAGCAAGCCACGGTAGTAAATCACGTAGCGTTATTTGCTAGTCAAATCTAATCTACTGCTGCTTTGTTAGAGGTATACTTGTGGGTCAACTGGAATGGAGAGATAACCAATGGTAGCAACACACCCAGTCGAGCTCTACCCCTGCCGAAGTCGCGCGATGACTTCAGCAAAAGATCCAACAAAGGAAGGCTCCAGCCGCGTGGTTGGAGAGTGAAAAGAGTACGAGGAATTCATTCATACGTCTGTCAGTTGGTGGCGACCATCAAACTCTGGTACCTGACTGAAAACTTAAATAGGTGGGAATCGAAATTGTTAATTGAATGGGGATGGTCCAGAGTTACCAGTTAAAACGAAATTCAATTTAAAATTGTTCAACGGGAAATCTAAAATTCTAGACGATACTAAAGTGACGGAGCAGAAGGTGAATAAAATTTTCACGACCGGTGACTACATTTACAAATTTCATTAATTACATTCTTTTCAGTTGCGGTGATCCACAAGAAAGAATACTGAAATTAAATAGTGCGCAATTGCTTAAATCCAGAAGTATATTTATCGATGGTGTTTTGTAAAAACCTGAGTTTGACGGATATTGCAGCCACCATACCAGACACCATATGCTCGGGGTAAGTTTTATGGTTAGCAAAAGGATGAAACCTGCCATTATCGGCTTTAAAGCAATAAATGGCAGTCCATGCATGTTTCGTGTGCGAAGTAATTTTAAGAGAATAAAGCCTCATAAACATTCAGACACAGAAGAGTCTCGGGACGCTGAAAACCAAAGATTCCTTTATATAATTTGTAAGGGGACTTAACGTCTGCCCCAGAAATGGTATAAAAATTATGTTGGGAGATTTGAGCGACAAAGTAGGTCGGGAGCTGTAGAGTTGTGGAGATGACAGCAAGAAGTTTAACTTGATGACGGCAAGTAAGAAGAGACTTGTGCGCAAAGATAAAGCTAGTCGCACAAATTCGTACAAATTCTAAAGCAGTTTGAGAGTGGCCTAAAGCCACCTGGATATCTCCTGATGGAACCTCTCACAACCAAAATGACCATGTGTTGATAGAACGCCGACACCTTTCAGGCGAGATGACGGTACTACGAACCGCAGTGCAGACTGCCCCGGATCTTTACCTTGTGACTATGATGTCCCGCGACCGCATCACAACACTGAAAGGTATTGTATCCCCGAATCAGGCTCGAATGAACACAGCTATACTACGCAAAGAAATGTCTAGAAATACCTACGGCTGTCTAGAAATACCTACGCTTTGGAACTCACGTTCAGTGAGCAAAGCGGAAGTCCTGGAGGCGAGATGCCAGCTTGCCAGGTATTGACTAGAATTTGCACGTCTTAAAACTACTGTCCTTAGGACTGCTGACACCATCTTAGGCAAAAGTCGTAGAGATCCAAATGACTGCTTCGATGATAAATGCAAGCTGGCGACTGCAGATAAGAATTGTCAGAGAGGAGGATTTTCAGGCGAGAAAAAAGAGAATTCACAAACGGAAAAATAAAAGCTTGGCAGAAAATTCTCGTTTGTGAACTAGAATAATAGGGAGAGCAATAGTCGCACCAGGTGCGGCGGCTCTACCGACGAGTCTGTATTATGACGTAATTCACACGACGTTGTGCATAATGCAAAGATAAAGGGTATTCCCGGCACCGATCCTAAACGTAGCTTGAAGCTAAATGGTGAATTAACTGGGGAATTGGACCCTCCACCAAGATGATAGTCCTACACTACTTCTACCAAACTTAGAAGAAGTTTGCAGAGCTATCACCCGGCTCAAAAACTATAAGGTTGTGGGTGCAAACCCGCGGAGGCCCTTACAATAAAGGGCATTTTCGAGAATTCACCATGGTAGCTACCAGTCGAACCAGAAGTTAATCTACCACGTTCAAAAATTGATTACTTGCCATAAGTCACCACTCAACATGTTTTACTATTCCCCGGTAAGGTAACCAGGGTCTCACCAACAGGATAAGGGGGTAAGTAATCGATGGTAGATTAACTTCTGGTTCAACTGGTAGCTACCATGGTGAATTCTCGAAAATGCCCAAAATAATGGAAAAAATGCATCCTCTGCCCAGTACTCTGCCGTGATCTGGTCCCTAGTCCAGGGTGTGAAAGGAGGAGGTGGGCGACCTGTCGAATTGACCAGAGTCGAGAAACCGAAGAAACGAGCAAGAAACCGCACGGATATATTAACTAACTATATACGAAAACATCCTACTGCATCCGCGGTAACCGATGCGCCAGACCTCGGGACCAGGAATGCTGGTTATAAGAGGGTAACTGGCCGAAGATCCAAATTAGTTATACTGAAAATGGAAATCCAATTCGCCGCGTAGAATGTACGAGCAGGAGATCACGCTGGACAAAATAAAATCATAGCAATTGGTTGAATTTGCCCCCTATGCGTTTTGGTTGGTATCCAAATTCTCAATTCAACCTTGGCTAGATAGTGGTCACGCTCAGTGGCACACTCCTCTCATTGTTCCCCAGTATGCTCGTGGCTCCACTTCTCTTAATTAGGACGTGGTCAATTTGATTATTTTTTACCCCGTCTGATGACTGCCACGTCATCTTATGGATATTTTTGTGCCGGAACATTTTTGATCTTACTACGATTGAGTTTGAGCTTCCGAGATCGATCAATCTACTACCATTTTTTTTTTATGTGAAAGACTAGAGTCACAGGAAACGCCCTTTTTACTGTGTCGACAATCTATTTTCTTTTTATAGAGTGCAATGTCGAACAGCAGCTCCAGTCGGGAAGGAAGGAACTGCCGCAACCAATTGTCATTGGTAACGTTCTGAAGGCTATGCTTTAATAGCAACCCCTCTTCTTTTCCTATTTTGGCATTTATATATCCAAGCACTTTTTAATGTCATTTGACGATATTAATCTGATGGCGTTTGTTACCTCTTAGTAGAATTCCTCTTTCTCCTCGTACGTCTTCTCTGCTGTGGGCGCGTGAACGTTTAAAGACTAATGTTATGTAGCCTTTTTTTAATGCGAAGCGTGCATATTTTATTCCTTGAAGTCTAGAATCAGTGATTTCATTTCCTTCTCTACGATAAATTCTACTCCGAGCTCTTCTTCCATTCGATTATCCACTGGAGACTATCGTGTGGGTTTTTAGATCCATTATACCACTATGGGTCCATTTGGTTTCTTGAAGGGCTGTGATCTTTATGTTATATTTTTGTAGTAGGTACTAATAAAAGCGAACGCAGAGCGCCTATTCTGTTGCGCGTCCTGACGTTCCATGTTCCAAGATCGAATACCATATCCCGTTGCGTGAGTCGTTGCCGTTGAGTCCGCCCTGTCCGAGGCCTACCTTGAGGATTCGTGACGGGTGGGTTTTTACGATAGCAGGTTGTCAGCATGCCGCCCAACCCTCATCCTGGAGTACCAGTCCTATATTTGCTTCGTTTTGAGGCGCGTAACACTCGCCTTTCACCCTCCTCAGTCTGTTACTCTTGTATAGACAAGAACATCCAGGAGTCACCCGATGTAAAGTCAACATCTTCTTGGGGGTTTAGGTAGGATTCGGTAGCATATCGGAAGATCCTAGATCGTGTCAGGGGTTCCCAAAGTGCGGCCCGCGGGCCAAATGCGGCCCGCAAAGCCTGTGAATTCGGCCCGCGTTTTCGATACGGTATATCATATTTTTATTAAAAAGTAATTAATATTACAAATAAGATACAATACAATATTTTAATATTTTTAAAAAATTCTTACAGAACTTTAACCATAAGCGTTTGTTTTAATAAAATATTGTTTAGTTAATAGTTCAAAAATGATTGTAGTATGTGTAACGTGACCATACGTCCCGTTTTGAACGGGACCGTCCCGTTTTTCGGTTGCTCGTCCCGGTGTCCCCGAAAAAGACCTGGGGACGCAAAATTGTCCCGTTTTCAGAAACCGCGCAATAATTGTCGGGCCGGAAAGAGTAAATGAGAAGGGCAAAGGCGTAGCTACTAATTGACATAAATAAACCGATGTCCCGTTTTGAGTAGAAAAATAAATGGTCACGTTAAGTATGTGTAGTCTAGTTATTACATATTTGAACAGAAATTCAAAATAGTAGTCTTAAATAGATACCACTGTTAATCATTTCTGGCGCATCTAATGCAACACACAATATCAAGGAGTTAGTAACGAATTTTTCGTTTTTTTCAATGATGTGCGCTGTGCTGTGCCGCACACTACAACTGTACCACCAGACCTTCTCTCACATTCTAGAAATTAATAAGTCTTTCATCTTCATATGGTTGATGAGTGAAAGGCGAACAGCTATATGCACAAATTCCGAATGTACATGAAAGACTTGGTTCCGCCAAAAGAGTTGATTCCGAGAAAGTCGCGTTTTCCATGCGCAGTAGAATCCCCGCATGCCATTCCCGTCCCTTAGCCTAGTCCTACTTATTAGTATACTAATAAAAAAAATTTAAAAAAAAATAAGAAATAGTTATATATAATTAAAACAAAAAATTCGTGGCCCGCCAAAAAATTCGGTTATATTAAATTGGCCCGCCTAAGAAAAACTTTGGGAATCCCTACCTTAGATCGTAGATGGTGTTGCTCAAGATTTATCTCTTTGATGTACCGGCTCCAACAAAGGTCCCTGAGGCCGTTACTACCGTAAGCTTTCATAACTAATTTAAGAAGAGAAATCGACGAAATCAGTAGAAATGATGTCAGTATACTTGTTGGATTGGTTACAGGACACTGATTACCACTTATGAAGGATAGGAAGAACAAACGATCCCATTTTCAGGTTTTCCTTTAAGGAGGATGAGTCAAGTCTAAACGACAAGCCACTAAGCAGACTGCCTCACCTGTTCTAGTAGGCAAAGAATATAGTGAAATAGATCAAACTAGTGAATTTTATGCACAGCTTCTACTGAACCAATAACTTTGTTTATAAAATCTGATCTATGTTAAGTCTTGGCAATATGAAACTTTCACTAAATAATGCTGCTAGAATGAATATAATTCAATACGCCCATTGAGAAGTTTTCCTTTTCATTTATGCTCAGTTTAATAGCAAGCAATTTCAATTATGTTTAAAGATTGTAGGTAATCTCTTATAAATCCTAGTATGAATTCTCACTCATCGAGCAAGATAGCATGAATAGTGTTATTTTTATAAGATGAAACTCTGGAGATTCTCGTATTACATAAATTACAATAAAATGTCAACCCAGTTTTTCCTTCCGCTTTTTTATTATATCTCTCTTTACAGCACAAAAGCAAGCCAGCATTTCATGCTCATCCTGTAATTTAGTATCATTCTCACTCCCTGATTCCCGGGGTGCAATAAACTATACAGAAAATTAATTCATTTTCGTTCGTATCTTTACTAGTGCGTCCGTATACCTGTGTATATAGTATGTGCGAAGGTCACAGAGACCCACACAATCTCCTTCATTCTTTAATTATCTCCACTTAAAGCAGAAAATTTCGAAAATAGGACAACGGAAATTCGTTGCTTACCTTAACAAGGTAAATGAAGCAAGAATGGAGAAAGTCCAGGTTGATTACAAACAATGTGGATTTCGCGTTTCATCTTCTTGCTTCACTGTCTTCTCACACGGCGAACACAATCATCCGTGTAGAATCTTTAATAGATCAAAAAAAAAGTTTTTTCTTTTTATTTTTAATTTTGCTTTCGGAAAGGGAAACTCTTAAATGGAGAACGTAATTTCTCCACTTATGGTAATATTAAAAACGCCTTTTATGCAACTGCTGCTGGGTAGCTAACAATCGAAAAGTTTAGCAGAGTGGCAAAGTGCTCTCGTTATTTCCTGTTGGCTGTTGCCGTTGCTACTTATAGCCTATGCTCTCTGCATTGTGCCTGCAACAATAATGCAGGTCTCTAGAATTGCATCTGTTGTTCTCGGATTGTTGCAATGCTTTCCCACAACATTCTGTCTTATCCGGAATCGATTATAGAACCTGAGGTATGCATGGCCTTTAAATTGTAGCTCTTGGTGGATAAGAAATGAATAGGAGAAAAATTACAAACTATTAAAGCATTGACGTAAAATTTAGCACTCTTTATAACACTTAATTGCTATATGCAAGAACAATAGAAAGAAGATGAAAGAATTACTTTCTAGTTAAATCAACCTTCTTCTATCGCAATCTTCACTAAAATAATTGAAAGAAATGAGACTAGCAGTAACCCATAATTAATGGTCAAGAAAGTTTTTCGTTGGTGTTTCGTTAGTTCAACAATTTGAACTGTATAATGATAAAGATCATCTATTTTCATTACCTTTGCTTTTGTTCCATAACAATCAATCGCCCAGGAATTGTGGCAGTTAATTAATGTATACATACAAAGTGGTGGATTTCTCTCATAAAGAGGTCATGCTATGCACAACAATCAATCGCTTCTGCAAATGGCATGAGGTGAAAAGTAGGCAATATCTGCTTGACCAGGTGCAATGTGTTAACCAAATTGAAGAGCATTGGAGATGATCCTAGTTGAAGGAGACCTCATTATTGATAATTAAAGAAAACAAATTGGAGAAAATTGGATGTTATGTATTCTTTTTTGATTTCTTCATTGATGCGTTAGATGGCGGTCCGAGCGGGACGTCCCCACAACGGATACGCTGCTGTCGGAGTCGCTGGGTTTCGAACTCCACTCACGATTCATTTCCTTTCTTGACGATTTTTGGCGACGTCTCGAGGCTCAAAAACTGATTAATTCTTTAAATCGCCCTCGATATTCTTTAGCAAGGTTTTCCTCGGTGCCGATTGCTGATTTTATCAGTCTGCCGGACAGTCTCGCCAGAGAAGTTTACGCGCAAGCCGTGACTATCCATTCGGCAAACATGCCCAAGCCACCGAAGTCGACGTTTTTGTATTACTTTTTCGATCAGTGTCTGTTGACTTTTTGATTTTTGTCTGTCTCTTTTCGAAGGCTATCGCAGCGATAGCCCAATTCGAGCCTTGGCCTCCATCAGCTTCTTCCTCGAGACGTCTCTCTGCTCCGCAGCTTGTCTCCAGTTTCTTGTGTTGAGCAGTTTTGCTGCATCGACCTTAACATTGTCTTCCCACCTTAACCGTGGTTTGCCAACTGGTCTTTTGCCATCTCGTAGTAGATACAGGGCTTTTTTGGTATCCTCGAGTCATCCATTCTTTGGACATGACCGGCCCAACGTAAACGTAGTAGCTTGGCATGGGTCGAATCTGCCTCAAGCATCGCATTTGGAAGACCTCGATCTTGTTGACATCGGGCTTAACCAGTGTCCACGTTTCCGATCCATACAGAAGAATCGGAAAGATCGACGTTCAGTGAAGCCGTCCTTTGTTTTGATGGTAATATAATATTTGTTCATTTCCATATACACCCCTTGATAAAATAATAGAATTGGTAAAAGCCCTATATAACAATTCCAAATGCAGAGTTCTGCTTAATGCAAAATTATACGACAGCTTTGAGGTGAGCTCAGGAGTACGACAAGGATGCCTACTTTCGCCTTTACTATTTCTTATAGTAATAAATGACATCATTGTCGGCGCTCTAGATAGTAGAGCAATGGGGTCTGCTAGATCGCCTTAAGGATCTCGACTACGCGGATGATATCTGTTTTGCTGGCCCACAGCCATCCGGACCTGGAAAACATGTTAAGCAATTTGGCAACAGAAAGCAGTCCAGCAGGCCGCAAGGATCCCGTCGTATCGGAAGACCTAGAGCAACGTGGAGGAGAACCCTACTAGCAGAAGCCGCAACAACTAGGAGATCCTGGTCGGAGCTGAGAGCTGTCGCGCAAAACAGAGTCCGCTGGAGGGCAACTGTTTCCGCCCTATGTCCCATGAGGGATTAAAGGAGCGTGTATGTATGTATATATACCATTTCACCGAGGCGAATATTGCTGTTGCCTGGCCAATACGGCTGTGAACGTCGGCCGTCTAGGCCACTTTCTTTTCTTCAACCAATGATCCCAAATATTTGAACATCGGAACCTGTTCGATTTTGGTTCCATCAATGTGATCACTGGCCCTCGATTCGTCCGTCCAAAGAAAAGTGACGAAGCGTTCTCTCAGTGTAGGAAAAGTGTTTGAATCGGAAATTCCTTGGAGGATAAGTCGCTTCGAATACAAACCCTGCTGGTTGAGCCATCGTAGGACGCTTGGAGAAGTTGGATGACTTTCTCCCCAAGCTGTTCCAAACTATGCAATCAAAAGCGGATTTGAAATCGATGAAAACGACGAAAAAGATAATTTTTTTGAAATCACATACACACTCCAATTATATTTATATAGAATTCATAATGGTTGGCAGTTGATTCAGGTATTGAAGTGTAGTGGCACCAATCGCTTGTTCTACTATCACTTTCCTCACGATTTTGCTCGCCATATTTTTGTTTGAACCTATTCATTGTGCTTGGGTTGTCTGATATCTTTCCAATATGGTGTTGTCTTGAAGATGATCCCCGAGGTAGGGAGTATGCATGTGGATCTGCTTAGTACCACGAAAAAACTTTCAGAGTATATAATTTTTTTTCCTGTGTGAGGTATTGGGTCCAAAAGTACTGCGGCTATTCATTTGGCCTATTGTACTACCGAGTAAATAATAGTATTAAATAAAATTTTCGAAATCCTTCTCTATTACTAATTAATAATACTATCAAACAACAAAGAGAACTGGATTTATGCATCGGAAACAAAATCCTGCGAAAATTAAAAGAATTGAGTGTAAACTCGCAACATTAATCCTAGTAATTTTGATAATACAATTTCACAATCCAACTGAAACCGCACAAACCCCAAATAAAATGTATTAGCAGTGTACAAACAAAAATTTATGCAAACTGAATAATGTTGGATGGTCTGGCTTTGTACAGAATTCGCTTAACACCCAAAAAACGTTTTTTTTATGTGGGCAAAATGGCTTTAAATTGGGCCCGAATTAAAACATAATTTGAAAAGTTCGGAAACCACTTCAAAGGCAATTAAATATGCTGGCGGCGGCATAGTTTAAACTCTATGCTCCAGGGCTGCGGCTCCAAAGTTTATGAATGCTCTCCTAATTTTAATTCTGGCGGACAGTGAACCTGTTCGTGACTTCAATATTTCACTTTTGAGTGCGGAGCCCCACGCTTAAGCCGGATCGGGGGTGGATATAATGTACTGGAATTAGCGTAATTCACATACAGATGAAATTAGGTTTTTGGTAGAGCCAAATCCAAGAGAGCCTTTAATTAGGCAATCAAGTGTACGTATGGTACGTGATTAGAATCAACAGCCTGGGGCATACTCGGTGGGGTTCTGGTCGCATCACCAGGCTAGGCCATTGGATTATGTCATTAAAGGTCTGCATGAAAGAGAATTTGAGTAAATTTAATTTGTGGACTAATTTTGCTTTGTTGAAACTACTATAGTATCTGTTTAAACATTGTGCATTTTACGCATTTTAGCGAAGGTGAAGAGTTTTTTAATTGCGGACCTAATTAGATAGCAACAAAATTTATTAAATCGAAACCGACCATTACCTACTAAACATTTATCCCATTGCTTAACATATCACATTAATGGTCTCTTGTGTGTTTAAGAGCACCACTAACAATCAAGAGGGAATTGAAATCTGATTATTTGCCCGATTTCTACACCAGATAGATAATGAACACTTCAAACTAATGGCTACAGAATTGTTATACATGCTTTTAGGAAAATTGTTTGTTATGGCAGATAAGCTTCATTGTGTAGTTTTAAGAAAATTCCTATTGGCTAGGATCACTTGTGAAAACAATATACACAAAACAAAGAACATAATTTTCGTGTGTGTGCTAATTGAAAGACATGTGAAGTCTATCAAATGTACAGCATATTCAAGTATTATTACGGTGAATATACATTATACTTTTTAAGTGGGTCCATATTTAATTTTAAGCTATTCAATAAATCGGAGTCCCCTCAAAGCTGGTACAACTGATCAAATGCGCCACAAATAGCTCACTGGCGAAAGTAATGATCCAAAGTGTTATAACAGAGGAGTTCGAAGTACGTCAAGGGCTTAGACAAGAAGATTGGCTGGCCCCCATGCTTTTCAACCTGGCCATAGAATGGGTGATAAGGAAAACGTCAATCCACAGAAGTGCATCAATAGCTACCCAGTCGGTACAATTACTTGGATATGCGGATGACGTAAACATCGTGGGAAGGTCTTTTTTGGCAGCAAAAGAAGTCTATGTCGAATTAAAAGAGGCGGCAAAGGACATAGGCCTGAAGATAAACGAAGAAAAAACGAAGGTGATGCAACAATCCAGAGCAGGAAGATTTAGAATGGGAAGAAATATAACCATCGACGAACATAACCTAGAAGTAGTCGATAAAACAGTGTACCTTGGGTCTACAATCACAAAAAGAAACAAAGAAAAAGAAGAAATAACCAGACGAATACTACTGGCTAATAGAGCCTTTTATGCCCAAAAACAAATCCTGCCCTCAAGATTTGTGCACAGGAAAACGAAACTCTCGCTCTACAAAACAGTAATACGACCAGTACTGTGTTATGGTAGCGAGACTTGGACTATGACCCAAGACATAGAGGAACGAGTCAACAGGTTTGAGAGGAAAATTCTCAGATGCATAATAGGTCCAACCAGAGAGGATGGAATATGGCGAAGAAGATACAACAACGAGTTGTATGAAATTTTTGACGACACACAGCTCTCAACCTTAATAAAAATCAACAGACTGAGACTAGCCGGCCACGTAATCAGAATGGAGGACAATCGTATCCCAAAACGGCTTATGACATCAGAAATTTCGGGAAGTAGGCCAGTAGGTAGACCCAGGAGGAGATGGATAGACTGTGTGACGGCCGACGCAGAGTCAATGCTCAACATCCGGAACTGGAGACATGCTGCAAGGGACCGTCAAACTTGGAGAAATGCCCTAGAGGAGGCCAAGGCTCGATTTGGGCTGTAGCGCCATTGGATGGATGGATATTCAATAAATGAGCGTGTTAAGATAGGGTATATCGAATGGTTTTGCTCAGGCCTCTCAGCACTGGAAACTTTTTTTTATGTGTAAGACTAGAGGACCTTTATACTATCGACAATCTATTTTCTTCGTATAGAGTGCAATGTCGAACAGCAGCTCTAGTCGGGGAGGAAGGAGCTGCCACAACCAACCCGCGCTATTTTTTAGCCCACCTTCTCCCAACAATTACTATCGCGACTCTGACATCGGGGCATAGAGAAACAACTCGTTGAAGTGTTATGTCTCCTGAAACGAGTTGAATCTCATCACCCAACCGATGACATGGGCTTTTGGTGGAGCGGTGAAAGACTAAGAAGGGCTATGACAGGAGAAATCAAGAATGTAAAGAGGGAAGAAGAAAGAAGGAAAGTTACATATGTAGATGGGAAAGTGGAAAAGGCCGTGGTGCTGCGGGGATTCGAACCCGGGACCTCTGGGATGGTAGCCAGACCCCATACTCCCTAAGCTCCATCCATCCAATGGCGCTACAGCCCAAATCGAGCCTTGGCCTCCTCTAGGGCATTTCTCCAAGTCTGACGGTTCCTTGCAGCAGTTCTCCAGTTCCGAATGTTCAGCATTGTCTCTGCGTCAGCCGTCACAGAGTCCATCCATCTTCTCCTGGGTCTACCTACTGGTCTGTTTCCTGGAATTTCGGCCACCATAAGCCGTTTTGGGATACGGTTATCATTCATCCTGATTACGTGGCCGGCTAGTCTTAGTCTGTTGATTTTTATAAACGTTGAGAGTTCTGGGTCGTCAAAAATTTCATACAACTCGTTGTTGTATCTCCTTCGCCATATCCCATCCTCTCTCGTTGGGCCTATTATGCATCTGAGCACCTTCCTCTCAAACCTGTTGACTTGTTCCTCTATCTCCTGGGTCATAGTCCAAGTCTCGCTGCCATAGCACAGTACTGGTCGTATTACTGTTTTGTAGAGTGAAAGTTTCGTTTTTCTGTGCACAAATCTTGAGTGCAATATTTGTTTTTGGGCATAAAAAGCTCTATTAGCCAGTAGTATTCGTCTAGTTACTTCTTCCTTTTCATCGTTTCTTTTTGTAATTGTAGACCCAAGGTAGACTGCTTTATCGACTACTTCTAGATTATGTTCGTCGATAGTTATATTTCTTCCCATTCTAAATCTTCCAGCTCTGGATTGTTGCATCACCTTCGTTTTTTCTTCATTGATGTTCAGCCCCCTACTCCCTAAGCTACCGACGCCAAAATAATTCGGTTCTTTTGATATCTAAGATCAGTCGCTTCAACTGTTGCAAAATAATGTAGTGCTTCAGAACTGCGCAACGAAGGTTCCAGTACTCCGATTTTGAAGGACTTCTAATTGATGTCGACCAAGCGAGTCAGCAGTACCAGATATTCGTGATTTAAAAAAAACACAATTGCCCACGATTCGCCCGTTCTCAGGTTAAGTGTTTATTTTAAGTTTCTTACAATTGGCGAGTGGGGGGCAAAATCTTACCGTCACCTGGTGCTGGTGCCTTTTGGATAACCAATCGACTACGCACGTACCTAGTGTCCGGGGGTATAGCTGGGCCACCCTAGCTGGGACGGAAAATGTGACAACGACTACGGCAACAACATCTAGAAATGATTTTCGGAACATGGAACACGCGAAGTATGTACAGAACTGCAACAGTTAAGTCACTATTAGGTAAAGTGAGCAGATTTAAAATAAAATTATTCGCATTACAAGAGGTCAGATGGATAGGAGACGGGACAATGGACCTTGGCAACTACAGGATATTCTACAGCTGTGGAAGAATACATCACTTAGGAATAGGCTTTGTAGGGCACAAGTAAATTATAGACAATGTCATAGAATTCAAGCCAATCAATGAACGACTATGTTCAATACGACTCCGAACGAAATTCCCTTTTGATCATAAACGTACATGCCGAGACGAAGGAGAAAGCGGACATGACAAAAGATACTTTCTTTTATAAGCTTGAACACGCATGTATCATTTCAATTCGTCGCGTGGAATGTACGAACAGGACATCACATCGGGCGAAATCTTCGGGCAATGGGGCTTATCGTTGTAAACGTACGTTTTGGGAAACGCGCCGTTTACATGTTTCACTTCACCTTGAAAACGTATCGTGCAAAACGCGTGAATCCAACTGTGTTCGAAAGGTTTCGAAATCAGCTGATGTTTGTCAAAAATTACAAATCAGTCACGTCAGTGTTTTATTTAATCTTTCAAATTCAAAATCGTTACTTTTTTATTAGGTTTTAGTGAATATACGGGCTTATGAATTATAATTATGGACACCGTGGCATTGTATATAATGTGAAAATGACCATGAACGAGCTGTGTCCGTCATAATTAATGAAGTACAGGAACGGATTTTTTAAATGGACGAAAGAGTGGAAAATATATCCCTAAATTAATAAACCAATTTATTTAATTGTGAAAATATACTTTTAACTTCATCAAAAATTTTCGCTTAAATTAATGTGCATTCAAGATTTAACTAAAAAAACTTATTTTATAAATTTATTTGAAAAAATATATGCATTTAAAAAAAAAATAAACTTTGGCCTTTTGATAACAAAATGCATGCCTTTATGGCGGAATTAAAAGAAATAGATTAAAAATGAAACTATTTAAAACATATTTCCAAATAGTCCAAACACTCTAGGAAACGTACAACTGCCGCGAGCAAAACTTCGCGTTTCACAAACACAAGGGGAACTGCCGCCGCACGTTTTGCACCATACTGAAAAATCAACTTCGAAATTAACGTTTGACGTTTTCCCCCGCTGCGTTTACTACGATACCAAAATTGAACGTTTCACGTTTCGCTCGGGTTTACGTTTTGTGCGATAAGCCCCAATGGAATAATCGAAATGCAAAATATCAGTAGCTGCGCTATCGGAACTACGACTTACCGGATCCAGGACATTGACGGTGATGCCATCAAAAATCGACGAAACGATGACGCGTTACTATTTTGGTGGTGAGAAACGGGTTTATGGTCGATCGATGGGTTGCCACCCATTGTCGTATTCCAACCGATATCCCAGCGTTTGGCAGTTGTAACCATTGGTGAAACAATCAATACCCATATCGTATCCGAAATAAAGTGGGTGAACACTTTTTTTATCATTCCAATCTTGACTTACTTATAATTTGAAACCTTTTTCTTTTTGGTCCGTTTTTTGTGGTTAAGGATGCCTATAGTCCGATCAATATGTGTGTTCGATGACCGCTTAAAAAGTTCAGAGCAGAGCAGAGCGGCTCAATTGGGAGCGGCTGTCAAATTGATGTCAAAGCAGAAAAAATCAGATAATAGCAACAAGCTCAAAAAACACCTTTCTGCTAAATTCTGCTCCAAATTCTGTTTTTAGAGGTTAGATACGAATGTTAATTTTAGAAGAAGAAATATATACCAATAAAAACGATTGAATAGAATCGAAATGTTATTTTTATAAAAATTAATGTGTATTTTTTAATATTTTCAAGTATTTTCCGAATAAATCATTCATAAATCAATTTTCCGATTTTCCCTGCTTTCAATTTGACAATTGTCAAAAGAAAAAGAAGAAGAAGAATTTGGCTGCTCTGCCTGCTCCTACAAATTTGGTGGAGCAGAAAAAGTGAGAATTCTCAACAAAGAGCAGGCTCAAAAAACGCAGAGCAAGGCATATGGGAGCAGAAAAGATCTGTCAAAAGGTCTCAAAGAACGCAAATTGCTGATTTTTTCTGCTTAATCTTGAGCTGGAGCAGTCATCGAACACACCTAATAAGTACTGAGGCACCAATAAATATTTAAATATAGCTCTTTGAGATTTACAATTGGAATGAAATTATAAGATGCAGACCGACGACCTGCAACAGAGCACAGAGGACGCCATAATGAGACGATGTACGATGCGAATTTCTCGACCATAGACTATCTCTGCTAAGGCTCATTTTACACGATGAAACACGAAACGAAACAAAGTTGCCTGCAATCGCTAATTTCCTTTTGGAGTTTCCTCAAAAACTTCATCGGTGTCTACATGAGTAAACTTCTCATTTCTCTTTTTTACAAAGAAATCAGAGAAAAAACAACAACAAACCTGAAGCTGTCAAACTGTTTCCGCAAAGTTGCTTCCAAAAGTTTGTTGGCAAAATTTCACGTCCCCTCAAGCCCTCTCTCACCCCTAGCCTAAGCTTGCTGGAAACTTTATGTTTTGTGTTTCATCGTGTAAAATGGGCCATGAGCAAACTTCTCATTGCTCTTTTTTACAAAGAAATCAGAGAAAAAACAACAACAAACCTGTAGCTGTCAAACTGTTTCCGCAAAGTTGCTTCCAAAAGTTTGTTGGCAAAATTTCACGTCCCCTCAAGCCCTCTCTCACCCCTAGCCTAAGCTTGCTGGAAACTTTATGTTTTGTGTTTCATCATGTAAAATGGGCCTAAGGATGCTTTAAGGTTTCTTTTGAACACTGTTCTAATGACGAGGTAATCTACTTGTCCACCCTCTCACATTTAGTCCTCTAAACGTAAAAACATTCGTTTAAAGGCCGGGACACACATATCCGCACCGCGTCCGCACCGCATCCGCACCTTGTCCAGGAAAATTTGACCCGGTGCGGACACGGAAATTTGGGGACTGACTGGTAAAATTGAACTTGTTTACTTTTTCTCCGTGTGTCGTCCAACTCACGGTGCGGATGCGGTGCGGACGTTGTGCGGACGCGGTGGGGATGTGTGTTCCGGCCTTAAGCCTGAAACAGAATCAACGCAGTGTGCAGTATGCAGTGTTTTTTACTGCTTGTCAAAAATTACGGCACTGCATCTTATAACGAAATCAACGCAGTGCAGTGTTTGTCAAATCAAGTCAAACGTCAAATTTGTTGTTAATTTCGAAAACATGGTGCGAAGAAATTTAAGAAATATTTTGTTATTGGCGGCTTTAACAGTTCCAAAATTCATTTTGTTTGTTTTGTTTTCTTTGCAGATTACTGGCACACTACCACCGTTATGAAAATTTGAAGTTTAATTTTCTAACCTCACACTGCAAAGCAAATTTAGAATTTAGCCTAAACCTGCAGTGCAGTATTCCGCTGCTTACTGCGCTAAATGCAATTGTGTGCCGAGTAATAGAAAAGAACAAAACCAAACTTTGACAGGAAGTGCAGTATACTGCACTGGGGCCCTATTCTCTATTACAATACTCAAATGCTTTTTACTCGAAACTGTTATCCGAAACTAAAATGCCTCCGTATTCCCTATTACAATATTGCTTTTTCTAATAGAAGTGCCACCGAAAGAAAAGAAAATGAGTGCAAGAGCTTTCAATTGTGCCGCCCACACCTAAAATGTTATAAATTTCTCGGTTACCCCTTAGCTTTCGAGTAAAAATCTAACAATATTGGGCCCTATTGCGGAACGAGTCGATCTGACGACTTTGAGTCGATGTTAAATTTTCATACTGAGAAAGTCGATTTTTATCGATAAAAACATAATTACATCGATTACATTTTTGACGTCGACTTGACAATTGTGTAATCGACTCATATTAATTCTTTTATCGACTAATTTCGACAAAAAGCGACTTTCGCAGAAAGAAATTTTAACATCGACTCAAAGTCGTCAAATTGACGATATCCACAATAGGCCCCATTGTTACAGTTTCGAAAAGAATTTAGTCAGTTTTGTAATAGAGAATACGAATTTGGCAGTTTCGAGAGAAATTCTCACAATATTGTAATACAGAATAAGGCCCCTGCATTGATTCTGTTTCAGGCTTTAAGCCGTTGCTTAAGCAACGTTACATTCTTTGAGCAATAGCGTTCGGTAACATCATTTTCAGGGCAGTAGACGCAACTCATTCGTTCGGTATTGCAGTCAGGTGTTCGGAATCGTCAAATTTGCAGCGCTTGCTTTTGTAAAACTAGTCACTTCTGCAAACTGTTGTGGCTGCGTTCGGAAACGTCGTTTGCAGAGCAGTAGAGGCTAGTCATTCGTTCGGTATTGCAATTGATGATACTCAAGAGCTCAGAAATGCAAATTGACTATTGCCAAACGTTCGGCAATGCACATTCGCACTGCCATCTTGCAATCATTTTAATGTCAGGTGGTCGGAATCATCAAATTCGCAGTAAAACTAGTCACTTCTTCAAACTGCATCAGTCATTCTTGCAGCCGACGCAGTTGATTGACGGTCATTTGACGATACCGAAAGCAGCCGAATACTGCAGTAAGTAGCGCCTCCCAAAAACTGAATAGCAAAATGTTACAAATTAGTTTGATTTCAATTTTTTCTTTCGTATTTAACTAAATTAGCAAAAATCGCAATTCTCCCCGATTAAATAGACACGCTTTAGCAAAGGCTGCGTTCGGTAACGTCATTTGCAGGCCAGTAGACGCAACTCATTCGTTTGGTATTGCAGTCAGATGTTCGGAATCGTCAAATTTGCAGCGTTTGCTTGTAAAACTAGCCACTTCTGCAAACTGTATCAGTCAGTTTTGCAGTCAACGCAGTTGATTGACGGTCATTTGACGATACCGAATGCAGCCAAAATCTTTCCAGGATGCTCAAAAAAATATTTATTTGCCAACATAAACTTCCCAACAATCAATGTAAACAACACTTCCATACACACCCAAATAAATGTGTGAGAACTTGCACCAGATTTGCATAGTATTCTAATGATTGATTAGAAAAGTCCATCTTCTATCTAACGTTTCCTATCCAAATTAAATGATCAGCAATTTCATATCGTTTTGTATTTGATATGCTGATTACTTCCATAATAACTTGATTTGATTGCATGCTAAGTTTTCCCAGCTCCTTCGAGTACCAATCAAAGTGATTGATTCAACTCATCAAGTAAAGTTCAAATATTCTTCATCGCAATCTTTAGATTCTCCTGAATAGTTAGTTAGTTAAGGCCACGTGAATATATTCCACTTACCAAACTGCAATTATAACCAAACACTCGTGTGGTGCAGAATGAGCTTACAAAATCCACAATATTTTTTGTAAAATTGTTTTGAAATTATTTAAATAATTTCTTTTAAAAAAATTTAGAAATCGTTTTAAAAACTAAATATGAACAATTTAAAAAATGGAAAATTATGGTTAAAAGAAATCCACCGATGGACCATAAAACAAATACCTGAAAAACGTTATACATCTTAACAAAAAATTACACCTAGCCCATTCTCAAAATTCTTATATTATAATGGAAATATAATTTTATTCCTATAATTACTTTTTTACAACCTTAATTAATTTATAGTTGCTTACATCGAAAATCATATCAAAATCATTACATTTATAGTTTCACTTTTTAATTTTTGTCACTACAGCATTAATGGCTTTTGCAACGTACTGAACATTTTTATCATTGAGTCCGCACATATTAATACGGCCTGATCCCATCAAGTATATATGGAACTCATCTGTTAGCATTTTAACTTGTTCACCTAAAAAATAATAAAGTAGCCTTCAAATATCATCTTGTCTATTACAAAAATAAGGACAACTTACGACTAAGACCGATGAAGCAGAACATTCCAATTTGATCAACTAAATGATTCCATGTTCCTGGTGTTTTTAGATTGTTAACGTTGTCAAAAAGTGCTTTGCGCATCTTTTTGATTCTTGAAGACATTAGAATTATACAATCTATCCTAAATAAAGAAAAAAAAATGTAATGAAGCGTACTTAAATTTGTTTGCTAGTAATTGGTATCCAAATGTCACTCTACTTGGTCACTTGGTTATGCAAGGATTACACTTGTAGATAATGGTACTCAAATTTGGTGACACCGAATCGAAATCTCTCAAAAGCACCCTAGAAACGACTCACGGTTACAACCTATTACTCATACCAATTACTTCACATCAGGCCTAATGTGGAAACAGTACAGGCACTCCTAGGCTTATTTTTATTTGAGGCTGCAAGGACCGGGTCGTATCCGAGCTATAGTCTTATCTAAAATAAAACCCGCATTCTGGCACAGTGAATGGTATGAATATAAGAACAAACACCATAAACTGAGCATCTGCTTTGGAGCAAATATACCAAATCGCCAAACCAGCAGCCCAATGCCTAGAGTTTCTAAAAATAGATCCTACTATTTGGACTGGCGCAGGGCGCAAGAAATCTCTGATAACCGTTCTTCTTCTAAGCCAGATCAGAGCAGGACATTCACAAAGAATATGTGTGGCAGTCTCGTCGCCTTCCATGCAGAGTCGGCAGTCTGTCTCTTGAGATAGTCCTAGGTTGTGGAGGTGATGCCGCAGTCCTACATGGCCAGTCAAACCCCACCACGGACGCGAACAAGGACGAATTTTATGATCAGCTCCAACATACGCAGAATATGATACCTCGAACCGAATTAATAATACTCGCAGGGGACTTCAATGCACATTCAGGAGCATATCGAATCGTATGGGAAGAAATGAACGGCAAATTCCAACACGGAGTAATTAACGACAACGGCTTACGCCTCCTTTCATTCGCAACGTCAAAAAACTTGATCGTTGGCAACAGCATTTTCCGCCTTCCACTCAAACACCAACTCACCTGTCGAAATCAACCCGATCGAGGCTCAAAGACGTACGTCCGATTGCGGATCGGGCCATTATCTTGTTCGAGCGAAATTACAGATACGATTACAAAGAGCGAAGGAAACGGAGCCACCACCAGCCATGAAGAATTGGGCGTGCCTTCGGGACCCGGCCATTGGGCGAGAGTTTCAAATGGCATTATCCAACAAATTCGCGGTGCTCGCAATACCGGACGATATCGATGTAGAAGAAAGGCAATTGTCGGAGTCTATTGTGTGTGCAATAAAGTTGTGTCCACCTATCTGTAAACTGCCTGGAACGCGTCCATCAGCGGAAATGAATGACACACGTCGACTTTGAGCAATACCGACGATTGAACAAAAAAGCTCGACAGAAAATGAAATCGGAACGAGAAGCGTACTAGAATAGCGTTGTGGCCGACATGAAAGAAGTGGCGTTGAGTCAGGAGTACTGGACGCTGTACCAGACAATCCGGTGGTTATGCGACAAAACAACATCAAGAAACAACAACATTAAAAAACTGGATGGAACTTTCGTGACTTCTTCTGCAGCGGTGGAGGGAATTCTTCTACCAGCTGTACAACCACGATCCGCCTCAGGGTCCAACACCAGAACCGCCGAGTATCGAAAAGCCGACGAATCAGTTTTTCGATACCGAACCGACAATTATCGAGGTGAAGACGGCAATAATTGCTGAAAAATGGAAAAGCGCCGGGAATAGACCAAGTAACCGCCGATATGATCAAAGCCGGAAGTGATGTCTTATAACAACAACTTCATGTCCTCATAACACATATGACATTCGGATCGTGTTCCGTCGGCGTGGAAAAACGCGATGGTAGTACCAATTTTGAAAAAAGACGACAGTCGGGAATGCAAGAATTATCGCGGTATTAGCCTCCTTTCGACCGTCGGCAAAGTATTTACGAAAATCATACAATCGAGGCTACAGAAGCATCGAGAGCAAACGAGATGGAAAGAACAAATTGGTCTTAGACCACTTCGAGGATGTATTGATCAAATATTCCCTCTCCGTCAGCTAATAGAAGAAAGAATTCGTTGCGGCAAACGGACTGTCGTCGTTTTCGTCGATTTCAAATCCGCTTTCGATTGCGTCGACAGCTTGTGGAGAGCCTTGGAAACCGAACACGTACCATTGAAAATGATCCAACTTCCCCAAGCGATCCAACTTCTCCGATGGCTCAACCAGCAGCGTTCGTATTCGCAGCGACTTATCCGAGGAATTCCTGGTGTCCGACAAGGAGACGTCACTTCGCCACTTCTCTTCAACATTATGATCGACGCGATTATGCGTGAAGCATTCGATGTACGACTCGAAGTTCGATACGACGACAAAAACTTCGTAACCGATTTAATGTTCGCCGACAATATTGCCGTCTTCGCCGACACGGATGCCGAAGCAACGGACATCTTATACGACATTTCTGGCATCGCCCAGTCATGCGGGTTAAAAATCAATGCGGAAAAGACCAAAGTGCTCACAACGGACGGATCGAAAGCCATTGTTCACCTCGATGGAATCAAAATCGAACAGATTCTGATGTTCAAATATTTGGGATCATTGATTGAGGAAACAAAAGTGACATCGACGGCAGACGGCCGACGATCGCAGCCGTATCGGCCAGGCAACACCAGCATTCGCCTCGCTCAAATGATACATATGTAAACGAACAAATATTTCCATCAAAACAAAAGTACGCCTTTACCAAACGTTGATCCTTTCGATTCTTCTTTATAGATCTGAAACGTGGACACTACTCAAACTGAACGTTAAGAAGCTCAAGGTCTTCCAAATGCGATGCTTGAGGCAGATCCTCGGTGTCTCACTACGCGATCGCCTTCGAAACGAGACAGTCAGTCAAAGATGCGATCAACAGACACTTATCGAAGAAGAAATACAAAAACGTCGACTACGGTGGTTCGCCTAATGGATGATAACTTGCCAAGTAAACTTCTCTGGCGAGACCGACTGGCAGACTGGAGAACTCAGCGATCGGAACCTCGCTAAAGACTATCGAAGGTGACCTAAAGAATCAACGATTATCAGTTACCGAGGCTCGAGACGTCACCAAAAACCGGCAAGAATGGAAACGAATCGTGAATAGAGTTTGAGACCCAGCGGCCCCGACAGCAGCGTATTCGTTGCGGGGACGCCCCGCTCGGACCGCCAGCTAACGGATCAAAGAAGAAAGACCTGGGACTAGGCTAGGCTAAGTCCCTTAATCCACTCCTCTATCAGGGACTTGGAGGTGGACCAAGAGATGCCACAGAAGGTTTCTGTGCCCTGGACCACGTCTCAGACCCCTCCCTCGCGAGGCTGTCTGCAGCCTCATTGCCCGCGATACCCCGGTGTCCGGGGACCCAGCAAAGCCAGACCTCATTTCTTCTGGTCAGGCTCTGTAGTGCGTCAAAAAACACTGCAGCTATTTTGGAAGGAAGCTTCTACGTTGAGAGTGCCTTAATGGCAGCTTGGCTATCAGAAAGAGTACAAAGTGAGTCTTAAGCTTAGTTTGTGATGTTACATAAACATGTACACCATTGTTTTATTTCAAAAATTTACCATTCCTTTCTTAAAGTTGGATCACCCAATATTTTAGCTACAAGACGAGCACCAAACGCTGGTGGATTTGAATACATTCCACGAATCAATAATGCCATTGTTGATTCAACTGCTTTGGTTGTTTTGCTATCAGCTTGTATCATGGTCAAATTTCCAATGCGTTCACCTTGAAAGAAACCATATTTTTCTAATTTGAATAATATCCTTTTGTTAATTACCATAAAGGCCAAAATTCTTTGAAAAAGACTGGGCACAAAGAAGTTCCATACATCTTTCCTCTGTAAAATATCTTACAGAATACGAGTCTTTAGCTAGATCTCCACTAGCAAATCCTTGATATGCTAAATCAAAAAATGGAAACAGTTCCCTTTCCTGTTTATTGATTTAAAAAAAATATAGTAGATTTTTTATTATGCACATAATTAAGGAATATTTACCTCAATGATATCAGCGATCCGTTCCCATTGCTCATTGGTTGGATCGGTTCCAGTTGGATTATGGGCAGAGGCATGTAAAATAACAACAGCGCCTTTAGGTGCTTGGCATAAATCCTCAGTAAGTCCTAATTAAATGTTAAAATCATAATATGTACATCAAAAATATAATTATCCAGAAAAACAACCTTCAATATCTAGACTAAGATTTTTGGCATCCCAATATCTGTATTTGTTGCCAGTTTTAAATCCAGCAGATAAGAAAACATTTGGATGAGCCTCTGAAAATTAATAACAATAAATTACATAATTATAAACAACAGTTTTAATATTTACCCCACGTGGGGTCTGGATAATAGAAAACGTCTCGACCTATAACACGTGCTAGAAACTCGGCTCCTATCCGTAAAGCACCAGTTCCTGATAGCGATTGGATAGGTAGAGCCTTTGCAAAAATAAAACGTATTTAGTAAAGAAAATTCTATAAAGAAACGCAGTTCCCTTACTCTGCCTTCTTGAATTGCCGATGAGTTTTCACCTAAAAGCAATTCTACTGCAAGTTTTCTAAACTCTGGCATTCCTTAAAATATTAATTATTACAATAACAAATTTACAACTCTACAGAGCATAATAGTAATTCATACCTTCTGCCGGAGTATATTCATGGTTAATTGTTGGATCATTTTCTAATAGGGTTTTTGCCTTTTTAATGACTGGTAAAACCCATGGTTGTCCTTCTTCGTCTTTATAAGCTAAAAATATGGCAATGGTTGAGAAACGTTTTCAAATTCGGAATGGTTAGTAAAAGTTATTTTATACTAAATGAATATTATCAGACACAAAATAAATATGGTTTCTTTTGGCTAGTCGAGGAGTCAATGATATTTATTACAATAAATATAACTTCGACATTATTACAAGTGGTGTAATGTGAAGAAGTTGCCGGCGTAATACTCATCTACATCGAAAAAGCCAGGTCTTGCCTGCTGTCTTAACTGATCACCAGTTTTTGAGAGAATTATTAGTTAGTCTCTAGTCTTCCACATAAAAAAAAATTTAATTCAACCCAGGTAGCAGAGCCGAGTCAAGTTCAGTGTACCGTAATTCAACTTAGCTCGCGTCTACATGTATTTGGACTCGGGTTCAACCTGAGTTCAACTCATTATATATACGTAGGTACTAATAATAGTTACTAACAAAACTGTAGTGAACCACATGGCTTCTTGGGGAAAATGCACTTCATGAAATATATACTTACATACTACATACATACTAGAAACAGGTCAAAGGCCATGGATATTTTGAAACAGTCGGTTGATATATTTAAGCTTTCGGTGTCCTGGTCTACGACATTCTTCGATGGAGGTTTGGTCAACTTATCCTACGGAACTTTCTACGAAGGTTCACTTCACTCGTATGATTTAAACGTCTCCCTACCGTCGACGCTTCACGACATTTATTTTGCGATAGTTCTCGTAGATCTCATCATTGTAGTTCATCCATCCGTAATCTTCCATAGGGATCAATAATTCTTCGAAAGAGACTCTCCACTTGGTCACAGCTGACGCAGAATGCTTGCCTCGGCTCTATACATAAGTACTGAAAATATCATTGCTTGTTCGCATTTATTTGACCAGTTCTGCCATCTGCGACCAAGGCTGTATTGTTTTTGAGCTGGTTTTTGGCTTTGCTAACTTCTTTTAAGCTTGGTGGTGGAGACATGGAACCAATTCACCATAGAATCATCTTACTTATTTACATATTCCCCTTTAATCCCTCATGGGACACAGGGCGAAAACTGTTGCCCACCTTGTTCTCGGCCTTCTTGCTCGATGGGCTCCTTGCGGGTTCCAGTCAAGGGCCAGTTTGGCTAGATTTTCGTTTTCGCGTCACAAGGTGGCCGGCACGGTTCCATAGTTCTTCATTTGTGATTCTGCCATCGGATTGTGATCTTGCCATCGGGTTTTTAGGATACGGCGTAGGCATCTGTTTATGCAAGCCTTGTGCAGAATTAGGAAAAGCACTCTACTAAGTATGAAGGGAAGGCTGCTGTGCCGAGAGCGAGGAGCAGCTCCAAAGAAGATCTTTCTTCACCACCCCTAAATGGTTCATTTTGATAGGAGCTTAAAGAAAACAGTAAAAATTCACAGCCAATAATAATCATGATTCGTGCCCCATCCAAGACAAATAATAACCGCAATTCAAAGCTGGTAAAGCTGCTGGAAAAAGTGGCACAACTTCAGGTGGAAAAACTCCGCCGTCGTCTGGTCCCAAGCCCAGAGTGTGAAAGGAGGAGGGTGGTCGACCTGCCGAATTGACTAGAATCGGGAAACCGAAGAAACTAGTGGCATCGACTAGTCCGCCCCACTCGGACCCCCAGCTAACGGATCAAAGAAGAAAGAAGAAGATCCTAGAGACACCATAAAACCACAGAATAAAGGCAGTTTCCTAGGCCGATGGCATGATGATATTAGGAACGGGAAATTTCCTCCACAAAATCAGTGAGATTATGGAGATGGCTCTTGGAAAAGTTAGCACCTAGAACAACCACTGCGAGCTGTCAATTAATATCCGTATTGACGCTTTTTACCAATAGCATTAAAATACCACCTTTAGTCCACCTTTAATTAACGTCGAGTTACTGATGCTATCCCAGTCAATTAAGTACTTCAGCCCCATTCCTGTCCAAAGTTGAACTTTATATGCCTATAAGCACACTTTCGACAATATGGGTTTGAAGCCGTAATTGGTGCATTGGCTATACCCGGCAGTGATTAGACCAGTGCTAACGATCGGCTCTTCCATATCGTAGTTCCAGAGCGGAGGGCGCAACAGCTGGAAGCAGTGGCGTAGATAGGGGGGGATCAAGG
This sequence comes from Thereva unica, assembly GCA_949987705.1. NCBI lineage: Eukaryota > Metazoa > Arthropoda > Insecta > Diptera > Therevidae > Thereva > Thereva unica. The sequence goes on from OX465282.1 coordinate 147,446,936, forward strand.
GGATCAATCCCCCCCCCCATGGACTTACGAAAATAAAGGTCTTCGTATCTAAGTATTTAAGTATATGTACATGAAATTTTTAAAGCACCAGCCACTGACATATAGTAATGGTCTGCTGATTGACGATGCTGAATGGCACCATTTTTCTCCAGAAATAGAAAACCTTTTTTATGCAACCAAAAATTTTTTCTTCGAATTTAGGAGAAAATAAGTGATAAGATGTTTGTTATAATTAACGGAAATAAATTTCCATCGCTCATTTTTATTTATTAGCAGTTTTTTCATTAAATAAATGTATTTATTCCAAAACTGTGACGGTTATTTCCCCTGTTTAGCGAACTTTTCAAAATAGCTCAAGAGTGAGACAAAAGAACGAAAACTATACCTGTCTATTTTTTTCTAATTATGTTTATATCGCTGACATACGCTGACGATTACAGTTCATTGGGATTTAACGTGGGAGCGAGGCAGGAATAGTTTTTTGTGCCATTTTTTTGTATGGGATTTTGCTCATTTAGCAGTCCATTACTATATGAGCCGTTGAGAGTCATAGTGGCGTAAGTCATGTTTTATTAATTCGGAGTAAAATGAAACTCCGCGTTGTTCTTCAAAAAAAAATCCCGTCTAGAGATACGAATATGTAATTCTTTTATGCCACTTTATAAACTATCAAAATTTTAGAATATAAGCTTTAGTTTGTTTTTTTCAGTCAAAACAACCCTTTTACAAGCTTTATACATAATATTAACTTCGTTTTCTGTGTGGGACAAATTTTGCGACCGATTTTTCGGCCACTTCCCGATATCCGGTGATGCTCAAATTTGGCACAAACCGGTAACTTATAGCTACTATACTATACTATAGCACGGTAACTTATAGCTACTTTTAATATGGGGCTGAACAGGGTGATGCGTAAATAGTATAATTTAGTTTTAACTCAATTTTTGAAAATTTTTGACTTACGCCACTATGATTCTCAACGGTTCATATGTCAGTGGCACCAGCACATCTTTTGATTCTATGTATGTGTAAAAATCATCTAGATCCGTTTTTGTGACGGCTGTGCATTTGAGTATTGCTAATTTCCGCGCTTCGAGAAGGCCGACCAATCAGGAACCACGAAAAGGAAATCAGGAACCGCAAAAAGGCTCACTATAATTGTGGACACATTAAGCACATGTAAAGTAAATACAATGAGCCAACAGTGACACCTCGGTTCCTAAATACTCAAAATATTAACATTATAGTTAATCAAGAAATAGAATCGTGTTCCTAACTTTGGGTGAAATAACTATTAGGTTTGAGCATATTATGTAGAGTATCAACATATGAACTTCCTAAAAAATGATGTAGTAATGATAACCACGCACTCCCTCGGCACAATGTATTTTTTGTCACCGTCAAAGAAGGAGCAGGGGGCGGCCTACAAAGCGCTGCCACCCAAGCAAGTTTAAACTTTAAAATGTATTAATTCAACGAACAATATCGCTCACCGGCTGCAATAGTGGCACAACTCAAAAAATACGAATTTTGAGTTAATGCACTCTCCAACATTGCAGATTTGTATTCTTTCCAGCAACAACAGCGGCATATCTTGTAATTCAGTATTCACCAACAGATTGAAGAAATTTCGCTGTTGCATTTTTTGTTTTTCTATATAAACTGGCTGCAATAGTGGCACTTCTCAGAAACTTCAAACCCATTTATCTCAGAACTTGTTTTTTTGAGTTGTGCCACTATTGCCGCCGGTGAGCGATATGTACTAAATCCATTAAAACAGTAGTAGATACTAAAAATATAAGTATCCCTTGATATGATACTTTTTAACTTCCCAGTATAGGAAGTTATTGTAATCGGTCCGAAAATCGAAATCGAAAATTTCAACGTATTTTCATCTTTCAAGGTCCCAGGAGCATTTTAAGCAAAAAATTGGGAGGAAGTATGTGTGTGTGTATGTGCGTACGGATGTGGTCATTTTTTCCTGCACGATACCGCGCGAACCAAAAAAGATATCGACTTCGTTGAGGTGTCGTTCGAAGCGTATTAACCGAAATATGATCTGAAAAGATTTTCATAAAATTCGGTCGAGCGGTTTTTTTGTTTAAGCGGCGTAAGTGATTTTTGTACCTGCACGATATCGCCCGAACCACGAAAGATATTGACTTACTTGAGGCGCCGTTCGAAGCGTATTAGCGACAATATAATCTGAAAAGATTTTTATAATATTTGGTAGAGGGGTTTTTTGGTTTAAATGACATAAAGTGATTTATGTACCTGCACGATAGTGCGCGAACTATAAAAGATATCGACTTAGTTGATGTGCCGTTCGAAGAGTATTAACCAAAATATGATCTGAAAAGATTTTCATAAAATTCGGTCGAACCGTTTTTGTTTTTGTTTAAACGACGTTTATGATTTTTGTACCTGCACGATACCGCACGAACTAAAAACTATATCGACTTCATTGAGGTGCCGAAAAAATAATATTAATGAAGAAATGCTCTGAAAAAAATTTCATAATATTCGGTCGGGCCTTTTAGACAAGTTTTGCTAATACATATCTAATAAACTCGATGGAATGAGACCCGTTCTAAACGAAGTGATTTTTTTTGGGTTCTGCACAGAGATAGCCTTCGAACAAAACATCACTTGTCAGAATCCGACAACCTTTCAAAATCGTGCAAAAATTTCGTTACCCTTTACAAACAGCGCGAATTTTCAAACCTTGGATTAGCACTTTTTGACGGGGAAGTGTTTTCTACGCGTGATACAGTTTCAGGAAAATGCGGTTCATCCCGGGATTTCCAGTAGTTACCGTAAAATTTGTTCTTTTTGGTCAAGTCTGACAAGTACTTAACAGTTACAGTTTTGCTAATATCTCCGGAAAGCTTTGGAATTTCCAAATGAAGTCATTCGCTTCTCAGCTCGTCAACGGCGCTTCAGCACGCTCAATACGAATTTGAACACCCGCTTTAGTGCAGCGAACGAAATACGGAGGAAATGTTTGTTTGCTAACGTTCAGGAAAAACAAATTCTCTAGAAAAAGCTTGTGGATTTACTACTATGATAGTTATTTGAACTAGCTTCTCTCGGGATTGCTTTGTCATCAGTTCTGATACTAGCCAATTTTCCACTAGTGCTAAACGTATAACTATTTTGTAAGAAGTCAGTTTATTCCATCTTCGTCATACTGGGAAGTTAATCGTGTGGACCGAAGGGGTCAAACCCACATCCCAACTAGTTCATCGAATTAAATCGAATAAGAAATGTACTTAAATCAAATAGTACCGAGTAAAAAGTTGTAGCTTAAAAATCGTAGCAGAAAAAGTAACAATTGTAGTAGGGTTGCAACGCTGCACAATCGGTGGAGCAAATCATAGGGTGGTTCCACACGAGCGTACACCCGACACGACAAGAGTCGGCTGCAAATATGGTTCATGGCAAATAAAGTAAGAGTGGGCGATGGAAATTGTGTCCATTCCATCGTCCTCTCTCACGCTCCGCTCCATAAACCATCTTTGCAGCCGATACTTGTCGTGCCGTATGTGCGCTGGTTTGGAATGCCTGAATCAGGCAAAGTGAGCACAGCGAAGGAGTGTGTCCGTCTACGATTTGCCACCATTGACTTTAGTACGTGCGCTGGCTACGAACATAATACACGGAACACTCATTGTCTCAGGCGAATCAACAATTTAAGGGCGTTTACCACGTTGATTATTATCTCGGTATGAAGAAATTTTTAGTGCCAAAAAAACCATTCGGCAAGCCTTTGGACGGTGAAACCCAAAGAAATGCAGATACTAAGTCATATCCCCCCCATGGCTGAAAGCTATCTACGCCACTGGCTGGAAGATCCTAGAGCATCGCAGCCGTGCAGACATTTTTTCTTGGATACCTTCCAATGAAGTGTTTGGAACACTTTCAACAAAAATAAAACTAGATGTGAATAGACGGCGTCTGTCAGTGGATTGAAACCAAGTGAGTAACACAAAACCTAATGCAATGAAGAAAATTTGTGGAGTCCCTATACTGCTAAGAGTAGGTATTAAAGAAGGATAATAATAATTTAAACAATAAACACTTACCGCCCACAGTAAGATTAACTTTATCTTTAAAAGGATCTTTTATGCACGCTGAATTACGTTCAAATACTTCAATTGGTGGCCCAGGCTTAACTTTACTATAGATACTCATTGTTCTTACTAGCTGCTTCATTTTTAATATTTTAAAATAATTAAATTACAATAAGCTTATATACCATAAATAATAATGTTTTTGTTCAGTACGTTTATCAAATTGCCATAAATACCGCGAAATTTTTACGTTTTTTTTTTTGAATTTTAAATAAGTAAAATATTTAAACTTTTTTTTTAGCTTATGGCATAATTCAAACTGATTTAATATTTCATGGCTGACTACATCAGAAAGTTTATAAAAAATGCTCCCAGTAGCCACCCAACTTTGTTCTGAGGTTTAATTGAACTATAAAGTTGTAGAAATGTCCAAACCAGACTAAACTCAAATGTACATATATGATTATACATATCGAACTCAATCAAAACATAATAAATGTGAGCTATTAAGTACAAACTTTTATGGCATGATTCAAATGACAAAACATAGAACGACACCAACTTTTCATAAATACTGCAATCGCGATACCCCATCAGGCCCCCATTCACCCCATCAATTTTCCAAACCCTATGACTATTATTCATGTCAAGACGTCAAAAAGTCTCCTGCAGGGAATAACTTGGATAAAATCCCACTGTAATGAGCAAAGTTAACGCCTGTTTTCTCTACTTTTACACGGAAGTATTGAACCCCTTGTATCAGCAGGAAATTGTTTCCCGCTATACATTTATGTATTGACAAGAAAATGCTCTTGCGTTGGAAATATTTTTTTTAAAATAAATCTTATGCTAAAAATCATAGAATTACAATCCCTTAAAGAGTTTAAGACGAAGAAGAATAAAGTTCTTAAAGAGATTCGTGCTATTTCAATAAAAATGGTGAACCTTGAGCTTTTCGAGTTCGTTGACTTATTCCAAAGTATTAAGAACAAAATTCAATCATTCTACCTACCTACGACGGTAAACTTTTATCAATACAATAAACACAACAATAATTTTAAGTTGCTACAGCGAGCAGAATATTTTATTTTTACCCATTTTATACCTTATGATATGCAATGATATAATAAATTTTTTTTTTCTAAAGGTGTCTCTCCTCTTTTTTATATCTCATTTTCAGCACAACTATATGACTTAGTTTTACTACGAGGCTCTACCCAGCAGTCATTAAAGCAGTGCTGATATACGGCTCTTCCTTTTATGTGGCAGGTCTAACCTCAAGAATCACCCTTGGAGTACCGTTTCGTAATGGCTTTGGTTACTTGTAGAATGCAACGAATCCAGACTCTCCAAGGCCAAAGAATGTCTTGCCTTAGAGTAATGAGAGCTTTATGTACAACGCACCCCGTTTCTTCGTGTCTATCAAAACCCAATGTTATCTCTATAACGTTCAACCTTGGCCCCTGTACTGAAAGTCGAGTAGTGTGACGAGGGAAGTCGCTTGAGTGTCGTTTCAGTAGAAATACGACTTTCAGCATAAGGCCCCTTGTCTAAACCTGGGATGATCAAGGGAAGGCAGATAAATTGGCCAGTTTAGCAAGAATTCGTGTAGGCGAGTGGAGAATTTAAATAAGTCGCTGTATGTGACGAAGGAAAATATCACCATGTATTTCCCTTCAATGGCTAGCTCTATAAGCATGAGCTTGAGATCATTCGCCTCCTGTTGCCTCCTTAAAACTAAGCCCCATCGAGAATAATAAATCTATGTCTGCGCATAGTCCAAACCTCTAGAGATTTTTGTAGACTGATTGAGTGGCAATAGGCCCCCATCCACGGTCAAACAAATCGTCAAATTCCTGGCCAACATCGAAAAAATTGCAAGTGTGCGTGTATAAAATACAAGTTTTCGAAGTTGGCCGCTGTTTGAAGAAAATATTCGTCTGGTTTAATATTTCCTTCAAACAGCTTAAATGTGTGTGTGAGTTTTGCCTGTGTGCCATGTAAAGTTCGCTTTGTTTACAGTAGATTATATGAAATGTCGCTCGGGATGTTTGAAGAAAGTTTTCCTCGTTGATGGCCAAAAATGTCAAAGCATAAATGTGTGCGCTGTTTGTCGAAAATTGGTTTGACGATTTGTTTGACCGTGGATGGGGGCCTAATTTGAGCTTCGAACATAAAACAACGCCAGAGATCATATCCTCAACAACCTCCCACAGTCAGTATTCCCGAACTCATACCACCTCAAAGAGATCAAATGCAAGGTTTATTCACATCTTCTCATCCACCCCCAGAGCTCTCTTAACTCATTGCTTCTCAACTAGGGGGATCGCCATTAGATATAAGGGGGGGAGGAGGACAATCTGTTAAAATCCAAAAATTAAGCCACTATTTTCCCGGTAAAGGTGGATCCACACATATCCGTGACATGAAGGCCACTTCAGTGCAGTACCGGGGGCATCAATAAACAAAAATATCGGCACCATGTAATTCCATGGGAAAAAATTGTGAAAGCGCGGTATCTTACCTCACATCCGACGCAGTGGTGCACCGACGTTTTCAGTACCCTTCCGATATTTTTGAATTTATACCAAAAGCAAAAATTACTCAGAAAGATACGACACTGTAATCCTTTCTGTGCGAAGAAAAAGGAAAGTAAAAATCTATGATCAACTTCTCTATTCATATACGCACTCCGGAATGGCGAGAGGGCGGAGCAACGGCAAACTACACAAACACATGCAGAGCAGGAAGTACACGAAAATGGTACATGAATTCACACAAGCAAAATAAAAGTCCAGTCTCTTTCGCACTTCGTGAAATAACATTTCTTTATTTACCCTTTCTTTCTCAGGTTTTTTTTTTGTTTTTAAATTAAATTTTGTCTCGCTTGCATCTTGTCGATTGATATATTCACTCGCAAGGGAGCTTATGGGAAATTTTGAGAGTGTCGTATCTTTGTGGGTAATCTTTGCCAAAAGTGTAACAAACGTTTTTTAAATTCATCAGAAACTGATTGCTTTGATGTAAGGTTCTTGAATGTCCAAATGTATATCATCCTCTTACTACATATATACAGACTCGTGTAGATCACCTCCTCGACTTTTTTTAGCATATCACTATAGGTGTTTTGGCTCATTGTAATCCATTCGTAGAATTTAATCCTTCATCCAAAGTTGTGAACTCCTCTTCCACTTCCCGAAGAGCCCATATGGAGCCCCTTTTGTATATTTTCTCCTCGTCTAAGAGCAATGCTATTGCAGCAAGATATTCTACGCTAAATTCCATGATGCACAGATATTTACATCTTCTATTGAACATTGGGCGCATCCAGCGCACTCAGCAGCTGAGCAGCGGCTAAGCGCTGAGCTCCTTGGATGGCTAGCTGAGCTAAGTAGCTTAGCTCAATAGTACAGTCAATCTGTCACGAAAAAATAGGGAGTCTCCGAAAAATGACCTACCGAAATTTGACTTGATGAATCGTTAGGGGGGCATGTAATGAAGTTAATGTCAAATTTCCGAAGTCCCCCCTCCGCCTGTTTTTGAGAAAATCCCTGAAGTGGGTCCAAATTTTGAAATGCGTTTTTCTCAGAATCTATGGGTTTTGGTGAAAAGTTTATTAAACAAAAAATGTAGAGGACATTGTTAACTACATTTTATGTCATTGAAGTGACGTCATCCGACTTGAAATACAAAAGGTAGGTGGCGCTGAAGCATCAAAAAAGTGTTTGTTTGCTATTTTCGTTAAAAAAAAGTAGTTTTTTTTGCAATGATGTAAATGAGAAAGTTGTTCGTCACAAAATCGGCTAGTAGGCGAAAAGATGCAGCAAACTTTCATAGCCGACGAGCTTACCTTCAAGTGCAATCGTGGCTGGGAAATGATTATGAGCAAACAGACTGGGGATATAAGGAAACTTCTCGAGGACTGGATCCAATAATGACAGTGATGGACCCAGCACCAGAAGAACTCATGAATCTTATCTCCTGTGGTTGTAATACGAGCAATTGTGGATCAGCTTGTGGATGTAGGAAGGCGGGTCTCCACTGCTCTATTGCTTGTAAACACTGTAGTGGAGAAAATTGTAGCAACACACCACCCATTGAAGAAGATGCAATTTTCTTTGAAGATCATGACTTGGATTTTCCTTCACAAGTCGTTCACTGGCAACCGAAGACAAGCAGCAACAATGATGACCACAGAGAAGATGTACACGCAGGATCGGGGAATATAACATCTTCCGAAGAAATCAGAAGCAATTCCCCAGACCAACCAAGGATAAAGAGGGCCCGACGTACTACAAAATATAATTATTAATTTACACATCGGCAAGCTCCAACTCGAAAACGGTAAGTTTTATACAAAAATAGTTTAAATAAAAGTTGTAGCCGATTTTGTGACGAATAACTTTCCCATTTACATCATTGCAAAAAAACTACTTTTTTTTAACGAAAATAGCAAACAAAAACTTTTTTGATGCTTCAGCGCCACCTACCTTTTGTATTTCAAGTCGGATGACGTCACTTCAATGACATAAAATTTAGTTAACAATATCCTCTACATTTTTTGTTTAATAAACTTTTCACCAAAACCCATAGATTCTGAGAAAAACGCATTTCAAAATTTGGACCCACTTTTTGGATTTTCTCAAAAACAGGGGGAGGGGAGACTTCGGAAATTTGACATTAACTTCATTACATGCCCCCCTAACGATTCATCAAGTCAAATTTCGGTAGGTCATTTTTCGGAGGCTAACTTACAGATTGACTGTACTACAGCGGCTGGAAAATTTCTCAGCGTAAAAATTTTATGCTAAGCAACTCAGCGGTAGTGAATTGAATTTATTTAAAGTAGAAAAAAAAATTTAGTTGTCAAAATAAATTCTAACTCAGCTATTCTATCTAGTCGACACACATCGCTGAGTTAGTTTTTACGCTGTGCTGTTCAGCTAAGCGGCTTTTTCGCTGAGTGCGCTGGATGCGCCCATTGATTACTGATAGGGAAACAACGGTATTATGTGAATGTCAGTGAAAAATTCAACACGGAAGCCACTGATTCGGAAAGCAGCATCTGTGCCGTACTGACACGGATATGTGTGTGGATCGACCTTAAATAACTCAATTTTACAACCTATTTGACGGAAGAAAATGGAACCCGACAAAACATGCGTGTTTTTCCTGTCGTCTTTATCAGAGTTAATTTTTGGTTTCTTACCAATAAAATCGGTCCATATGCCAATAGTGAGGGGATCACAATATTTTTTACTTAATTTTTTAGCTTTTCAGGGGTCGCAACACTAAAAAGGTTGAGAAACGATGCCTTAACCTATCCTATCATTTTCTATCCTTCGAGCTAACTAGACTACTAGACATTGGACCATGATGAGAACAACTTTATGGAATGATAGCACAAAGGGCGATTTGAAATTTCACATACATTCGAGTATAATACTGGTCTTACTAATTCTCAGTTTGTTATACGAAGTTTTTATATATCTTCTAGCTCGTCATCTATCCACATTTATTTCTTGGTCGCTCTACGCTTCTTATTCCTGATGGTCTACCATTGAAAACACGGGCTAGCGTTCTTTCTTCCGAAGCTTTTACAACAACAGCCAGTCCAACAGGCTGTCATATTATACACATTTACATTTAAAAAAAAAAAACAATTATAAAATATAGCTCCACTTTATTTATATCTCATTTTATCCAATGGAAACAACAATTTGGACTTAATAAACCTTTTTGGTCTTAGCTAGTCGAATCAACTATAAAAGCAATCAGAAAAAATATAATAATAATTCCATATAAATTATTGTCTGATAAGATATTTTCTGTAGCAGGTTTAAAAGTTGTTCGTTTCTTGATGCAAAAATCGAAATACAACTTCGGTAAAACAAATCTTAATCACCGCAAAGTCTAGTTACTGCTTGAAAGATGGCATCGGCAACATATTTCACATTTTTATTATTTAGTCCACACACGTTAATTCGGCCAGACAATAGCATATATATGTGGTATTCTTCTCTCAGCATAATAACTTGGGCCTCTATTGCAATTTGAAAATATATTTATTTGTTTTAGTTAATTATTGTATATTATTTTATTGCATAAAGTACATACCACTTAGACCGGTATAGGAGAACATTCCAACCTGATCAATCAAATGCTTCCAACATCCTGGAGTTTTTAGTGCTGTTATATGATCATAGAGTGCTTGACGCATATGCTTTGTTCTCGAGGACATTGTTGTGAGACAATCAAGCCTGAAATAGGTGATTACTGTTTCATCGATGTAGTGACAAATTATTAAATAGATTTTGTTTTTTCAGGTACAATATCTTAAATTTTGTCCTCAATTTCGTTAAAACAAATATTTTAAGTTATCGTGTTTAAATTGAAATACAGTAAATGTTATCAAAGTGTGATCCTTTAACTTCCACATAAATCTTTACATAAGTTATAGCAATTTGTTGATAGTTATACAGGACAGGCTAAGAACACTGGGCTGTGACAAGTCGTTTTAAGTTGAAGCAAGTGACTTTTCAGTCGAATTGTGACTTTCAGCACAGGCTAGCAAGGTGCAAGATATCGTTGTTTTACCGGCCGGTCTTGAACAGTCAAGATTTAACAACATACCACTAAGCAGACTTTTAAACCTGCTCAAACGGTCTGACCTGTAAGTGGGAAGAATAGAGGTTATACAGTGAGCGAAATTGATTTAGCCGCATCAACATTTTTCACATTAAACATTCCGAAAAGAGTGAAATACTATTCTTAATAAGAAGTGATGATTTTTTGTATTATTTATATTATCATGTAATATTATATACATATAATAATCTTTAATTCATACATTAGTTTTTACAGTTAGTAACAAAATAGAAAATTCAGCATTATAAAAGGGTGAAACTGATTTAGCCGCAACATTAGTAATAACCATATATTTTGTTTTCAGCCCTTTAGGGGCAAGCTAAGTTATTTTTTACATATAGTAGGGACTGTTACGAAAATATTAAGGGGTCGTGGAGCCTCCTACGATTTGTTTTGGGGCCGTGAGAGTTTTTTAGGTGCATTTTTTGAGTGCATTTTATGATGCACCTACAAATTGATGTAATTAGAGCCCCAGGTGAGGTGCAATGACTTTTTTTTGATTGATTATGAATTATTACAATGTAATTAACTAGTTTTATAATTTAGACATGGGGACTATAAGCTGGCCAATTTAAAACACTTATGTTTCGCTCAACAAACCATGCTTTTGTGAATCTGGAAACGTGAATGGCTGCATTGTCGTGTTGGATAATTACTTCGTCTTCCATATAATCTTCCATGAACGGAATTAAAACGCTATCTAAGACGTCTGTGTAGTCCTCTGACGTCATTCTATTGGAAATAAAACATATTGGCGATTTCGCACAGTGGCTAAAAGCTGCCCAAACCATAACATTCCCACCACCAAAATTTCGACTTAACTTGGGCGAGTTTTGTTGGCGTAGATCGTGCCAATAATAACTGAAACCATCAGGACCGTCTAAATTAAACTTCTTTTCATCTGAAAATATGACGGTTTCCCACTTGCTCCCCATTTCCATGTGCTCTTTTGCAAATTGTAGCCGGTTCTGTTTATGGTGTGGTTTAAGCATTGGTTTTCTGCATGGTTTTTTGTACCTGATGTGTTCAGATGAAGATAAAATTTGCTGGACACGTCGTTTCGTCACCGGTAGTTCAAGAGTAGCTTTGATCTGAGCAGCACTTAGATGATCCTTTATTGCCAACGTTTTTATTTGACCCTTTTGCCGAGCTCAAAGTTTTTTGTTCCCTTTCTTCTTGCAGTTTTGGCCATAATTCTTACCCAGTTTTAAATAATTTCGAATCACTTTTTCAGATCGGCAAATTCTGCTTAGCAATTTGTCTGTTCGAAAGATTTAATTCCTTAAAAGCATCAATTTTCGCTTTTTCTTCAGCTGTTAAAAACTTTATGCACCTAAAAAACTCCCACGGCCCCAAAACAAATCGTAGGAGGCTCCACGACCCCTTAATATTTTCGTAACAGTCCCTACTATATGTAAAAAATAACTTAGCTTGCCCCTAAGGGGCTGAAAACAAAATATATGGTCATTACTAATGTTGCGGCTAAATCAGTTTCACCCTTTTATAATGCTGAATTTTCTATTTTGTTACTAACTGTAAAAACTAATGTATGAATTAAAGATTATTATATGTATATAATATTACATGATAATATAAATAATACAAAAAATCATCACTTCTTATTAAGAATAGTATTTCACTCTTTTCGGAATGTTTAATGTGAAAAATGTTGATGCGGCTAAATCAATTTCGCTCACTGTATTATAATAGGGCAGCCGATGGCTGCAGTACTTTAGACCAGATATCTAATTGTAAAACGAATAATTACAGTAACCCTTTATACTACCAATTCGTCATGTCGTTTTCGTAATGGTGCCATATCTATGTAGTAGTAAGCTTAGGTCGAAGGATGGAAAAACGATAGGATAGGATGTTAAGGCGGATTTGCGATATGCATGAGGAGGAATCAATGAAACTTTAGTTTGATCACTTTGATGTATACGTTCGGGAATACTAACTGTGAAAGTTTGTTCCATAGTCGAGTTGTTCTTATGCAAAAATAACAGCTGTAAGCTGGATCGCAAGTCTTATGCTGCATAGCCAAGAAGATAGAAAGTTATTTATTTCAGTGGAACATTGTGATAACAGCGGTCAAATAAATAAACAAATAACGCCAATAAATTTGAAAGGATTCGGTTCGAAACAACAGCTGAAGGAGGAATTTACATCTTCTAAGAAACCTCGAGATTCTGGCTCGCGGCCACTCGTCCATCGCAGCACGGCAGGGGACGATTTTACTGAGACCACTCGATTTTTAGACTCGGGGAACAAGAGGAAGTGAATTACAAGCGAGCCCTCCTGAGGGGACATACAGGTTAAAGACCACACTACTACGCTTCAGGTTGGACGATTCATCATTCTGCTTATAATATCCAGATGATAAAAACATCCTCTTTAAATGCCCAAGGTTTGCGGAACACAGGACTGTTCAACAACCAACGAGGTGTAGCTAACACTGGTGAATATCCTGAGTCTGATTATGAGGTCGGAGAATATGTGGAGAATAGTAAAACTGGCGCTAAAGACGATACATCCGAAGCTTAAACCGTGCGAGCCCCAAAGAAACAGAGAAAGGCAAAAAAGTGCTAAATGCCGGTTAAGTGGGTACAATGAGAGTTAAGAAGGAAGTGGTTCTTTTCTTGGTTGGGCTAGATATCCACAGAACCGGGAAACGGGAGCATCGCAGGAAAATGCTGTCAACCTTCCTATGTCACTACGAGCAATTATGTAGGTAGTGAATTGGGTGGTGAGCTTCGTCCAAGTCATGATTCCCACAAAGAAAGTGACGTAGATCGAGGTACATAACCTTACTTCTCCGGCTCTGGCGAGCACCTTCGAGAGACTCTTTTACAGGGCACGTTGATAACTCCAGGGGTGGTAGCACGTAAGTTGTTTCAATCGATCTCTTCATATAAAAATTCAAGATTTTTGAATGAAGAGATCGATTGAAACAACTGACGTGCTACCACCCCAGGTCGACATTACTTACGACTCGTACAGTTTTCAAACGGCATCCAGAACAGCTCATACGTTGTCACTAGGAATATGATACTACAGACTGAGTACGAGCCCCAGCGGTATCTCCTGCCTTACTTTTCGACGACACATTTAAGTACGACTTTATATGTTTAAAGGCTTAACACTCATCTCTTTTAAAACTCACCATTCCTTTCGTAAGTATTGATCATTAAGAATAGTTGCTACAATCCGAGCCCCATATACTGGCGGATTTGCGTACGTTGAACGTATAAGCAATGCAAATCGTGATAGTACTGCCACATTTGTAGTGCTATTCGATTGAACTACACATAAATTTCCAATGCGCTCACCTAAAATGATTTATTTTTACTATTACAGTTTCCTGTTCGTACCATAAAGATTTCTGTACGTACCATAAAGACCAAAATTCTTTGCAAAAGATTGTGCACAGAAAAGCTCAAAGCATCTTCCTGTAAAATATCTCACGACACCTGCATCTCTATCTAAATCCCCAGTTGCAAATCCTTGATATGCTAGATCAAAAAATGGAAATAGGCTTCTTTCCTATAAAAATATGAATGAATAAATTAAAATAAAATTACCAAAAAAAAAAATAAACTTACGCAAATAACATTTGCTATCCGTTGCCACTGCTCTATAGTTGGATTACTTCCAGTTGGGTAATGGGCATGTGGATGTAAAATAACAACAGATTTTTTGGGTGCTTCGCATAAGTCAGAAAGTAGGCCTAAAAAAATAAAATACATAAATATTAGCAGAAACAACCTCAAATCTATATGCAAATAACCATCCATATCCACGCAGCGATTTTTACTATCCCAATATTTATATTTTTTTCCAATTTTAAATCCAGCAGCCATAAAAATTGCCGAGTGATTCTCTTTAAGTTATATATAAAAAAAAAAAATTCGCTGTTATTAAAAATTGTTTAAATAATTTACCCCATGACGGATTTGGGTAGTAAAAAACTTCTCTACCAAGTACTTGCGCTAGGAATTCAGCTCCTAAACGTAAAGCACCAGTTCCGGAAAGTGTTTGTATTGATAATACCTTTAAAAATTAATATAGTTGTTAAGAAGTTACACATTCGAAAAGTGACAAAAATATACTCGATTCTCCAAAATTGCTGGGGCCTCCACTCCTAATAACAATTCAACTGCAGCTTTTCGAAATGCTGGCAACCCTGAAAATTTTACTTGTTACAAATAATATAAATAAATCAATTATTTTGTACCCTCGGCTGGTAAATATTCATGATAGAGTTTTGGATCTTTTTCAATTTTAAATTTAGCCTTTTTAACTACTGGTAATATCCATGGCTTTCCTTCTTCAGTTCTATAAGCTGAAAATATTTAGAATAGCAACAAACAAAATGAGATTATTTGTAAACACAAATTAAATTGTAAAAAAAACGCCAAATTATTACCAATTTAACCCTAAAATTCTTATAAATATTTAAAATTTACCTTCTGCTATAAGATTAACCTTTCTAGGACACATGTCCAACATATATTCCCCATTTAGTAGAAGTGTTTCAATCGCCGGCTGTCCGCCTTGAATGTTATTGAAATTGGACATTTTGCTTAAAAACTGATTAAAATCAATTACAATTAAATAAATGAAAAATTATTTAATATTCACGCAAGTAACATCGTGAAAAGTCTATTAATACTACAAATTTATATCAAAAATAACTTAAAATTTTTATGAGCTATATTTTATGACAGAATTTTGATAAACTGACATGGCAGCCTACGATTTTTTGTTGGTTCTTATCAAAGACATATAAACTAAATAAAAAAAGCGGATCCAGCATAATTTATTATTTATTAATTCAACAAATTTTTTCTCTTAGCAAAGTCTACTCTATGTGGCCACAGGATACCAACAGTCTACACAGTCCATCTACAAAAAAGACATTCTTTTTGCGACTCGAGGTCCTGGCATTGCTCTGCGTCTTTCCAGTATTCCAAAGTCAACAGTAGATTTCTCACAGCACAGATAAAGGTCCGTTTATATCTTACAGACATCGAGCGTGACAGACACGCGCTTCGCCAGACACCGACAGACGCCGTTTATTCACCGTGCCGAATCAGACACTAGTTATATTTTTGTTGAAAATGTTCAGATACTTCGCAGTTGAAGGTATCCAAGAAAAAATGTCTGCAACGTTCCGATGCTGTATTCATACTTGTCGGCAGACAACCACAGACCCGTACAGACATGAACAGCGCAGACAAAGTATTCTTTCCATGAATACTGGCCGGGTACGGCAGTGGCTGTCCACGTCTGCGCTGTCGTATCACGGTAGATGTAAATACATCCATGCACACCGTATAAAAGAATATTATTTTGTCTGGCGCGGCGCGTGTCGGATCTTAGCTTGTGTTTCCGCTTGTAGTAGCATAGTGAGAAAAATCGGTGCATTTTCGAACTTTATCTCAAACCAAACACAATGAGAGAAATCATATAGATTAGTATTCTAAAATTGTCGTGTTAGTTAAAACTAAGTTCGTCTAGTTCAAACTAACTTCAAATCGGTCTCGTTTCTGTCGACCCGTGTGTGTATTTCCCACTTCGCTACATGGAGAAGGTCACGTACGTACGCAACTGAATTATAAAGCCTGATTACACACGAGCGTACAGGCACCTCCATAGGCTCGCATTGCACCTCCATATGGTGAGCGGCACAGGAATTCTTACCGACCAGCTCACCAAGAGCATGTTGGCGGTTTCAAAGTAATTTCGACTTGGTCCTACGAGACATTATAGCCCTAATTGCCGCTTTGCCGTTTAGTTTGTTAGGCCTTCCATAAGTTATCATGAGTGTATGCCAGTATAGCGAACACCTTTGCTTGAAAGACAGTTGCTGGGTGCCTAGGTTTATCGCCCTGCTGAATACCACCGCCAGGTAAACATACGCTTTCAGCCGCAGCGCCATGTTTATGGCGGAATTCTCTACCTCAAGGTGGACGGGTACCGGATTGAGGAGAGTCTGCGGCTAATGGGAGACCTCAGCGATCCGTTTAAAAACGTTGAATGATTGTCAGTTCCGTCGGAATTTTCGATTTCTAAAACAGATTATCAGGAAACTGATCGATACTCGGGATCCATTTTATGACGACCGCAACTCAATGCTTTCGTTTGAGTTAAAAGTACTGGTTGCATTAAAATTCTTTGTGTGCGGATCGTATCAAAACACTGTCGGTTGTCACGGTGTACTCAATTAGAACAAATCCTCGGTTTGTCGAACAATAGAATAGGTGCAGTCTCAAATGGCTTCGGTCTAATAACTTCACTCTCTAACCTCAATCATGGGATTGCTGAAGGGCTATTCAAAGTCCCCAAAGACGAGGAGTGCAAACTCTTTTCGAAATTTGGAGAAGAGTTGTTAGATCTATGTAACAACAATGTAACATCTAGAATCGCGGGGAACGTCTGTTTAGGGCCCTAGCTATAACATCACAGGGTATATTGTCGAAGGTTCTATACTATCTACACCTCCACTAACCTGGCCAATACTCAAAGAAGAAAACAGACAAATTATTTAAAAATCAGAAATGGTAAGTGATAAATATTTACATATAAAAATCCCCGGCCAGCAGTGACTTCAAGATGGTCATACAGCAATCTTAAGAATCACAATAATATAGGAAAAAGATCAATTGCGAATCTGTTACTTTATAAACTTTGCACAAAAAATATCAATAAAAAAAAGTAAAATACTTATAATTTTCATAAAAGTTCTAGTCTCTCCATTCTGTAAGGATTATATTTCTTCCCTACTTCTGAAATTGCCCTTGCAACGCATTTAATGTTCTTGCGATTAAGTCCACACAAAGAAATCCTGCCAGATAATGCTATATATATGTGATATTCTTTAGCCAACATTTTAATTTGTAAATCTGTTGAAGGTAATTTTGTAGAAGCTACTTTTGTAGAAAAATTACTATAGAATTTACCAGTTAATCCTGAATACCAGTACATTCCATTCTGTTCAATTAAGGAGTTCCAATTTTCTGAACCTCCGAGTTTCAGTAGACTACGGTGTAAAGTAGCACGCATTTGGGCAATCCTGGAGTGCATTGTGTGAACACATTCTAGCCTTTATTGAAGAAAAAAAAAGAAAAATATTAGTAACTTTCTGGCGATATATGAACAGTATTTAAGATAATTTATTTAGTTCAATATGTAATAAGTAAACCATAAATACCTACACACTGTATAGGATATTAGTCTATGGCCATTCAAACACGAGGGACCACGGTTCTAGGAGTACGACCTTTTTTGGGCAAGAGAGATGCGCGGAAACACTTCCAGAACCGTGGACCCTCGTGTACGAATGACCTAATGAAGGTTGTAGAATCGCTCAGTCAATGCTTCTGAGTTATTATTCTCAACCAAATGCAGCCTACTACAGGCATGTATCAATAAACTAAAGGGAGCAAAATTGGAGCTTTAAGAAATTGTATAGGACAGAGAAAACGGGTAATTAGCTGACTCAATAGAACGGTTCTTTTTCGATTGCAAAGGTCAAGCAGCAACGGACGTGGGTAGTACTAAATCGGGGGACCCCTTGGGGAATACGACACTTGGAGATGCAATAAGGGATTAACGTTGGGTGGATAAGTTTCGTACTTCGGTGGAGACTTTTGTGGTTCTGCTTTTGACATGGGAGCAGGGAAAACACGCACTCGCAGAAATAAGAAAATTATACGAAAAAACTTCGAATGATGGAAAATTCTTGTTGGAAACAAAGCGTAAATTGCATCCAATGCATCCGAGGCTTAGGTGTTTAGCAAAAAGCACTCTAACCTCTTAGTCATGCTCAAAAAAATAGAATAGAATCTACAACGACGAGTTACAAGCGCTTTCACGCCATGGATCTTGCCATAGATATATGAATACTATAGATGGAGTGTAAAATGCGATCTTAGACATCAATCGTGAAGCCATGAGACGGAAGAGGATGCTTTTTGATAAACGTTCTTCTTTTAGGCCAGATCAGAGCAGGATATTCACAGAGCACATGTGTGGAAGACTTTTCGCCTTCCATTCATAGTTGGCACCCTGTTTCTAAGGTTGTAATGTATCCCCAACAGAAGCTGGCTCTGGAACGGTTCTGCGTTTGTACCTAGCATAAGAGGTCTGGAGGATTAAGAGGAATAAGAGGTCTGGAGGATTGACCCTGAAAAGTGCTCGCTGAGCAAGCACCTGGAGGTGGTGAGGTTAGAGGTATATGAACCACCCTCCTTTTTAAGAAGGCCTACTCCGTTGAAGTAGTATTTGAAGAAGAGCATTTGGAAACTAGTTAGCTGTGATAGTCTCCAGGCTCTGACAATGTTTCCTCCAGGCAGTCCTTTTGGAACGTCCTCTATTGTTTCCTTTGCCCAGCATGTTGTACCTTATTGAACAAGCTCTTATATTTCCTCCGCATTGCAGCCAGCCTGTCGTTCCACAAGGGCATTTTACGCGACGATTGGGAGGAAGAAACAATGTTGCTGTCATGGTAGGAGGAGATCAGCACCACAGTGAGCTGCGAGGTTGCCATTTTTAGTTTACGCACTGACCTAATAGAGACGGCGAACAGGTCTGATTTCCTTCATACCATCAGTGAAAAATGTGGGTTTGTATCCTAGATCTATGCTATTCATAACAAGAAGTTCCAGGAGACATTAGGCCCCCATCCACGGTCAAACAAATCGTCAAACCAATTTTCGACAAACAGCGCACACATTTATGCTTTGACATTTTTGGCCATCAACGAGGAAAACTTTCTTCAAACATCCCGAGCGACATTTCATATAATCTACTGTAAACAAAGCGAACTTTACATGGCACACAGGCAAAACTCACACACACATTTAAGCTGTTTGAAGGAAATATTAAACCAGACGAATATTTTCTTCAAACAGCGGGCAATTCCGAAAACTTGTATTTTATACACGCACACTTGCAATTTTTTCGATGTTGGCCAGGAATTTGACGATTTGTTTGACCGTGGATGGGGGCCTATTCACCCCTCTCGTTTACATTAGTAATCCTCAAAATGGGGTGGTGAACTTTTAGATCACAACCGATAACAAATTGTCGGTTCATTTAGCGACAGAACTCTAGAATTTCTTGCACCTAGTTTGGGGCCTCTTTAAGGAATATGAAATTCCAAAAATCTATTATTAAAAAATATTTAATACTCGTACCTTTTAAACTCTATTCAAAGATCTTTGTCCATTCATTTTATTTTAGAAAACTGCGAACTAGGGTTTAAGATCCTAAGGTACTCTCAGCTAAACATTCAGAAGGCAAGGATTCAGGGGTTTTAAGTTTTTTGGGTTTCAATCTATTTTCGGGGCCCACTCCGCCTTGGAGCCCGGAGCAATTCATCCCTGTTTCCCCCTTGTGGGAGGCCTGGGGATATCCGGGAGATGACCTTACCTAAAACGCCCAGAATTTAGGGATGCCAAACTGGATCGGCTCAGAATTGTAACCGGTGGGGAGAACAGTTGCGAAAGGCCATTGTAAAAAAAAACAATATAAAATCATACCACTCCTTCCTTAAATCAGGATCATTAAGTATTGTCATTATAATACGAGCACCAAATGCTGGCGGGCATTCATAGGCTCTAATAATGAGCTTGGCAAATTCCTCACGAACAGCATCAGAAGTGTTAGCAAACTTTTGTACTATACACAAGTTACCGATCTTATCACCTAAAATATAATTAAAATTTAATATTTTTTTTTACAGATTACATAAACTTCTTTCATAACAAATACCATACATGCCAAACATTCTTGAAAAAGAATGTGCACAGAAAAATTCAATATTTCTCCTTGCAAAATATCGAATTGCCCAAGCATCCTGATCTATGTCGCCGGTGGTAACGCCTTGATATGCAAAATCGAAAAATGGGAATAATTTTCTAGCCTGAAAGAAAGCATATTATGTATTTGTATAATATTGAATTAATTTCAAGATCAAATGAACACATACAACCATAATATTTGCAATATTTATCCAATCTTGTTCGGTAGGATCCCATCCAGTAGGATTATGACCACATGGCTGCAAAATAACTACAGATCCTTCATGGGCATTCCGTAAATCTTCTAGTAATCCTAAATTTAGCACAGTTAAGCAAATATAAGTTTAAATTGTATTTTTGAAACTACCATCAGTATCCAAAACATGATACTGAGTATCCCAGTATCTGTATGTCTTTCCCAGTATGAATCCAGCATTGTAGAATATTGTAGGATAGTTTTCTACCGGATTTTTATTACAGTTAATAAATACAAGAGATTATCAATTTATTAAGAGATTATCAATTTACCAAATGAAGGATTTGCATAATAAAAAACCTTTTTTTGTAGTAAATGGGATAAAAATTCTGCACCTAATCGTAATGCACCGCTTCCGGATAGGGTTTGAACACCGAATGCCTTTGAAAATGTAGAAATAAATTAAATACACACACGGAATTAAATAAAATGTTTCATGTACTCGATTTTCTATAATAGCAGGCGAATCTTCTCCTAAAAGCAAAACTGTTGCAGCTCTTCTAAATTGTGGCAGTCCTAAAGAAAATTCCTATTATCGTCTAATATTGTGAATAGTACATTCATGTTTTACCACAAGGTAAAATATACTCATGATTGAGGGTTTCATCCTTATTCAATATGGCCTCGGCTTTCTTTACTACTGGTAGTACCCATGGTTTGCCTTCTTCAGTTCTGTATGCTGAAAAGTTATATATGTAGATAGGAAGATAGAATAGTTGAACGAAACGAGCATTACAAGACACGATGCTAAAGCCTGCTCTACACGATGCGGTGAACGTTCATGCAAAATTTGGCTTCCAACGTTTGATTCAATACCGACAACAGCCCGAAAGTGTCCAATTACCAAAGTTGGACGTTTGACATTGGACATTCGTAGTTCGAGCATTGGCCACACGATGCGTCCAACATTGGAGGGTGTTCATAGCATCGTATAGTGCCGGCTTAAGATAACATTTATTGGATTTTCAAATCACAAACTGACTAGAAAGAGTTGAGAAGATCCAACACTAGGTCATGCGAAGAAATAGACAAGCAAAGTCTTGCCTAAGGATCACTCAAATGACATTGTTTCCCTCAAGACTCGTCCGAGCAGCTTTGAACTGTCGATAAGATGGTATAAGGAGGTATCGAGCCATCAACCTTTCCACCTTGAGTGGTTTTTAGTTAACCGGGAGTTTTTATGGTTGGTTCAGTTACCGTGGTTCAATCATTTTGCACGGTCCATCCTTCATCCTGCTTTGATGAACACTGTTTCCTCCAGTCAGTAACAGATTAAATAGTTCACCTTGAAAAAGGCGGGGTTAAACTTGGGACCCTTTGTTGTATATCGAGTCGTCACAACACGACAAATCGTTTGAGTCGAAGAAAGTGACGTTTCAGTCGAAGTTCGACTTTCAGCACAGGGGCCTAGAGTGGAAATGCTGAGTTGAGTTTAGGCCCCTGTACCGAGAGTCGCACAGGGGCCTTGATAAAGGCCGCCTCTCCAGAAGGTCTGGAAAATTCAAATTTGAGGATACCACGAGGAGAAGTTCAGGATTGATGTAAACAGACTAATTATCAAAATTATAAGTGAGGAGACTAAAAGTTGACTTAAGAAACTTAGACGTCTCTGCGAGTGACGTGTCCTGTGAGTGTAACACAACAGAAATGAGAGGGGATAGTAGTGGTCCCTGTGCTGAAAGTGTTTCATGACAAGTCGTATCAGTTGATGAAAGTGGGGTTTCAGTCGAAGTATGACTTTCAGCACAGGGGCCTAAAGTGGATATGCTAAGTTGAGCTTAGGCCCTGTACTGAAAGTCGTGATTCGACTGAAACTTCACCTTTTCAACTCAAACGACTTGTCGTGACGTGATGACTCGAGTCTTAGCACAGGGGCCATAGCTTAAGGAGTAAAAATAAACAGACAAGCTGCAAATTTATAAAAAAAAAAAACCTTTTAAGAACTTAAAGATATAATTTCAAGTATTATGGAGTACATATGGACTAACTGAGATTCCGGAGAACCGTTAAATACCTGAACAGTACACATGTATACATGAATATATTCCATACAATACTCGGCTTCTAAAATCATTTGACCTCTCCCTCGGGAACCTTGCCAGTTTATTCGTATTCCCAGCACATTTGAATTAAAATATCATACTCACAATCTAGAAGAAGGTTAACTTTCTGTGGAGAACGATCAGCATTAAATGCTTGAATACGTACGCATGCATTAGACGGTGGTACGGGTCGAATATTATAGAAGGCACACATCTTCAATATAATTTTTATAAGAATTTTATACTTTCAGCTTTCATGGATCATACCAAATCAGCTGTTGGATAGATTTTAAAAACACTGTGAATTTTGTTCAAAGATTCTTAAATAATTTTCTTTTAAATATGTACAAATTACATTATGACATAAGCACTTTGGCAAAATGCATGACAACCTGCGATTATAGTAACTGTATAGATAAAGTAGTACATAGTCCGAAATGAGCTTCCTTCCTTCCTATGGCACAACAAGCAATGTCTACTCTTGACCCCCTCTAAAGATTTCATCCAGTTCGTACGATTTCTATAGTTGTTTCCAATTATGTTTTCCAAAAATCATACCTGCGTCTCCTGTTGCTACGTCGTCGTGCCATCTTATTAAGGTTCGGGTACATATATTTGATACAATTCATCGTGGTATCTACTTCTCCATCTACCACTTTCATTAACAGGACCTCTTAAAACCGTTGTGGATATGTGAGTCATAACTGCGCCGGTGTTGAAAACTTTATATTTTTAAACGCGAGTGCCGGTTTACCAATACGGTCTCCCAACTGAGTATTAACCTCTGTAGTCGAACCAGAACTAATCTATTGAGTATGCTAAATGATATCCTTCACGGTCACCAACATTTTTGCCAGGAATATGAAGCAATACAAGAACAAAAACTAAAGCTTAATGCCCCGGCTTTCCCGACCTGAGTTCAATCCACATAAGTCCAGTTCAGGTTCAGTGCGTGCTTGAAATTGTTGTTGCTTTTCCGCCAGAAGTCAGAAATGCAAAAGCCCACTGGAATGTCATTCCACTATTCAAGTTGATTACTCTCTTTTGAGCAAACTTTAACGTTCGACTTCAGTTCGAGACCATTTGGACGAACTAAGGTTTGTTTATCCTCAGTTGAATATATGGAAATTGTATGCGAACAGAATTGAGGTTAGAAGTGCAGTTCGTCAATTTGCTAGAACTTGCGCAGTACAGCCGTCGAAGCCAGGGTATTTCTTTGAAGCTTTTTAAAAAGTTTTCCGAATACCCTGGGACCCGGCATCCTGGTGGCCACCTTACGATTTCTTCTGCTGCATTCTTTATACCGCTCCAGAGGTTCTCCCATTTTACATTAATGCTCATTGCAGTTGGGCTCGGTTCTTTTCTTTCTAGGGCTCTGCTAAGGATGTTTTGAAAGGCGGTGTTGTACTTTGCCCGCTTTTGGACCCAAGGGTATCGTCCTGAAACTCTCATTCTGAATTTTGCTTCTATAAGGTAGGGATCTGATTCGAAACATGCACATTTCATTGTTCTCACATCCCAAATGCTCGAGGCACCTGTGCTCCTATGAACGCATGATCAATATGATTTTTAGTGCCTCCGTTCAGTGATAGCCAGGTGAATTCTGTGAGAACATTGTGGAGTTAATGACATTGCATTGGAGCTAGCAAAATTAATGAGTCTACTATCATTACCATTCGTTATGTCATGTAAACTATGCTTCCCAATCAAGCCTACAAATTTACAAAGAAACGACCTAAACTTTTATATAATAACATTTCTTTATTGTACATTAAGCAACAAATTGAACTCGATAAGACATTGCTTTATCGATATATTAGGGCGAAACCAGTCCAGCCCTGAGTATAAATGCATAAATCTCAAATTATAGTAGATCTCAACAACAAAAAATAATCTATAAATAATATCTAAATAAAGAGAAATTACTTTTCACCTATTGTCAATTAAGGAAATATTTTAAAGTACTTATTATTATTGTTTTTTATGTTTTCAACATAATAATTTTGATCATTAAATTAATTCGGTGGCAGTCAAAATAAATTTGTTCTTTGTTATACAAAATTTGTTTGATCTGAAACACAATTCTCTGCTTGCTTATCGAAGTTAATTTCTTATAATTGTTTAATAAAACAATTTATTATACTATTCAGTAATTTTGGTAACTGCAGCATTAATAGCTTTTGCAACATATTCAACATTCGTATCATTAAGTCCACACATATTAATACGGCCAGATGATAGTAAATAAATATGGAATTCATCTATTAACATTTTAACTTGTTTTTCTGTGAAATATAATTCATTTTTTTTTTTTAATAATTTAAAATCGTACAAAATATAAAATGTATACCATTTAAGCCAGTATATGAAAACATTCCAATTTGTTCTGTAATATGATTCCATTTTCCGGGAGTATTTAGTGTTGTTAAGTGTTTGTATAATGCTTCACGCATTTTAATGATTCTTGATGACATTGTCTTAATACATTCCATCCTGTAAATACAAAATACAGTTTTGATATTATTAAACACTAATATAAATTTGATTTTTTGGTTTAGTTCAATAGTTCAATGATGTAGCGCCTCTGTTGGCCTCCCATTTCCTCCAAAACCCTCCTGACTCCCACTAACCTTTTCTATCCTTCTCTCTTCTTTCGAGCTAAGCTTACTACTAGACATTGCACCATGACTTATACGACATGACGAACTACAAAAGATGACACCTGAGCTTAGACTATTAAATAAAAAAAAATGCAGTGATGTGGACGGCGACCCTCGGACCTGTATAGTTTACAATAAAAACACTATTTGCTTTCCTCTCACAGATAAATCGCCAAGAGACCTGGCAGGGTTGCCACTTACGGGAGTGACTGGCGGGTCGTAGATGAGCTATCGTGCACAGACCACAGAGACAATCACTTTATGGTGGGTGAGTCTGTAGAAAGAGTGAGTGCATATAGAAATCCTAGAATCGAAGAATTCCTGGAGGAAACTGGACAAATCTTCGGGGCGAGTAACGTATTGAAGGGTGCCATGCGCTAAATCTAATCTGCGATATTTGTAAAACTATCCGCGGACTTCCTTAAGGAGGCGGTTACTGCTGCTTACAACAATAACTGCCCATTCTGATGAGGACGCGTAACAGGAAAACTCCATGGTGGAATAACGAGCTCTCCAATTTGAGATCCGCTACGAGGAAGCTATTCAACACAGCCAAGAAGAGCGGCAACTGGGAGAGTTATAAAAGCTTGCTAACCACCTATAACAAGGCGATCATACGAGCAAAAATAAATAGCTGGAGGAATTTCTGCACGAGTATCGAAGACATTCGAGACTCATCAAAAATCAGCTTTATTAAAGGGCTTATCGAGAGATATCGGATCTCTTAGGATAACCGATGGCTCTTTCACACAATCCAGGGAAGAAACCTTGATAATATTGCTCTAAGCACACTTCGCCGACGAGCAGCGGGGTTTCTTTGTTTGAGGAGTTCCTGTTCCAGCATGCAAGTCTAAGCGACACGCCACTGCAGAACTTGTTCAAACGGTCTGGCCTAAAAATATGAGGTATAGGAGTGTAGGCTCGCGTCTCGAAAGCCCCTTTAGCGTGGCTGCACAAGGTGCAAAAATGCCCCTTGCAAATCATCGGAGATTACAGTTTTTACATCTCTTTTGACTCTCTGAGCCACCGCAGGGCTATAGCAGCCTCGTAAAAGTTTATTGCTATTATTATAACGACTGTTCCATTCAAATATTTCTCCCGCAATACAAGACTAGCACGCTGGGCTCAAACTCATACCTTACCATACGTCCAGAAGTTCATTTATAACCCAACAATTTGGCTGTCTAATAATCTCCCACAACCAGTCTTTCCGAACTCGTACAGCACCCAAGAGTTAAACCGTTAGGTTCATCGCCATCTGCTCCAACACCCGTTAGGCCCCCTGACCTATCATACTCTCCTCTACCCTTCAAACCATGCTACTATACATTGCACCGAATGATATAATAGGCTGACATAACAGGACAAAATATTTATAACTCTACATATCTTTAAAAACTGCTGTCGTGATAAAGTTTTAAAAACTTTATCAACAATTTGTTTATATCTTCAATATTATCTTATTATAAAAAAAAGTTCAATTACTTACCACTCTTTTCGTAACTCTGGATCATTAAGAACAGTACCTACAATACGACTACCAAATGCAGGTGGATTTGAATACATTCCACGAACAAGCAATGTAATTTGTGAATGAACAGCCGCAGTTGTTTCAGCATTCTTTTGTACTATAGTCAAATTTCCAACGCGTTCACCTAAAAAGTATAATATTAATAGCATAAAAATATTATGGGAATTTTATTTTTAATATTTACAATAAAGACCAAAATTTTTAGCAAATGACTGAGCGCATAAAAGCTCAAACCCTCTGTTTACGAAATATCTTACTGCAAATGCATCTTTATTTGGATCACCACTAGCAAATCCTTGATATGCAGAATCGAAGAATGGGAATAGTTTCTTAGCCTAAGAAAATTAACATATTTATTTGGAATCTAAGTATTTCAGGTATATGAATTGTACTTCTATAACATCAGCAATTTTTCCCCATTGTTCTTGTGTTGGATCACAACCGGTTGGATTATGGGCACAGGCATGTAAAATAATAACGGCGCCTTCAGGTGCATCATTCAAATCAGCTAAGAAACCTAACATAAAATAAAATTAATTAGCATAACAGTAATTTATAACAATCTAACTTCAATGTACCATCAATATCTATGCAACGATTTTTGCTATCCCAATATCTATATACTTTAGCCGTTTTAAATCCAGCATTCGTGAAAACTTTATGATGATTTTCTGTAGATAAAAGTAATAATTATATTATTTGAAATAATCACGTTGTCAGAGTAATATTACCCCAAGTTGGATTTGAATAATAAAAAACTTCACGTCCGAGCTGACGTACTAAAAATTCCGCTCCTAAGCGTAATGCTCCAGTTCCTGAAAGTGTTTGTACACCAAAAGCCTTGAAAATAGGAATATGTTAATATAGCATTACACAAGCTGGATATAATAGAATCTACTCGTTTCTCTGCAATAGCAGGTGCATCCTCACCTAAAAGCAAGCCTGTTGCGGCTTTTGTATACCCATCGGTTCCTATAAATTAAAGGCTTTTAAGTAAGTATCTTTAGAATAATGTACTGGGTGTTATCTTACCACAAACGGGTAAATATTCATGATTGATTGTTTCATCTTGAGCCACTTTAATCTCGGTTTTCCTTACAACTGGTAATACCCATGGCTTACCCTCTGCTGTTCTATAAGCTGAAAATTTAACAAAAAATTAAATGTAATAATAACATCTACAGACAAAATGGTTAAAACATTTCGGAAAGAAAATGTCAACTGAATGTTTTAGTATGGTCAATTTTTAACACCTGGGAGGCGTACTTGAGTAAAGGCCTGACTGAAGATATGTACAAGTGCTTAGTGATGAGGGAATTCCTTGATGTGAGTGGAAAAATCCAGCTTATAATCAAACCTAACCCCAAGATCAGTTAAAAAATCTACGCGAGAGATTATGTTGGCAAGAAAAGTATAGTCATAAATTATCGGACCACGTTTCCTACAAAACGGCATAACCTCGCACTTGCTAATATTAAGAACCAGGTTGTTATTAGAATACCAAGAGTAGAAGGTCTTACGCAATTTGCAAAAGTTTGCAATCCTCGGTACTCTTTATGAGACGGTACAGTTTGATATCATCGGCGTAAAAAGGATATTACAGTGCTTTAGTAGGGTAGCAATGTCATCGATTGATAAGATAAGAAGCAGAGGACCTAGATGTCTACCTTGCGGGACGCCAGAGGACGCTTCAATGTTTGTGGATTTGACTCCACGAAATAGAACTTGATAGGTTCCGTCCTGTGAAAGTTCGTTAATATGTTTTAAGATAGCCTCACTATATGCCTGAATATACGATAAAGATAATCCGGAATAAATGAGCTTTTACGGTGGAGGGGGTAAATTTTTCTGTTCTAGGACCGGTTCTACACATTCAACTTTGCATTCCACTTTTTGACATTCAACTTTTTTTTCTCTTTCACTCCAATGCAAACTTTGTGGGATGATACACGAGTCAACGTGTCTATGCAACACACTGTCAGTTTGTTGAGCGGAGGTGATACACGACTCAACACGCTACACGCAACACTCTGTGTAATAACATTGCGATTTCATATGTGTGGGTGTGCATTCCAAATTATTTTCACCCAGAATCGCTTGACAGTTACGCATACATAAACATTTTTCA
The DNA here is from genome assembly GCA_949987705.1 of Thereva unica. Taxonomy (NCBI): domain Eukaryota; kingdom Metazoa; phylum Arthropoda; class Insecta; order Diptera; family Therevidae; genus Thereva; species Thereva unica. The sequence continues at coordinate 147,476,080 of OX465282.1, forward strand.
AGCAACTGGAGGAAAAATAGAAATCGTTTCTAGTTTCAGCCAACACCGCACACTTCACCCTTACCCGTCCCTTGGCCTACGAACTGCGCAGAAAAAGCTCGTGTTGATCAATATGTTGACCCGTGTATCATCCCCCATACGAGAAAGATTTGAGGAAGAACGATGCGAATATTGCGCAAATCTCGGATGGATTCGTACTGCAGGAGTTCTCGTGTTATAGGTGTTAGGGTAGTTATCAATTTTTTTTCTTAGTATAGATAAATTGAAAAAATGTTCTAGGATAACCATAAAGTGTGCCTTCATGTTACTGAGGTACTTCTTGTAAGGAGCTTCGGAGAGTGCGTGAAATTGACCATGGCAATTAATAAATGCAAAGAAACTAGCAGTGACTTTCCTCTTCAGGTAGGTTTTCCAGAGTTTATTCTTCTGGTTTTTGGGTCGTCTCAACTCATAGTTGTATTAGAGTGAGGATGGTCTGGGCAGCTTTTGAGTTTCAATAGGTATACAAGATGTAAAGGTTTCGTACAGAACGGAATAAAACCTTGCAACATCGTCATCCAACTCATTTGAGGAAAGCAACCTATTGAAATCGATCGAAGTGAGCTTGGATGACAGTTCTTCAAGACTGGACTTTTTAAAGTTAAAAGTAAATGTGGACACTTCATGGATTAGTTTATTGTTAAAGGCAGAACAATAGCTCAGTAGAAGAGGAGGGGGATAATTATCGACAGACGACAAGACTATTGAACTAGGCCGAACAAGACGGAAAGCTCTTTGCTGGAGCTCGACCAAGAGTTGCCATGCTCCAGCCTGCAGCGTTTAAATATTTTGCTTGGTTTGCAACAAAAGAGCGCGTGACGCGAATTTCTAGTTTTTACCCCAGGCCAAAAAGTGCCAGTCATGCCTAAAGAAGTTATCACTTCAAAAAAATAGAATATGCTATGTGGAACGCATTAACCATGACGGGAGAAAATCCATATTCTTCACTAAATCTCAAAGAATAAGATGACGAATTAGCGAGATAAAAACATATCTCGAAAAGACACAAACAGATTGCGCGACACGGGCGACGGCGATGGCCTGTGGCAGATTTCCCCATAGATTTAATTTTTCTGCGACGACCGCTATTTGTGTTAGCACATATGGTGACCCGTGTATTTTAAAACCCTTTTCTCGTCACCGTCCGCCCTCACCGCGCCAATCTGTTTGTGCCTAAGAGAGGCAGACCAAAGTTAATCTTGAGTAGAACCTAAGCACTTTAAACAGCACAGACTGCAGAGCAATGCCATGTAGCCAGATGATAAAGAACAGGCAATGCTCCTACACTAAGATATGTTAGACCAAACGAAAAAGAACCTAACCTTTGAAGATATATTATTCAATAACGGTATATTGGAATAATTATCAATCCGGCATCTTCGTGTTTAGAATTGCTCAAATGATGTAAATAATTCTTTCAGTCATTGGCATCAGTTGCAATTTGCATATCGTAAACTTTTACCTCGAATTATTCATCTACAGACCAGCCTAATAACAAAGATATAAATGTTCTATTGTTGTTACAATGCAGCACTTAATATTTTTTCGCTGGTTAAACATTAATTAATCGTCCTCCTATAGTATTTGTTGCATAATATTTAACCTGCCCGAAATCTCCCATGAACTATTCTAGTTATCAGATAACAAATGTCCCGACAAGTTAAACGCATATGATGTATAATACTTGCCCAATTAACTCACAATCTCCCTTAAACTATTCTTTTGTTATCAGAAAACAAATGTAGCATAAGCGGTGTTCCTCACAAGTTAAACTTTCCCACAAATAAGACCGCATGAATGAAAATGCAAATATTTACCTCTAATTGAAATACACGACTCAACAATTCTAAAATATTGTGTATTGACAATGAATTAATTGAGAGAAAATATGTACCTCCACATCTGGAGTTCACTTCTCCATAACAAAGAAAAAAAAATGTTTAAACAATTTTTGTGCTTATGTTTGCTTCTACTTGCAAAGATTTGTTATATTTTTTTTATAATCAATAGACTCTTATCATACAATATCAAATCATTAATTGTTATCATTGCTAAAAATACACATAACAGAATTTATTTACACTTCTGTATAGTAACCAATTAGTTACGTAATGAGAAAGTCTTATTACATGGTCGATAAAAGTTGTTAGCTTGATCTTAGCTTTAATTGTAGTAAACAAATACGTCAGAATAATTTTTAATGGAGTTGTAGTAAACAAAGATTCAAAAGAATTATTTGTTAGCATTATTGTGCTTACAGAAAATTCCCACATAAAATGTATTTTGAATTCATTTTGAGATAAGATTGCTGAATATAAAATTTTTGTAATCAGTATTTGAAAAGAAAATATAATTAAGTATGTTTTAATAGAATTAATTGTTAATTAACTGAAAATAATACAGCTATGCTATTAAAACGTAATTTCCTTCCGAATCTTGCGAAATAATTTCCATTACACATATAGGACGAGATGATGCGATATCAGTGGTAGAGTTGAACATGAAACGAGTCAGCAATCTTTGGAATGTGTTTTCAAAATTATATAAAATTGAAATTTGATAAAAATAAAGATCTGCTCGTTGTAATTTATTTTAGCTATCGTTATTTTGTTCTCGCAGCTCTAACAAAAAAACATCTTTTACCTTACAGTCCTGAGTAAGCTTCAACTTTCGCGATAACCTACCTTCATTGAAATCTGTTTTCTATTACACTTCTTGATTTTCTTATATTCATCGCGTAAAAACTTTTTTCGCCTCTGCATATCTTCTTCAGTCCTCCCTCGCTATTTTTAAATATAAGTATAAGTTACGAGGTGCTATGTGGTCATTCATTCTATTGAAATGATCAAACAATTGGAATCTTTTTGATATTTTCACCATCATCAGAAGCTTCACAGATTATTGTTGGCCTAATCTTCCTCCAGGGTTCGCCTCCATGATTAAGTGTCGACCAGTTTCTTATTCCTAAATGTAAACCTGGTAATAATATTTTTTCCATTAGATCTTTCCATTAAATGATCAGTAGATGGTCTAATTCGTGGCTCCTATACCTAATCATGTAGGTTTTGTGGTGATTACTACATCATATGACTAGGCAATTAGTTGTACACTTTATATATTACCATCGTCGATGTCTACACGTAAATCAAGGTTTTTAGAAATAATGTCCTTAAATCTTACATTTTCTAAGCACAATAACTGCTAAGGAATCATTTCATAAAGTAGTACTATGCTCTTATGCTCTGGGGATATCTGTAAAGATGGTGTGAGATTTATATTCGACGCCATCCAATACTACTACTTTAATTGAACGGCCAGAAAGAAAACTGCAATCCAGTTCTTTAGACCTGCCCTACTCTTCAAAAGCCTTGGAGATAATTGTAGCAGCCAGGCCAGACTCACCAAATCCGTGTATACTCTGATTGCGATGTTTTGTTAGGCACACAAGATGATTGCCAGTGGAGTGGTGGTTAGTCGAAGGATTTTTCTGCGAAGGATTTTTTTGTCAAAGCATCCTAGGAAGTGTTTCTCGTTACTATTGAATGTCCAGGCGTCAGATTCAGTCAATAGTTTCGGTCTTGTATAGTTTAACTTTAGTCGTCCTTGAAGTGTTCCTTGTTAAGAAATGTTTACGTAGCCCAAAGTATCTTCTATTTTCTAGCGCCAATCTTATTTTGACTTTTATCCTTTGAAATTAGCGTCCCTAACTATTTAAACTTCGATGTTGTATGTATCAATTATCAGATTTTGGCGATCATTCCGTCGTCATTCCGATAGAGATACACATATCAAAATGAACAGAATTCGATGGGTAAGACACTTTCAACGTAGCAGCGACGATAGCATGACAAAAATCATTATGAACAAAATATCAGACGGACACAGAGATGCCGGACACCCAAAAAAAGATACAGTGCAGGTGGGTCGTGTTGGGCCCGGGTAGGTAGTTAGATAAACACAACCTCCTCCAAAACTGTTATTTGGTCTGTTACTTGAAAAGGGAAGGAGGTACGCCACTTAATTGTGAATTGGAAGGTGGGCCGAACATGTACAGAACAACATGTGGAGTTCTGCAAAGTTCCATCCTGGGCTCCCTTCTATGGATCTCAATGTATAATATGTTGAGGCTCCAAAAAGGAAGCGATACCTCTATAAGTTCGAATTTCGCGCGAACAATATGAGAGTAAAACCATGACCTGAAAGGTGGTCTGGCCCTTGTAGAGCATAAAACTGAAGCGGAAATAGAAATTAGATTGATTTGGTCGACGTCACCGTTATAGCAGTGGTCTGCAGAATGCGCACCTTCGTATAAAGACGTGCATTCTATTCGTTTTTGACAGTCGTTGTGTAATGAGATTCGTCCATCGCCTTTTGTCTGTGCAGTACTTCTTAGAATGCTGCCCAACTTGGGGCCCTAGACCGAGTCATCGCCTTCTGATGACGAGGGCGACTAGCTCAGTCGTGCTGTACAAAGCGCTAGTGTAAGCGTCAGCGTTAACAGGACGACTAGCGGCAGAAAATAAAGCGCCCAAAACAGAAGAATGAATGCAGAAACTTCGGCTTCAACTTTGCATTTTGACAGTTTCATACAGTTTCCAAAGGAATCACGTTCAGTTAACATAATCAATGCAGTAAGCGTTGCAGTAAACTTTGCGCCGACTTCGACTTAAGAGTGCTCTGCGATGGCGGGCGGATGGCATGGCAGTAAGGAAGAATTTGAAGCGAACAAAGATGCAAGTAGGTCGGCCTTAGGGTTGGTTCCTGTTAGCACATCCCTTTCGTAAACGGAAGAAATTGAAAATGAAGTGAAATTTTCCCAGGTGGAGATAACCAAGGACCAGAAGTTTTCACATCCAACGGTCGACTTAACTTGTTTACATCTTAATCTGTCGTTACTTTCGGCCTTCACAAGTGATTAATCTCAAACATGTGATCTTTCTAAGTTATTAAGCAATTAAAATAAGATTATAATCGTTTTGTTTTCTCAAATCAAATAATTTTCCGTCATTAAACGCTCCATGACTTTGAACTACTCCATAAAATAGCAACTTTCTAATTTTCTTATCAAACTTTTGATAATACAAATCGCAATTTATAAATAAAAGTACGATTTCCAACACCACCATCATGATATAGTTCCTCATTAATAAATAAAACTTATCGCAAATTAGAAGTTCTGACAGCCAACCATGCAGAGCCTTGCTGCTAGCAACAAATTACAACAATCCCGTGGGGTAATAATAGCTTCAATAGCAAGCGAAAACCTCTTGAGTGTGTAAAATGCGTCAATCAATTTTATATTTTTTTATCATAATCATAATTGATGTCACATGGTTGAGAGATTGGACACAGCTGCACAAGCCCATTGTTGACCCAAATATAGAATGTAATGGTAATTATAAAAACGTGAGGGTTTCCAATTGTAATAAGATTATGAAGATTTTGGTTCATAGTTGGTACTTCACGATAATGTAGAAGTGTGAACTTGTTTAGAAGAAGTAATCAACAGATGCCTTGATGTAGATCTCACGATTTTAATCGTTATAGATGCATTAATTTTATACTATTTGATAAACAAAGCACCTTTATCTAGATTTGCTTGAGTTTTTGTAAGAATAATCCAACTTGTTCCACGACGTCTCCATTTGGTAAAATTTGCTTCTTTTGACCCTATTGACCTTCGGGATGACCCCTACTGAATTCCATGAATGAGAATGAACTTTTTTTTTTATTCTGAAGGGTGAAGAAATGATACAGTATCACTATACGTTAACCGGGTCAAGTGCTGCTTACCTCCTACGCCAAGGTTCACCTTATCCGGACATGTATCCTCTAAGCACGCTTTATTAAGGGCGAATACTTCTATCGGTGCACCCTTCTCTATATTTGCAAACACACTCATGATTTTTATAAGACTTTTCACTTAAAAATTATAGATATTAAATATAAGTATTAAAATTGCCACTGAAGAACCTGACTAGCGATTGAAGGAAGAAAATTTTATTAAGGCGTATGACAACTGCGGAATACCAATGAATGATTGAAAATACCTTGACGAAAGACCGGCATAGACGCCTCCAGGCCGAGTTCTGTAAGCTTTTGCGAAATATTTGGGGAAAGCGGCTATAAATTGGGGCTCATTTCATATAAGTAAACTTTCTTACGTCATTGCACAGTTCTCTGCTCATGATAAAAAAGCCTGTTCGTTTACTCAAAATGGGATCTCTCGGGATCCCATTTGCGCCCATTTCGTGTTCGCTTACTTTTTCGGGCTCGAAAAAGAGGGGAAATTTTCGCTTCCCCTCTTGCCAATTTGTGCCAGAGGTTTTGAGTCCCGGCGATTGTGGATTGCTGTTTGTAGTGTATTTGAATTGTCAAAAGGAACTGTCAGTTATCATGTTAAACCAAAACGATTACGACGTGATGAAAATAAGTTCTTTATTTGGTGCCTAGTAACAAGATTTTAAATAATTTCATGCATAAATTATTTAGTTTCAATAGCTTTATGTCATTAATTTGAAGACCCAAGTGATTTCTAGGTTAGATTTGCCAAAAACAGCCCAGAAGGTGTTCGCTTACTTTCATATTTTTATCCCCACTCTTCAATTTTATTATCAAAAATCTCGGGATCCCGAGGGATCCCATTTTAAGTAAGCGAACAGGCTTAAAGTGAAGTGACAGTTATCTCTTTTGACAGAAGAAAAAGCGATCGATATTTTTGTTAGACATCTAGGGAAAATTAGAAGAAGTTTTACCGAAGTTTTGATGTCTGTATTTACTACAAGAACCGTTTCAATTTAAAGAAGTTTTTATCAGAGAAATTTCGTAAAATTGTTGAATTTCGCAAAAGAATTTTTTGTTAAATAGATAGATAACAGATTTACAAGTTATTGAAATTTGTTTTTGATATATAATAAAAAAGAAATATGCAAAAATTCAAATTCTTCACTTTCTGTCCTATAATGTATGAACACATATATTAAGCACGATGCTCTAAAACAAGAAGAAGAATATTTTCACAACAGTTTGACAGCTCAAATTAAAGTGCAAAGAATTACGAGAAAATCTAGTTTTTATCGTAAATATCGCGAAAGATTTGCCAAAAAACAAGTGCAAAACTCACTAATAATATAAATTAACGTAAAATGGGAGCCGTGCTAGGGCTTTGTTCAGCAGCTCAGGTGATTATATTTCCACAGCGATGAGTTATTTCTACTTTTCCAGTCACTTGACCTTTTTGTTATCTCTGCAAACAAGGATGTTGTTTTTTCTGGAGAGTGGATTCTTTTGTGAACAGAATTTTATTGTTTTATTTTTTAGTTAAAATGCTGCAATATAGGTATATTTATTAAATTGCGCATTGGTTAATTATGCTGGCAAATTGAATTATTACAATTTTATGGATCAATAAGTTCTTTAGGTTGACTCGTGTTTGTATAGTCAACAGCTGACTCATTGCAATTCCAAAAATAATTCTCGAGAGATAAAAATGTATATTGGATTTATTGGCGCGGATATTTGCGTTTGTTTTCAATTTTTTAGCTTAGTTGGAGAGAAGCAGGAATAAAACAGAAGTGACAGGTATTGTGGATCTATTAGTCTGGTTTCAAGGATGGTCAACAGCTTTCACTAAAGTAAACAATGATCACAATTTTACTTATAGCTCCATTGAAAGTCATATCTTCATCATCAATAGCTTTATAGCCTGTTATTGAAGTTGGCTTCCCGAGACATCCTCCTCCAGTTGGTCCATAGCTTGAAGTCTAATTGCGTTTCCATATGTATCCCTTTCTTGGGAGGCCCGTGTTTCTGGGTCTGTCTGGTCTTTTTTTCATAATATTTGGTGTCGTCATGTGACGACCTACCCATCGAATTCAAAAACTGATTTTATCTTGTCCTCCAAACACCAGGTTAGGTTAAGTGTAGGGCTGTCCAATGCGACCGGAGACCCAATTAGCGCTTTGTCGCTGCCACAACTCATTTTCTAAGATTTATCGAGTTTTCCAAAATTACTTTTTCTCTATCGGTGCACATTGTTATCCGTAATACAATCCAACGCTTTCCTAGAAATCAACATGCCTAAATCTCAACAATCAAGGCCAAACCTAAGGAAATTTGTTGAAACAGTGAACATCCCAAATATCGCTAGAAATAATACTCCTGAGCTATCGCATGCGCAATAATGATAGCAGCAACAGAACTCCGAGATCATCAATCTGAAGCACATTCTCAATTCTTACCCCGTTCAAATGGTAGTAACGGGCTCAGGGATCTTTTTTGGTGCCGGTACATAAAAGAGATAAATCCTGAGTAACGCTATCTGCGATCTGAAGTGTACACGATCTAAGATCTTCCGATATGCTACTGAATCCTACCTCAACCTTTACGAAGATGTTGACTTCACATTGGCTGACCCCTGGATGCTTTTGTCTATACAAGAGCAACAGACTGAGGAGGGTGAAAGGCGAGCGTCTCTCGATCTCTTCAAAACGAAGCAAACAACGGACTGGTACTCCACGCAGGCCTTGCACAGGACGGGCTCAATAGCAACGACTCGGCAACGGAATATGGAATTGGATCTTGGAACATTTAACGTCAGGACGGTCAACAGAATAGGCGCTATGCGTTCTTTTTTATTAGTACTACAAAAATATAGAATAAAGATCACAGCCCTTTAAGAAGCCAAATGGTCCCTTAGTGGTATAATGGATCTAAAAACCCACACGGTACTCTCCAGTGGATCATCGAATGGAAGAAGAAAGTTCGGAGTAGAATTTATCGTAGAGAAGGAAATGAAATCACTGATTCTGGACTTCACGCTTCGCATTAAAACTTTAACCTAGTTAATAGTCTTATAAACGTCCAGGCGCCCACAGCAGAGAAGACGGACAAGGAGAAAGAGAAATTCTACCAAGAATTAATAAACGCCATCAGGTTAATTCCGCCAAAAGACATTAAAATAGCCTACACAACGTTCTAAGAAAGCATAGCCTACACAACAATACCAATGACAATGGTAGTCGATTTATCGATCTCGCAAGCTTACAATGTTCCCGCACAAAAATATGACGTGGCAGTCACCAGACGGTGTAGCTAATAATCAAATTGATCACAATTGAGAGAAGAGGCGCCACGAGCATACTGGACGTAAGAATAATGAGAGGAGCGTTCTGTGGCTCGGAACACTATCTGGTCAAGGTGAAATTGAAAATCCGGATAGCAAGCAAAACGCATAGAGGGCAAACTCAACCAAAATACGATATAGATAAGCTAAAACTGGAAGAAATAAAAGACGCCTACCAGCATGCTGTCGTTCTGCAGGTTTTTCTGTACTCCCTAACTCCATCGTCTGACTCGCAGTCTAGTGTCCTACTTACAAAGAATTTTATTACACCTAGATACTTCGATATATCCAGCTCTATCAACGTCTCAACGATCTTGCTCACCCCGCGGTGTTTAAAGCAATTTTCATGGCAAAGTGCAGCTGGTTAGTCACTATATTTTCAACATCCATCGACATCGGAAACCGAATTGCCTTTCCGACAAACTGCCTACCTTCGCAGGGCTTGGAAGTAATCCGTTATATACCCGTTCGAAAAGCTCTATTCTCTTCTATCACCAGAAGAAGCCAAAGTCATAGCTCTGTTACGGATAGGAGTGGGTGAAATAAACCCGCTTTTCACGTCGATAGATCTTTCACCTTTCTTTCACTTATTTTCCCAACTAACGCTTGTTGTTCGACTTTGCACTGATTGTGGGTACCTACACTGGTATATCTTCACCTGCTACCGAACCAGTCCTAGGTCATCTAGACGAGTATTCCTTGATCAGTAGTAACTCTCTTTCTTTACACGGAAATATCTGTGTTGCGCCAACATCAGAGCCAAGAAGGGAGTAAGCAGAAGCACATTGTGTGGCGCGAAGGCTGTTTTAAATGGACCTTCAGTCCTTGAAGTACTCGCGGCTCTTGAAATAGCTTCTTCCAGTTGTCTCTATGTGTTCCTACTTCTCTCCAGTTTGATAAACGCAGATTTCTTATGCTATTGAACTCGTCTCATTCATCCACCTATTTCTTAGGCACCTTACGCTTCTTTTTCCTGATGGTATACCATTGAAAATCCTTGTTGGCATTCTTTCTTACGAAGCTCGTACAACTTGTCTGAGCCATCGCAGTCTGTTCAATTTTATAGTGTAACTGTATTAATTTCGTTATACAGAAGTCTCTACATTTTATTGTGTAAATGCAACTCAAATTTTTACTATTTTTAATCATTATAGCTTGCTTGCTGCTGCACTGGAACAGCAGTTTCAATGTGCTGTCAGGCATGTCCATCATGCAAAAACTCAACATCATCCCGTCTGATGTACGCTCTTATGTTGCTCCTCGGTGCTATACTCTGTGCTGTATTTCTATCGCCCGGTCTCCAAGATTCTCTAGAAAAACTGCCATTTTGTGCAAATTCAACATCGATGGCGAAGCATGTAGTGCCAACGACTGATTGCAGCCATGCTCTTGGATATATAGCAGTTTATCGTGTTTGCTTCGCTCTTGTATGCTTCTTTATACTAATGGCATTAATTATGGTTGGTGTAAGATCATCGCGAGATCCGCGAGCATCGGTGCAGAATGGTTTTTGGGGGCTAAAATTCTTAATTGTAATTGGTATTACAATTGGTGCTGTATTCATACCAGAAGGCACTTTTGGTACGGCATGGATGTGGGTAGGATTATTTGGCGGGTTGCTATTTATTTTAGTTCAGCTGGTATTAATCATAGATTTTGCTCATACTTGGGCAGAAACTTGGGTTGGTAAGTATTTGTTTTATTAATTAAAACATATTCTCTTACTACAATTGTTTTTACAGGTTACTATGAAGAGTCTGAATCACGAGGCTGGTACTGTGCCTTATTTTCAGTGACATTTTTAAATTACGCTCTTTCTATATCAGGAATTGCTTTACTTTTCGTATATTTCACAAAAGTAAGTTAAAAAGTAATTCCCAAAAAACATTTTTAATATAATTTTAATATTTTAGTCCGATGATTGTGCGCTGAATAAATTTTTCATATCGTTCAATCTTATTTTGTGCGTTATTGTAAGCGTCGTGTCTGTTCTTCCGGCTGTTCAAGACAAATTACCAAGATCAGGGCTGCTCCAAAGTGCTATGATTACTCTTTATACTGTTTACCTTACTTGGTCTGCTGTAGCTAACAATCCTGGTAAGAAATATTAACAGATTTTGTTTTAAAGAAAATAAACATTCTTTTGTTAAAGATAAGGAGTGCAATCCTGGCCTTTTCGGATTCATTGACGATAAACCCAAATCAAAGGTTACATTCGATACAACAAGCATTATCGGTTTAGTTGTTTGGATGTTGTGTGTTTTGTACAGTTCTCTTAGGTCAGCTTCTAAGGTGGCTCAAGTGGCAATGCCCGATGCTGAAAGACAAGGTATGTTGTTAATTGTTGTTGGCTTGGCATGTTTAATATTATTTAACAATAACTTTTATGATTTTCATTATTGTAAATACGTAATCATGTTTAAATCAAATGTGTAGCAAAAAGAATATTGCTAATTACTGTGAAATTTTTCTATCAATGTTGGCTTGTTATAGCAGCAAGAAGTATCTATCCCCATGCGATTTTTAAATTAAAGAATTTTTCGAAAGTTGTACTTCACCCAAGTAACTAATTATTTTTAGGTTATTTTAACATTCATCGGGCAGCGGGTGGGAAAGCTGTGTGTAATTTTTACGAGAGAAAGTGATTGGGAGGCATTTGCTGGTGTTAAGTTGTAATTTTTGGTGGTCTACCAAAATTTTGAGACTTAAGGACTCTATATATGTTGATATCTACGTAAAAGTAATGAGGTATATGTTCTCGTTTTCCAGACAAATCGGACATAAAAATCTTGAATAGAAGAGGACCGAGATGGCTACCCTGAGGAACATAAGAAGTGTGAAAGCATTGTTCCGATTGATTTCAACGTTCATAATATACATTGGCTAAAATACTTAAACGGCACCAGTGTTTCTGGCAAAGACACTGAGCTCTTTGCAGACACAAAATATAGAGTCGTGTAACGCGATTCCCAGATGTTGAAAGACCCGAAGTCCATCTCCTTGACCATTTCTTAGATCTTATCCAACAGCATACTCCGGTATGGCACTTGTCGGAGCCCCCGTGTCTCAATTCGATGTCCGAGGATACAATCATTGAACCAGAAAAAAAAATCTGATTCTTTCTAAGAAAAGGCGCTCCTCAATTCCCATTTCAGTGGACAATCTAGAACTGATGGCAGAACCATCTCTGAATATCCTAGGCATAACATTAATAGAAGATCTGCGTTGGAATAATCACATATTCCAAATCGCTAAACAATCATCGCAGTGCTGATTCCTTAAAAGCTGCAATTTCCTCCTTCAACCGTCGGCCAGGGCCCTAATCTACAATTCCTACATTCGGCCTTGCTTCGAATACAACTCGTATCTCTGGGCAGGGATACCGAGTACCATCTTAGCGTGGCTGGGCAAGGTGCAAAACCGCGCCTTCCAACTCTTTGGCGACGGCGCTAGTTGCTCCGCAATTGTTTCATTAAGCCACTGCAGGAATGTAGCGGCTGTGGTGAGATTCTACCGCATCTACCATAACGACTGTTCCACCGAAATATATAACCTCATCCCTCCACGGCAATGTTTGTCTCGCAACATAAGACTAGCCCTTTCAGCTCATCCTCACTATCTACAGCCCTTATTTTCACGCACACATCAGTTTAGTGATTCGTTCTTTTCGAGAACAACTCGACTGTGGAACAACCTCCCACAGTCAGTATTCCCGACCCCATACAACATCCAAGAGTTCAACGTAATGTTCATATCCATCTCCTCATCCAACTAGGGAAAAAGATGAAAATTACCCTTTGGTAATTTTAGTATGGGCAAAAGGAACAATAAGTCTTTGGGTATATCTTCTTCTTCCAATGGGAAGAAGCTCAACTCTACCTAACAGCCTTGGCCTCCTCTAATATTCCACCCCCCCCCGTGTTCTTGATTTCTGGCCGAAGCTTATTTCGTTATGTGCAGTAGTGTCTCCTGCTACAACCGCACCCTTCCATCTTCTCCTTGGCCTGCCTACGGGCCATGCCATTGAAGACCTTCATTGTTGCTCTGTCTTCTAGCATACGCTCGACGTATCCAGCCTAATAGACCTCATTTTTATGATCGTCACTAAGTCTATGTCGTCATAGATTTGATAGTACTCCTGTAGCTGTAAAACAGGGCGAATTAGGGACGGTCTCGCCAGAGAAGCTTACGTGGCAAGCAATAATCATCCATTCGGCAAACATGTCCAAACCATCGCTATACCACAGTTACTTGGGTGTACTATAATTAAAAATAAAAATAGATTTGTTTTCGTATTAGATTTAAAATATTTCCTAGCAAATACAGTTCATAATTCCATTGAATTAATATAGATTGAAAGCTTCTATCAAATTATAAAACTAATGAACAGGTTCGCCTTCATACCAATTCTAATACGGGGAGAGAGACTTTCTTTTACACTAACAAGTTTTATGCGTATTTGTTTTTTTTTTACTAAATTCAGTATTAACAGCGACTTTAGCAGATGAAGACAAATCGGGTTCCTCAGGCGATGGCCATAAAGTATGGGATAACGAAGAGAATAGTGTTGCATATTCTTGGTCCCTATTTCATGTTGTATTCGCAACCGCTACCTTATATGTTATGATGACTTTAACAAATTGGTACAAGTAAGTTTTTGGAAATAATTTTTTTTTTAATTTCCCCTAAAATATAAATAATTTTCATTTAAGGCCAAACTCTGATATAACCGAGCTAAATGCAAATGCTGCTTCCATGTGGATAAAGATAATCTCCAGCTGGCTATGTGTTACCTTATACGGCTGGAGTTTAATGGCTCCTGTTGTACTACCCGATCGAGAATTCAGTTAAATCATTAATTTTGCTCATTAAGTATTTACATAATTTGCAGCTTCGCCAACTTATGTGTCTATTTCAAGATTTGCTTAAAATATAAATTTATGAATTTTATTTAAATTTAAGGTATACATATATTTAAATGTAAGCGATTAATTAGAAAGTGAGTTAAAGAGACAGATTCTATATAAAACAAATGGGGGTTTTATTGCAATTTTTCTGTATGTAGAAATTTACTAGGTTAATCATATTTAAAAATTTTAAGCTAATGGATTAATAATAATTTTCTCTGGATTATAATGTATTATATAAATATAAATAAAATATCAACATAAAAGTAGTTTGTTTTTATTATTGATAATTTTTCATGTCACCTCCCCTAAGGTTATTAGTATTTCAGAATTTTATTTTGAAAATGGATGTTGTAAGAAATTTGCTCAGAGCATTTTTTTCTACGGAATATTCGTAGCGATAAAGCCAAAGCCGGTAAATTTTTACAGTGGGTCAAAATTCTGGTGATGGAGCAAATGGTGTCATCTTCCATTAGTTTAACGGCATGTTATGCGCTGTAATTTTCAATATTTTGCTTCAGCTAAATTCTAGGACATTGCAGCTTAAACAGCCTATTGTTCGCCTTGGTTTTATCTAACTTTGCCCGACTTTTCCAGTTGCTGAGCTGTTGGTGTTAAGCTCATACACTTAGGCCAATAGGATAGGCCCATTGTGATGCCATAGTGATCCCATTTTAAACTTGATGTTAAAGTGTCGTTTTCTCGCTAAACCATCTCGAGGACGTAATGAATCTTCTAGTTGCGGGATCCCAATCTTCCGCAAGCGTGCTTCGAAAGGGTTCACCAAATGCGGTTAGTCTTCTTTTGCTTAGAGCTGGGCAGTGACAGAGGAGGAGTGACTTTCCTCCTCGTCCGGATTTTTACAGAATCTGCAAAAATCGTAGGTCTCAAGACCCTTAAGTGTGTGTGTGGAGGGAGTTAAAAGCGTGGTTTCCTCATGACCAGTTCGTTTTTACTTAGTTAATGCTGAGTTCGCGAGTGGCAGTTCAGGTTGACCAGTATGAGAGTTTGTAACGCCGCCTCCATGAGATCACAGAGGACTTGAGGAAACTTTCATCGTCTGACAACGTCATTGTCCTACAGGGTACCTCTATTGACGGCCCTTCGGAACGAGCAGTCGCTTAGGATCGAGTGGAATCGGATCGGCCAGGGTAATGGCGTCCGTTGTTAAACGCTCTCTCTCTATGTAAAGTAATGCCACTCATGTTGACCTCGAGTGATTTTTCAGTGGTTGAAACCAAGAATGCCTCAGATATATTTCGATCTTTAATAGAAAGGATAATAGGCTGATTGGTCTGAAGCGGGTTGGTGAGTGGGAGGCTTTTCCTGCCTTAGACTACTGAACTACTTGAACCTCCAACTAGAGGATGCAGTCAGTCAACAACACTGGGCAACCAGGGCATGATGTAACTGAGAATGCGCTGCAGTTGTGCCGGCTCTATGCCATCAGGGCCTGGTGATTTAGGTGGTGTTTACAGCCCATTTAATTCATGCTCTTCTTATGATAGATTTGACTAGCTGTGGAGAGGCTGAAGGCTTTATGGTATTTGCTGTCTCAGCCGTAGTACTACTCGGAAAGTGAGTGTCCATGTCCATAAGTAGTATCAGAGATTCTCTGCTTGAGTTGGCCTAATTGCCGTTTTCTTTGCGTAAATAACTAGCATTGTTGGTGCTATGGTTAATATTTTACGTAGCCTTGAGGCTTCCTACGCGGACTCTATATTGCTGCAAAAAGTAGTCTAGGAGGTAAGTTTGGCTTTCCTTATTGCAGTCCCAGGAGGTTGCACTGTTGCTGCGTCTAGCTGAGTTAAATTCCTTTTTACACTCTTTTCAGAGTGTTTCAAGTTCGCGAGACCACCATGGTCCACAATGCTGTCGAGTTATTCATGGTTTTTGGGAATACAGGATGGTTTAAGGTAAGGTTCTTTGCGATTAGCCTGGTATAGTAACCCCAAATTGCCTTTTTGAGAGGAAGGGGGGTTGGGCTTGAGTCTTATAGGTGGAACTCTAAAACCGTAGGGTAGGTACCGGTAGGTAGACCACAGTAAGGTAAATCCTGCACTTTATATTTCCTGTTTCCCATCCTTTACTTAACCTCTTCTAAATTAATAAACGCTAGTTAATTATAAGTTACATTCAAAACAGAAATGCAGAAGCATTATATTTCTTTAATACTTCCAAGGAATATTTTTTTATAAACATCTAAAACTAAAATGAGAACTATAAATAAGTTTAGCATCTTAAATTTCAACTTTTGTAATTCATTTAGTTTGAATATTTGAAATCCGATGCATTGTTGCATTTTTACCTAAAATTTCCATCATTTCAGCCACCCCCGGTCCTTCCTAAAAACAAAGTAATGTAATTATTGAGTTCTAATTTTTAACGTATGCTTTTTATTTACTTTCAAGCCACTTAATGCTGATCTAAGAGTTTTCATAAAATTAGCAAATTTTAAATTTTTTTCTTTGGCAAAATCTTTCAATAAAATTTGTATATCATCTTTGTTGAAGTCAACATCTTGTAGTTTTAAAACCAGGTCATCAACAGTATCTGCAAGATTTTTTAAGTTGTCTTAAGAAAACTAAATTTATAAATTATTTATAACCTTTGCTAAGATCGGAATAATTTAATACGGGAGGTAAAATCCATAAGAAAGATAAATTCCCGTCAACTAAATCTCGTACTGTTGCAACACGCGTTGTTGCCCATTGAAGGATGCTCTTGATATGTTCTGAGTCTAGATCCAGTTTTTCCTCGCTGTTAATACATATAAAAAGAAATGTGTAAACACTGTTTTGTATTGGAGAATTTTGCTTACTCCTGTGGATACTTTGCAAGTACAATTTTCTTTACTTCATTTACTAGCTCTTCACATAAGCTTTCATCTTGCAGTCGCCTTAAGATCTCTAATCTGTTTAATTCTGGTAGAAGATCTGGATTCAACTTTCCAGGGCTTGAATTTATCTTAGAAATATTAAACTAAATGATGAAGAGATTTAATATTATGTTCAATGATTGCATAATTAACTATGTACCTCTTTTTTAAGTTCTTCTATAGTGTATAGCTTAGGTTTAACAGCTTGTTCTCTTTCAAATCCTCCACCAGCTTGCGTTACATAATTTATAAGTGCTAAAGGGAAATATCCATTATCTCTATAAATAAATAATAAATATCAGATATTTAAGTATCAGTGATATAATCCCATGTTACCTGTATTGTTTAATTTGTATATCACCTTGTCTTTTGCTAAGTTTTGTTCCATCAGCATTAACTAGCAATGGTAAATGTCCAAATTGTGGCGGCTCCCATTGAAATGCCCTTTGATAATAAGTAAGAAAAGAAATTTCTCCATCAAATTGTCTCCTTTACCTATACATCAACAAATGTTTTGTTGTTGATATCTGCCATTCGATCCCTCTAAATACGTGTGTAATATCCATCATATGATCATCGACGACACTAGCAAAATGGTATGTTGGAAATCCATCCGATTTTATTATAACGGGATCACCTTCATTTTCTGAAACATCATACACCACTTTGCCATAAACAATATCATCAAAGTGATCTTTGTACGAGCTCAGCTTAAAGCGTATGCAGAATGTTTCGTCTTTTGTTATTTTTTTAGCTATTTCCACCGGTGTTAAATGCCTGCATTTATTATCATATTTAGGAACTTGTCTTGTGCGTACAGCTTCTTTTCTAAGCAAATCCAAACGCCTTTCAGAACAGAAGCAATAATATGCGGATCCATTTTCGAGCAGTTTTCTTACTTCGTTTCTTAAATTTAGTAAAAGAATTAAGTATTATTGCGTCTAGCTTGTATACTAGGAGTTCTGTTAAAAGATATTGTTTATTTTTATTCGTAACCAACAAATGAGGGCGTCATGAAAGATATATAGGTGGGTAGATATTGTAAGAGCAGTGGGGAAAATCATTAGAAAAGCTTTGGAGTGAATCAGAATTGACTGGGAGAGTGTAGGTGCAGATGATTCAAAAAGTACGGGTGTGAGGGACAACATGAAAGAAAATGTGGGTTGGATTTTATTCCATCCAACACCACCTTGATTTAATAGCTAAAAAGAAACCTCTCTACCCAGTTCGATACTAATAGTTTCTATTTCAAATAACTGAGTCTATCGGGCGAACAGAGCGTATAATCAGCCTTAAGCCCTAAGCTAATGATTACATCTAACTTTCAAACTAAACTAACCTATGTCTGGAGTTTTTAGGGCGAATACGCAACAATTATATTCAACAATTACAATACGCAATTTTCCAACGACGAAAACCAAGTGCTGGCATTGGAAGCATCTCTTTTACACCTTTCTGAAATTTCTTGTACTGAACCACAACAGATGCTGAACATTTATATGCTCTTCGATAAAAGTTTATCACTTGTCACATGTCCTGCGAAATATATGGTAGAAGAGGCACTTCCGATCCATCTTGGACAAATCTTTTTGAATCCAGGTAAACAAATGCCTCTGCAGGAATAAACCTGAGTTCACAAGCTGTTTTGTGGTATCTCGCGTTCGGGCAGAACGCTCCCCGAATGTGAGGATTGTCGCTCTTCATCGCTCTAGCAATATGTCTTCGCTCTAGCAATCGACTTGATTATGAAGTTGTCGATCCTATTAACAAATGCCTGATAATAGAGAAACTTAGTGAAGCCTGATTCGGGTGTTCGATACAATCTTAAGCACGCCCTTAAGCGTTGTCTTTCGAAACCCCGAAGCTTTTCCATATAACATATCCCCTGTTGAACCATAGTGGGCAACCATATGTTCAAATCGGTTTGACCAAGGCTTGATAGTAGATCACTTTGACTCGTGCGCTTAGGTGTCTTATAAAAAAAGCCTTTGGTCATATTAAGAGCCTTGTTTGCCTTGGAAAGAGCAGCACTTATGTTTCTATTGAAATATATGTAAGTATTGATCCAGCCAAAGCCTAAGATTCTTCACTTCCAATTTCTTTACTAACGTTTGTGCAGAATTATTCGAAATTTTGAGGGCATCACGAGATGCTCTGTTTAAAGGAGTCCGGAAAAGGATCGTTTCGCATTCGCTAAAAATTATTTTCAATTTTCAATCATTACCATAGCGTTCGATTGTCTCGAAGTCACGTTGCAGGAGCGTCTAGATCACTCCAATCTTCGGCCCCGTCCTGTACACAATTAGGTCATCCGCGTATGCTAATGCAGAGCGGAGTGAACTTGTTAGGTCACTCGTAAAGATATTAAATAGGAGCAGCGAGTTCACCGCACCTGTTGCAGACCATTTTGAATGTCAAAGATCCTACTTGATGTGAATTGCCATTTTTGACGACGAGCTTCTTCTTGGAAATCATATTATATATCGTGTTTATCTGAGGTCCGGTCATGCCAAGTCTAACCAGTTTGTAGAGAAGACCTTCGATCCATACTGTATCGAATGCCTTTTCTAAATCGATCAGGCATGCTCCGGTACACTGGTCTTTCATTAAGTTCCAGTGTATGTCTGATACCATATTTAACACGGCATGAATAGTGTCATGCCCCGCCCGGAATCCGAATTGGTTATCGGGAATTAGCTTTTTTTCTTCAACCCCAATGATCTAATCACTATCTGAAACACCTTACTGATATTCAGAAGAAGACTAATTAAATGGAGATTAGCAGGGTTATTTTATCTTTACCCTTCTTGGGTATTGGGTACACGACTGCTGTCTTCTAGTGTCCTGGGAAATGAACATTGTTTAGCGCATTGTCTATGTGTCTACAGCCACCAGGGCAAATGCTTTAAAATGATGTTCGGAACACCATCCACCCCAGACGACTTCTTATTGTTTACATGGCGAAATATTAACATGGGATCGATTTTTCTAATGAAAGTAGAATTTAGTTGGGCCGCGGGGATGTCATTCGCAGTCTTAACTGAATTCGATGATTGAGGATTTCCAAGTCTCAATCTCATTAGATATTCTTTCATAATTCAGTAAGGCCCTATTCTCAAGATCAAAATTAGCCCAAACATTGGTGTGGCTGTGGCACCTTCTCCTGCTCGTCTTCTATACAATAATTGTGGTATATGCGATTGATTTCTTCCGGATCCATACCAGCAGATCTCAGTAGCTCCTCATTTGGCCGAGTCCGAGGTATGCGTAGCTTGTCTAATCGGTTATGTGTTTTACTCCTAAAGATTTTATTTATCTGTGAGAACATGCTCGCACTATTTGTATAGCACGCATCTTGTTGTTCCAATACAGATTCACAGACGGGGAATATTGTTGTTTTAAAAGATGTCGGAAGAGACTCGGAACTGGCGGTGAAGGGCTTTCAGTCTCGTCAACATTCGACTTTTAGATTTTTGTAGTGCGTCGATCGTTGCATTCCTGTAGCAGTCCGTGCGGTCTTTTTTCTTTGTTCTTGGTATACCTAGTCTTGTCCATTGTCTGTATGATGAGATTGAATCAATTTTTTAACAATATTTAGATGAGCGCAAATATTTAAAAATTTTAATGAGTAAATGTAAACTTGTATTCAAAACTGTTCCGCAAGGAAGAAGAAGACGAATGAAAATTAGCCGCAGCCTTCAAGGCCGTTATGTGTTGCATTGCAAAGACGAAAAAAATACGCGTAGCGGATGGGCGAGAGATTGGCAATGTTTGCGAAACGAAAGACAGTGCCAGAAAGTCTTGATTGGAAACGCCACATACTAGCATTGAATAATTAACAGGTTGTTAATTGTTTACTAAAAGTGATGTGTATAGTAATTGCTAGTGTCTAATGTCACGAAAAAACCCCGAAACCCGAAACGCGAGACCCGAAAATCGTAAAATGATAAGCCTCATAGAGAAGGTAGCATTTGCAACACTTTACCAGGCTTGAGGTTCATAGCTTTGAATCTTTACCTTTGTAAATAAGTTTTTGTATCCACTTTACACGCCCATTATATAATAGACTAAAATATTTCATAATTGGTTAATACCATTCCCAAGAATATTTCATTTTTGTACTTTAAAAAAAATATTAAATAAACTGATTTACCTATATGTCTGTATTCTTTTACTTTGAATGTAAGGCCCATATTCTCCACCAATTCCAGGTCCCTCGTCAATCTGTACCCCAGCCCAATTTAAGTCCTGGATTAACCTTTCTGTCGCTCCCGGCACTATCCTAGCTTGATCAGTGTCTTCGATTCTCACAATAAACTTTCCATTTCTTGCTTTAGCAAATAAATAGTTGTATAGGGCTGTTCTTAATCCACCTAAATGTAGGAATCCTGCAAAGATCCAAGTTAAGTAGAATTCTCCAGATGGTCTGGATTTATTTTAGTTACCCGTAGGACTTGGAGCAAATCTAACCCTAACCTGCTTCTCATTATGGCATTGGCGACCTAACACTTTTATTGGGTAGTTACTAGTGAAAATGTTTCGCAATATAAAATTCATATTCGCTTTTAAATTATTTAACCATTTTAGGAATTTTATCGAAATAGACGGACAACACGGATAGAGGCATCTAAACAACACGGGAATCAGCTGCCGGTTGTCAAAATAGGATGGTATTCAGCGCTTTATGATTTGCTCTCGGCGTATTATGGTATTATTGTGAATTACTAAAGTGACATTTCGCCTTTTTGCAACAAACAGCTGTTTTATTGTTTATATTTTTAGAAGCATTTGTAGTTTAGTTTTCTTTTTGGCTAAAAAATGAATAATCCAGAAAGAAGATGTGAAGATTCAAAGGCTAGCAATAAGAAAAATGTTAACCCAAAATACTCAGAGCTTGATAGGGAAGAGATTTTACAAAAACGAAAGGAAAGAGCCAAAGCCAAACAAAATGAAAGAAAATTGCTGAGGGAGCAGCAGGAGCTAGAAAAGAAACTCCACCGCAAATCGGATAAAATAAAAATAGTTACCAGTGAAGTAAAGGAGAAATATGAAAAGCCTACACCTGTACAAAAACGGCACAAGATCAAACATCGCAAGGAAGAACCAAGCTTTAATCTGTTAGAATATATAATTGAGCGGGAAAAGCAGTCGAAACCGTTAAGGAAAATTGGTCCGACGGCGACGCTGCTCAAGAAATTCAAGAAGGGCAAAACACGGGAATGTCCCAAAAAGAAACATGTTTCGTTATTAAAAAGGATTATTTTAAGGAATAGAGAATTAAAAAAGGATCCAGTTCCTAAAAGCGAGCACGATAAAGAAAATATCGAAAATGTCCTTGATGATAATATACTAAAATTGGAGTCAATTACACTTTCGGAAATAAAACCTCATCCTATACATTCCAGAACGTTTCGAAGGTAAGTTTCCTGTTTGTAAAGGATTCCTTGTTTTCCTAAATACTCGATATATCTTTTTTCAGTTATTGTGATAATTTAACATCACCAGAATTGCGCCAGCTTACTGAAAAATTGTTAAAGGAACTTTTTCGGTTTCAGAAGAGGGCTTACGAGAAAAATGAGATTAAAGCTAGAGCTCATAGGCGTTACGTAGTAGGATTTAAAGAAGTACAAAGACAACTAGACATTAAGAAGCTGAGTTTGGTGCTTATAGCTCCAGATTGCGAGAAATGCGATATTCCTGGTTAGTAAAGCTTGCTGATAAATTCAATTTTCTTGAACTATAGCTTCCGAAGGCAATTAGTGGGATTGGATCTGGGACAGGCAACACGGGGTGCAGTCGCACGGGATTCTCTTTGCTTTAGGATGAACTAGACTCCAGCTATGCAGATGTTCATGACAATGGCATTGCCGGCTACAAATGAGGTTTACAACCTTGCGCATGCGAAACCGAATTTTTGGCTTTATTTTTTTTCAGTATTCGGGGGCTTCAATCAAATTGCTTTAACTACCTAATGACGACTTAGATCGTTACCAGGTTTGCGGGTACACTTTAGTGCATAATCTCTCCCATCATAAGAGCTTTCAGCTTTCGCTCTTTGCAGAGACTAATAATCTGTACCAAATAGTCAATCATTCTATGCAAGCAAAAGACTCTGCAGACCAAGGAGCTGACCTCTTTGATCTTTCTCTAACCACTCACCCAATGCGGTACTGCGTCGAAGTTGATTCGAATCTAGGTGAGTACGTGAGTACATCAACTTGAGAAACCCTTATAAATCCACCATTAAAAAAATCAAATCATCATTCAATGACATATTAAGAGTTAAACCCATTAACTCCACTGATGGCTCTAAAAACTTGTGGCGCTTGGTAACCTTTATAAGGAAAAATTTCATTTTATTCACAATTCCTTTTATTTATCAACGGGAAGTGCTAACAAGAATCAAATCTAATGCCAAACTACTTGCATCTCTGTGCAACCCCCGCTGCTCAGTGTTTCTCCCACTCAATGGACAAAGTTTTCTTCAGGATTCGTGAAGTGTGTCAAAGAGTCTGACTTCAATAACTTAACTGGCCATGATAATATTCTCCCTATCTTTGGTTCAACTTCTGAGGAAACTCTATGTCGTTCCATGCTTCCCCGGAGTTTATCCTGACTCTTGCGAATTGGCCTATGCTCAGCTTATACTGCAAATAGATGACTTAAAGCTCCCACCTTCTGTCCAATAGCAATCACTTCTATTATCGTTAAAATCATGAAGATAATAATCAGGTCTATTCTGAACTCCGCTGGAATTTTTATACATCGCAACGGTAGAATAAAATGTAAGAAAATTCCAGCGGAGCTCAGAATAGGCGTAATTAAACAGAAAACTTATAGAATATCACCAAAATAACGAAATATTGGATAACAAGCTGTACACACCTAACGAGGAATCTCAACCAAAGTGTACATCGATTTGGTGAGTCTAGCCTGCTTTCTCAAGATATAGACATGGCTTTTGGTAGAG
This sequence comes from Thereva unica, assembly GCA_949987705.1. Lineage (NCBI taxonomy): Eukaryota > Metazoa > Arthropoda > Insecta > Diptera > Therevidae > Thereva > Thereva unica. The sequence continues at coordinate 147,499,998 of OX465282.1, forward strand.
TAAGGCACCCCGCTCTGTTTATTATATTCCAAGTGGTTGGTATTGCTATTAGTTTTTATAAATTACTCCAACTCCTCCACTTCCAACTCCCTTCACAGCTTTGTCCTACATTTGTACCCGTGTTGAATTTAGCTCGTTTATATGGGCCGGGATACCGAGAATAGCCCCTAGCTTGGCTGGACAAGGTGGAAATCCGCGCTGTCATGGTAACGCTTTTTTCTTTTTAATCGAAAAGATAATTCGCCATTTTTTGTTTCCCGCCATTTTGAATTTGAAATGACGTTGCACAGCTAATAGTATTCTACTTGCCACATACTTTCATTTGATACCCACACCGAGCGCGTTGTAAAGAAAAAGATAATCCCCCATTTTGTGTTGGCCACCATTTTGCGTTTGCCGCCATTTTGAATTTGTATTCTATTTGTCACATATGCTTTCATTTACTACCCACGCCGGAGGTCGGGATCACATTTGCAAAAATTCGGCCGCCATCTTGGCCCGCCATTTTAATTTATTTGCAGAGTGGTGCGACTGCATTTTCAAGGACTCAAGTTGATAGGTTTAACCGAAAGCTTCATTGCCTCCTCCTCTATCCCGCATACTCCCCCTTACCTATTCTATCCTTTGTTAGCTAGTTTACTGTAAAACTATGTCCCATGACGTGAACCATCGTCAGGTAGTATTTCTCTTTCCTACAGTAGTTTATATTTTGCGCACATATTTTTTTGATTTTTTAACCCTATTAATGAATTCTTAGAGTCAATATAAAAATATCGAAAATATAATCCTTTATTAAAATTTTATAGGAGGAATTGACGACCTTGTTCAGTCGATAAAAATTAAATGCAACGATCAAGATGTTCCATACTTATTTTCATTACGAAAGCGTCAACTAGGATATGTTCTTATGAAAAAGGTTCCTGTGAGTTGTGTTGGCGTTATAAGCTACGATGGAGCGCAGGATATTTTTCGTGAATTAATAAAATGTTTACAAATTGAAAGAGAGAATTATGAAAAAACAGTTAAATTGTAAGAGTTAAAATTTTTGTTACATTTTTTTCTAAATAAATAAAAAGCATGTTAAAAAATTATTTTAGAATTTATTGTAGAATTTAGAGATGAACAAGCAAACATTTTACATCTTTTTTACAGACAACCACTCTGCCGCGATCAGAAGAATTCATAGTGGATCTGTATCAGTTTTTATTACTCTTCAAACTGTTATAGAAGAATATATTCCAGTCGAGCCTTTTCTGCTCGTATTGATCCTTGAGTGCTTATCAAAAAGGACTCTAACCTCTTGACTTGGCTTTTTCACCTTACCTGCATTAATACTAAAGTCAGTTGCAAAATTTCGGCTAATAGAGGGTCTATTTATAGCGAGTGCTCTAACATTAAACCCTGTCATGTCCTAAGACTGATGAAAGACATCTCTTTTTCTCGGTGGCCATGAAAAGTAATGGATCGTCTCAACTCCTTCTCCGGCAACATCTCGCATTTTTAGATGTTAGCCGATGACGTCCAGTTCATCAACGTCCGGCTTGACAAGTTGTCTGACACCCTGGCTTCTGTTGTGGCCAGTTCGGGTTTCTTGATTGATAAATTACAGGTAATGTCCTCCTGAGCTGCAACCGCATTAGAGCCGATGAACGACATACATTGGGCGATCCTTAATCCTGTCGCCACTTTTCCTTCCTGAACTTTCAACTCCTCGGCTTTTATTGATCCTACATTGGACGATATTAAAAGGAATACCATTATTGAATCGCTTTGCAGCAGTGGTATAAAATCAAAATGCCCTGAACTCTCTGTCCTTAAGATTGGGGAGCGTCTTTGATACGAAAAACACCTCCTCAGCGGCGGCAGCATCTGAAGACGCACTGCTGCAGGTTGGGGAGCAGCTTCTGTCTTCACCTTGCTCCAGGGATGCTTCTCTTACGGAAAATGTTTTGTTGCAACAGGTGGCCGACAATCCAATTGTGCCTAATAGTATTAAGGCCGGTCGTAAAAGTCGCAAGAATAATCGAAATCGTCAAGCCACCATTGGTGACGGTCTCACCTTGAGTTCCTTGCCCCGGGTTCCACAGACATAATCGGTTCTCGGTATCAACCTCTTCGCCACTAATAGTGGTCAATTCCTCGGTCACTGAAGTAACTGTTCCTTTGGAGCCAGGGTGCATCGATACGATACGATACCGAAACCTTTAAATATTTTCATTTTGCGATTGTCTCCTTAAACTATGACGGAGACTATCTGTAAATATTTAGGAGGAAATCTATAGACCCTGGAACTGTTTTTTGCAGAAAAGCCAGCAAGGCTTCCAAGCCTGTTGCTTCTTTTGTTTTGTCTACACCGCGTGTTATTGCCGAGACTCTCTTAGACCGTGGTTTCTGGTCTGCTGGTGCCCTTACCAGACTTTTTCTTCCGCGTACCCGACCCATCATGTAAACGCCTCCATTCCGAGCGCTCCACAGATGTGAAAAAACTCGAGACGCTTTCCTTCTACTACCAGTAACGTAAAGACAACCAGATCAAAAACGAACAACATCCTTCAGGACGGCTAGCGGGTTCGATGTCATCATTCACTGAAACCTGGCTCGATGAAGGCATTCTTAATGCTGAACTCTTTGATTCCTCCTACCAAGTGTTTCGGAAGGATCGTTACACTGACTCGAAAGCTCGTGGGAGTGGCGTGGCGTGGCGGGTTATTTACCGTCTGTAGCGTATGTCCCACTACAGTCCTTTCGTGAAAGTCCACTGTATGTCTACTTATGTGAAGTTTCCACTTTTGCCCTAACGAACTTCTTTTTTGAAATCATATTATAGGAGGTGTAGGGTCTATGTAGGTGCGGTCCTTCGATGCAGCATCTGATTACCTGACAAAGCAGTATATCTTAAAGTGAAATTATAGTGTTTGGCAGATATCACTTTCGACGCATTATGAATAGAAGAAGACATTATTTACTAAATAAATACCCATGTTGCTAGTACATACTTGATAAAATCGAAATGCAAAAGTATCTCGCATGATTAAATTAATGTTGATCAAACAAATAAGGACAAATTGTTAACATAACAAAAAAAAAGTTATTTAAAGTTCCAGCAAAGCTTGGCAGCGCCCTCCACCAATTCCTTAATTCGACTTGAAAAAAACTAAATAACACAATTTCATTAATAGATAGGTACATGTTGATTGTTTCAAAATCAATTAATTTCTGTCATTATTTATATTTGACCCTAATCAAAAATGAATAAATCATTAATTAACTAAAAGTAAACAATTTAAACTCCACCTTCAGGGGGGGCTGAGAAAAATGCTTCTACACCTTATAATCTAATGTGATTGGCATAAAGTGATAACCGCGAAAAACTTATTACAATCAATTAATTATTCACATTTTGATTAGCTAATAGCAGCCCTGTGTAAAGGTAGCAAAATATACGTAGAACAACAAGGATACAATTTAGTATCGTTCAAGATGGCTGTCCGGGACTATAGTAAGGGCATGTTGTCCGTATTTAGTCATTTATTTTATATATCAAGAATTGTGGGAATTGTACCATTTTCACTTTCGAATTTCTATTATAAGAAAATATTGAAATCATCGAAAATTGGAACATTGCAAGTTCTTGTGTGCATTGTGCTATATTTTTTCGGTTATCATTTATTAATGGGTGAATTTCATTCACCAGAAGGTGTAGATGAGCGTAAACAGAGTGAGTTTTTAATATATTATAATTTAAATCAATAAATTTTATTGTTTTATATTTTGAAAATAATTGTCAGTGCGCTCCAATAAATAAAATAATAATTTAGCATTGAATACACATTTATAGGGAAAATCAGTCATTGCTATGGCAATTTGCTAATGGTCTCAATAGTTTATGAGTTCATTAAATAGAGTAAAAATAAATTATTTTTTAATAATGGATTTTAGACTAGTACGCGTTATTTTGCAAGACAAATCTATTAAAAACAACTAATAAATAACTAACAAAACTATATAATGAATTTAAATTTGATGAGCCTGTCACGTGGAAGACTGTAAAGACTGTAAAAGAATATGCACTTGAATATGCGATGTCATCTAAATTGTCATATTTAAGCTACTACGTCATTCTTCGAGCTAGGTTTGGTCTACCTCTCTGACGCTATCTTAAAGGACTTTCTAAAATAGGTTCATGTTCACTCATACGATCAAGTTGCCCTGCCCATCGTCTACCGAGCATTATATTCTTCACGATATTTATGTTGCGATATCGTTTGTAGATCTCGTCATTGTAGTGTATCTGGAATCGTCTCGGCTAAAGCTAGCGACATACGATTAGGTTTCTCCCGGATCATGCCTCGGAACTCAAGCAATTAGGTTAGCTGCGGTAAGGTTAAAACCGAATTGGTTTCAGAAGCGAAAAGCAAACATAGCCATCCCGGTTTGGCCACGGCTGGAGGTATGGTTGATACGGGGAAAACGGGGAAAACCGAATCGTATGTCGGGCGAATCAGGGTATCTACATAGTATTCCTTCAGAGCGGACCGTAGAAAATCTGGGACTGCACATTAACGAAAGCGCACCAAAGTATATGGTGGCCTCGTCTGGAAGAACTCCTATCATTGGCCCCACAATCTAGGTAGAGGAACATGAGTTTGAAGTGCTTAGGGATGCCAAACTGGATGACATGGGCTCAGAATCAGAACCAGTGGAGAATAGTTGCGAGAGGTCAGGACCGGATCCCGGTTGTAGAGCTGTTAAAGAAGAAGAAGATGGTTGAGATCTTTATATTCTTCATGGTTTGTCCGTGTTCTATGAGAATGCTACATCTACATTGATATGCAGCGTTCTGTCGCTTGGTCGCCAACCTACATTCATAATGAAATCAGTCGTTCAAATCTCTATTATTTCTGAGGTGTGTGGTGGTTGTAGCTCTCGTCGACAACCAGCATATCGTCTCCAGGAAATCAATACGCACGAGTTTTATCGCATGGCCGTAGGTATTTTAGGACGTTTTGTTGTATAACGCAAGTGTGCTGGTTCGATCGGGCTTTTTTTGTGCGCGTTAATGCGCTGTCGGACCACAATGCAAACAAGATAGTAATAAGGGGTGCCAAGATGGCTTTGGGGATATCCTTACGCAAACTATTACTCCTCGCAGTAACCATGTTCTTACTTACTGCCAATTATATGACTGATTGTATATTCATATTAGTGTTCTCAGGGGCTCTGAGTAGAGCCAGGCATTTACACATTTGCGCGTTTCCCTCACGTTCATCTACCCGCTGCTACAGCGACGGACGTTGTGCGAGATACTCAGCCTGGCAGCCAATAGTACGTATACATGAGAAATCGAAGCCGCCTTCAAGCCAGCTTGGATCCCAGAAAAATCCATGTATATCCAGATCGAATCCAAATAGGATCCAACCGATTCGATCCAACATTTGGTGCTGGATCGAATCGAAATTTCGGCGTAGAGACGCGAATCCAAAAATCGGGAGACTGGCATATTTTTCATTAAACATTAAAAATTGCTGTAAAACATTAAAATAACTACCACAAGCACTTAATAATATTTTTTCGCTTTTCGGCATTTTTATTTGTCAGAAAGCCAAGAGAAAAACGATAAACTATAAATTTGTAGGTTATGTTCATTGATTTTCGATTACGTCTGAATCCATTTATAATTCGATTATTCGATCCGATGATGTCAAATACGCAGATCCACTTTCAATCTTTCGATCTCTGGATCGTTCGATTTGCTCATGTATACGTGGTACAAGTCCCCTATGAGCCGTGATGAATTATCCCTGATTATTGCCATAACTCTGGCAATATCTTGTCGGTATTTGTTTAGGGGGCATATTGCTCTTCTTTATTGTAACTGGGCCAAGTCGTCCTGCATCGATAGTACGGATAGCCAGTGTGTCCTAGACCTAGAAATTTCGTATACCCCTTAAGTTGCAGCCTTTCATTGCGGATTCTTAGAGAAGGAAAATCGGGAAGTCTATGCTTCCTTGTGAAGAGCACTACTTTAGTCTTAACTGGGTTAAAGCCTACCCTTTGTAGTAGCCCATTGAACAAGAGTGTCAAATGCTCGTTGCATTATATCTCTTAATTTTGCCGGTCACCAACAGTACAATATCATCAGCATAGGCCACCGTGGTGCATCCAGACCAAGTTGTGAGCATTTGCATCACATCCAATGTTGAGGCTAGCTCCATAATTTGCCACTTCCTTAGCCGCATTGAAAAGGCTGAAGCTGACTAAATCTCCTTCATACGGTAGATAGACAGATCCAATTCACGTCGCCTTGCCGCCCTTTCAGCTGTCCAAGCAGGCTACATAGCTATACATATTTAGCCAGCATAAAAGCATTAAGGTCATTATTTCGAATTAAACAAGTTCTTGGCTTATCTTTCCCATTTCTGGGATACAGCAACCTATTTTTTGGAATCCTGATTCCGCATGAAAGGTCCTGGACAATCCAAGGCTCTTGTACCTCTTGTGCTAGGTAGGTTGGGTTCAGAAACTTCTGAAACCTGTGTTACCCACAGTGCCCGAGGGCTCACTATCTGCAGCCGCAGTTGGGGCAGTTGACGCCACTCCACTCTGCTTGAGGGGCAAGATATCTTTTTTGAAAGCCCTCAGAGTTATTGGAAGCGTAACTGTTGAAGTCACAGGATTTCGCTAAAGGTCCTAGCGACTCTTGCTAAATACAAGTGTAACCGCTCGGCGGTCACCTTTCGAGTCCTCCAGTTTCGTTATCTTCCACGATGACACTTGTAGCTGTGGGTTACTCAACCGAATGATATCCAGAATAGCCTGAGGATCGGCTGGTTCCATTGGGATCTAGGAACGCGCTCTCAGTCGACTCGGCATCCCCTCCCTCATAACGAACTTGAGTTTAGCGCCTGGCCATGCTTCCGCGATTCTGGAAATGGCTATTTTATAGAGATCGATAGATCTCTGATCGGCAGATGCGATGAGCTTTACGCGGCCCTGATCCCGTTCGTCATCGCGTCAGTAAGGAGCAATGCCAGGATGCTCCCGAAGAGTTGAGAGGAATATCGTCGCGAGCTTGATCTCCATTTTCTTCCATTTATCAAGCAAAACGATAACTGTACCGATAATAAACTGTAAGAGGGCAAGGACAACAAAGAAGGAAAAGCGTTGGAGTAAGGACCAAGAAAGGAAAAGAGCAGGAGATAGAGAAATAAGAGGACACAGAAAAAGAAAATACTAAAGAGAAGAAGAGGGAGATAGAAAAAGGGATGCTTGTTTTGGAAGGCTTGGCTATGCCTATTCTTTGAATGTTACTATTAAGGTTATTCCAAAGTCTAAACGAATGCACAAAGAAGGAACAGCTACCTATTAGACTTAATGTACAGGAATGAGAAATTGCGCACCAAACGGTGGGCTTTGGGATGTGGAGATGCTTTTTCGTCATTTTTAGTACGTACAACATTCAAGGAATGAGAGGAAGATGTCTCGATGATATTTTAGAGGATCTTAAGATTTTATGAACAACTAATTGGAAGGGTATCGCCGAAACGAGAGAATCGTGGATATGAGTTGTAAGAGAGGCCTAAACTCAACCCGGCTTGTAGCCATAAAAAGTGGAAGTTCGTATTTTTCATCTCCTATAACATCAAAGAATTTAAATACAAGGCTCATCTCATTGCTTCTGTTTCCTTCGTAATTTATCCTTTAAGTTAGCTACAAAAATATTATATCTCTTTTCATTTATATTTCAGGCACCCTTACCGTCGTAATTGGAATTTTCCTCAACTATTTGGGCCCATTGATGATGAGCACAGACCTTTTAGTAAATGCAATCAATCAAAGAAAAGTAATTGCCTTGTTCGATCGCTTTAAGGTTGTCGATGAACGCCTCCTTAAAGAGAACATATTAATTGATAATACCCGACTGGAGAGACGAATCAATATTTTATTAGCTGTCATCGTTATTGGTGAATTCATCATCGCCAGCTCAAAGCTATTTGTTTTAACTGATGTTAATTACTGGCTATGGTATTTATCGTGTGTTCCAACATTGATAAATGCTATTGAAAAGACATGGTTTGCATCGTTATTGTATGCCTTAAAGCAAAGATTCAGAGCTATAAATGTGTATTTGGATCAGACAGTACAGGCTTATACTAAGAAGAGGAAGGCAAAGGATCTGCATCTTGAAAATGTCGACTGGAGCTTGGGTTATTTACATAAGGAGATATTGTTGAAGAATTCTGCTTTTAAAATGGCTAATTCATCAAGGAAGAATAAAGTTATTTCTGTTGTACCATGGGATGGTGAGTAGTTCATGACTTTTCTACTACAATATTATTTATTCATTATTTTATTTATTTTATTATAAACACTTACAGATACAATGCCAGTAAAAGCATTCACTGAAGAAAAGGATCTAGACAAATCCTTTACTCTTTCTAAAGACAATGATCCTAGTGGCGTAATGAAATTGGAAGTAAAGCTAAACTCCCTTTGCCAGCTGCACGACGAAGTCTGTGAAATTAGTAAAACTGTAAATACTATGTGGAGTATTCAGATGCTACTACTTATGGCCTATGGATTTATGAGTATAACCGCTCAATTTTATTTCCTTTATTGCGGTTTAGTTGAACAAGTAATGTGAAGCATAAATATTGTTCATAGTTCTTTTTATAACAATTTATTTATTTTAAGGACGTTCCACCATTATTTATATCCGCAAAGAATGTTTATGTGTCATGCCTTTATATAGTTTACACAGCGGCGAAATGCGTTTACATAATCTACTTAAGCTGGGAGACAAAACTTGAATCACGTCGTACTGGAGTTTGTTTACATAAAAGTGCGATTGCTGTTGATGAAAATAATTTTTATGAAATAGTAAGTTTAGTTGAATGTGATGTTATTATAATGATAAACATTTTTTTTTTAATTTTTAGGTTAACCACCTCTCATTGAAGCTATTGAATCATTCGGTTAATTTTAGTGCTTGTGGATTTTTCAGTTTAGATATGACTACTGTTTATGCGGTAAGTATGCATTATGTAGATCGAATAGAAATCCGTAATATCTCTATTTTCCAAAAAATTTTACTACTTACAATTTGGAATCGAAATTTGTAAAGAGAAAATCATTCGCTTCCCTATATATGTATGTTAATACGGTACAATCTATCTATATCTTGTCCCGCGTTGCAGCTTCATCTTAACAAAGATTCTTTGATTTAATATAATTCGCACCATGGTTAAAGAAAGTAGCATGGAGTGTCCGAAAGATAAAGCTTGCAAGAAACGTTACAGTGCACGGTTACTGATCGATAATTGATTCTTCTTGTGGCGGAAGTTGAAGATTTAGACTTAAACTAGATTTGGTTTCAACAGAATGACCTATTCTCTATTCTCCAACCATACGTTAGATCCGTGATTCGATTCTTCGCAATGTCATGGTCCTTCATATTTCCACTTGTACCACCTAAATTCCTTCTTTCTGTCTGTCCTATTTAAAAGAAGTCCATGCCCTCTTTACTACCATCGCCATAATAAGCGAAGAAGCCATCTCCTGTTCGATACACAAGGCCAGCGTTCTGTCGTGGTGGTTTTGGACGGGAGTTGGTTGATTTACATTAGGTTTTGGCGTTTGCGGTTCTCTAAATATTCTTTTTACTATTTTTCCGACTAGAGCTTGCTGTTCATCATTGTACTGTAGATAGATCTATCAGTATAACATAAAAAAAGAATGAATTTGTCTATACAAGACAAGACAGTATCGGCAGCGATTGGTATAGCAGGACTAAGCTAACCCACCTCGCCACCAGGACCCGACGACTAGGTCCCCCACGTTGGGCAGCATTCTCGGGGGTGTTGCACAAATAGCGGACGCTTTATCCGCCATGTTCTGCAAGTGTGCTTTAAAATTTAACCTGTCGGTAATCACTGCTAGACTTTCAGACCACGCTTCATTCTCCCAGATGACTTCATTCGCACACAATTCAATCTCACGAGCACTACCCCCTGTTATCCAGCTGGGAGTTGTGTTTGTCTGACTCCCACCCGGCTCCATAATCTAGTATTCATAATCCGCCGGCATTGTGGTTTGCTCTGATGGGCGACTGTAATCACGAACAAGTTTGAAGATTCGATGTTTATTATTAATGTACTTCATATTTAAAGTAATTCTTACTGAGAATAAAATATCCCCGATGTATTCAATTTTCATGTAGATTTCATCCTCAAAGAATGGTCCTATGATTCCCTCGTTCCAAATTTGATTTTTTACCAAAAATGTTGATCGTATATCTTCTTCTTCTTCGATGGCTCTACAGTCCAATTTGAGCCTTGGCCTCCATCAGCTTCTTCCTCTAGACGTCGCTCTGTTCCTTAGCTTGTCTCCAGTTTGTGTCATTCAATGTAGGAGTGATGTGGCTCCGTATTTTAGAGTATTGCAGATTGATTTGCTTTGGAGTCGCATTTTCTCATATATTTTGCTGTCAGGGTGGAGCGGCTCCAAAGATGCATTATAAGTGCAATTATAGTGTACTTCTGGAGCTGCTTTGGTTTTGTAAGGGGGGGGGGGAGGGAATGTGGCAGAATGTGATTCCAAAGCGGGTCAACCTCTAGTGTTTTGCACAGTTCAGACTATCGTAGTACTTCTTAGGCTGGTACGCAGGCGCACGGTAATAATTCTCTCAGATACTGGTGACCAGCTAATGAGGCTGGACCTGGCTTCTTTGGTGAGCATTACGCCAACGCTACTCCTACGGCTTTCAGTTTCGCTTCTCCCAGAATATAAGAAGGACTCACAGTTTGGATAGATATGTTCCCCCGCATCAGGCCATCTGGTCGCGTTAAATCCCATGATCTTGATTATATATCGATTCATCTCGTTAAGGACTTCATCCAGCCGTCCATCAGCAAGCAGTGTTTTCACATTCCATGTTCTAATTCGTGTCCTTATTCGTTAATCGTCGTCACGTTGCCCATCCGGTTTCGAAGAGGATTCGGGCAATGCTGTTTTTATGGGAGCGGGATGCTAACCCTCAGCCCAACTGACTCGCCATTCGACCGTCTCCCGTCAGCTCCTTTCGAAGAAGTACTCCACGGAGCATCTGCGAGGTGGGATAGGAGTTGCTAACAGATCTAGTAGGTGTTTGTTCGCAGTGATTCTTCTCGAGTTTTGATAGAAGTGACAAATCGGGTGCCACCACTTCCGAGACCTTTGTTAGCCGTTCGCCCCGTCGAATTCAGTGCCTCCAAAAAGAAGTTCTTAACGAAGTTCAAAACTAATAACTAATGACATTAGTCAAAGTGTGATAGAATATCAACATATTCCAAATCCCCACACTTGGGATTTCTAAAGTGATGCAAGTTCATCCTCCAGTCATAAGCCTGTACTGTAATATACAACCCCTAAATTCGGCCTCTTTTCGAGTTCTCGAGCTAGTCGGAGACGACAAAGTTTGTTCCATGACCGACCCTCGGAGCCACCGTAGGAATATGGCATCCTTGACGGAATTTTATCGCTACTATCATAGCAATTGCTGCACCGCAAGAAACGCTCTCGGCCCTCTCTGCCAATGTTATATCCACAGCACTAGATTAGCCCGTTCGCCTTATTCCCCTTGATGACACTCCTTTTATCACAAGCTACAAATAAAGAAGTCGTTCATAAATAGAACAATCCTGCTGCGGGACAAACTTACACCGTCTGTATTTCCGAATTCCTATAACATCTAAGATTTTAAAAGCATAACTTAGCGCCATCTTTTTAAAAACTCTCCTGCCTCCTCGTAACTTAAAACCAAAACCAGTTTGAATTGCTGCAGCAATTTTAATACTGTTGCTGTTGACTTTGCTTTGCTGCCAAGAAGACCACAGCAATTTATTTTGCTTTGCTTTATAGCAAACATATTTTCAAACTTTTTGCTGTAGGCTGTGAAAGCTATTTGTTTTATATTGCTGCGAACGATGTTGCTTACAAATGCTGGGGTGTGCTGGTCCGGCTGCGAATGCTTCACATACAAATGAAAAAGCTCTCACCCCTCTAAATAAAGTTCCAAAAAAAGTTGGAACAAACTGAAGGAAATTTCACAGCCTTTGAAGAGCATAGCTTTGAAAACCTGTAAGCAAACAGAAAGCATTTCACAGCAAACTATTTTAAAGCCGAAACATGTGCAGTCGGACCAGTATGCTCCTGAAAGCTTTTAAGTAATTTGAAAGCAACAGAATTCGCAGCAATATGAAACAAAGAGCTTTCACAGCAAAGTAAGTTTAAAAATGTGTGCTTTGCTTGAAGTTTACTTTGCTTTCAAATCCTGCTTAAAACTCCGTATTAAGCTTAAGAGCTTGCACCATGACGTGACCAAGGAGATGACGGACCGGTAGTACAAAGGGCGATTTCTGAACTTAGAACTGCTATATCAAAATAATCAAGTCTCGGCTAAACTAGTTCGAGGCTTGCTTTTAGAATTTCACCAATGTTAATACAATGATCGCAATCGAATACCTTACATAGATGAGCTATCCTATAGAAAATGAATTAGATCTGCTATCCATATTTAATTAAATCAACTATTTTAACATTTTAGGTAACTGGAGCAATAACAAGCTACTTGGTCATACTAATCCAATTCAATTTGGCCGGTCATCAGGCCAAAAAGAACGCATTAAATTCAACAACAACATCCCCACTAATGGATATAACATCACCAACACCTTTCGAATAAATATATAAAAAGTCCGTGTACATTTTTTAAGCACTTTATTAATAATAGCAATGGTACAGTTAAGTTTTATCTTGCATAAATAACATTGTATATCACCTTCTCAGATGCTTATTCTTGTATATCAATATTTCATTTCATTTTTTTTTTGTTTTGTTTTATTAAATTATTCACCTAATGAATGTAAGAAGTGTATTCAATGCATGTACAACAATATAAATAGCAAAATTCTTATGTTGTACAAGTAAACATGAATATGGGTTTTTTGTTTTTATATCAATTTTTTTTATTTATAGTTACGAGTTTTTTTTTTTGGTTTCTTATTAAAATTTATAAAGTAATAATATAAAACATCTAAAGATTATTTTTCATGTTAGGTATTTTTTTATTTATGGAAATTAATGATTTTTACTGTGTTTTTTTATTTGTTATTGTTTTTATTTTATTTATTTTTATTTATTTATTTTTTTGTATTTTTTTTTCATTTTTTTGATAATAAAAAATGGTTTTCTTTTTTTTTTGGGAAATAAAAAACAAACAACAATCATAAGACAGTATTTACTACAAATCTCAAAAATTTATACTAAATTTTTTTTTTTTTTCATTTTTTAATTCCATTTTTTTTTGTAGAAAAGATTACTCAAAAACAAAAAAATCGAGTAAACGGACTTTACACAGATATTTAACAACACTTCCTAGCAAAATAAGCCTCAATCGAAAAGAAAATAGTTTTAAGCAATAAAATAATAAATTTTAAAAATATTTTTTTTTTGGTTTTCGTAAAAGATTTTTTTTTTATATTTTCATTGTCTTCTCACTGTTTTTTGTTTTTTTTTTGTTTTTTAATTATATTTTTGTTAATTTGTATTTTGAATTTGATTTTTTTATTTTTTATTTAAGTACAGATTCATTTTTTATATTTTCACCCCAAGTAGGCATAAGCAACAATATTATTTTATTGAAGATTTTTTACTAAATGTGTTTGTGAGATGAAAAATGTTATTTTTAAATTTTTGACTTATGTATAATGATGAAATAATTTATTTTATTTTATTTTTTTTGTTTTTGTTATTTTTCATGTGTGATGAAGTTTTTGTTTTCGTTTCATATAGTTGTTGACTTAAATTTTTCACATCCTCAGATATTTTGATTGCCTTCACACTTACTTTTTCTGGAAAAAGAGAAATAAAATTTGAGTAAAGTATTTTTTTTGTGTAATTTATTTTAATAATATGGTTTAAGTATGATTGTGAAATTAATTGTTTCTATTTGAATAGCCAGAACTAGTTAAGATTTTGTTGAAGGTTATGTAGATCAGTTAACATTTGTTTAATTTAAACACATCTAGAGTAGAATCAAGTCGAGTACGGAACTTGAAATAATTGCTAATACCTTTTAGTATGCTCTGAATATAGCATCCAAAGCGTTGGGTCTAGTCTTATTGTTAACAAACCTTTCCATAGTGCGGGAAAGAAGAATTATTAGATTCTAGGCAGCTAAGTCCGGGAGCCCGTATACAGGCAATATGTTGGCAACCATAGTTTGCATGAAATCACTACCGACAATGGACAGCGAGCTATAAGAGATGGCAGCAAGTAAGAACTTGGTCGTTGCGAGTACTATATTTGCACTTAAAGATATCCATAAAGCCACCTGGGTATCTTCTGATGGAGCCACTCGCAACTAAATAGACCATTTGATGATAAAACGCCGCCATCTGACGGGTCTTATGACGGCACTTTCGTACCAAGGTGCCAACTTCGACTCGGATCACTATCTTGTTGGTATGGTGCTCCGAGAGCGCATTACAATGTGCTGAAAGGCTTTGTATCCTCTGATCAAGCTCGAATCAACACAGCTGCCCTACGCAATGAAATGGCCAGAAAGAGTTACGTTAATGCATTAGAACTCGTCCTAAGTCCTGGAGATGAGATGTCGGGCGTAGACGAACGCTGGAGCCACCTTAACAATACGGTCATTAGTACTGCTGATTCAATCTTAGGCAGGAGTCGTAGAGGCCGGAACGACTGAACCAATAATGAATGCAAACTGGCAACTGAACGTAAAAATTCTGCGTACCGAGCAATGCAGCAGTCTCAGGACTGGGATTTGGAGAATCCACCAATATCTAAGAATAATAATATGCTGCCGCCACCAGGATTGGAAGAAGTTAGCAGAGCCATAACGCGGCTCAAAAACAACAAGGCCTCGGGTGCAGGCGGCATATGGAGGACCTTCATTACACCAAACGATTCATGAATTAATTGTGCAAGTACGGTAGCAGGAAGCGATACCAAAAGAATGGAGAAAAGGCGACCTCTGCCCGATACATTAAGAAGGAGATATCACAACGTGCATTAATTATCCCGGTATAACGTTGTTGAGTACCGCGTATAAGATATTCGACGCTATCCTACTAAAGAGGATGGCCACGTACGCCAGACACATCATAGGCCTTTACCAGCGTTGCCTCAGCCCAGGCAAATCAACAACTGATCAGATTTTCACCTTGAGGCAGGCTATGGAAAAATGTCTAGAGTTTCAAAACTCAATTCAACACTTCTTTATAGACTTTAAAGCCGCCTACGATAGCATAGCCAGAGTAGAACGAGAGCCATGAGAGAACTCGGCATCCCCAATAAGCTGACAAGACTATGTAGGTTGATCATGACCAATGTGACAAGCCAAGTAAAGGTATTCAGACCACTTTCCAGACCATTCAACATTTATAATGGACTCGGGCAAAGGGACGATCTTCTTTTCAACCTGGCGTTGGAGAAAGTGATCTGAGATTCGATCGTGACATCAAGGGGCACCATCCTTCACCAGTCCACGCAATTACTGGCTTATGCAGACGACATTGACATCATTGGAAGAACAACAGCAGCTGTACAAGAAGCGTTCACTCAGATTGAGCCGGTAGGCAGGGCATCTAGCTCGTATTAGTGAAGATGAAACTGCTAGGAAAGTTCTCTGCGGTAAGACCTTGCTAAAAACCAGCAAGAATGGAAACGAATCGTGAATAGAGTTCGAGACCTAGCGGCATCCTCGGTTGCGAGGATGTCCCGCTCGGACCGACAGCTAACGGATCAAAGAAGAAGAAGAAGACCTATGGGATGCGAGAGCGAGGGAGACCCAATCTCCACTAGACGGATGGCGTAGACCGGGACGCTCAGAGCTTATATGCTCTATGTAATTTATACAAGCTCCTTACACTATAGCTATAATAAGACCATTCGCCGGCTTAAGCGGTCTAGTAATGCCAGCGTGTCATAACCTTTGTCGGCTGGTTAGCCGGACCCACTTCTTTTAGAAAGCCTAACACTCCGTGAGGCTGTCTCCCGCTAATTTCGACGGTTTGAACTCCTTCAACATCCTCTATTTTGTAATCCTACCTCAACAACCCTAAATATAATAATTGATAGAAAATTTATCCCAGTAAGAGAAATTTAATTTCATGACATAAAATGAATACATCTTTATATTTAGAAGAAAATATTAAAATTTTTCAAAAAAATTAACTTCTAAATTTTAATAATTTTTTGTGATTTTAAGAATTTAATTAATTATTTTCTATCCATTTAGTATTACCTCATCGTCTGGTTGTTTTGGTTCTGGTCCTGTGTCTTCACCTGCTAATAAAAAAATTATAAAATTATTAAGAGCCATTTTGAGGGGGGCAATGATAAGCGTGGCATAATGTAATATGCTATGCTTAGCCTTGATTACTCTAAACTAAAATACGATCAGCAGATTATGTCTTTTCTTTATTTATTTTTTTAAATACCAATATTACTTACATAAGAAAACATTATTAGGGTGGAGTTTGCGATTTTTGATTTTTGTAATGTTATTTATAAAAGTCTTGGGAGTTTTTAATAGATTTTTTGTGATCAATGTAGTTAGGTATGTATTAATTTAGGTTGTAGTTTTTCTTTAGGTCCCATATTAAATGTAACATAAGAATTAAAGTTTCGAAACTATATTTGGAGTTGGTGTTAAAAATACTGTGTCTGTGGTGTTAGCAGAAATGTTTCTTTTCAAAGAAAAATACATATATGTTCAAGTTAGGCTACTCAAGAAAAATGTGAAGCATGAAATTTGATGGGAATCTGCATCTTATTCCCATAGTCATGTCATAGTTATGGCAAAGAAGCGCAACACAGCAAACTAATTTTATTATTGTAAAAAAGGTTGTCATATTGTGTTCTAAAATCTCAAAAAGAAATACGAACAGCTCCTATACCAAACCAACTTAAAGGTGAATTAGTGGTCGAAAATACTCTGGGCGAAGTGCGAATATAGCAGAAACAAAACAGCAGCCAAAACAATGGGTCGAACAAGGTTAATTGGTAACACAAAAATATATTAAATAATATATTAAGATTGAAATTTGAGCCAAATGGAACCATTTTATACAGAAAGGAAACGAATTTTGGTGCCCGGAAGGAACTCATCTGTGAAACTGTGTCGAAATTGAAATTCACATTGTTCAATTTTTATATAGCAAATCCATTCACGTATTCAAACCACTTCTTCTATATTGAGTTTTGTAATTACGAAAAGGAATTTCGGTCCGGTTTCGATTTCAGTCTTTCAGAAGTTATGGTAGTAAGGCTGAGCAAAGGTAGTATGGCTGATCAAATGTGCAACGAATAGCCCACTAACAAAATTAAAGATCAAAAATGTAGAAACAGTACGCTTTAGGTCTTAGACAATGGGATGGAATAGCCCCAATGCTTTCCAGCTTCGCCCTAGAATGGATGGTAAGGGAAATGTCGGTTCAGATAAGTGCGTCAAAAGCAACACACTCCGTAAAATTGATTGATTATCACGAATTCGGAGCTATTGTCTTGCAATGTAATAATGACGATCAACAGTTGTATCCATTGCAATATATGAGTCGTAAGCCCAGCCGAACAACGCTCTCACGCTTACGAGCTGGAAGTACTCGCCATAGTAAACTAGTGGAGAGTTTACATTCTGGAAGGTGGATTAAGATTGTCACTGATTACAATGTTTTCGCCACGACAATGACAAAGGAGATCTCCAACTGAAAGTGGCTAGATGGGCTATGTTTCTTAAAGAATTTAATTACTAGATTGAACATCGTTCAGGTACTAAAATGAAGCACGTAGATGCGTTGAGCAGAATTGCCAGTTGTCGATATGTTAACTTACCTGAATAAACAACACAGAAGGAAGAACAATATTTAAGAGCTGTAGGAGAGATATTAAAGACCTCCGCTCATGAAGATTTTTATCTTAAACATGACAATGAAAATTATGTATTTATGTAAGAAACAAAAATGTTTTTAATTTATGCAGAGTTTTTTTTCTGTTAAATGTTTAGTAAATGTTTTCTTAATTCTATAAATTTTAGTTCAATATTATTAATTTTATAATTAATATATCTAAATATAAAACTTTAAAATAAAGAATAATCTGCTGATTTTATAATATTACATAATTTAAGCGTAATGTACTTAACGATGATAATATTTGAGCTCTTTATTATTAATTTTGAATTATTATTTTTTTATTCAAACGTATACTGGTTAAAAGCCGTTTTGTTTTGATATTATATTAGTTGAAAAAAAGCGTTACTAATTTATATAACTAAGGGATTTTTAATTTTTATACAGCAACGCAAATATTAAGCATTATTTTTACATGCATATTTTACGATAATAAATAATGAGAATATACAAAATAGTGCAAAAGAATATTGCAAAAATTCGTTAGGAAAATACAAAATGAAGGAAAATTATAAAACAAAATGAAAATATTTATATATATAGATTGTTAAATTAAAAATTCCACATCACTGAAAACATAATGTTTGCAAGCATTATACATATTTTATCAATCTGTTTACAAAAGTTAATTTTTTTTCCTCATAAATATTTATATATTAGTATACATATTACTCAGATAAAATTAGTTAATTAAAAGTACACAATCATTATTATTAATTAATATTATTATTATTTTTTTTGTTAAATATAGATAATATATAATTAATATTTTCATAAGGATTGCCCTTAAATTAATAGTTTTGAGCTCTATTGCTGAGGAGTTATATAAAGAGATTTTTTTTTAGTTAGTTAGTATATAATCCTACCTGATTTGCTAGGTTGGCTTGTGTCTAGTTTATCAGATATATCTTTATCAAATATCTCAAAGTATTCGTAACGTTTTGTTTCTCCATCCTTGATTTGGGTTCGCATTTGTTGGACTTGTGATCGTGTTTCTTCAAATAAAAATTGGCTAGATGATGCCCCTTGATATGTATCAGCAAAGGTACTGTCAAGGGTATCTATCATAGTATTTGAGCCACAGCTAGTCATACTACCGGACATTAGGGAATCATTTTCATTTTGATAGGTTGCATTTGTTGCTGTTGAGCTAGTACGATCAAGGCTTTCTGTACTTGTTAATAATAATTCTTGATCAGTTGGATTTATGTTAAGGGAATCACTAGAAATATCTTTTGTCATTTCTTGTTCTTGTGTAGTTGTAGTAGTTATAGTTGTGGTTGTTGTTGAGCTTGAACCAGCTGCACCACCACCACCACCACTGCTACTACCCCCACCATCACCACCAGATGTTACTGTTGTCGTTGTTGTTGTTACTGTTTTACTTTGAACAACTTGTGCAGGTCCTTGAGTGATCGTAGTTGTTGTGATCATAGTTTTTTGTTCTTTACCACTATCACTAAACATTTCCTTTTCAGTTTTTGTTACTTGCAGTGCTTGTTCAAGTTCAATTGAATCAATACTATCACGTCTAACATCTTGTAATATTTGCTGCTCTAGTGAATCAACATCTGATCGTGATGATCGTGCTGTTGCATCTTTAGAAATTTCAAAAGAATCAATACTACTGGTCATTATATCGCCACTTTTATTTATTTCAAGGCTATCACAACTGCCATGCTCAGAGCTTTTCTTATCCGCTTCAGTACCATTGGTAGATTTTGATTTTTTCAATCCAGATTCTAGACTGTCTGTAGATACTTCCATAAGATTCGAAGCTTCTTCTTCGCATTCTTCAAGTTTTGCTCTTATTAATGCTTCAATTTCTTGCTGGGTTTTTGGAAGTGTTCTTTCTGAACTGCTTGTTGATTGGGTTGTACTTGATCGAACCGAAGTAACAGTTGTTACTGTTACAGCACCAGCTTTCTCTTCACCATTACTTGATTTATTCGATTCATCAGATCTTGAAAGTAATAGAGCAGCTTCTTCCTTAGCTTTTATTTCTATCAAATGCGCTTCAATGCATGCATTTTCTAAGCCTTCAAATTCTTTTAGGCTTGATAGTGATACATCATCACCTTGACCCTGTCGGACCATATAACGTCGCGTAAAGCTGCCATTACTCAAGGAGTCTTGCGATCCTTGATGTGTCCTACGATTTTCTAAAGAAATAGCTTGCTCTAAACTTTCAAATTCTTGCAGGCTGCTCATCGATACATCATCATGTTCACGTGTAAAATACTTACGGCCAGCCAAAACATCATATTCTGGTGTGCTGGAGAATGAATCTTTGAAGCTACTTATACGACTACTTCCAACCTCAAATTCTGTATCTTCTTCCTTAATATCTTCTAATACACCACGTTCTAGCTCATATGGATATCTTAAGTGACTAGCATTATCTGACAGTTGCATTTCAACCCATCGCTTATTAACAGCTGAAGAATCTGACGTTTCAGCACCTTCAGCATCCTGTCCAGTTGGTGGACTTTCTTCAAAATCAAAATTCAAATCATCACGCATATACATGGCTGATCCTTCATTTGGTGCTGCTGGTGCTGATTTAACTAGAATCTTTTCTACTTCTTCATCGTGCTTTTGTACATACTTAACATTTTTTATGCTTATACTTTTACCCTCAGTATCAAATTCATTTGCTTCTTTAGCAACTTCTTCGATAATAACAAATTCATCCGATATATCTGGTTGTTCAAGCATTTCAAAGGAATCTGGTGAATCAGCTTTATCATCATCATCATCATCCTCATCTCTGGCATATTTTGTTGTAATATCAGCAATTGTCGATTCATATTGACGCTCGATCAACTCCTGATACTGATCTTCAGCTATTGAAAACTCTTGTTCTTTAGCATAATGCAGCGGTGCATCATCGGCCTTATGAAGTTCTTCTTGGGTTTTTACTTTATATAAAACTTTATCCTTAAATTCATCTAATTCTTCATCATCTTCGGAGTATTTACGAAGATCTTCAGTGATCGTAATATCTGGAATGTTTGAGTAGTCAAGCATATTCTGTGATGGTGGTCTTTCTAGGGCTTCGGCAGCACTTATCGATTCAATCTCCTCGGCAGCATCTTCAGCAATAATTTCACTTACAGATTCTGATGGTGTAAATGGACGTTTTTCCGGTTCTTGATCCTTTTCAAAAGTCTCATCAACACGCTTCTCTTTACTCTTCTTCTGTGTTGTTGGTACCTTATACGCTCTAGAATATTCCGATTCATATTGATCATAATCCGATTCTGATTCACTTTCTTTCTTCTCTTCCTTATAAACTTCCATTGCTTCTTTTGGTGCATCATCATCATCATCACCAACATCATCTTCTTCTTCAACTGATGATTCTGTTTGCTTAGCCTTCGCTGCTTCAATTTCCTTTAAAAAATCCGTTGTACCAAAAGCTGCACTTTCATTACGTTTATGTCCTTTACGCTTCGGTTCAATTTCTCCAGATTCTGTAGTAGTTGTTGTTGTTGTAATAACAGTTGTTGTTATTTGTGTATTAGCATAATTCTGATCAAAATCTTTACCAACTGAAGACGTCATTATC
The DNA here is from genome assembly GCA_949987705.1 of Thereva unica. NCBI lineage: Eukaryota > Metazoa > Arthropoda > Insecta > Diptera > Therevidae > Thereva > Thereva unica. The sequence continues at coordinate 147,521,544 of OX465282.1, forward strand.
ATACTATCAATTTTTTCGGTTTTTGCTGGCTCATCAAAAGATGTTCCGGTATAATCATCGCGTATTAATTGATGAATATCTGCACCTGTAAGTGAAGATGCACCAAGAGAACTAGCAAGATCTTCAGCGTTTTCAACAACAGTTTCAACACATGAAGCACTGGACAGGCTCATTGATAAGACACTGCCATCTTCAAGACTTGATGGGAATCTAGTATCTTCTAATCGGCTATCTTCAATGCTGGAACTAAATTTTTGTATTATATGAAATCCTTCTTTTTCTTCAGGCATCATATCCGGGGATTCTCTGACTAAGCTGGCTTGTTCTGATGGTTCCGGCTGAAATGTCATCTCTTGAGATCGTTTCATTTGTGATGGTATAGATTCATCTTCTTTATGATATTCTTCCATTAAAACCCCACAAAATTTATCTTCAAGACTTGAAAGTTTTAGCTCGCTATCATCAGCATCTAGTTCTTCATCATCATCACCTTCAGCAATTGATGGAACTAATGTTTCAGATATTTCCGATATTTCAATGCTGCCTAAATTGGCTGAACTTTCAGAGTCTAAGCTTTTCATGCTTTCATGTGAGCTCATCGTTTTACCACTGCTAAATGTACTAGCAGCACTAACATACTCCGTTGATTCTGGTAAAAGTGAAGCATCCATTGCTGTTTGATATTCTGAAGAGTTGCCATATGTTAAGAGCTGTTCAACATCAGACGATAATGGTCTGCTGTCGCTCCGCTCAAAGCTTTGGAAGTAGCTATCACCAGAACTGGAATGATCTAAGTCTGGTACAGACCATCGATTTGCCGAATCTGTTGCTTCTTTACGGATACGATGGACAACATCTAATTTTCCTGTGCTTTCATCTGCTGAAGATAACGACTGGAAATCTTCTGTTTTGCTTGTGTCGCCAGTTTCGCTGAAAGTTTCGCTTTTCGATGAATCTTTAACTTGATCTGATGACGACGATGATTCCGGCTTCTTTTCAGGTGACTCAGGCTTTGAAGATGACTCTTTCGGTTTATCAGGCATTGAACTACTACCGCTTGTACTTTCTTCATGGAATTCTTGTATCGGATCACTCATATACTTCATCGATGGTAAAATTTTAAATTCAAACTCTGATGGTGATTGCTTGATCAATTTACCATCTTTAACAACTTCAATTAGTTCTTCTTGTACAGCATCTAATGACTCTTTAACTTCTTCAAGAGTCTGCTCAACCATACTCTCATCAACTTGACTAGGATCAATTAAAAGTGACTTCTTATACGTCTCTTTTGAATCTTGATAAGTTGTGAATCCCTTAAAACCCTTAACCGGTGATAAAACCGGCTTTGGTTCACCAGTATCTTCATGCTTAAATGAAGATTTCACAAAACTCTTTTCTGATAATTCTAATTCGCTTTTATCCAAATTTAATTCTAATTTTGGTTCAAATTTCACTTTATGCTCCGATGATTTAAATGTATCTTCAGATTTTTTCAAAAATTTTTGTGTCTCTTCAAATTTACTATCATCAGCAGCATCTGTATGAATTTTGTGCGTTTCTTCTAAATGTGCTTGTTCAATAAGCTTTTCTTCTTTTTTACTGTGCGTTTTTATAATTACATCTTCATTTTCAATATCTTGTCTAATTATTTTAGAAATATCAGTCTCAACAGTTACGCTACTTATTTTATCATCATCTAATTTATATTCACTTTCACACACCTCTTGGGCTATAACACTTACACCATCTTCAATTAATTCTTCATATTTTTTATTCTCAACTATTTCCGAACTGTACAATTGTTTTGTTGTTACTTGGGATGTTTCTTGAATTTTTGTCTCTTCAATACCAGTTGTTATTTGTGATTCTAGCACTTCAGCTGTATGCATTTGAATATCTTCATGTACAGCCTCTTGAAGCATCGGGGCAATTTGTTCTTCAATATATATATGCTCAGTTACAACTTGCTTATGCGATGAATCTTCATACTTAATATCTTTCTGTTCTGTTGTTGTTGATTTCATTGTTGTTGTAATTGGTGTATCTTCTTTTTCGAAGAACTCTTTTTTCATACTTTCAAGCTTTGCTTCTTGAAGTTTTTGCTTCTCTTCAAAAATACTTTCAGTCTTATATTTTGTACTACTATCTTCATCTTTAATATCTGATGGTTCTTCACCAGATTTTGATGAAGATACGGTTGTTGTTGTTGTTGTAATTGTAGTTATAGTTTTTGTTAAAATTCCGCTATCACTAGATTCGCTAATTTCTTCATGTTTATCAATTTTTGTTGTTGTAGATGAATCTTCAGTTTTTTGTGAAGCATCTGAAAATATTATATCTTCTTCAATTCGTTTATGTGTCTTGCCTGTTGTATAATCAATTTCAGAAAATTGTGCTGCAATTTCTTCTAATCTTATATCTTGTAAATCAATACTAGAATCTTTAATAGTAGGTATTGATTCTAGTGATCGTGCTTCATGATCTTCAAGCTTTGTATCTTCACATTCGGACGTTTTAATTTTTCTATAGTAATTGCTAGGATCTGAAGTCGTTGCATGAATTTTTTCTTTTTCTAAAAATGTTTCACATTCTAAAATATCATTTCGGGTTTCAGAGTCTTGACGGAATATTTTCGTTGAAGGCTTTTCAATTTCTAATGGAATGTAATCAGTTTTGTATTGTGCTACTGTATCTTCAAATGGTTCTGCCTTTCGTAGTAGTAGTGGAGAATCTTCAATTGATGATTCTTTACCTAATTGCTGTTGTGGAATGCTTTCTTCAGACTTTTTAATTGATATTGTTTGTGAAATGTCTTCGATTATTTCTTCTTTTGTAATATGATGTGAAGCAGAACTTTCTTCAGTTGATCGTTCCAAAGATTTTTCTTTTTCTTGTGGAATTGCTTCAAAAGACTCTTGTTTCTCGATTGGTTTTATTGTATCTTCAAATGATTCTTCTTGATGTATTTGTAGTAATTTATCTTCAACAGGTTTTGTTGGTGTTAGTGTAGGTATATCTACGAAAGTAAGAACTTTCGGTAGAGTATCTTCACCAGTTTTTTCCATAATTTTCTTCTCTGGTATATCTCCTAGTGAATCATCATCCTTAATATGACGTGGTGCAATTGGTGGTGTTATTTCTAGTTTATCATCATGTTGTTTTTCGCTGCTGTCATCTTCATGCTCAAGCGAATCCATGCCTCGTTCATCATCGAATGTATCATCATAACCTTTATTATCAAAAGCATATTCATGACGTTTATCAGTTATAGATTTTGTTATAATATTTGTGCTAGACTCACCGATATAGAAGCTAGCTTGCTTTTCACTAGCCGCTTGTGCATCTTCATCTTCATCATCCTTACTTTCCGGTGCCGGTTTTATGCCATCATCATCTTCATCAGTTTCAAATGATTTTTTATGTATTTTATCTAAATCCGGGAATGTTTCATCTTCAATTCTTTCGCTGATTTCCGAATCATCATCCTTATGATATTTATCATCAATCAACGATGTATGAGCGCTACGTGTTTCCGAATATTCAACTTGCTGTTCTGATGATATCTTCGAATCATGACTACTTGACTTAACTGAATATACTGATTCCTCACACTTAACCGTTTCAATAGTCTTAATTTGCGATCGTGGTTTTGGTACTGGTGCTGCTACAGTACCAGTATCAGATTGTACTGATGATTCAAGTGATTCCCAAAACTTTTTACTTTGCTTAAAATCAACATCTTCAATAATTCCCTCTTCTTTATCATCAGTTTTTATAATATGCGTTATTTTGTTTGATTCCTCAAAATGTCCAACATCAATTTGTGATTTAGATGCTTTTTCTTGTACTTCTAAAATATCGCTCGGTACAATTTTACTTATACGTGGTGTAGGTTTTGGTATATCTTGTTCAGTTGAAGCTGTATCGCCTCTTGGCTCTAAAATAAAAGCGATGAAATTGCGTGTTAGGGGAAGGTAGATTTTTAGCTTGCCGGAAGCAAAATTAACATCAGATAAGTTTAAAAAACAAAAACAAAAACAAAAAAAATATTTTCAAACTAATATAACAATTTGAAAAACACAAACAAAACATAAGAAAATCAACACAATCAAACAAAAAAACACATAGGTGAATCATAAATCCAAAAACCAAAAAAGTTAAACAAAAATGTTGAAGAAAATTTTCTTGTTTTTTTTTAGTAGAATTTTTTTTTCGTTTTACGTACATTTTTTTTCTGTATCGTTTTTTTTTTAGGTTGGCCATATTTTTTTCATGCTGTGTGTGATTAATGTGGTTAGTATTTAAATTGTTTAACTCAACATATAAAATCATAAAAACAACAATCAAAAAAGAAAATAAAATTTTTGAAAAAGATAATTGCTTTGCTTTTTGTTAAACGACCTTAAAAGTTTTGTATAGTGGTTAAGGAGATATAAGGTTTGTGCTGTTAAACTTGCACTTCTAGAAAAGATTTCACTCTAAACTCAAATCTCAATTTAGTGGATACAAAATAATTTTCGCTGAAGAATTGAACTCAAGTGTTTTTAAAAAAACTTATTCTAATGTCTTCAATTGCACAAGACAAATTCCCTATACTAAAATTGTGACTAGTCACAAGTCACAGCTTTGGTGACCCGCTTTTAGTTCTTATGAACTTTTTCTTTTGGTTTCTATGTCAATGTTGACAGAAGCTACGTCTACTTCACTTCTACTTCGCTTCTACGCTGCAGGCTTTCACAAGTAGAGATTCATCACAAACTTGTGATTGCGTTGTGACTTGTGACTGTTTTTAGAATACGGGGGAAAATTGTATCTGTGTGTTTAAAACTTTGATGTATGCCTAAATTTATCAAAAGAAATTGTTAATAAAGTGGTTTTTGTGAGAAATTACACGCAATTTTTTCCCCAAGAAACAGTGTAAATTTGCAAGAAAACTGGGTTAAAGTTAGTTAGTAAAACATTTAAAAAAACAACACCACTAAAGACTCACATTCACTTACAGGCCGCCGGCAGGCCAGGTCGGCAGGCTTCGGCCCGATGAAGGCCACACAATATTCAGTCTGACTGGGGGATTAGGACTTCAGGTATCCACCTGACAGGCCGTGGCATGCAGGTGACCTCATGGTTCCCTATAGACATAAAGGTGAAGACGGCAGTTTAGCATAGCAGGTTGTTAATTCAAGTGCAAAAATTTGCATGGCATCAACGAAAACTTTAAAGGCACAAACAGATTGGCTTGAGACTAAATAGAAGTGCTGCGGTGGTAGCACGTAAGTTGTTTCAATCGACCTTTTCATACAAAAATTCAAGTGTTACTAGAGTTTTGGTATCAAGAGGTCGATGGAAACAGCTTATACGTGCTACCACCCCAAATCTTCAGCCAAAAACTGACGACAAATGGGCACACATATAAAGATTTTTATCAGTTTTCTTGGATTGCAGGCCCCATCCAGTTGAAAGGTGGTCAAGGTGAAAAATTTAGGCCACGGCTTGCCGTCGACTTGTGTATGATAGAGGGCCTTAAGATATGGCTAAATCCTACACAAAAAAATTAATTCGAACGGCAAAAGGTAGCATAGTAGAATGCGATTTTTATTGTATAATGGTAGTTTATTTTTTTTTTGTAGATAAAATAGATCGTAAGCGTCGTAATGCATCATCTGATCGGTCCTTGTCAAGAAAAATAACGAAAATTAATGTCAGCCACAAAGATGCTGTCAAAATCACGCAAGCTTGGATCGACGATCGCTGATCAAAACAATTGCATTCAATCGAGGCGATTCCACAGAAGAAGAAGATGAACTCCAACAAGAACTTACTTCTGTTTTGTGAACAGCTAGCTGTGACAACTAGTTGAAATATTAAACACGTTCATAACAAAACAAGCAAAATTTTCACAATACATGTTGTCTCTTAGCAATATTATTCAGTTTACAATTCCAAGCGATGCAGTCCGTCGACCTTGTTGTGGAAGCAGATGAAGCGGTTATAGAATTTATTTCACGAGCCTAGCCCGACTGCCCCATGTGGACCCGTGCCCTAAAGTCAGCACGAGGGATCTAACCCCTTGCCTCATGCGCCTTTCGTCATAAGGAATGCCCCATTTTCATTGCTCCTCGATTCCGAGTGGAAAACGGATTTCGCAAAATTTGAGAATTTTGGGGTGAATATGTGAGTAATATCTGCGCCGGTGTCGAAAACTTTATATTTTTACACGCGAGTGGCGTTTTATCAATACGGTCTCCCAAACTGAGTACTAATTACGTCCAATGCTGCTTAGCCTATGTAATGGAATTAGAACCGGTCTATTGACTATGCTTACCCTTCAGGGATGACCGAAATATGAAGCAATCCAACAACAAAAACTAAAGCCTAGTGTTCAGTTCAATTCACATAAGCGGCTTCACCGGCAGTTCGTGCTTAAAATTGTTGATACTTTTTTGCCAGAAGTCAGAAATGCAAAAGCACTGGAGTGGCATTCCACTATTCCAGTTGATTACTTTCTTTTGAGCGAGCTATTAACTAACTTCAGTTCGATATCAGTTGGACGAATTGATATTTGTTTACCCTCAGTTGAATACATATGTGGAAATTGTATGCGAACTGAGGATATTTTTTTTTTCAAAGTTCAGTTCGCCAATTTGCTCGAACTTGCGTAGTTCGGCCGTTGAAGACGGGGTATTAAGGTATTTCTTTAAGACTCAATATACCATTAGATCCATGGCGGCCGTCTCAAGAGGGCGAATTACTACTTTCTTCACCACCCCCTCGACATGGGTATCAAAAAAAGGGTATGATAAGTAGATTACAATAAGCAATGTAGGCTTAATATACCGTTAGCTCCATGGTGGCCGGCTCATGACCCATGTACCCGCTCTTTGAGGCATTTCATCTGTTTAAAATTCATATGTCGAAGAAAAATACCAAGTCAATGGATGGTTTTAATTGGCAATATCAGTTCTAATGCCCTATTCATTCAATTGGTCTGGTTATCCTTTATTCTTTATATTAAGTAATATATTAATGACACAAAATTATGATTGAAACTTAAGGTGGTAGGAATTCGTAACTTGCTTTAGTATTTTCGCACTTATAATTTTTCAGCTTTCATTTTAGCCAGAAATGATTCCGAACGAAATGTAAGTGTTCAAAGGCGAATGGAAATGTATTCCAAAATTTTTGTTACAATCAATGAAGTTTTGTATATATATAATAAATTGAAAAATAAAGCAGGGAATATATTTACAAAAAAAAAAAAATTAATTGAAATTTTTAAGGTCGCTTTAAGCACAGCAGAATAAACACAACAAAAATAACTTCATGTAAGCAAATAGAGCTCAAACATTTTTTCTTTCGCTTTTTTTTTTTGGTTTTCTTCAAAATTATTTCGTTGCAAAAAAAAATTTTTTTACAATTTTTTTTTTAATTTATTTTTGTGTGATTTTTTTTTTATTTATATATTCACCTGTTGGTAAATCTTGCAAATCATTATCAGGAGTGCTTAAACCAACATCAGCCGCTGTAGTTGTACCTGAAACACTTTCATCCCAGCTAATTTTTGAGAAATCACTTTGTAAATTACTAATTTCATCTTTACTAATAATATTATCAAAATCAACATCAAAACGTACAGCAGCATCTTCAACTTCATCATCGTCTAGCTGAGATGAAAGCCTTTCAAATTTTCTTTCAATACGATCAATATTTTTAATATTAATAACATTATTTGATCGTTTATTATTTTTATCATCACTATCGTTATCATATTGTTCAATAGTAGTTGTAGTTATAGTAGTAGTAGTAATAGAAGTAGTAGGTTGTTGTGTATTATTTGTAGTTTCAGTTGTAATCGTTGTTTTTGTTGTTGTTGTTGTTGTATTTGTTGTTGTTAAATTCACAATATTTTGTTCATTATTAACACAAGAATTTTTATTATTAATATTATTATTAATTATTATTGAATTAATATCAACAGATGGTGATGTTGTTGTTGGTACAATAATAGTAGTTGTTGATGTTGTTAAAGAAGGAGGAGATACCGTTATTATATTATTATCATCGTTTACACTCATATTATCATCAAATGATTTTCCAGATAACGATTCAATTGTTGGCGACTTTACCATATCAATTCCATTAACATCACATGTTATCGCATAATGTTCACTTTCTGAATTGTAATCAGTGTTGCATTGCTGTGCATTTACAATTAATATGCTCTCCTCTAGTACGCTATCGATTAATGTCATTGCTTCATTACGTATGTAATCAATATCATCGCCTATTTTATTGTGTTTTTGGATATCAATCGATCGATATTTATTTTCGGTTCGATATGATTTTTGGTATTTCGTAGAGGATTGTTTGTAAATAAAATGGAAATAAAAAAAGAATAAATTTAAGTTAGATGTTTCTTTTGTTTTTCCTGTGATTTAGATTCTAAATATTTTTTTCTTTTTTTTTTAAATTTAATTAATTAAAAAAATTAAATAAAAATAAAAAAAAATAAATAATAAATAAAAATTATAAATTAATGATTAATAATAATCAATGTTTTGTTTTTGTCTATGGTGTGAGTGAGAGTTATGTGAGATGATTTTTTTTTGTTAGTTTATTTAAATATCAACCATTAATTAATAAAATTTTATTGAATTATATATTTACCTTATTTTTTGTGTGTATTTAAAAGTAAACATGCCTATAATTAATAATTTTTATTTGGACTGTTCCTTTTTTAAATTTTGAATATTTGTACGAATTTATTCATTTTCTTTAAATGCTGAAATATAAAATTTTTGCCAATAGTTTATATTAGTAGATAGTTTTATCTACGTTCTTTACAAATAGAATGATTTTGTAATTATACCAATATTGTCAATCTGAAAGGGTGTGCATTTACGAACTATTAATTGTACGGGTAGTTGAAAGAAGAGTTAAATCATTGCTTAACTATATAATAACTAAACAAAGTAAAGTTTTTATTGAATTTACTAAATAATCTTTTCTTTACTTTTGGAATTTCTGAAAACTGGGATATGCGAAATAGTCGTAATTTCTTCAGAAAATCTTCAAAAATTGAATGACAACTCAAAAACATGCATAGGAGATCGTAGCTTAGAGAGTTAACTATCCTAAGAAAACATTAGAGAACAGCCTTGAGGTCGTTCAGGATAGCGCAGCCGAAGTATCTCAATGATACGCTTAGAAGAAGAAACAACAACATGCAATAATAGTATTATGACGGACTTTCTACTAAACAATTTTAAATTGCATTCAAGGAAGGTTTTTTTATGTAGGGGAATATCCCATATGATAGGCCTATCGTGAACATGACCACCCCAATAACGGAAATGACCGTTCCGCCCTTCGAGCAAAGGCAATTGTAATTGAATAATTGAATTGAATTAGACTTCAATTGAATTGAATTGAATTGAAGCTTTCTGATAGCCTTTCACGCCAGATCAGAGTAGAACCTCCACAAAAAACATGTGTGCAAGTATTGTGTAGCGCAGCCCCACATGGCTAGTCCGATATCTCCCAACAGCCTAAGGTACGCGTTGTTTAGAGTAATAACGCCTCTAAAGACAAAAGGTGTTTTTAGCTTTTTGGCTAGCCCAGGACCTGGCACTGAGCACTGATTTCCAATAGGCTAGGTTCAGTTCTAAACGCCGCCCCCTTACCAGGAACCTAGACGTACACCTTGACAGAAAGATTCGAGAGCCCCATAAAGCGAGAGCCAGTATTTCATGGTCCAGCTTTCGAGTACGTCAAAGCAGCCTTTTTGTGGAAAACTTCCACGAAGAGAGTACTGGTGGTAGCTTGACTGTCCAAAAAATTGTAATGTTGGCGTTCTCCAAACTGGCATGTATTTCAGTCTGGAAAACGTAAGGCCACATAGTAGAAGTTTATTGGACCCCCCGGGAAGGATGGGTTCCTCTCGCTTAAAGTGATCTCATATACGCGACCTAAATTTCATTTGGAACCGCAGTTTGGCAATCGTACGTTCGGATACGGGGCCAATTAGAATGTTTGGTCTAACGTCGACGTTTCGATTAGATCTGAAGTCTCAAGGCTGAAGTCGGTCCATAGCAGCTAGGGAGAGGTCCGCACAGCCTGAGAAATGCAGAAATAAGCAAGCTGTTGCAGTCTGCTGCACTCATGGATCGTCGTGACCTTTTTGGTCAACAATTTTAACGGTCGTGTTGTACATCCAGTACAACATTTGCGACCTCATATATTGGCTTTACTGATGTAGTCTAGTTAAACGATCAAGTTCAGTATATTATCTAGCATAGCTCCTAGATATTTGAGTAGCTTTCGTTGATACGCAACTAGGACCTAAGGACGGCCTTATTTCAAGATACTTCTTGTTTTAACTAAAGTCAAAACATGATCCGAAAAGGAAACAATTATGGTTTAGATCCCAGTATGTGGTAAAGGCTAGTTTATATTTCATCGAAAGAACAATGAGCGATGTCGAATACAACTGGATACGGAAGGCTCATTTTTTTCGCAGAAAGTAGTGTGGCATGGCTCGCCATTTGTCTTTTAAGACGATGATTTCATGCGCCACTATTTTTAATTAAAAAACAACAGGTGATATTTCTTGGATAAATGGAAAAACTCGATAATCTAAGGTATCTTAAAAGAGCGGCGAAGGATCTGGCGTTTGAAACCTGGATGAGGCCCTCTCACAAAAAAAAACGAAACCTACGGATTTTACAAAAATCAAAACAAAAGCACCTGAAGCAAGTACATTCCGCTAACCAGTCGAAAAAGGCTGTTACGCCGACTGTTCCAGACTACCAAATGAACAAGCAGGTATACCCTATGCAAAGTGAACACTTTTCCTAAGCGGACGATATGATGTATCCTATTGTTAATCAGTTAAGCCTGCAAAATGTTGTATTGGGGCTACTCAAAGAGTGAATTGAATGTGAATTGAAGTAAAGAGGATATTTGTCAAAGTTTTCAAAATGAAAAGTGGGTAAAAAATTTTAAGATAGAAAAGGGTGGAAAGGATACAGGCTAATTTTATTAATGTTGCCGTTCCTAGCTCATAAATCGTCGTGGAACACCGGTCCGTCAAGTATGTGGTTACGTCATGGTGTAATGCTAGTATTAAGTTTACTTCGAAAAATAGATATAGATATCCTTGCCATATCAAGAGGGCGGATTACCATTTTCTTCACAGCTCCCTCGATATGGGTATCAAATGATGACAAGTACAATACAATAAGCAATATAGTTTACTCAATATATCATTAGAGATGGTGGCCATCTCAAGAGGGCGGATTGCTGTTGTCTTTAAAATCCCCTTGATAATGGTATCAAATGAAAGGGTATCATAAGTAGAATATAATAGGCTACGTCGTTAGATCCATGGCGGGCATCTCAAGAGGGCGGATTATTATTTTCTTCACAACCCTTTCGACATAGGTATTAAATGATAGGGTGTGATACAATAAGCAATATAGTATAATGATGATACCGTTAGATCCATGGCGGCCGTCTCAAGAAGACGGATTACCATTGCCTTCACAATTTTCCGCATGTATCTGTCATAATATTATCAAGATGTTCAAAATCGATTGCAAAATTTCACACACATGATTAAAAATCAGAAACTAATTAATAAGATAAAAAAAACTTTTTAGTATACCACGTTTTTAAAACGAACTAAAAAGTTTAAAATAATTTCTCCTAGCCCAATACAAATTTAGAACCTCATACATATTCCTAACTCTTGAAAGTCCTGAAAATTTGTGATTGTGAATTTGTAATAGCTACGAAAATATTTGTAAGATTTCAAACGAAAAAACGTGGGGCGCATACATGATTGATGCGAATGATTTCTCAACTCAGCTTCTCTACACTCTTTAGTATCGTCTATAACATGGGCCCCATGTTGTTTCGTTTTAAATCTTACAAATATTTTCATGGTAGATTCTCGGTGTCTCACTCGCAGACACTGATCGAAGAAGAAATACAAAAACTTCGACTACGGTGGCTTGGATATGTTTGCCGAATGGATAATAGCCGATTGCCACGTAAACTTCTCTGGAGAGACCATCATGAAGACTGGAGAATTCTGCGATCGGCACTGAAGAAAATCTGGCTAAAGAATATCGAGAGAGAGAGACCTAAAGAATCAACGATTATCAGTCACCGCGGCTCGAGATGTCGCCAAAAACCGGCACGAATGGAAACGAATCGTGAATAGAGTTCGAGACCCAGCGGTACCGACAGCAGCGTATCTGTTGCGGGGACATCCCCCTCGAACCGCCAGCTAATAGATCAAAGAAGAAGAAGAAGAGACGAGTTGAATCTCATCAACCAATCGATGACATGCGCTTGGAGGAGTGGAGAAGAGCTAAAGAAAACTATGACAGGAAGAATCTACAGAGGGAAGAAGAAAGAAATGTGGGTGGGGAAAATGGAAAAGGCGAAGCACCGCGCTGCCGGGATTCGAACCCTGGACCTCTGCGATGGTAGCCAGGCGCCTGACTCCTAGATTACCGAGGCTCCACTTGGCGTTCTTCACGGAGAAGTACTAATCTTCAAACTTTCATGAAAGCCTTTAGGATACCCAAAATATTGATTTACTGAATTCGACCCAACTCTGCTACCTGGGTTGAGTTTGAAATTATGCATATCGACGCGTGTTTAGTAGTTGAGTAGTTGAATTTAGTTTATAGCAGCATCTCTGTTTGTAATTTCTGACGTGAGTAGAAAATTCAACTCAATCAACTATTGAACTCATCGTGTATACGTAGTAATAGTCAACTGACTCGTATGCAAAAGGGAATCAACATTAAAGACTTACAAGAAACTGTTCAAATAACAACAAAGTATTGAAATTTTTGTTCAAAACAGTTTAATTTTTAATTGTAAATTATTTGGATTAAACCTTTGTTTTTGGATCATAATGTTGTCATAAATGACATTTATCTACAAATAATATTGTTGCAAAGCGAACATAATATTTGCTTAGAGCATTTTTTTGTATATGTAAATCTATAAATAAAATTTTATATTTTTGTGCAATACCAGTAATTAGTTTTGTGCATAATAAATATTTATAAATAATATTTTTACGGCCATCATTTGTAAAAATCTCAGGTAATTACTATAATTGTAGAAATTTGTAATTACTATATATTTATATAAAACAAATTAAAAATAAAATAATAAATAAGTAAATATATATATGTATATATAATTAATTAAGGGTTGATATTAAAATATATAATATTAAATGAATGGTGTTTTAAGATGAGAAAGCTGTGCATTTAATTTTAATTAATTAATTTTTTTTCATCACAATTTAATTTTTTTTGACTCTTGCTTTCATCACTCCATTTGTACCATATTTTTTTTTTTTGCCCCACTAGCCTTTACGGGCTAGGGTGGTGGATTTATACAACTTTTTTACCTTGCACCCAATTTTTAGAGGATACCACTAATATTCACACACAGCATGGCTTATTAAAATAATTATTTAAAAATGTTTTTAATGAAGATGAAGCCTGTACTTTAATGATGATTAAGAAAGTATAAAAAACTAGAAGTATTTTTTTTTTATATAAAAATAATAATTTGTTAAAAAACACTGATATGAGATGATACATGATGATATATATTAATAAAAATTAAAAAATATAAAATTAAAATTAAAAAATTATGAAATAAACTAATTTAAAATTTTTTTTCTTGTTGAAAAAAATATATAAGGATTTATTTTTTGTTGGTATCGTAAGATTTTTTTTTTGTTTTTTGTTTTTTGAAAATAGTAAATCGAAATATTTGTTGAAATCTCAGGGATGTATAGAGTGAAGATTATTGTATCTTACCTTTTGAATGTTCAGAGGGAGATGATTGACCATCATTATAATCATCTTTAGTTACTTCTGTTATTTCTTCTAAATTGGGGGGAAAAAATGCAATGTAAAAATTAGAAATTGTGGGAAATTTAGCGTTTTTGATTTTTTGATTTTTGATAATTTTTTACTAGGAGGAGAATAGAGGTTGCTTGTTGTACATCCGCATTTTCATTATTATGTATATTATTATTTTTTTTGGCTATAGGCATAAACAAAATAAATAAAATAAACATGAATTATAGTAAGAAATATATAGCGACACTTTTTTTTAGTACATTTAAACGGGCACATAGTATGTATGTATATATATACAAATCGTTATAACGCAGTTATGAATAAATATATAAGTATATGATATCGAAGCGAGACTATATAATATATAATGATTTTTGATTTACTCTCATATTATGTGTATATATTACCCACTGGATGATTAAAATTATATTACCTTGATTATTATCTGGTAATAAATCTTCATCTAAATATTCAACATCTGTATGCGTATCATGTACATCTTTCATTCCTTTTATATGATTTTTTTCCTTATCGATATTAAATACATTTCCACATTTTTCATGTACAAATGATACACTACTTTCATTCAATGCTTCCTGGAATTTATTCGATGTTGCTTGATCCGATTGTTGAGATATATTATTATCATTAAATGGATTATCTTCAACATCTGATGTTAAAAAAATATCTTCAGTATCTGTTAGTTCTTGTGATATTGCTGCTGCATCTGATTGAATTGGTAATGGACGTAGAATTGGACTTGGTCGTCTTTCAGTTATATTACCATTTGCCTTTAATGCTTCTATTGATGTTACTGTAGATCGATAAACATCTTGCATTGGTACAATAGCATCAGATTTTTGTTCATCATTATCATCAGATAAATCTTCAATGCCACTAATACATTCAACATCAGTAAGATAATCTTGTGATTCATTTTGCTGGACTGGTTCATCAGTATTTGGCAATTGCCGGCAATTATTATCATTCTCAAAATCACTAACATCTAAATCTTCAATATCTGTTATATTTTGTTCTTTATTCACTTTAATATCTAAATATTTTGATTTTTGTTTATTTTGTGTTTTTGAACGTGTCTTCTTTCTTCGTACAGTACCAGCTATAAAAATTTCTTCAATATCTGTTTTCGGCTCAATATCCGAATATTCAATCTTTTTTTGACTTGTCGATTTTATTTTTTCAGAATTTCGTACAGCTGTATTTTCAATAACTGTATACTTTTCAGATACTGTCTGAATATTACGTTCATCAAAAATATCTTCTTCACATCCAGATAAATCTTCAGTATCTGTTAAACCTTTATCATTGAAACAGCTTGAATCAACATCTAATAACATATGTTTTTGTAATGGCATAACATTTGTTACAGGGTCACCACTTTCATCTTCTTTAACAATTGTTATTTCATTTAATGGTGCTGGAATATTTAAATCAGATATTTGTTGCATTTCGTGAAACAATTCGCCAACTTCACTAACATCAAGATCTTCTATATCTGTAAGTGATGTTATTGAAACTCTAGCTCTTGGTATAACTAGTTCGTTATCACTTGAGTTGTCTTCGTCTGATGAATTTAGTCTTTCAATATCAGTTAGTGGATCATCTGGGTTTGAGCCTACACTTAACAGTGGACTACGAGATTTCTCAAAGCTTTTCCTTCGACAAGGTTGACTTTCAGTAACGAATGTTATATCTATGGTCGGACATTCTGGTATCACAAATATTTCATATTTCAGATCATCTTCATCACCAGACACTATAATATCGTCAATTTCTGATGATGGTCCATCGTCTATGCTAATGTCCTGCATACAGCATGCTCCACAATCAGCTTCAGACACTTCACCATCGCATATTGCTGTCAAATCTAACTTAGCAACTTGCTCAGTTATCTGACAGTTTTCCAAATTTGGTACGAAATCAACTTCGTTATCATCTGTACTAACTCCAAGCTTTTCCATTTCATCACCAGACGTGTCATAATTTTCACAATCAGTAACACATCCTGGATCGTCTATCGACAATGCAGTCAAGAATGTTCCTCTCATGGTTTTACTACCCTGGTTACTAGATGTTCTATCTCCTAACTGTATTTTTTCATCAGTATATCCTTGATCCAAAAATTCTTCGAGTGAAAGCTGTATCTCTGGAAAAGCTTCACTTTTTTCATCATCTGAATCATCATAATCTTCAATATCTGTTACAGCTGGCGAAGCTCTTTTTGGCTTCCTTAAACTTTTCTTCATACTAAGATAACATTGTTCTTCATCATTCGAATCAAGGCATTCTACATCAGTATGAGTTCCTCTAATATCACAATCACTTATATCGCAATCGGATATATCCCCTGATAAATCTTCAGTAATTGCTATAGTTGGTATATTTGACATTATGGTAAATTATAAAACACAGTTTCGGTTGGTGGTTAATACCTATGTGGTAATAGTAAGTTTTTGTTCACAATTTTAATCAAAACAAAAATGTTTGTTTGTTTAATATAAGTATATATAAAAATTTAACTTAAAAATATCCTTTTTTTTTATTTTTATATTTTTTAGAAAAGACAAAACACTTAACTTATTTTTTTATTAAATTTTTCAAACGTTCTCTTGTTGGGCTGATTTGGTTTGTTTGAGTTAATAATATTTTTATTTGTGTTTTATTGTGGTTTTATATTATTTTGTTAAGTAAATAATAATTTTAATTTTTATTTTGTTGTAAATATAATTGTTAGTTTAATAATTATTGTGATAATGAGTGCAATCTGGTGATTGAGTTTAAGAGCTTCAAAGCTAGTTTGTAGTAATCTCATGTAATATGTTTCGTTAATTTCTGTTCGTTTGTTCCTTTTTAAATATTGCTTATATTTTGATAAAAAAAATTTGTGTTTTTTTAAAACCTTGTTTGATTTAATAAAACTCATTTAATTATAGTAATGAATTCGAATATAATTAAAATTAAGGACTGCTCATGTTTCTATTATTAATACATCTCTAGTTAATATATAACGTCTTATAAATGTGACGCGTAGATGTCAGCACTATATAATGTTTTGTGGCGACCACAGAGCCATCGATATGCCAACACATAAAACCATTAACAGTACGGCAAGAGACCAGCGGTGTGCTAGGCAGAATCGGATGCAGCGTTCGAACAATGTAGACAGCAACTGGCCAAGCAACGTAAATCAAGCACGCAGCGGAAAACAAACCGTCATATCTAACTACAGACGCATCTGACGAAGCAATAGGTGCCACCGTTGAACAAGTTATCGACAATGAACGGAAACCATTGGGATATTACTCAAAGAGGCTTACAGAAGCTTACAGAAGCGAAAAGAAAATATAGCATCCACTAGCTAGGACCCGGTACCACTCGCTGCACCCATAAGCCAATAGTAGCCAATAAAAACCATCCATTGACTTTGTATTGAGATATGAATTTTATGCAGATGAAGTGCTTCAAACAACGGATACATGGGTTTGAGACGGCCGCCATGGATCTAACGGTATATTGTATCATAATCTTTCATTTGATACCCATGTCGAGGGGTTATGAAGAGGAAGTGGTAATCCGCCCTCTTGAGACGGCCGCCATGGTTCTAACGGTATATTGAGTATACTACATTGCTTATTGTATTGTATTCTACTTATCATACCCTTTCATTTGATAGTGGGGGTTGTGAAGAAAGTGGTAATCCACCCCCTTGAGACGGCTGCCATGGATCTAACGGTATATTGAGTATACTACATTGCTTATCGTATTCCGCTAATCATACTCTTTCATTTGATACCCATGTCGAGGGAGTTGTGAAGAAAGTGGTAATCCGCCCTTTTGAGACGGCCGCCATGGATCTAATGGTATATTGAGTATATATTGCTATTACTATATTGCTTATTGTATTTCAATAAGTTTCAATAGCATCATGGCCTATCTATTGTTTGACAGCTGCGTAAATTTGAAATTGTCAATTTAATGACAATTTTGCATTTACGAAGCTGTCAATAGGTGGGCCATGAAGCTATTAAAACTAAACTGAAGTGAAAATTCCCAAAATAGGGAATCTTACGCAAAGGTAAACTCAGGTGGCGCCACCGAAGTATAACGTAAACAAACAACAACAACATAACAGATACAGCAACAAAAATATAATATTCATCTATTGGCCCATCTCAAATGCTTCTTTAACATAATCTTCAGATCTAAGGTGATCTGGATAAAGTCTTGAATGTTTTGTACCGTTAAACTTTTTGCAAGGTACAGCTATATCCCATAACTCCCGTACTTTTTGGTCTTTAGGAAATAAAATGAATCCGTAATATTATTGCAACCAAATACGCAACACTGATGCATATTTATTAGAATATAAGATTCTATCATTGAGTAACCGAAAAATCACAATAATCAAGAACTGTCTGACAGAGAAGACAAATGTCACTTCATGTTTACGTTATAATACATTGGCGCCCCTAGCGGGAGAAATTTCCAGTAAGGTTCCCTATTACCATTTTTTTAGATTTTTCAGCTGTTCCTTTTTGGTTGAGGGTATAAAAAATAGTAGGCGCTGAGACCAAAGCATACTGCGATGTATCGACAGGTCAGATCAGGCCATATCTGCCAAAATCTGCACTATTCCAGTGGCAGTGGAATGGGCGAACTGGAATGAAAAAATCAATCCAGTCACTGTATTGTATTGTTCACTGAAATGGGTACATTCCAGTTCCGGTTCACATTATTCCAGTGCCATTCCAGCGCTAGATTCGATTTCTGGAGTGGATTGCTACTGGAATAATGTAAACCGGGCATTTTGGAACTAAAGCAATGCATGTTTACAAAAAACCACTATGTGTCCATTGTTCAACGTTTAACCCTGCGCTGAATTGGTCGTCTACACTATTCCAGTGGTGCTGGAATGAAAAATTAGACTGTCAATCTAGTCATTGGACTGGATTGTTCGCTGGCATTGGTACTTTCCAGTTAAGGTTTGGCGATTTTTCTGATATATTTGAAAATTGGGATTTTGAATCGCGCATTTTGGCATATGGATCTCTCACTTCTACTTAAATTTCAATGTGAAGCTCAATCTTAGTGCAGAGCTCATTACAATGTTAAAGTTCTCGCCTTAAACTATGGGAAATGAAAGCGCATTTGGAATTGTGATTGAGAATGTAAATGAGCCGGTTTTGCAATTTTAAACAAACGCAGTGACGTTGCACGCCACGCGGGCTTGTCTCTAGCCCGACTCTCACTGCGCATGGAAACGGCGATTTTGAGATTCCCTTCTTTTATGGCGCGGGGTATATAATGAACTGGGGCTTAAAATGGAATTTAGGCTTCAAGCAATTAAGATGTCTGAAGAATTCGTGGTTGATATGAGCTGGTTAAGTTGGGGTTTAATTGGTGTATTGCAATTAGAATATGTACTCTAAACCACATTGAAACAAAGCTGCTTCAGCTGCTAAACTGAGAATCGAATGGATTCATTTAATAAACTGAGTTTTAAATTCTATGAAGAACATGAGCTTTGTTGCTTTTATATTATTCCTAATGCTACAATTATGGACCTTGTAAAATGAGTGTTGCTTCAATTTCCACAAGGTTTTAAAAGAACTAGTTTGTGTTATTCTCTCATATAATTTTTTTACAAACTCACAGAAATTAACGATGATTTTGATTTTTCTATATAACTATAATATTTTATTGCACATTCTTATATATGATTGCCGGCCAAAAGATTAATGAGATTTATTTAAAAAAAATATATATTATGTATATCTTTAAGCTCAGGCTTACATGACCTTTAAGTATTAAAAAGAAATTGCTCAACCCTGAAAAAATCAATAACCAATTTCGAAAGCCTATGATTAATGGGGTAGAGAAAAAAGAAATGTGTGAGTGTGCTGTCGATGATTAATATTTTTGTTGACCAAAATAATTGATATTTAATATTAATAAATATCTTTTTAAGGCAAACCAAAAAATCTTCAATTACCTGTTTTACTAACACAGTCATAGTCAATTTTATGCTTCAGCTGGGACGGTGACGATGATCGATAATCGAGCATCGGTGATATATGACTCTCAGTGATGATCTCTGTCGAACAGGATGGATCAGTATTTATGGATGTCTCATTTTCGTCTTCTTCGGTTGCCTGTAGATGCAGATCAGATTCTCTCAAGCGTTCTTCAATTAATTGCAGTGGCCTTTTTGTTGGTTTTGGTGATGCGGGACTTGCAGAACGTTTTCTTTCATAATCAGATGAATATGATGGTAACGCTACTGAATCCGATAAACTAGAATCAGTTGTATCGATGAAACTTACATCGAAATCATTATATTTGTATTCGTTAGCCTTTCTGATGAGCTCGTTGGTTCCGAGGGGCTGTCTATATATAACTTCAATTGATTTTGATGAGTCCATTGTTCTGGTAAATACTTCGCTTGTTGTTATGATTTTTGTACCATTATCAGTTTTTGGTTTTGCTTGCCTACTTGGACTGGACGGAAGCGAGGATGGTTCTATTCTTTTGGTTGGGTCACTAGTTGTAAGGCAATCTTTATTTGCATATTGAAGAGCTGATGAACATCGCACAGAAATATCTTTAGTTTCGGAAATTTTTGTCTCTTGTATTCTAGCGTTATGCAATTCTTTTGATTTTTTAGTTGCTTTAAGTGATTCGGCCTTAGTACGCCTACTTATATGTGTTCTTCGCGAGTCGGGCTTTAAGTCTTTTTTATGATCAGTAACTTCTTTTGGAATGGAAGAAGGTATTCTAGTCTTTGTAGTTCTTTCTCTCTCAATTTTCATAGTTTGTCGCATTTTGCTAATATTTTCTAAACTTTTCTGGGTTTTATCTAATGCTAAGGTTTTCTGGGTCTTAGCAGGTTGTTTGGCTGGCATTGGTTTTGATTGCTCGTGCCTCTCTGACGAACTTGTCTGGGAACGGGTCTTTGTCTTCTTCGATACAGTCATAGATTTAGAAGCAGCAAGTTTTTTTGCTTCAACCTTGCCTTTAGTTGCTGCTATTTCCTGGGTCATAGCTGTCTTTTTAGCAGTTATTTGGGCATTGGCTACGGTTGTCTTCTGTTTTGCTGGCGATCTCATAACATCAGGATAACCTTGAGGTGTTGAGCTTCGGCTTCTTTGATTGCGCGGGGAGCTTGATCGATATTCTTGCATATCAACAGTTTTGCCAGTTTTTATGTCATGTGATAGAGTCGACTGCATGTAGCCAAACTTTCTTGATAATGGTGACGTAAATACAGGATGATGTTCAATTTCAAATCGGTTATCTTTGGAGATGGTGCTCTTAGTAGGCTTAGCACTCTCACCTGATTTAGTTCTCTTTCTCTGTGGGCTTACATAAACTTCTCTCTTATTCTTATCAATTTTTTCACTTGTTGTCTTCTTATCAACTAAAGTTTGACGTTCATATGATAAATTAAACGCCTTCACTTTTGTTGTTTTCTGTGTTTTTCGTGGGCTGGATGGTAAAGGCTGCTCCCACGGTTTTTTGTACTCTTTCTCTCCTTCAACTTCTTTCTCTTTCTTCTTAGCCTTTTCCTTTGATTTTTCAACAACCTTTGCAGGCTTTCTAGGCTCTCTGTATGCAGCGTAAATTGATGTTGCAGTTATAGGCTTTGATGGTATTGAAGTTATGGCAAATTTATCATCCTTTTCTGAGAATCTTTTCACGGTTGTAGGTTTGCTCAATTTGCTTGATTTTCTTGTAACAGGCGACGCAGAAGCTTGCCTCTCTACCTTATAACTTTCTCGTGAAGTTGATCTTGGCTTAGCTACTTCCTTCTTTTCCTTCTTCTTAACAGTAAGCTCTTTATCTTTTCGAGCTATACGACTATGGGTAGCTGCGGGGGGCACTTGATCCTTAATTTGTCGATCATCGTCTTTTCTATATTTGACTGGACTTGCATCAGCTCTAGGCTTTGGAGCTTTGCTTTTAGGAAGTTTTGATTCAGTCTCAATTTTAACAAAATAACTAACGGAAGTACTCTTTACTTTTTTTGGACGTAATGGCTTTTTATCTTCCAAACCACGCTCTTCTTTCGCAAAAGGTTGATATTTTGCGGGAAAAGCTTCAAGACTATCCAAACTATTAAGACTGTCAGAATGTGGTAACTTATCTTCCTTCTTTGAAATTTCTAACTGCTTATAATCTACCAAGTCTCTAGTGTCAGAGTCAAAGTCAGTCCGGTCTGCTAATTGTTGTTGTTTGGTTTCACCGTCACCCAAGTGAGAAAGGGAATCTCTAGATACATCTGCAGATAAGGAAGACTCGTCAAGCGAAGAATAAGTCGGTGCAACCTTAAGTGTTTTGGCCGACACCTCACCACGGAAGATTTTTTCAGTATAGGAAACAGGTCTTTTCAAAGAAATTTCTCTAGGTTTCGCTAATTGTTCGATTGAATCAGAGAGAAACTCAGAAGATTCAGAAGCTTCGTCTAAAGGAGATCTGCCATCGGAAGTGTCAGACATGAAAACAGATTTAAAAGGTTTCGACGGAGACACAAGAGATAGAATTGCATTTCTACCAGTAGATTCAGACGATGTATCTTCCGTAACATAAGAAATAATAACGGGTTTACGTTCGATTTCTTCTTTGGGAGATGGAGCAATGTCGGCACGAGACACCTCCACAGGTGAAAGCAATTCTTTCTCCTCGATTGTCGGTTTATCGGAAGATTTTGGAGCACCAATAACCTCTTTGGTTACAGTGGTGACCACAGTCTCTTTGACAATTTCCTCGATTGGCGATACAGGTTTCTTGCCGATAGTTTCAGCTTCAGGTTCGACTTCTACTTTGGGAGATGGAGGAATGGAAACAGGAGATTTCTCCTCAGGTGAAAGTGGTTCTTTCTCCTCGGTTGTCGGTTTTTCAGGAGATTTTGGAACACCAATAACCTCTTTGGTTACAGTGGTGACCACAGTCTCTTTGACAATTTCCTCGATTGGAGATACAGGTTTCTTGTCGATAGTTTCAGCTTCAGGTTTGGGTTCGACTTCTTCTTTGGGAGATGAAGGAATGGAAACAGGAGCTTTCTCCTCAGGTGAAAGTGGTTCTTTCTCCTCGGTTGTCGGTTTTTCAGGAGATTTTGGAACACCAATAACCTCTTTGGTTACAGTGGTGACCACAGTCTCTTTGACAATTTCCTCGATTGGAGATACAGGTTTCTTGTCGATAGTTTCAGCTTCAGGTTTGGGTTCGACTTCTTCTTTGGGAGATGAAGGAATGGAAACAGGAGCTTTCTCCTCAGGTGAAAGTGGTTCTTTCTCCTCGGTTGTCGGGTTTTCAGGAGATTTTGGAACACCAATAACCTCTTTGGTTACAGTGGTGACCACAGTCTCTTTGACAATTTCCTCGATTGGAGATACAGGTTTCTTGTCGATAGTTTCAGCTTCAGGTTTGGGTTCGACTTCTTCTTTGGGAGATGAAGGAATGGAAACAGGAGCTTTCTCCTCAGGTGAAAGTGGTTCTTTCTCCTCGGTTGTCGGTTTTTCAGAAGATTTTGGAACACCAATAACCTCTTTGGTTACAGTGGTGACCACAGTCTCTTTGACAATTTCCTCGATTGGAGATACAGGTTTCTTGTCGATAGTTTCAGCTTCAGGTTTGGGTTCGACTTCTTCTTTGGGAGATGAAGGAATGGAAACAGGAGCTTTCTCCTCAGGTGAAAGTGGTTCTTTCTCGTCGGTTGTCGGTTTTTCAGAAGATTTTGGAACACCAATAACCTCTTTGGTTACAGTGGTGACCACAGTCTCTTTGACAATTTCCTCGATTGGAGATACAGGTTTCTTGCCGATAGTTTCAGCTTCAGGTTTGGGTTCGACTTCTACTTTGGGAGATGAAGGAATGGAAACAGGAGCTTTCTCCTCAGGTGAAAGTGGTTCTTTCTCCTCGGTTGTCGGTTTTTCAGGAGATTTTGGAACACCAATAACCTCTTTGGTCACAGTGGTGACCACAGTCTCTTTGACAATTTCCTCGATTGGAGATACAGGTTTCTTGTCGATAGTTTCAGCTTCAGGTTTGGGTTGGACTTCTTCTTTGGGAGATGAAGGAATGGAAACAGGAGCTTTCTCCTCAGGTGAAAGTGGTTCTTTCTCCTCGGTTGTCGGTTTTTCAGGAGATTTTGGAACACCAATAACCTCTTTGGTTACAGTGGTGACCGCAGTCTCTTTGACAATTTCCTCGATTGGAGATACAGGTTTCTTGTCGATAGTTGCAGCTTCAGGTTTGGGTTCGATTTCTTCTTTGGGAGATGAAGGAATGGAAACAGGAGCTTTCTCCTCAGGTGAAAGTGGTTCTTTCTCGTAGGTTGTCGGTTTTTCAGAAGATTTTGGAACACCAATAACCTCTTTGGTTACAGTGGTGACCACAGTCTCTTTGACAATTTCCTCGATTGGAGATACAGGTTTCTTGTCGATAGTTTCAGCTTCAGGTTTGGGTTCGACTTCTTCTTTGGGAGATGAAGGAATGGAAACAGGAGCTTTCTCCTCAGGTGAAAGTGGTTCTTTCTCGTCGGTTGTCGGTTTTTCAGAAGATTTTGGAACACCAATAACCTCTTTGGTTACAGTGGTGACCGCAGTCTCTTTGACAATTTCCTCGATTGGAGATACAGGTTTCTTGTCGATAGTTTCAGCTTCAGGTTTGGGTTCGATTTCTTCTTTGGGAGATGAAGGAATGGAAACAGGAGCTTTCTCCTCAGGTGAAAGTGGTTCTTTCTCGTCGGTTGTCGGTTTTTCAGAAGATTTTGGAACACCAATAACCTCTTTGGTTACAGTGGTGACCACAGTCTCTTTGACAATTTCCTCGATTGGAGATACAGGTTTCTTGTCGATAGTTTCAGCTTCAGGTTTGGGTTCGACTTCTTCTTTGGGAGATGAAGGAATGGAAACAGGAGCTTTCTCCTCAGGTGAAAGTGGTTCTTTCTCGTCGGATGTCGGTTTTTCAGAAGATTTTGGAACACCAATAACCTCTTTGGTTACAGTGGTGACCACAGTCTCTTTGACAATTTCCTCGATTGGAGATACAGGTTTCTTGCCGATAGTTTCAGCTTCAGGTTTGGGTTCGACTTCTTCTTTGGGAGTTGAAGGAATGGAAACAGGAGCTTTCTCCTCAGGTGAAAGTGGTTCTTTCTCCTCGGTTGTCGGTTTTTCAGGAGATTTTGGAACACCAATAACCTCTTTGGTTACAGTGGTGACCACAGTCTCTTTGACAATTTCCTCGATTGGAGATACAGGTTTCTTGTCGATAGTTTCAGCTTCAGGTTTGGGTTGGACTTCTTCTTTGGGAGATGAAGGAATGGAAACAGGAGCTTTCTCCTCAGGTGAAAGTGGTTCTTTCGCGTCGGTTGTAGGTTTTTCAGGAGATTTTGGAACACCAATAACCTCTTTGGTTACAGTGGTGACCACAGTCTCTTTGACAATTTCCTCGATTGGAGATACAGGTTTCTTGTCGATAGTTTCAGCTTCAGGTTTGGGTTCGACTTCTTCTTTGGGAGATGAAGGAATGGAAACAGGAGCTTTCTCCTCAGGTGAAAGTGGTTCTTTCTCCTCGGTTGTCGGTTTTTCAGGAGATTTTGGAACACCAATAACCTCTCTGGTTACAGTGGTGACCACAGTCTCTTTGACAATTTCCTTGATTGGAGATACAGGTTTCTTGTCGATAGTTTCAGCTTCAGGTTTGGGTTCGACTTCTTCTTTGGGAGATGAAGGAATGGAAACAGGAGTTTTCTCCTCAGGTGAAAGTGGTTCTTTCTCCTCGGTTGTCGGTTTTTCAGGAGATTTTGGAACACCAATAACCTCTTTGGTTACACTGGTGACCACAGTCTCTTTGACAATTTCCTCGATTGGAGATACAGGTTTCTTGTCGATAGTTTCAGCTTCAGGTTTGGGCTCGACGTCTTCTTTGGGAGATGAAGGAATGGAAACAGGAGCTTTCTCTTCAGGTGAAAGTGGTTCTTTCTCCTCGGTTGTCAGTTTTTCAGGAGATTTTGTAACACCAAAAACCTCTTTGGTTACAGTGGTGACCACAGTCTCTTTGACAATTTCCTCGATTGGAGATACAGGTTTCTTGTCGATAGTTTCAGCTTCAGGTTTGGGTTCGACTTCTTCTTTGGGAGATGAAGGAATGGATACAGGAGCTTTCTCCTCAGGTGAAAGTGGTTCTTTCTCCTCGGTTGTCAGTTTTTCAGGAGATTTTGGAACACCAAAAACCTCTTTGGTTACAGTGGTGACCACAGTCTCTTTGACAATTTCCTCGATTGGAGATACAAGTTTCTTGTCGATAGTTTCAGCTTCAGGTTTGGGCTCGACGTCTTCTTTGGGAGATGAAGGAATGGAAACAGGAGCTTTCTCCTCAGGTGAAAGTGGTTCTTTCTCCTCGGTTGTCGGTTTTTCAGGAGATTTTGGAACACCAATAACCTCTTTGGTTACAGTGGTGACCACAGTCTCTTTGACAATTTCCTCGATTGGAGATACAGGTTTCTTGTCGATAGTTTCAGCTTCAGGTTTGGGTTCGACTTCTTCTTTGGGAGATGAAGGAATGGAAACAGGAGCTTTCTCCTCAGGTGAAAGTGGTTCTTTCTCTTCGGTTGTCGGTTTTTCAGGAGATTTTGGAACACCAATAACCTCTTTGGTTACAGTGGTGACCACAGTCTCTTTGACAATTTCCTCGATTGGAGATACAGGTTTCTTGTCGATAGTTTCAGCTTCTTGTTTGGGTTCGACTTCTTCTTTGGGAGATGAAGCAATGGAAACAGGAGCTTTCTCCTCAGGTGAAGGAGGTTCTCTCTCGTCGGTTGGCGGTTTTTCAGGAGATTTTGGAACACCAATAACCTCTTTGGTTACAGTGGTGACCACAGTCTCTTTGACAATTTCCTCGATTGGAGATACATGTTTCTTGTCGATAGTTTCAGCTTCTTGTTTGGGTTCGACTTCTTCTTTGGGAGATGAAGCAATGGAAACAGGAGCTTTCTCCTCAGGTGAAAGTGGTTCTCTCTCGTCGGTTGGCGGTTTTTCAGGAGATTTTGGAACACCAATAACCTCTTTGGTTACAGTGGTGACCACAGTCTCTTTGACAATTTCCTCGATTGGAGATACAGGTTTCTTGTCGATAGTTTCAGCTTCAGGTTTGGGTTCGACTTCTTCTTTGGGAGATGAGGGAATGGAAACAGGAGCTTTCTCCTCAGGTGAAAGTTGTTCTTTCTCCTCGGTTGTCGGTTTTTCAGGAGATTTTGGAACACCAATAACCTCTTTGGTTACAGTGGTGACCACAGTCTCTTTGACAATTTCCTCGATTGGAGATACAGGTTTCTTGTCGATAGTTTCAGCTTCAGGTTTGGGTTCGACTTCTTCTTTGGGAGATGAGGGAATGGAAACAGGAGCTTTCTCCTCAGGTGAAAGTGGTTCTCTCTCCTCGGTTGTCGGTTTTTCAGGAGATTTTGGAACACCAATAACCTCTTTGGTTACAGTGGTGACAACAGTCTCCTTCACAATTTCCTCGATTGGAGAAACAGGTTTCTTTTCGATAATTTCAGGTTCAGGTTTGGGTTCGACTTCTTCTTTGGGAGATGAAGGAACGGAAACAGGAGCCTTCTCCTCAGGTGAAAGCGGTTCTTTCTCTAATGCTGCTGGTTTTTCAGGTGATTTTGGAACACCAATAACCTCTTTGGTTACAGTGGTGACAACAGTCTCCTTGACAATTTCCTCGATTGGAGAAACAGGTTTCTTTTCGATAATTTCGGGTTCAGGTTTGGGTTCGACTTCTTCTTTGGGAGATGAAGGAACGGAAACAGGAGCCTTCTCTTCAGGTGAAAGCGGTTTTTTCTCTAATGCTGCTGGTTTTTCAGGAGATTTTGGAACACCAGTAACCTCTTTTGTTACAGTGGTGACAACAGTCTCCTTCACAACTTCCTCGATTGGAGAAACAGGTTTCTTTTCGATAATTTCAGGTTCAGGTTTGGGTTCGACTTCTTCTTTGGGAGATGAAGGAATGGAAAGAGGAGCCTTCTCCTCAGGTGAAAGTGGTTCTTTCTCTAATGGTGCTGGTTTTTCAGGAGATTTTGGAACACCAATAACCTCTTTGGTTACAGTGGTGACAACAGTCTCCTTCACAATTTCCTCGATTGGAGAAACAGGTTCAGGTTTGGGTTCGACTTCTTCTTTGGGAGATGAAGGAACGGAAACAGGAGCCTTCTCCTCAGGTGAAAGCGGTTCTTTCTCTAATGCTGCTGGTTTTTCAGGAGATTTTGGAACACCAATAACCTCTTTGGTTACAGTGGTGACAACAGTCTCCTTCACAATTTCCTCGATTGGAGAAACAGGTTTCTTTTCGATAATTTCAGATTCAGGTTTGGGTTCGACTTCTTCTTTGGGAGATAAAGGAACGGAAACAGGAGCCTTCTCCTCAGGTGAAAGCGGTTCTTTCTCCAATGCTGCTGGTTTTTCAGAAGATTTTGGAACACCAATAACCTCTTTGGTTACAGTGGTGACAACAGTCTCCTTCACAATTTCCTCGATTGGAGAAACAGGTTCAGGTTTGGGTTCGACTTCTTCTTTGGGAGATGAAGGAACGGAAACAGAAGCCTTCTCCTCAGGTGAAAGCGGTTCTTTCTCTAATGCTGCTGGTTTTTCAGGAGATTTTGGAACACCAATAACCTCTTTGGTTACAGTGGTCACAACAGTCTCCTTCACAATTTCCTCGATTGGAGAAACAGGTTCAGGTTTGGGTTCGACTTCTTCTTTGGGAGATAAAGGAATGGAAACAGGAGCCTTCTCCTCAGGTGAAAGCGGTTCTTTCTCCAATGCTGCTGGTTTTTCAGAAGATTTTGGAACACCAATAACCTCTTTGGTTACAGTGGTGACAACAGTCTCCTTCACAATTTCCTCGATTGGAGAAACAGGTTCAGGTTTGGGTTCGACTTCTTCTTTGGGAGATGAACGAACGGAAACAGGAGCCTTCTCCTCAGGTGAAAGCGGTTCTTTATCTAATGCTGCTGGTTTTTCAGGAGATTTTGGAACACCAATAACCTCTTTGGTTACAGTGGTCACAACAGTCTCCTTCACAATTTCCTCGATTGGAGAAACAGGTTCAGGTTTGGGTTCGACTTCTTCTTTGGGAGATGAAGGAACGGAAACAGGAGCCTTCTCCTCAGGTGAAAGCGGTTCTTTCTCTAATGCTGCTGGTTTTTCAGGAGATTTTGGAACACCAATAACCTCTTTGGTTACAGTGGTCACAACAGTCTCCTTCACAATTTCCTCGATTGGAGAAACAGGTTCAGGTTTGGGTTCGACTTCTTCTTTGGGAGATAAAGGAATGGAAACAGGAGCCTTCTCCTCAGGTGAAAGCGGTTCTTTCTCCAATGCTGCTGGTTTTTCAGAAGATTTTGGAACACCAATAACCTCTTTGGTTACAGTGGTGACAACAGTCTCCTTCACAATTTCCTCGATTGGAGAAACAGGTTCAGGTTTGGGTTCGACTTCTTCTTTGGGAGATGAAGGAACGGAAACAGGAGCCTTCTCCTCAGGTGAAAGCGGTTCTTTCTCTAATGCTGCTGGTTTTTCAGGAGATTTTGGAACACCAATAACCTCTTTGGTTACAGTGGTCACAACAGTCTCCTTCACAATTTCCTCGATTGGAGAAACAGGTTCAGGTTTGGGTTCGACTTCTTCTTTGGGAGATGAAGGAACGGAAACAGGAGCCTTCTCTTCAGGTGAAAGCGGTTCTTTCTCTAATTCTGCTGGTTTTTCAGGAGATTTTGGAACACCAATAACCTCTTTGGTTACAGTGGTGACAACAGTCTCCTTCACAATTTCCTCGATTGGAGAAACAGGTTTCTTTTCGATAATTTCAGGTTCAGGTTTGGGTTCGACTTCTTCTTTGGGAGATGAAGGAACGGAAACAGGAGCCTTCTCCTCAGGTGAAAGCGGTTCTTTCTCTAATGCTGCTGGTTTTTCAGAAGATTTTGGAACACCAATAACCTCTTTGGTTACAGTGGTGACAACAGTCTCCTTCACAATTTCCTCGATTGGAGAAACAGGTTCAGGTTTGGGTTCGACTTCTTCTTTGGGAGATGAAGGAACGGAAACAGGAGCCTTCTCCTCAGGTGAAAGCGGTTCTTTATCTAATGCTGCTGGTTTTTCAGGAGATTTTGGAACACCAATAACCTCTTTGGTTACAGTGGTCACAACAGTCTCCTTCACAATTTCCTCGATTGGAGAAACAGGTTCAGGTTTGGGTTCGACTTCTTCTTTGGGAGATGAAGGAACGGAAACAGGAGCCTTCTCCTCAGGTGAAAGCGGTTCTTTCTCTAATGCTGCTGGTTTTTCAGGAGATTTTGGAACACCAATAACCTCTTTGGTTACAGTGGTGACAACAGTCTCCTTCACAATTTCCTCGATTGGAGAAACAGGTTTCTTTTCGATAATTTCAGATTCAGGTTTGGGTTCGACTTCTTCTTTGGGAGATAAAGGAACGGAAACAGGAGCCTTCTCCTCAGGTGAAAGCGGTTCTTTCTCCAATGCTGCTGGTTTTTCAGAAGATTTTGGAACACCAATAACCTCTTTGGTTACAGTGGTGACAACAGTCTCCTTCACAATTTCCTCGATTGGAGAAACAGGTTCAGGTTTGGGTTCGACTTCTTCTTTGGGAGATGAAGGAACGGAAACAGAAGCCTTCTCCTCAGGTGAAAGCGGTTCTTTCTCTAATGCTGCTGGTTTTTCAGGAGATTTTGGAACACCAATAACCTCTTTGGTTACAGTGGTCACAACAGTCTCCTTCACAATTTCCTCGATTGGAGAAACAGGTTCAGGTTTGGGTTCGACTTCTTCTTTGGGAGATAAAGGAATGGAAACAGGAGCCTTCTCCTCAGGTGAAAGCGGTTCTTTCTCCAATGCTGCTGGTTTTTCAGAAGATTTTGGAACACCAATAACCTCTTTGGTTACAGTGGTGACAACAGTCTCCTTCACAATTTCCTCGATTGGAGAAACAGGTTCAGGTTTGGGTTCGACTTCTTCTTTGGGAGATGAAGGAACGGAAACAGGAGCCTTCTCCTCAGGTGAAAGCGGTTCTTTATCTAATGCTGCTGGTTTTTCAGGAGATTTTGGAACACCAATAACCTCTTTGGTTACAGTGGTCACAACAGTCTCCTTCACAATTTCCTCGATTGGAGAAACAGGTTCAGGTTTGGCTTCGACTTCTACTTTGGGAGATGAAGGAACGGAAACAGGAGCCTTCTCCTCATGTGAAAGCGGTTCTTTCTCTAATGCTGCTGGTTTTTCAGGAGATTTTGGAACACCAATAACCTCTTTGGTTACAGTGGTCACAACAGTCTCCTTCACAATTTCCTCGATTGGAGAAACAGGTTCAGGTTTGGGTTCGACTTCTTCTTTGGGAGATAAAGGAATGGAAACAGGAGCCTTCTCCTCAGGTGAAAGCGGTTCTTTCTCCAATGCTGCTGGTTTTTCAGAAGATTTTGGAACACCAATAACCTCTTTGGTTACAGTGGTGACAACAGTCTCCTTCACAATTTCCTCGATTGGAGAAACAGGTTCAGGTTTGGGTTCGACTTCTTCTTTGGGAGATGAAGGAACGGAAACAGGAGCCTTCTCCTCAGGTGAAAGCGGTTCTTTCTCTAATGCTGCTGGTTTTTCAGGAGATTTTGGAACACCAATAACCTCTTTGGTTACAGTGGTCACAACAGTCTCCTTCACAATTTCCTCGATTGGAGAAACAGGTTCAGGTTTGGGTTCGACTTCTTCTTTGGGAGATGAAGGAACGGAAACAGGAGCCTTCTCTTCAGGTGAAAGCGGTTCTTTCTCTAATTCTGCTGGTTTTTCAGGAGATTTTGGAACACCAATAACCTCTTTGGTTACAGTGGTGACAACAGTCTCCTTGACAATTTCCTCGATTGGAGAAACAGGTTTCTTTTCGATAATTTCAGGTTCAGGTTTGGGTTCGACTTCTTCTTTGGGAGATGAAGGAACGGAAACAGGAGCCTTCTCTTCAGGTGAAAGCGGTTTTTTCTCTAATGCTGCTGGTTTTTCAGGAGATTTTGGAACACCAGTAACCTCTTTTGTTACAGTGGTGACAACAGTCTCCTTCACAACATCCTCGATTGGAGAAACAGGTTTCTTTTCGATAATTTCAGGTTCAGGTTTGGGTTCGACTTCTTCTTTGGGAGATGAAGGAATGGAAAGAGGAGCCTTCTCCTGAGGTGAAAGTGGTTCTTTCTCTAATGGTGCTGGTTTTTCAGGAGATTTTGGAACACCAATAACCTCTTTGGTTACAGTGGTCACAACAGTCTCCTTCACAATTTCCTCGATTGGAGAAACAGGTTCAGGTTTGGGTTCGACTTCTTCTTTGGGAGATGAAGGAACGGAAACAGGAGCCTTCTCCTCAGGTGAAAGCGGTTCTTTCTCTAATGCTGCTGGTTTTTCAGGAGATTTTGGAACACCAATAACCTCTTTGGTTACAGTGGTGACAACAGTCTCCTTCACAATTTCCTCGATTGGAGAAACAGGTTTCTTTTCGATAATTTCAGATTCAGGTTTGGGTTCGACTTCTTCTTTGGGAGATAAAGGAACGGAAACAGGAGCCTTCTCCTCAGGTGAAAGCGGTTCTTTCTCCAATGCTGCTGGTTTTTCAGAAGATTTTGGAACACCAATAACCTCTTTGGTTACAGTGGTGACAACAGTCTCCTTCACAATTTCCTCGATTGGAGAAACAGGTTCAGGTTTGGGTTCGACTTCTTCTTTGGGAGATGAAGGAACGGAAACAGGAGCCTTCTCCTCAGGTGAAAGCGGTTCTTTCTCTAATGCTGCTGGTTTTTCAGGAGATTTTGGAACACCAATAACCTCTTTGGTTACAGTGGTCACAACAGTCTCCTTCACAATTTCCTCGATTGGAGAAACAGGTTTCTTTTCGATAATTTCAGGTTCAGGTTTGGGTTCGACTTCTTCTTTGGAAGATGAAGGAATGGAAACAGGAGCCTTCTCCTCAGGTGAAAGCGGTTCTTTCTCTAATGCTGCTGGTTTTTCAGGAGATTTTGGAACACCAATAACCTCTTGGGTTACAGTGGTGACAATAGTCTCCTTCACAATTTCCTCGATTGGAGAAACAGGTTTCTTTTCGATAATTTCAGGTTCAGGTTTGGGTTCGACTTCTTCTTTGGGAGATGAAGGAACGGAAACAGGAGCCTTCTCCTCAGGTGAAAGTGGTTCTTTCTCTAATGCTGCTGGTTTTTCAGGAGATTTTGGAACACCAATAACCTCTTTGGTTACAGTGGTGACAACAGTCTCCTTCACAATTTCCTCGATTGGAGAAACAGGTTTCTTTTCGATAATTTCAGGTTCAGGTTTGGGTTCGACTTCTTCTTTGGGAGATGAAGGAACGGAAACAGGAGCCTTCTCCTCAGGTGAAAGCGGTTCTTTCTCGAATGCTGCTGGTTTTTCAGGAGATTTTGGAACACCAATAACCTCTTTGGTTACAGTGGTGACAACAGTCTCGTTCACAATTTCCTCGATTGGAGAAACAGGTTTCTTTTCGATAATTTCAGGTTCAGGTTTGGGTTCGACTTCTTCTTTGGGAGATGAAGGAACGGAAACCGAAGCCTTCTCCTCAGGTGAAAGCGGTTCTTTCTCTAATGCTGCTGGTTTTTCAGGAGATTTTGGAACACCAATAACCTCTTTGGTTACAGTGGTGACAACAGTCTCCTTCACAATTTCCTCGATAGGAGAAACAGGTTTCTTTTCGATAATTTCAGGTTCAGGTTTGGGTTCGACTTCTTCTTTGGGAGATGAAGGAATGGAAACAGGAGCCTTCTCCTCAGGTGAAAGCGGTTCTTTCTCTAATGCTGCTGGTTTTTCAGGAGATTTTGGAACACCAATAACCTCTTTGGTTACAGTGGTGACAACAGTCTCCTTGACAATTTCCTCGATTGGAGAAACAGGTTTCTTTTCGATAATTTCAGGTTCAGGTTTGGGTTCGACTTCTTCTTTGGGAGATGAAGGAACGGAAACAGGAGCCTTCTCTTCAGGTGAAAGCGGTTCTTTCTCTAATTCTGCTGGTTTTTCAGGAGATTTTGGAACACCAATAACCTCTTTGGTTACAGTGGTGACAACAGTCTCCTTCACAATTTCCTCGATTGGAGAAACAGGTTTCTTTTCGATAATTTCAGGTTCAGGTTTGGGTTCGACTTCTTCTTTGGGAGATGAAGGAACGGAAACAGGAGCCTTCTCCTCAGGTGAAAGCGGTTCTTTCTCTAATGCTGCTGGTTTTTCAGGAGATTTTGGAACACCAATAACCTCTTTGGTTACAGTGGTGACAACAGTCTCCTTCACAATTTCCTCGATTGGAGAAACAGGTTCAGGTTTGGGTTCGACTTCTTCTTTGGGAGATGAAGGAACGGAAACAGGAGCCTTCTCCTCAGGTGAAAGCGGTTCTTTCTCCAATGCTGCTGGTTTTTCAGGAGATTTTGGAACACCAATAACCTCTTTGGTTACAGTGGTGACAACAGTCTCCTTCACAATTTCCTCGATTGGAGAAACAGGTTTCTTTTCGATAATTTCAGATTCAGGTTTGGGTTCGACTTCTTCTTTGGGAGATAAAGGAACGGAAACAGGAGCCTTCTCCTCAGGTGAAAGCGGTTCTTTCTCCAATGCTGCTGGTTTTTCAGAAGATTTTGGAACACCAATAACCTCTTTGGTTACAGTGGTGACAACAGTCTCCTTCACAATTTCCTCGATTGGAGAAACAGGTTCAGGTTTGGGTTCGACTTCTTCTTTGGGAGATGAAGGAACGGAAACAGGAGCCTTCTCCTCAGGTGAAAGCGGTTCTTTCTCTAATGCTGCTGGTTTTTCAGGAGATTTTGGAACACCAATAACCTCTTTGGTTACAGTGGTCACAACAGTCTCCTTCACAATTTCCTCGATTGGAGAAACAGGTTTCTTTTCGATAATTTCAGGTTCAGGTTTGGGTTCGACTTCTTCTTTGGGAGATGAAGGAATGGAAACAGGAGCCTTCTCCTCAGGTGAAAGCGGTTCTTTCTCTAATGCTGCTGGTTTTTCAGGAGATTTTGGAACACCAATAACCTCTTTGGTTACAGTGGTGACAACAGTCTCCTTCACAATTTCCTCGATTGGAGAAACAGGTTCAGGTTTGGGTTCGACTTCTTCTTTGGGAGATGAAGGAACGGAAACAGGAGCCTTCTCCTCAGGTGAAAGCGGTTCTTTCTCTAATGCTGCTGGTTTTTCAGGAGATTTTGGAACACCAATAACCTCTTTGGTTACAGTGGTCACAACAGTCTCCTTCACAATTTCCTCGATTGGAGAAACAGGTTTCTTTTCGATAATTTCAGGTTCAGGTTTGGGTTCGACTTCTTCTTTGGGAGATGAAGGAACGGAAACAGGAGCCTTCTCCACAGGTGAAAGTGGTTCTTTCTCTAATGCTGTTGGTTTTTCAGGAGATTTTGGAACACCAATAACCTCTTTGGTTACAGTGGTGACAACAGTCTCCTTCACAATTTCCTCGATTGGAGAAACAGGTTTCTTTTCGATAATTTCAGGTTCAGGTTTGGGTTCGACTTCTTCTTTGGGAGATGAAGGAACGGAAACAGGAGCCTTCTCCACAGGTGAAAGTGGTTCTTTCTCTAATGCTGTTGGTTTTTCAGGAGATTTTGGAACACCAATAACCTCTTTGGTTACAGTGGTGACAACAGTCTCCTTCACAATTTCCTCGATTGGAGAAACAGGTTTCTTTTCGATAATTTCAGGTTCAGGTTTGGGTTCGACTTCTTCTTTGGGAGATGAAGGAACGGAAACAGGAGCTTTCTCCTCAGGTGAAAGCGGTTCTTTCTCTAATGCTGCTAGTTTTTCAGGAGATTTTGGAACACCAATAACCTCTTTGGTTACAGTGGTGACAACAGTCTCCTTCACAATTTCCTCGATTGGAGAAACAGGTTTCTTTTCGATAATTTCAGGTTCAGGTTTGGGTTCGACTTCTTCTTTGGGAGATGAAGGAATGGAAAGAGGAGCCTTCTCCTCAGGTGAAAGCGGTTCTTTCTCTAATGCTGCTGGTTTTTCAGGAGATTTTGGAACACCAATAACCTCTTTGGTTACAGTGGTGACAACAGTCTCCTTCACAATTTCCTCGATTGGAGAAACAGGTTTCTTTTCGATAATTTCGGGTTCAGGTTTGGGTTCGACTTCTTCTTTGGGAGATGAAGGAACGGAAACAGGAGCCTTCTCCTCAGGTGAAAGCGGTTCTTTCTCTAATGCTGCTGGTTTTTCAGGAGTTTTTGGAACACCAATAACCTCTTTGGTTACAGTGGTGACAACAGTCTCCTTCACAATTTCCTCGATTGGAGAAACAGGTTTCTTTTCGATAATTTCAGGTTCAGGTTTGGGTTCGACTTCTTCTTTGGGAGATGAAGGAATGGAAACAGGAGCCTTCTCCTCAGGTGAAAGCGGTTCTTTCTCTAATGCTGCTGGTTTTTCAGGAGATTTTGGAACACCAATAAGCTCTTTGGTTACAGTGGTGACAACAGTCTCCTTCACAATTTCCTCGATTGGAGAAACAGGTTTCTTTTCGATAATTTCAGGTTCAGGTTTGGGTTCGACTTCTTCTTTGGGAGATGAAGGAACGGAAACAGGAGCCTTCTCCTCAGGTGAAAGCGGTTCTTTCTCTAATGCTGCTGGTTTTTCAGGAGATTTTGGAACACCAATAACCTCTTTGGTTACAGTGGTGACAACAGTCTCCTTCACAATTTCCTCGATTGGAGAAACAGGTTTCTTTTCGATAATTTCAGGTTCAGGTTTGGGTTCGCCTTCTTCTTTGGGAGATGAAGGAATGGAAACAGGAGCCTTCTCCTCAGGTGAAAGCGGTTCTTTCTCTAATGCTGCTGGTTTTTCAGGAGATTTTGGAACACCAATAACCTCTTTGGTTACAGTGGTGACAACAGTCTCCTTCACAATTTCCTCGATTGGAGAAACAGGTTTCTTTTCGATAATTTCAGGTTCAGGTTTGGGTTCGACTTCTTCTTTGGGAGATGAAGGAATGGAAACAGGAGCCTTCTCCTCAGGTGAAAGCGGTTCTTTCTCTAATGCTGCTGGTTTTTCAGGAGATTTTGGAACACCAATAACCTCTTTGGTTACAGTGGTGACAACAGTCTCCTTCACAATTTCCTCGATTGGAGAAACAGGTTTCTTTTCGATAATTTCAGGTTCAGGTTTGGGTTCGACTTCTTCTTTGGGAGATGAAGGAATGGAAACAGGAGCCTTCTCCTCAAGTGAAAGCGGTTCTTTCTCTAATGCTGCTGGTTTTTCAGGAGATTTTGGAACACCAATAACCTCTTTGGTTACAGTGGTGACAACAGTCTCCTTCACAATTTCCTCGATTGGAGAAACAGGTTTCTTTTCGATAATTTCAGGTTCAGGTTTGGGTTCGACTTCTTCTTTGGGAGATGAAGGAATGGAAACAGGAGCCTTCTCCTCAAGTGAAAGCGGTTCTTTCTCTAATGCTGCTGGTTTTTCAGGAGATTTTGGAACACCAATAACCTCTTTGGTTACAGTGGTGACAACAGTCTCCTTCACAATTTCCTCGATTGGAGAAACAGGTTTCTTTTCGATAATTTCAGGTTCAGGTTTGGGTTCGACTTCTTCTTTGGGAGATGAAGGAATGGAAACAGGAGCCTTCTCCTCAAGTGAAAGCGGTTCTTTCTCTAATGCTGCTGGTTTTTCAGGAGATTTTGGAACACCAATAACCTCTTTGGTTACAGTGGTGACAACAGTCTCCTTCACAATTTCCTCGATTGGAGAAACAGGTTTCTTTTCGATAATTTCAGGTTCAGGTTTGGGTTCGACTTCTTCTTTGGGAGATGAAGGAATGGAAACAGGAGCCTTCTCCTCAAGTGAAAGCGGTTCTTTCTCTAATGCTGCTGGTTTTTCAGGAGATTTTGGAACACCAATAACCTCTTTGGTTACAGTGGTGACAACAGTCTCCTTCACAATTTCCTCGATTGGAGAAACAGGTTTCTTTTCGATAATTTCAGGTTCAGGTTTGGGTTCGACTTCTTCTTTGGGAGATGAAGGAATGGAAACAGGAGCCTTCTCCTCAGGTGAAAGCGGTTCTTTCTCTAATGCTGCTGGTTTTTCAGGAGATTTTGGAACACCAATAACCTCTTTGGTTACAGTGGTGACAACAGTCTCCTTCACAATTTCCTCGATTGGAGAAACAGGTTTCTTTTCGATAATTTCAGGTTCAGGTTTGGGTTCGACTTCTTCTTTGGGAGATGAAGGAATGGAAACAGGAGCCTTCTCCTCAAGTGAAAGCGGTTCTTTCTCTAATGCTGCTGGTTTTTCAGGAGATTTTGGAACACCAATAACCTCTTTGGTTACAGTGGTGACAACAGTCTCCTTCACAATTTCCTCGATTGGAGAAACAGGTTTCTTTTCGATAATTTCAGGTTCAGGTTTGGGTTCGACTTCTTCTTTGGGAGATGAAGGAATGGAAACAGGAGCCTTCTCCTCAGGTGAAAGCGGTTCTTTCTCTAATGCTGCTGGTTTTTCAGGAGATTTTGGAACACCAATAACCTCTTTGGTTACAGTGGTGACAACAGTCTCCTTCACAATTTCCTCGATTGCAGAAACAGGTTTCTTTTCGATAATTTCAGGTTCAGGTTTGGGTTCGACTTCTTCTTTGGGAGATGAAGGAACGGAAACAGGAGCCTTCTCCTCAGGTGAAAGCGGTTCTTTCTCTAATGCTGCTGGTTTTTCAGGAGATTTTGGAACACCAATAACCTCTTTGGTTACAGTGGTGACAACAGTCTCCTTCACAATTTCCTCGATTGGAGAAACAGGTTTCTTTTCGATAATTTCAGGTTCAGGTTTGGGTTCGACTTCTTCTTTGGGAGATGAAGGAATGGAAACAGGAGCCTTCTCCTCAGGTGAAAGCGGTTCTTTCTCTAATGCTGCTGGTTTTTCAGGAGATTTTGGAACACCAATAACCTCTTTGGTTACAGTGGTGACAACAGTCTCCTTCACAATTTCCTCGATTGGAGAAACAGGTTTCTTTTCGATAATTTCAGGTTCAGGTTTGGGTTCGACTTCTTCTTTGGGAGATGAAGGAATGGAAACAGGAGCCTTCTCCTCAAGTGAAAGCGGTTCTTTCTCTAATGCTGCTGGTTTTTCAGGAGATTTTGGAACACCAATAACCTCTTTGGTTACAGTGGTGACAACAGTCTCCTTCACAATTTCCTCGATTGGAGAAACAGGTTTCTTTTCGATAATTTCAGGTTCAGGTTTGGGTTCGACTTCTTCTTTGGGAGATGAAGGAATGGAAACAGGAGCCTTCTCCTCAAGTGAAAGCGGTTCTTTCTCTAATGCTGCTGGTTTTTCAGGAGATTTTGGAACACCAATAACCTCTTTGGTTACAGTGGTGACAACAGTCTCCTTCACAATTTCCTCGATTGGAGAAACAGGTTTCTTTTCGATAATTTCAGGTTCAGGTTTGGGTTCGACTTCTTCTTTGGGAGATGAAGGAATGGAAACAGGAGCCTTCTCCTCAAGTGAAAGCGGTTCTTTCTCTAATGCTGCTGGTTTTTCAGGAGATTTTGGAACACCAATAACCTCTTTGGTTACAGTGGTGACAACAGTCTCCTTCACAATTTCCTCGATTGGAGAAACAGGTTTCTTTTCGATAATTTCAGGTTCAGGTTTGGGTTCGACTTCTTCTTTGGGAGATGAAGGAATGGAAACAGGAGCCTTCTCCTCAAGTGAAAGCGGTTCTTTCTCTAATGCTGCTGGTTTTTCAGGAGATTTTGGAACACCAATAACCTCTTTGGTTACAGTGGTGACAACAGTCTCCTTCACAATTTCCTCGATTGGAGAAACAGGTTTCTTTTCGATAATTTCAGGTTCAGGTTTGGGTTCGACTTCTTCTTTGGGAGATGAAGGAATGGAAACAGGAGCCTTCTCCTCAGGTGAAAGCGGTTCTTTCTCTAATGCTGCTGGTTTTTCAGGAGATTTTGGAACACCAATAACCTCTTTGGTTACAGTGGTGACAACAGTCTCCTTCACAATTTCCTCGATTGGAGAAACAGGTTTCTTTTCGATAATTTCAGGTTCAGGTTTGGGTTCGACTTCTTCTTTGGGAGATGAAGGAATGGAAACAGGAGCCTTCTCCTCAAGTGAAAGCGGTTCTTTCTCTAATGCTGCTGGTTTTTCAGGAGATTTTGGAACACCAATAACCTCTTTGGTTACAGTGGTGACAACAGTCTCCTTCACAATTTCCTCGATTGGAGAAACAGGTTTCTTTTCGATAATTTCAGGTTCAGGTTTGGGTTCGACTTCTTCTTTGGGAGATGAAGGAATGGAAACAGGAGCCTTCTCCTCAGGTGAAAGCGGTTCTTTCTCTAATGCTGCTGGTTTTTCAGGAGATTTTGGAACACCAATAACCTCTTTGGTTACAGTGGTGACAACAGTCTCCTTCACAATTTCCTCGATTGCAGAAACAGGTTTCTTTTCGATAATTTCAGGTTCAGGTTTGGGTTCGACTTCTTCTTTGGGAGATGAAGGAACGGAAACAGGAGCCTTCTCCTCAGGTGAAAGCGGTTCTTTCTCTAATGCTGCTGGTTTTTCAGGAGATTTTGGAACACCAATAACCTCTTTGGTTACAGTGGTGACAACAGTCTCCTTCACAATTTCCTCGATTGGAGAAACAGGTTTCTTTTCGATAATTTCAGGTTCAGGTTTGGGTTCGACTTCTTCTTTGGGAGATGAAGGAATGGAAACAGGAGCCTTCTCCTCAGGTGAAAGCGGTTCTTTCTCTAATGCTGCTGGTTTTTCAGGAGATTTTGGAACACCAATAACCTCTTTGGTTACAGTGGTGACAACAGTCTCCTTCACAATTTCCTCGATTGGAGAAACAGGTTTCTTTTCGATAATTTCAGGTTCAGGTTTGGGTTCGACTTCTTCTTTGGGAGATGAAGGAACGGAAACAGGAGCCTTCTCATCAGGTGAAAGCGGTTCTTTCTCTAATGCTGCTGGTTTTTCAGGAGATTTTGGAACACCAGTAATCTCTTTGGTTACAGTGGTGACAACAGTCTCCTTCACAATTTCCTCGATTGGAGAAACAGGTTTCTTTTCGATAATTTCAGGTTCAGGTTTGGGTTCGACTTCTTCTTTGGGAGATGAAGGAATGGAAAGAGGAGCCTTCTCCTCAGGTGAAAGCGGTTCTTTCTCTAATGCTGCTGGTTTTTCAGGAGATTTTGGAACACCAATAACCTCTTTGGTTACAGTGGTGACAACAGTCTCCTTCACAATTTCCTCGATTGGAGAAACAGGTTTCTTTTCGATAATTTCGGGTTCAGGTTTGGGTTCGACTTCTTCTTTGGGAGATGAAGGAACGGAAACAGGAGCCTTCTCCTCAGGTGAAAGCGGTTCTTTCTCTAATGCTGCTGGTTTTTCAGGAGATTTTGGAACACCAATAACCTCTTTTGTAACAGTGGTAACAACAGTCTCCTTCACAATTTCATCGATTGGAGAAACAGGTTTCTTTTCGATAATTTCAGGTTCAGGTTTGGGTTCGACTTCTTCTTTGGGAGATGAAGGAACGGAAACAGGAGCCTTCTCCTCAGGTGAAAGCGGTTCTTTCTCTAATGCTGCTGGTTTTTCAGGAGATTTTGAAACACCAATAACCTCTTTGGTTACAGTGGTGACAACAGTCTCCTTCACAATTTCCTCGATTGGAGAAACAGGTTTCTTATCGATAATTTCAGGTTCAGGTTTGGGTTCGACATCTTCTTTGGGAGATGAAGGAATGGAAAGAGGAGCTTTCTCCTCAGGTGAAAGCGGTTCTTTCTCTAATGCTGCTGGTTTTTCAGGAGATTTTGGAACACCAATAACCTCTTTGGTTACAGTGGTGACAACAGTCTCCTTCACAATTTCCTCGATTGGAGAAACAGGTTTCTTTTCGATAATTTCGGGTTCAGGTTTGGGTTCGACTTCTTCTTTGGGAGATGAAGGAACGGAAACAGGAGCCTTCTCCTCAGGTGAAAGTGGTTCTTTCTCTAATGCTGCTGGTTTTTCAGGAGATTTTGGAACACCAATAACCTCTTTGGTTACAGTGGTAACAACAGTCTCCTTCACAATTTCCTCGATTGGAGAAACAGGTTTCTTTTCGATAATTTCAGGTTCAGGTTTGGGTTCGACTTCTTCTTTGGGAGATGAAGGAATGGAAAGAGGAGCCTTCTCCTCAGGTGAAAGCGGTTCTTTCTCTAATGCTGCTGGTTTTTCAGGAGATTTTGGAACACCAA
This sequence comes from Thereva unica, assembly GCA_949987705.1. NCBI lineage: Eukaryota > Metazoa > Arthropoda > Insecta > Diptera > Therevidae > Thereva > Thereva unica. Next base: position 147,563,793 of record OX465282.1, read on the forward strand.
TAACCTCTTTGGTTACAGTGGTGACAACAGTCTCCTTCACAATTTCCTCGATTGGAGAAACAGGTTTCTTTTCGATAATTTCAGGTTCAGGTTTGGGTTCGACTTCTTCTTTGGGAGATGAAGGAACGGAAACAGGAGCCTTCTCCTCAGGTGAAAGCGGTTCTTTCTCTAATGCTGCTGGTTTTTCAGGAGATTTTGGAACACCAATAACCTCTTTGGTTACAGTGGTGACAACAGTCTCCTTCACAATTTCCTCGATTGGAGAAACAGGTTTCTTTTCGATAATTTCAGGTTCAGGTTTGGGTTCGACTTCTTCTTTGGGAGATGAAGGAATGGAAAGAGGAGCCTTCTCCTCAGGTGAAAGCGGTTCTATCTCTAATGCTGCTGGTTTTTCAGGAGATTTTGGAACACCAATAACCTCTTTGGTTACAGTGGTGACAACAGTCTCCTTCACAATTTCCTCGATTGGAGAAACAGGTTTCTTTTCGATAATTTCAGCTTCAGGTTTGGGTTCGACTTCTTCTTTGGGAGATGAAGGAACGGAAACAGGAGCCTTCTCCTCAGGTGAAAGCGGTTCTTTCTCTAATGCTGCTGGTTTTTCAGGAGATTTTGGAACACCAATAACCTCTTTGGTTACAGTGGTGACAACAGTCTCCTTCACAATTTCCTCGATTGGAGAAACAGGTTTCTTTTCGATAATTTCGGGTTCAGGTTTGGGTTCGACTTCTTCTTTGGGAGATGAAGGAACGGAAACAGGAGCCTTCTCCTCAGGTGAAAGCGGTTCTTTCTCTAATGCTGCTGGTTTTCCAGGAGATTTTGGAACACCAATAACCTCTTTGGTTACAGTGGTGACAACAGTCTCCTTCACAATTTCCTCGATTGGAGAAACAGGTTTCTTTTCGATAATTTCGGGTTCAGGTTTGGGTTCGACTTCTTCTTTGGGAGATGAAGGAACGGAAACAGGAGCCTTCTCCTCAGGTGAAAGCGGTTCTTTCTCTAATGCTGCTGGTTTTTCAGGAGATTTTGGAACACCAATAACCTCTTTGGTTACAGTGGTGACAACAGTCTCCTTCACAATTTCCTCGATTGGAGAAACAGGTTTCTTTTCGATAATTTCAGCTTCAGGTTTGGGTTCGACTTCTTCTTTGGGAGATGAAGGAACGGAAACAGGAGCCTTCTCCTCAGGTGAAAGCGGTTCTTTCTCTAATGCTGCTGGTTTTTCAGGAGATTTTGGAACACCAATAACCTCTTTGGTTACAGTGGTGACAACAGTCTCCTTCACAATTTCCTCGATTGGAGAAACAGGTTTCTTTTCGATAATTTCGGGTTCAGGTTTGGGTTCGACTTCTTCTTTGGGAGATGAAGGAACGGAAACAGGAGCCTTCTCCTCAGGTGAAAGCGGTTCTTTCTCTAATGCTGCTGGTTTTTCAGGAGATTTTGGAACACCAATAACCTCTTTGGTTACAGTGGTGACAACAGTCTCCTTCACAATTTCCTCGATTGGAGAAACAGGTTTCTTTTCGATAATTTCAGGTTCAGGTTTGGGTTCGACTTCTTCTTTGGGAGATGAAGGAATGGAAAGAGGAGCCTTCTCCTCAGGTGAAAGCGGTTCTTTTTCTAATGCTGCTGGTTTTTCAGGAGATTTTGGAACACCAATAACCTCTTTGGCTACAGTGGTGACAACAGTCTCCTTCACAATTTCCTCGATTGGAGAAACAGGTTTCTTTTCGATAATTTCAGCTTCAGGTTTGGGTTCGACTTCTTCTTTGGGAGATGAAGGAATGGAAACAGGAGCCTTCCCCTCAGGTGAAAGCGGTTCTTTCTCTAATGCTGCTGGTTTTTCAGGAGATTTTGGAACACCAATAACCTCTTTGGTTACAGTGGTGACAACAGTCTCCTTCACAATTTCCTCGATTGGAGAAACCGGTTTCTTTTCGATAATTTCAGGTTCAGGTTTGGGTTCGACTTCTTTTTTGGGAGATGAAGGAATGGAAAGAGGAGCCTTCTCCTCAGGTGAAAGCGGTTCTTTCTCTAATGCTGCTGGTTTTTCAGGAGATTTTGGAACACCAATAACCTCTTTGGTTACAGTGGTGACAACAGTCTCCTTCACAATTTCCTCGATTGGAGAAACAGGTTTCTTTTCGATAATTTCAGGTTCAGGTTTGGGTTCGACTTCTTCTTTGGGAGATGAAGGAATGGAAAGAGGAGCCTTCTCCTCAGGTGAAAGCGGTTCTTTTTCTAATGCTGCTGGTTTTTCAGGAGATTTTGGAACACCAATAACCTCTTTGGTTACAGTGGTGACAACAGTCTCCTTCACAATTTCCTCGATTGGAGAAACAGGTTTCTTTTCGATAATTTCAGCTTCAGGTTTGGGTTCGACTTCTTCTTTGGGAGATGAAGGAATGGAAACAGGAGCCTTCCCCTCAGGTGAAAGCGGTTCTTTCTCTAATGCTGCTGGTTTTTCAGGAGATTTTGGAACACCAATAACCTCTTTGGTTACAGTGGTGACAACAGTCTCCTTCACAATTTCCTCGATTGGAGAAACCGGTTTCTTTTCGATAATTTCAGGTTCAGGTTTGGGTTCGACTTCTTTTTTGGGAGATGAAGGAATGGAAAGAGGAGCCTTCTCCTCAGGTGAAAGCGGTTCTTTCTCTAATGCTGCTGGTTTTTCAGGAGATTTTGGAACACCAATAACCTCTTTGGTTACAGTGGTGACAACAGTCTCCTTCACAATTTCCTCGATTGGAGAAACAGGTTTCTTTTCGATAATTTCGGGTTCAGGTTTGGGTTCGACTTCTTCTTTGGGAGATGAAGGAACGGAAACAGGAGCCTTCTCCTCAGGTGAAAGCGGTTCTTTCTCTAATGCTGCTGGTTTTTCATGAGATTTTGGAACACCAATAACCTCTTTGGTTACAGTGGTGACAACAGTCTCCTTCACAATTTCCTCGATTGGAGAAACAGGTTTCTTTTCGATAATTTCAGGTTCAGGTTTGGGTTCGACTTCTTCTTTGGGAGATGAAGGAATGGAAAGAGGAGCCTTCTCCTCAGGTGAAAGCGGTTCTTTCTGTAATGCTGCTGGTTTTTCAGGAGATTTTGGAACACCAATAACCTCTTTGGTTACAGTGGTGACAACAGTCTCCTTCACAATTTCCTCGATTGGAGAAACAGGTTTCTTTTCGATAATTTCAGGTTCAGGTTTGGGTTCGACTTCTTCTTTGGGAGATGAAGGAATGGAAAGAGGAGCTTTCTCCTCAGGTGAAAGCGGTTCTTTCTCTAATGCTGCTGGTTTTTCAGGAGATTTTGGAACACCAATAACCTTTTTGGTTACAGTGGTGACAACAGTCTCCTTCATAATTTCCTCGATTGGAGAAACAGGTTTCTTTTCGATAATTTCAGGTTCAGGTTTGGGTTCGACTTCTTCTTTGGGAGATGAAGGAACGGAAACAGGAGCTTTCTCCTCAGGTGAAAGCGGTTCTTTCTCTAGTGCTGCTGGTTTTTCAGGAGATTTTGGAACACCAATAACCTCTTTGGTTACAGTGGTGACAACAGTCTCCTTCACAATTTCCTCGATTGGAGAAACAGGTTTCTTTTCGATAATTTCAGGTTCAGGTTTGGGTTCGACTTCTTCTTTGGGAGATGAAGGAACGGAAACAGGAGCCTTCTCCTCAGGTGAAAGCGGTTCTTTCTCTAATGCTGCTGGTTTTTCAGGAGATTTTGGAACACCAATAACCTCTTTGGTTACAGTGGTGACAACAGTCTCCTTCACAATTTCCTCGATTGGAGAAACAGGTTTCTTTTCGATAATTTCAGGTTCAGGTTTGGGTTCGACTTCTTTTTTGGGTGATGAAGGAATGGAAAGAGGTGCCTTCTCCTCAGGTGAAAGCGGTTCTTTCTGTAATGCTGCTGGTTTTTCAGGAGATTTTGGAACACCAATAACCTCTTTGGTTACAGTGGTGAAAACAGTCTCCTTCACAATTTCCTCGATTGGAGAAACAGGTTTCTTTTCGATAATTTCAGGTTCAGGTTTGGGTTCGACTTCTTCTTTGGGAGATGAAGGAACGGAAACAGGAGCCTTCTCCTCAGGTGAAAGCGGTTCTTTCTCTAGGGCTGCTGGTTTTTCAGGAGATTTTGGAACACCAATAACCTCTTTGGTTACAGTGGTGACAACAGTCTCCTTCACAATTTCCTCGATTGGAGAAACAGGTTTCTTTTCGATAATTTCAGGTTCAGGTTTGGGTTCGACTTCTTCTTTGGGAGATGAAGGAATGGAAACAGGAGCCTTCTCCTCAGGTGAAAGCGGTTCTTTCTCTAATGCTGCTGGTTTTTCAGGAGATTTTGGAACACCAATAACCTCTTTGGTTACAGTGGTGACAACAGTCTCCTTCACAATTTCCTCGATTAGAGAAACAGGTTTCTTTTCGATAATTTCAGGTTCAGGTTTGGGTTCGACTTCTTGTTTGGGAGATGAAGGAATGGAAAGAGGAGCCTTCTCCTCAGGTGAAAGCGGTTCTTTTTCTAATGCTGCTGGTTTTTCAGGAGATTTTGGAACACCAATAACCTCTTTGGTTACAGTGGTGACAACAGTCTCCTTGACAATTTCCTCGATTGGAGAAACAGGTTTCTTTTCGATAATTTCGGGTTCAGGTTTGGGTTCGACTTCTTCTATGGGAGATGAAGGAACGGAAACAGGAGCCTTCTCCTCAGGTGAAAGCGGTTCTTTCTCTAATGCTGCTGGTTTTTCATGAGATTTTGGAACACCAATAACCTCTTTGGTTACAGTGGTGACAACAGTCTCCTTCACAATTTCCTCGATTGGAGAAACAGGTTTCTTTTCGATAATTTCAGGTTCAGGTTTGGGTTCGACTTCTTCTTTGGGAGATGAAGGAATGGAAAGAGGAGCCTTCTCCTCAGGTGAAAGCGGTTCTTTCTGTAATGCTGCTGGTTTTTCAGGAGATTTTGGAACACCAATAACCTCTTTGGTTACAGTGGTGACAACAGTCTCCTTCACAATTTCCTCGATTGGAGAAACAGGTTTCTTTTCGATAATTTCAGGTTCAGGTTTGGGTTCGACTTCTTCTTTGGGAGATGAAGGAACGGAAACAGGAGCCTTCTCCTCAGGTGAAAGCGGTTCTTTCTCTAATGCTGCTGGTTTTTCAGGAGATTTTGGAACACCAATAACCTCTTTGGTTACACTGGTGACAACAGTCTCCTTCACAATTTCCTCGATTGGAGAAACAGGTTTCTTTTCGATAATTTCAGGTTCAGGTTTGGGTTCGACTTCTTTTTTGGGAGATGAAGGAATGGAAAGAGGAGCCTTCTCCTCAGGTGAAAGCGGTTCTTTCTCTAATGCTGCTGGTTTTTCAGGAGATTTTGGAACACCAATAACCTCTTTGGTTACAGTGGTGACAACAGTCTCCTTCACAATTTCCTCGATTGGAGAAACAGGTTTCTTTTCGATAATTTCAGGTTCAGGTTTTGGTTCGACTTCTTCTTTGGGAGATGAAGGAACGGAAACAGGAGCCTTCTCCTCAGGTGAAAGCGGTTCTTTCTCTAATGCTGCTGGTTTTTCAGGAGATTTTGGAACACCAATAACCTCTTTGGTTACAGTGGTGACAACAGTCTCCTTCACAATTTCCTCGATTGGAGAAACAGGTTTCTTTTCGATAATTTCAGGTTCAGATTTGGGTTCGACTTCTACTTTGGGAGATGAAGGAATGGAAAGAGGAGCCTTCTCCTCAGGTGAAAGCGGTTCTTTCTGTAATGCTGCTGGTTTTTTAGGAGATTTTGGAACACCAATAACCTCTTTGGTTACAGTGGTGAAAACAGTCTCCTTCACAATTTGCTCGATTGGAGAAACAGGTTTCTTTTCGATAATTTCAGGTTTGGGTTCAACTTCTTCTTTGGGAGATGAAGGAACGGAAACAGGAGCCTTCTCCTCAGGTGAAAGTGGTTCTTTCTCTAATGCTGCTGGTTTTTCAGGAGATTTTGGAACACCAATAACCTCTTTGGTTACAGTGGTGATAACAGTCTCCTTCACAATTTCCTCGATTGGAAAAACAGGTTTCTTTTCGGTAATTTCAGGTTCAGGTTTGGGTTCGACTTCTTCCTTGGGAGATGAAGGAACGGAAACAGGAACCTTCTCCTCAGGTGAAAGCGGTTCTTTCTCTAATGCTGCTGGTTTTTCAGGAGATTTTGGAACACCAATAACCTCTTTGGTTACAGTGGTGACAACAGTCTCCTTCACAATTTCCTCGATTGGAGAAACAGGTTTCTTTTCGGTAATTTCAGGTTCAGGTTTGGGTTCGACTTCTTCCTTGGGAGATGAAGGAACGGAAACAGGAACCTTCTCCTCAGGTGAAAGCGGTTCTTTCTCTAATGCTGCTGGTTTTTCAGGAGATTTTGGAACACCAATAACCTCTTTGGTTACAGTGGTGACAACAGTCTCCTTCACAATTTCCTCGATTGGAGAAACAGGTTTCTTTTCGATAATTTCAGGTTCAGGTCTGGGTTCGACTTCTTCTTTGGGAGATGAAGGAACGGAAACAGGAGCCTTCTCCTCAGGTGAAAGCGGTTCTTTCTCTAATGCTGCTGGTTTTTCAGGAGATTTTGGAACACCAATAACCTCTTTGGTTACAGTGGTGACAGCAGTCTCCTTCACAATTTCCTCGATTGGAGAAACAGGTTTCTTTTCGATAATTGCAGGTTCAGGTTTGGGTTCGACTTCTTCTTTGGGAGATGAAGGAATGGAAAGAGGAGCCTTCTCCTCGGGTGAAAGCGGTTCTTTCTCTAATGCTGCTGGTTTTTCAGGAGATTTTGGAACACCAATAACCTCTTTGGTTACAGTGGTGACAACAGTCTCCTTCACAATTTCCTCGATTGGAGGTTTCTTTTCGATAATTTCAGCTTCAGGTTTGGGTTCGACTTCTTCTTTGGGAGATGAAGGAACGGAAACAGGAGCCTTCTCCTCAGGTGAAAGCGGTTCTTTCTCTAATGCTGCTGGTTTTTCAGGAGATTTTGGAACACCAATAACCTCTTTGGTTACAGTGGTGACAACAGTCTCCTTCACAATTTCCTCGATTGGAGAAACAGGTTTCTTTTCGATAATTTCAGGTTCAGGTTTGGGTTCGACTTCTTCTTTGGGAGATGAAGGAACGGAAACAGGAGCCTTCTCTTCAGGTGAAAGCGGCTCTTTCTCTAATGCTGCTGGTTTTTCAAGAGATTTTGGAACACCAATAACCTCTTTGGTTACAGTGGTGACAGCAGTCTCCTTCACAATTTCCTCGATTGGAGAAACAGGTTTCTTTTCGATAATTTCAGGTTCAGGTTTGGGTTCGACTTCTTCTTTGGGAGATGAAGGAATGGAAAGAGGAGCCTTCTCCTCAGGTGAAAGCGGTTCTTTCTCTAATGCTGCTGGTTTTTCAGGAGATTTTGGAACACCAATAACCTCTTTGGTTACAGTGGTGACAACAGTCTCCTTCACAATTTCCTCGATTGGAGAAACAGGTTTCTTTTCGATAATTTCAGGTTCAGGTTTGGGTTCGACTTCTTCTTTGGGAGATGAAGGAATGGAAAGAGGAGCCTTCTCCTCAGGTGAAAGCGGTTCTTTCTCTAATGCTGCTGGTTTTTCAGGAGATTTTGGAACACCAATAACCTCTTTGGTTACAGTGGTGACAACAGTCTCCTTCACAATTTCCTCGATTGGAGAAACAGGTTTCTTTTCGATAATTTCAGGTTCAGGTTTGGGTTCGACTTCTTCTTTGGGAGATGAAGGAATGGAAACAGGAGCCTTCTCCTCAGGTGAAAGCGGTTCTTTCTCTAATGCTGCTGGTTTTTCAGGAGATTTTTTAACACCAATAACCTCTTTGGTTACAGTGGTGACAACAGTCTCCTTGACAATTTCCTCGATTGGAGAAACAGGTTTCTTTTCGATAATTTCAGGTTCAGGTTTGGGTTCGACTTCTTCTTTGGGAGATGATGGAAAGGAAACAGGAGCCTTTTCCTCAGGTGAAAGTGGTTCTTTCTCTAATGCTGCTGGTTTTTCAGGAGATTTTGGAACACCAATAACCTCTTTGGTTACAGTGGTGACAACAGTCTCCTTCACAATTTCCTCGATTGGAGAAACAGGTTTCTTTTCGATAATTTCAGGTTCAGGTTTGGGTGCGACTTCTTCTTTGGGAGATGAAGGAACGGAAACAGGAGCCTTCTCCTCAGGTGAAAGTGGTTCTTTCTCTAATGCTGCTGGTTTTTCAGGAGATTTTGGAACACCAATAACCTCTTTGGTTACAGTGGTGACAACGGTCTCCTTCACAATTTCCTCGATTGGAGAAACAGGTTTCTTTTCGATAATTTCAGGTTCAGGTTTGGGTTCGACTTCTTCTTTGGGAGATGAAGGAATGGAAACAGGAGCCTTCTCCTCAGGTGAAAGCGGTTCTTTCTCTAATGCTGCTGGTTTTTCAGGAGATTTTGGAACACCAATAACCTCTTTGGTTACAGTGGTGACAACAGGCTCCTTCACAATTTCCTCGATTGGAGAAACAGGTTTCTTTTCGATAATTTCAGGTTCAGGTTTGGGTTCGACTTCTTCTTTGGGAGATGAAGGAATGGAGACAGGAGCCTTCTCCTCAGGTGAAAGCGGTTCTTTCTCTAATGCTGCTGGTTTTTCAGGAGATTTTGGAACACCAATAACCTCTTTGGTTACAGTGGTGACAACAGTCTCCTTGACAATTTCCTCGAATGGAGAAACAGGTTTCTTTTCGATAATTTCAGGTTCAGGTTTGGGTACGACTTCTTCTTTGGGAGATGAAGGAATGGAAACAGGAGCCTTCTCCTCAGGTGAAAGCGGTTCTTTCTCTAATGCTACTGGTTTTTCAGGAGATTTTGGAACACCAATAACCTCTTTGGTTACAGTGGTGACAACAGTCTCCTTCACAATTTCCTCGATTGGAGAAACAGGTTTCTTTTCGATAATTTCAGGTTCAGGTTTGGGTTCGACTTCTTCTTTGGGAGATGAAGGAATGGAGACAGGAGCCTTCTCCCCAGGTGAAAGCGGTTCTTTCTCTAATGCTGCTGGTTTTTCAGGAGATTTTGGAACACCAATAACCTCTTTGGTTACAGTGGTGACAACAGTCTCCTTCACAATTTCCTCGATTGGAGAAACAGGTTTCTTTTCGATAATTTCAGGTTCAGGTTTGGGTTCGACTTCTTCTTTGGGAGATGAAGGAACGGAAACAGGAGCCTTCTCCTCAGGTGAAAGCGGTTCTTTCTCTAATGCTGCTGGTTTTTCAGGAGATTTTGGAACACCAATAACCTCTTTGGTTACAGTGGTGACAACAGTCTCCTTCACAATTTCCTCGATTGGAGAAACAGGTTTCTTTTCGATAATTTCAGGTTCAGGTTTGGGTTCGACTTCTTCTTTGGGAGATGAAGGAACGGAAACAGGAGCCTTCTCTTCAGGTGAAAGCGGCTCTTTCTCTAATGCTGCTGGTTTTTCAAGAGATTTTGGAACACCAATAACCTCTTTGGTTACAGTGGTGACAGCAGTCTCCTTCACAATTTCCTCGATTGGAGAAACAGGTTTCTTTTCGATAATTTCAGGTTCAGGTTTGGGTTCGACTTCTTCTTTGGGAGATGAAGGAATGGAAAGAGGAGCCTTCTCCTCGGGTGAAAGCGGTTCTTTCTCTAATGCTGCTGGTTTTTCAGGAGATTTTGGAACACCAATAACCTCTTTGGTTACAGTGGTGACAACAGTCTCCTTCACAATTTCCTCGATTGGAGAAACAGGTTTCTTTTCGATAATTTCAGGTTCAGGTTTGGGTTCGACTTCTTCTTTGGGAGATGAAGGAATGGAAAGAGGAGCCTTCTCCTCAGGTGAAAGCGGTTCTTTCTCTAATGCTGCTGGTTTTTCAGGAGATTTTGGAACACCAATAACCTCTTTGGTTACAGTGGTGACAACAGTCTCCTTCACAATTTCCTCGATTGGAGAAACAGGTTTCTTTTCGATAATTTCAGGTTCAGGTTTGGGTTCGACTTCTTCTTTGGGAGATGAAGGAATGGAAACAGGAGCCTTCTCCTCAGGTGAAAGCGGTTCTTTCTCTAATGCTGCTGGTTTTTCAGGAGATTTTTTAACACCAATAACCTCTTTGGTTACAGTGGTGACAACAGTCTCCTTGACAATTTCCTCGATTGGAGAAACAGGTTTCTTTTCGATAATTTCAGGTTCAGGTTTGGGTTCGACTTCTTCTTTGGGAGATGATGGAAAGGAAACAGGAGCCTTTTCCTCAGGTGAAAGTGGTTCTTTCTCTAATGCTGCTGGTTTTTCAGGAGATTTTGGAACACCAATAACCTCTTTGGTTACAGTGGTGACAACAGTCTCCTTCACAATTTCCTCGATTGGAGAAACAGGTTTCTTTTCGATAATTTCAGGTTCAGGTTTGGGTGCGACTTCTTCTTTGGGAGATGAAGGAACGGAAACAGGAGCCTTCTCCTCAGGTGAAAGTGGTTCTTTCTCTAATGCTGCTGGTTTTTCAGGAGATTTTGGAACACCAATAACCTCTTTGGTTACAGTGGTGACAACGGTCTCCTTCACAATTTCCTCGATTGGAGAAACAGGTTTCTTTTCGATAATTTCAGGTTCAGGTTTGGGTTCGACTTCTTCTTTGGGAGATGAAGGAATGGAAACAGGAGCCTTCTCCTCAGGTGAAAGCGGTTCTTTCTCTAATGCTGCTGGTTTTTCAGGAGATTTTGGAACACCAATAACCTCTTTGGTTACAGTGGTGACAACAGGCTCCTTCACAATTTCCTCGATTGGAGAAACAGGTTTCTTTTCGATAATTTCAGGTTCAGGTTTGGGTTCGACTTCTTCTTTGGGAGATGAAGGAATGGAGACAGGAGCCTTCTCCTCAGGTGAAAGCGGTTCTTTCTCTAATGCTGCTGGTTTTTCAGGAGATTTTGGAACACCAATAACCTCTTTGGTTACAGTGGTGACAACAGTCTCCTTGACAATTTCCTCGAATGGAGAAACAGGTTTCTTTTCGATAATTTCAGGTTCAGGTTTGGGTACGACTTCTTCTTTGGGAGATGAAGGAATGGAAACAGGAGCCTTCTCCTCAGGTGAAAGCGGTTCTTTCTCTAATGCTACTGGTTTTTCAGGAGATTTTGGAACACCAATAACCTCTTTGGTTACAGTGGTGACAACAGTCTCCTTCACAATTTCCTCGATTGGAGAAACAGGTTTCTTTTCGATAATTTCAGGTTCAGGTTTGGGTTCGACTTCTTCTTTGGGAGATGAAGGAATGGAGACAGGAGCCTTCTCCCCAGGTGAAAGCGGTTCTTTCTCTAATGCTGCTGGTTTTTCAGGAGATTTTGGAACACCAATAACCTCTTTGCTTACAGTGGTGTCAACAGTCTCCTTGAAAATTTCCTCGATTGGAGAAACAGGTTTCTTTTCGATAATTTCAGGTTCAGGTTTGGGTTCGACTTCTTCTTTGGGAGATGAAGGAATGGAAACAGGAGCCTTCTCCTCAGGTGAAAGCGGTTCTTTCTCTAATGCTGCTGGTTTTTCAGGAGATTTTGGAACACCAATAACCTCTTTGGTTACAGTGGTGACAACAGTCTCCTTCACAATTTCCTCGATTGGAGAAACAGGTTTCTTTTCGATAATTTCAGCTTCAGGTTTGGGTTCGACTTCTTCTTTGGGAGATGAAGGAATGGAAACAGGAGCCTTCTCCTCAGGTGAAAGCGGTTCTTTCTCTAATGCTGCTGGTTTTTCAGGAGATTTTGGAACACCAATAACCTCTTTGGTTACAGTGGTGACAACAGTCTCCTTCACAATTTCCTCGATTGGAGAAGCAGGTTTCTTTTCGATAATTTCAGGTTCAGGTTTGGGTTCGACTTCTTCTTTGGGAGATGAAGGAATGGAAACAGGAGCCTTCTCCTCAGGTGAAAGCGGTTCTTTCTCTAATGCTGCTGGTTTTTCAGGAGATTTTGGAACACCAATAACCTCTTTGGTTACAGTGGTGACAACAGTCTCCTTCACAATTTCCTCGATTGGAGAAACAGGTTTCTTTTCGATAATTGCAGGTTCAGGTTTGGGTTCGACTTCTTCTTTGGGAGATGAAGGAATGGAAACAGGAGCCTTCTCCTCAGGTGAAAGCGGTTCTTTCTCTAATGCTGCTGTTTTTTCAGGAGATTTTGGAACACCAATAACCTGTTTGGTTACAGTGGTGACAACAGTCTCCTTCACAATTTCCTCGATTGGAGAAACAGGTTTCTTTTCGATAATTTCAGCTTCAGGTTTGGGTTCGACTTCTTCTTTGGGAGATGAAGGAATGGAAACAGGAGCCTTCTCCTCAGGTGAAAGCGGTTCTTTCTCTAATGCTGCTGGTTTTTCAGGAGATTTTGGAACACCAATAACCTCTTTGGTTACAGTGGTGACAACAGTCTCCTTCACAATTTCCTCGATTGGAGAAACAGGTTTCTTTTCGATAGTTTCAGGTTCAGGTTTGGGTTCGACTTCTTCTTTGGGAGATGAAGGAATGGAAACAGGAGCCTTCTCCTCAGGTGAAAGCGGTTCTTTCTCTAATGCTGCTGGTTTTTCAGGAAATTTTGGAACACCAATAACCTCTTTGGTTACAGTGGTGACAACAGTCTTCTTCACAATTTCCTCGATTGGAGAAACAGGTTTCTTTTCGATAATTTCAGGTTCAGGTTTGGGTTCGACTTCTTCTTTGGGAGATGAAGGAATGGAGACAGGAGCCTTCTCCTCAGGTGAAAGCGGTTCTTTCTCTAATGCTGCTGGTTTTTCAGGAGATTTTGGAACACCAATAACCTCTTTGGTTACAGTGGTGACAACAGTCTCCTTCACAATTTCCTCGATTGGAGAAACAGGTTTCTTTTCGATAATTTCAGCTTCAGGTTTGGGTTCGACTTCTTCTTTGGGAGATGAAGGAATGGAAACAGGAGCCTTCTCCTCAGGTGAAAGCGGTTCTTTCTCTAATGCTGCTGATTTTTCAGGAGATTTTGGAACACCAATAACGTCTTTGGTTACAGTGGTGACAACAGTTTCCTTCACAATTTCCTCGATTGGAGAAACAGGTTTCTTTTCGATAATTTCAGCTTCAGGTTTGGGTTCGACTTCTTCTTTGGGAGATGAAGGAATGGAGACAGGAGCCTTCTCCTCAGGTGAAAGCGGTTCTTTCTCTAATGCTGCTGGTTTTTCAGGAGATTTTGGAACACCAATAACCTCTTTGGTTACAGTGGTGACAACAGTTTCCTTCACAATTTCCTCGATTGGAGAAACAGGTTTCTTTTCGATAATTTCAGCTTCAGGTTTGGGTTCGACTTCTTCTTTGGGAGATGAAGGAATGGAAACAGGAGCCTTCTCCTCAGGTGAAAGCGGTTCTTTCTCTAATGCTGCTGGTTTTTCAGGAGATTTTGGAACACCAATAACCTCTTTGGTTACAGTGGAGACAACAGTTTCCTTCACAATTTCCTCGATTGGAGAAACAGGTTTCTTTTCGATAATTTCAGGTACAGGTTTGGGTTCGACTTCTTCTTTGGGAGATGAAGGAATGGAAACAGGAGCCTTCTCCTCAGGTGAAAGCGGTTCTTTCTCTAATGCTGCTGGTTTTTCAGGAGATTTTGGAACACCAATAACCTCTTTGGTTACAGTGGTGACAACAGTCTCCTTGACAATTTCCTCGATTGGAGAAACAGGTTTCTTTTCGATAATTTCAGCTTCAGGTTTGGGTTCGACTTCTTCTTTGGGAGATGAAGGAATGGAAACAGGAGCCTTCTCCTCAGGTGAAAGCGGCTCTTTCTCTAATGCTGCTGGTTTTTCAGGAGATTTTGGAACACCAATAACCTCTTTGGTTACAGTGGTGACAACAGTCTCCTTGACAATTTCCTCGATTGGAGAAACAGGTTTCTTTTCGATAATTTCAGCTTCAGGTTTGGGTTCGACTTCTTCTTTGGGAGATGACGGAATGGAAACAGGAGCCTTCTCCTCAGGTGAAAGCGGTTCTCTCTCTAATGCTGCTGGTTTTTCAGGAGATTTTGGAACACCAATAACCTCTTTGGTTACAGTGGTGACAACAGTCTCCTTGACAATTTCCTCGATTGGAGAAACAGGTTTCTTTTCGATAATTTCAGCTTCAGGTTTGGGTTCGACTTCTTCTTTGGGAGATGAAGGAATGGAAACAGGAGCCTTCTCCTCAGGTGAAAGCGGTTCTTTCTCTAATGCTGCTGGTTTTTCAGGAGATTTTGGAACACCAATAACCTCTTTGGTTACAGAGGTGACCACAGTCTCCTTCACAATTTCCTCGATTGGAGAAACAGGTTTCTTTTCGATAATTTCAGGTTCAGGTTTGGGTTCGACTACTTCTTTGGGAGATGAAGGAATGGAAACAGGAGCCTTCTCCTCAGGTGAAAGCGGTTCTTTCTCTAATGCTGCTGGTTTTTCAGGAGATTTTGGAACACCAATAACCTCTTTGGTTACAGTGGTGACAACAGTCTCCTTGACAATTTCCTCGATTGGAGAAACAGGTTTCTTTTCGATAATTTCAGGTTCAGGTTTGGGTTCGACTTCTTCTTTGGGAGATGAAGGAATGGAAACAGGAGCCTTCTCCTCAGGTGAAAGCGGTTCTTTCTCTAATGCTGCTGGTTTTTCAGGAGATTTTGGAACACCAATAACCTCTTTGGTTACAGTGGTGACAACAGCCTCCTTCACAATTTCCTCGATTGAAGAAACAGGTTTCTTTTCGATAATTTCAGGTTCAGGTTTGGGTTCGACTTCTTCTTTGGGAGATGAAGGAATGGAAACAGGAGCCTTCTCCTCAGGTGAAAGCGGTTCTTTCTCTAATGCTGCTGGTTTTTCAGGAGATTTTGGAACACCAATAACCTCTTTGGTTACAGTGGTGACAACAGTCTCCTTGAGAATTTCCTCGATTGGAGAAACAGGTTTCTTTTCGATAATTTCAGGTTCAGGTTTGGGTTCGACTTCTTCTTTGGGAGATGAAGGAATGGAAACAGGAGCCTTCTCCTCAGGTGAAAGCGGTTCTTTCTCTAATGCTGCTGGTTTTTCAGGAGATTTTGGAACACCAATAACCTCTTTGGTTAAAGTGGTGACAACAGGCTCCTTCACAATTTCCTCGATTGGAGAAACAGGTTTCTTTTCGATAATTTCAGGTTCAGGTTTGGGTTCGACTTCTTCTTTGGGAGATGAAGGAATGGAAACAGGAGCCTTCTCCTCAGGTGAAAGCGGTTCTTTCTCTAATGCTGCTGGTTTTTCAGGAGATTTTGGAACACCAATAACCTCTTTGGTTAAAGTGGTGACAACAGGCTCCTTCACAATTTCCTCGATTGGAGAAACAGGTTTCTTTTCGATAATTTCAGGTTCAGGTTTGGGTTCGACTTCTTCTTTGGGAGATGAAGGAATGGAAACAGGAGCCTTCTCTTCAGGTGAAAGCGGTTCTTTCTCTAATGCTGCTGGTTTTTCAGGAGATTTTGGAACACCAATAACCTCTTTGGTTAAAGTGGTGACAACAGGCTCCTTCACAATTTCCTCGATTGGAGAAACAGGTTTCTTTTCGATAATTTCAGGTTCAGGTTTGGGTTCGACTTCTTCTTTGGGAGATGAAGGAATGGAAACAGGAGCCTTCTCCTCAGGTGAAAGCGGTTCTTTCTCTAATGCTGCTGGTTTTTCAGGAGATTTTGGAACACCAATAACCTCTTTGGTTACAGTGGTGACAACAGTCTCCTTCACAATTTCCTCGATTGAAGAAACAGGTTTCTTTTCGATAATTTCAGCTTCAGGTTTGGGTTCGACTTCTTCTTTGGGAGATGAAGGAATGGAAACAGGAGCCTTCTCCTCAGGTGAAAGCGGTTCTTTCTCTAATGCTGCTGGTTTTTCAGGAGATTTTGGAACACCAATAACCTCTTTGGTTACAGTGGTGACAACAGTCTCCTTCACAATTTCCTCGATTGGAGAAACAGGTTTCTTTTCGATAATTTCAGCTTCAGGTTTGGGTTCGACTTCTTCTTTGGGAGATGAAGGAATGGAAACAGGAGCCTTCTCCTCAGGTGAAAGCGGTTCTTTCTCTAATGCTGCTGGTTTTTCAGGAGATTTTGGAACACCAATAACCTCTTTGGTTAAAGTGGTGACAACAGGCTCCTTCACAATTTCCTCGATTGGAGAAACAGGTTTCTTTTCGATAATTTCAGGTTCAGGTTTGGGTTCGACTTCTTCTTTGGGAGATGAAGGAATGGAAACAGGAGCCTTCTCCTCAGGTGAAAGCGGTTCTTTCTCTAATGCTGCTGGTTTTTCAGGAGATTTTGGAACACCAATAACCTCTTTGGTTACAGTGGTGACAACAGTCTCCTTCACAATTTCCCCGATTGGAGAAACAGGTTTCTTTTCGATAATTTCAGCTTCAGGTTTGGGTTCGACTTCTTCTTTGGGAGATGAAGGAATGGAAACAGGAGCCTTCTCCTCAGGTGAAAGCGGTTCTTTCTCTAATGCTGCTGGTTTTTCAGGAGATTTTGGAACACCAATAACCTCTTTGGTTACAGTGGTGACAACAGTCTCCTTGAGAATTTCCTCGATTGGAGAAACAGGTTTCTTTTCGATAATTTCAGCTTCAGGTTTGGGTTCGACTTCTTCTTTGGGAGATGAAGGAATGGAAACAGGAGCCTTCTCCTCAGGTGAAAGCGGTTCTTTCTCTAATGCTGCTGGTTTTTCAGGAGATTTTGGAACACCAATAACCTCTTTGGTTAAAGTGGTGACAACAGTCTCCTTGACAATCTCCTCGATTGGAGAAACAGGTTTCTTTTCGATAATTTCAGGTACAGGTTTGGGTTCGACTTCTTCTTTGGGAGATGAAGGAATGGAAACAGGAGCCTTCTCCTCAGGTGAAAGCGGTTCTTTCTCTAATGCTGCTGGTTTTTCAGGAGATTTTGGAACACCAATAACCTCTTTGGTTACAGTGGTGACAACAGTCTCCTTGACAATTTCCTCGATTGGAGAAACAGGTTTCTTTTCGATAATTTCAGCTTCAGGTTTGGGTTCGACTTCTTCTTTGGGAGATGAAGGAATGGAAACAGGAGCCTTCTCCTCAGGTGAAAGCGGTTCTCTCTCTAATGCTGCTGGTTTTTCAGGAGATTTTGGAACACCAATAACCTCTTTGGTTGCAGTGGTGACAACAGTCTCCTTCACAATTTCCTCGATTGGAGAAACAGGTTTCTTTTCGATAATTTCAGCTTCAGGTTTGGGTTCGACTTCTTCTTTGGGAGATGAAGGAATGGAAACAGGAGCCTTCTCCTCAGGTGAAAGCGGTTCTTTCTCTAATGGTGCTGGTTTTTCAGGAGATTTTGGAACACCAATAACCTCTTTGGTTACAGAGGTGACAGCAGTTTCCTTCACAATTTCCTCGATTGGAGAAACAGGTTTCTTTTCGATAATTTCAGGTTCAGGTTTGGGTTCGACTACTTCTTTGGGAGATGAAGGAATGGAAACAGGAGCCTTCTCCTCAGGTGAAAGCGGTTCTTTCTCTAATGCTGCTGGTTTTTCAGGAGATTTTGGAACACCAATAACCTCTTTGGTTACAGTGGTGACAACAGTCTCCTTCACAATTTCCTCGATTGGAGAAACAGGTTTCTTTTCGATAATTTCAGGTTCAGGTTTGGGTTCGACTTCTTCTTTGGGAGATGAAGGAATGGAAACAGGAGCCTTCTCCTCAGGTGAAAGCGGTTCTTTCTCTAATGCTGCTGGTTTTTCAGGAGATTTTGGAACACCAATAACCTCTTTGGTTAAAGTGGTGACAACAGGCTCCTTCACAATTTCCTCGATTGGAGAAACAGGTTTCTTTTCGATAATTTCAGCTTCAGGTTTGGGTTCGACTTCTTCTTTGGGAGATGAAGGAATGGAAACAGGAGCCTTCTCCTCAGGTGAAAGCGGTTCTTTCTCTAATGGTGCTGGTTTTTCAGGAGATTTTGGAACACCAATAACCTCTTTGGTTACAGAGGTGACAGCAGTTTCCTTCACAATTTCCTCGATTGGAGAAACAGGTTTCTTTTCGATAATTTCAGGTTCAGGTTTGGGTTCGACTACTTCTTTGGGAGATGAAGGAATGGAAACAGGAGCCTTCTCCTCAGGTGAAAGCGGTTCTTTCTCTAATGCTGCTGGTTTTTCAGGAGATTTTGGAACACCAATAACCTCTTTGGTTACAGTGGTGACAACAGTCTCCTTCACAATTTCCTCGATTGGAGAAACAGGTTTCTTTTCGATAATTTCAGGTTCAGGTTTGGGTTCGACTTCTTCTTTGGGAGATGAAGGAATGGAAACAGGAGCCTTCTCCTCAGGTGAAAGCGGTTCTTTCTCTAATGCTGCTGGTTTTTCAGGAGATTTTGGAACACCAATAACCTCTTTGGTTAAAGTGGTGACAACAGGCTCCTTCACAATTTCCTCGATTGGAGAAACAGGTTTCTTTTCGATAATTTCAGCTTCAGGTTTGGGTTCGACTTCTTCTTTGGGAGATGAAGGAATGGAAACAGGAGCCTTCTCCTCAGGTGAAAGCGGTTCTTTCTCTAATGGTGCTGGTTTTTCAGGAGATTTTGGAACACCAATAACCTCTTTGGTTACAGAGGTGACAGCAGTTTCCTTCACAATTTCCTCGATTGGAGAAACAGGTTTCTTTTCGATAATTTCAGGTTCAGGTTTGGGTTCGACTACTTCTTTGGGAGATGAAGGAATGGAAACAGGAGCCTTCTCCTCAGGTGAAAGCGGTTCTTTCTCTAATGCTGCTGGTTTTTCAGGAGATTTTGGAACACCAATAACCTCTTTGGTTAAAGTGGTGACAACAGGCTCCTTCACAATTTCCTCGATTGGAGAAACAGGTTTCTTTTCGATAATTTCAGCTTCAGGTTTGGGTTCGACTTCTTCTTTGGGAGATGAAGGAATGGAAACAGGAGCCTTCTCCTCAGGTGAAAGCGGTTCTCTCTCTAATGCTGCTGGTTTTTCAGGAGATTTTGGAACACCAATAACCTCTTTGGTTGCAGTGGTGACAACAGTCTCCTTCACAATTTCCTCGATTGGAGAAACAGGTTTCTTTTCGATAATTTCAGGTTCAGGTTTGGGTTCGACTTCTTCTTTGGGAGATGAAGGAATGGAAACAGGAGCCTTCTCCTCAGGTGAAAGCGGTTCTTTCTCTAATGCTGCTGGTTTTTCAGGAGATTTTGGAACACCAATAACCTCTTTGGTTAAAGTGGTGACAACAGGCTCCTTCACAATTTCCTCGATTGGAGAAACAGGTTTCTTTTCGATAATTTCAGGTTCAGGTTTGGGTTCGACTTCTTCTTTGGGAGATGAAGGAATGGAAACAGGAGCCTTCTCTTCAGGTGAAAGCGGTTCTTTCTCTAATGCTGCTGGTTTTTCAGGAGATTTTGGAACACCAATAACCTCTTTGGTTAAAGTGGTGACAACAGGCTCCTTCACAATTTCCTCGATTGGAGAAACAGGTTTCTTTTCGATAATTTCAGGTTCAGGTTTGGGTTCGACTTCTTCTTTGGGAGATGAAGGAATGGAAACAGGAGCCTTCTCCTCAGGTGAAAGCGGTTCTTTCTCTAATGCTGCTGGTTTTTCAGGAGATTTTGGAACACCAATAACCTCTTTGGTTACAGTGGTGACAACAGTCTCCTTGAGAATTTCCTCGATTGGAGAAACAGGTTTCTTTTCGATAATTTCAGCTTCAGGTTTGGGTTCGACTTCTTCTTTGGGAGATGAAGGAATGGAAACAGGAGCCTTCTCCTCAGGTGAAAGCGGTTCTTTCTCTAATGCTGCTGGTTTTTCAGGAGATTTTGGAACACCAATAACCTCTTTGGTTACAGTGGTGACAACAGTCTCCTTCACAATTTCCTCGATTGAAGAAACAGGTTTCTTTTCGATAATTTCAGCTTCAGGTTTGGGTTCGACTTCTTCTTTGGGAGATGAAGGAATGGAAACAGGAGCCTTCTCCTCAGGTGAAAGCGGTTCTTTCTCTAATGCTGCTGGTTTTTCAGGAGATTTTGGAACACCAATAACCTCTTTGGTTACAGTGGTGACAACAGTCTCCTTCACAATTTCCTCGATTGGAGAAACAGGTTTCTTTTCGATAATTTCAGCTTCAGGTTTGGGTTCGACTTCTTCTTTGGGAGATGAAGGAATGGAAACAGGAGCCTTCTCCTCAGGTGAAAGCGGTTCTTTCTCTAATGCTGCTGGTTTTTCAGGAGATTTTGGAACACCAATAACCTCTTTGGTTAAAGTGGTGACAACAGGCTCCTTCACAATTTCCTCGATTGGAGAAACAGGTTTCTTTTCGATAATTTCAGGTTCAGGTTTGGGTTCGACTTCTTCTTTGGGAGATGAAGGAATGGAAACAGGAGCCTTCTCCTCAGGTGAAAGCGGTTCTTTCTCTAATGCTGCTGGTTTTTCAGGAGATTTTGGAACACCAATAACCTCTTTGGTTACAGTGGTGACAACAGTCTCCTTCACAATTTCCTCGATTGGAGAAACAGGTTTCTTTTCGATAATTTCAGCTTCAGGTTTGGGTTCGACTTCTTCTTTGGGAGATGAAGGAATGGAAACAGGAGCCTTCTCCTCAGGTGAAAGCGGTTCTTTCTCTAATGCTGCTGGTTTTTCAGGAGATTTTGGAACACCAATAACCTCTTTGGTTACAGTGGTGACAACAGTCTCCTTGAGAATTTCCTCGATTGGAGAAACAGGTTTCTTTTCGATAATTTCAGCTTCAGGTTTGGGTTCGACTTCTTCTTTGGGAGATGAAGGAATGGAAACAGGAGCCTTCTCCTCAGGTGAAAGCGGTTCTTTCTCTAATGCTGCTGGTTTTTCAGGAGATTTTGGAACACCAATAACCTCTTTGGTTACAGTGGTGACAACAGTCTCCTTGACAATTTCCTCGATTGGAGAAACAGGTTTCTTTTCGATAATTTCAGCTTCAGGTTTGGGTTCGACTTCTTCTTTTGGAGATGAAGGAATGGAAACAGGAGCCTTCTCCTCAGGTGAAAGCGGTTCTTTCTCTAATGCTGCTGGTTTTTCAGGAGATTTTGGAACACCAATAACCTCTTTGGTTACAGTGGTGACAACAGTCTCCTTCACAATTTCCTCGATTGGAGAAACAGGTTTCTTTTCGATAATTTCAGGTTCAGGTTTGGGTTCGACTTCTTCTTTGGGAGATGAAGGAATGGAAACAGGAGCCTTCTCCTCAGGTGAAAGCGGTTCTTTCTCTAATGGTGCTGGTTTTTCAGGAGATTTTGGAACACCAATAACCTCTTTGGTTACAGTGGTGACAACAGTCTCCTTGAGAATTTCCTCGATTGGAGAAACAGGTTTCTTTTCGATAATTTCAGGTTCAGGTTTGGGTTCGACTTCTTCTTTGGGAGATGAAGGAATGGAAACAGGAGCCTTCTCCTCAGGTGAAAGCGGTTCTTTCTCTAATGCTGCTGGTTTTTCAGGAGATTTTGGAACACCAATAACCTCTTTGGTTAAAGTGGTGGCAACAGTTTCCTTCACAATTTCCTCGATTGGAGAAACAGGTTTCTTTTCGATAATTTCAGGTTCAGGTTTGGGTTCGACTTCTTCTTTGGGAGATGAAGGAATGGAAAGAGGAGCCTTCTCCTCAGGTGAAAGCGGTTCTTTCTCTAATGCTGCTGGTTTTTCAGGAGATTTTGGAACACCAATAACCTCTTTGGTTACAGTGGTGACAACAGTCTCCTTGACAATTTCCTCGATTGGAGAAACAGGTTTCTTTTCGATAATTTCAGCTTCAGGTTTGGGTTCGACTTCTTCTTTGGGAGATGAAGGAATGGAGACAGGAGCCTTCTCCTCAGGTGAAAGCGGTTCTTTCTCTAATGCTGCTGGTTTTTCAGGAGATTTTGGAACACCAATAACCTCTTTGGTTACAGTGGTGACAACAGTCTCCTTCACAATTTCCTCGATTGGAGAAACAGGTTTCTTTTCGATAATTTCAGCTTCAGGTTTGGGTTCGACTTCTTCTTTGGGAGATGAAGGAATGGAAACAGGAGCCTTCTCCTCAGGTGAAAGCGGTTCTTTCTCTAATGCTGCTGGTTTTTCAGGAGATTTTGGAACACCAATAACCTCTTTGGTTACAGTGGTGACAACAGTCTCCTTGAGAATTTCCTCGATTGGAGAAACAGGTTTCTTTTCGATAATTTCAGGTTCAGGTTTGGGTTCGACTTCTTCTTTGGGAGATGAAGGAATGGAAACAGGAGCCTTCTCCTCTGGTGAAAGCGGTTCTTTCTCTAATGCTGCTGGTTTTTCAGGAGATTTTGGAACACCAATAACCTCTTTGGTTACAGTGGTGACAACAGTCTCCTTCACAATTTCCTCGATTGGAGAAACAGGTTTCTTTTCGATAATTTCAGGTTCAGGTTTGGGTTCGACTTCTTCTTTGGGAGATGAAGGAATGGAAACAGGAGCCTTCTCCTCAGGTGAAAGCGGTTCTTTCTCTAATGCTGCTGGTTTTTCAGGAGATTTTGGAACACCAATAACCTCTTTGGTTACAGTGGTGACAACAGTCTCCTTGACAATTTCCTCGATTGGAGAAACAGGTTTCTTTTCGATAATTTCGGCTTCAGGTTTGGGTTCGACTTCTTCTTTGGGAGATGAAGGAATGGAAACAGGAGCCTTCTCCTCAGGTGAAAGCGGTTCTTTCTCTAATGCTGCTGGTTTTTCAGGAGATTTTGGAACACCAATAACCTCTTTGGTTACAGTGGTGACAACAGTCTCCTTCACAATTTCCTCGATTGGAGAAACAGGTTTCTTTTCGATAATTTCAGCTTCAGGTTTGGGTTCGACTTCTTCTTTGGGAGATGAAGGAATGGAAACAGGAGCCTTCTCCTCAGGTGAAAGCGGTTCTTTCTCTAATGCTGCTGGTTTTTCAGGAGATTTTGGAACACCAATAACCTCTTTGGTTACAGTGGTGACAACAGTCTCCTTCACAATTTCCTCGATTGGAGAAACAGGTTTCTTTTCGATAATTTCAGCTTCAGGTTTGGGTTCGACTTCTTCTTTGGGAGATGAAGGAATGGAAACAGGAGCCTTCTCCTCAGGTGAAAGCGGTTCTTTCTCTAATGCTGCTGGTTTTTCAGGAGATTTTGGAACACCAATAACCTCTTTGGTTACAGTGGTGACAACAGTCTCCTTCACAATTTCCTCCATTGGAGAAACAGGTTTCTTTTCGATAATTTCAGGTTCAGGTTTGGGTTCAACTTCTTCTTTGGGAGATGAAGGAATGGAAACAGGAGCCTTCTCCTCAGGTGAAAGCGGTTCTTTCTCTAATGCTGCTGGTTTTTCAGGAGATTTTGGAACACCAATAACCTCTTTGGTTACAGTGGTGACAACAGTCTCCTTCACAATTTCCTCCATTGGAGAAACAGGTTTCTTTTCGATAATTTCAGGTTCAGGTTTGGGTTCGACTTCTTTTTTGGGAGATGAAGGAATGGAAACAGGAGCCTTCTCCTCAGATGAAAGCGGTTCTTTCTCTAATGCTGCTGGTTTTTCAGGAGATTTTGGAACACCAATAACCTCTTTGGTTACAGTGGTGACAACAGTCTCCTTGACAATTTCCTCGATTGGAGAAACAGGTTTCTTTTCGATAATTTCAGGTTCAGGTTTGGGTTCGACTTCTTCTTTGGGAGATGAAGGAATGGAAACAGGAGCCTTCTCCTCAGGTGAAAGCGGTTCTTTCTCTAATGCTGCTGGTTTTTCAGGAGATTTTGGAACACCAATAACCTCTTTGGTTACAGTGGTGACAACAGTCTCCTTCACAATTTCCTCGATTGGAGAAACAGGTTTCTTTTCGATAATTTCAGGTTCAGGTTTGGGTTCGACTTCTTCTTTGGGAGATGAAGGAATGGAAACAGGAGCCTTCTCCTCAGGTGAAAGCGGTTCTTTCTCTAATGCTGCTGGTTTTTCAGGAGATTTTGGAACACCAATAACCTCTTTGGTTACAGTGGTGACAACAGTCTCCTTCACAATTTCCTCAATTGGAGAAACAGGTTTCTTTTCGATAATTTCAGGTTCAGGTTTGGGTTCGACTTCTTCTTTGGGAGATGAAGGAATGGAGACAGGAGCCTTCTCCTCAGGTGAAAGCGGTTCTTTCTCTAATGCTGCTGGTTTTTCAGGAGATTTTGGAACACCAATAACCTCTTTGGTTACAGTGGTGACAACAGTCTCCTTCACAATTTCCTCGATTGGAGAAACAGGTTTCTTTTCGATAATTTCAGCTTCAGGTTTGGGTTCGACTTCTTCTTTGGGAGGTGAAGGAATGGAAACAGGAGCCTTCTCCTCAGGTGAAAGCGGTTCTTTCTCTAAAGCTGCTGGTTTTTCAGGAGATTTTGGAACACCAATAACCTCTTTGGTTAAAGTGGTGACAACAGTCTCCTTCACAATTTCCTCGATTGGAGAAACAGGTTTCTTTTCGATAATTTCAGCTTCAGGTTTGGGTTCGACTTCTTCTTTGGGAGATGAAGGAATGGAAACAGGAGCCTTCTCCTCAGGTGAAAGCGGTTCTTTCTCTAATGCTGCTGGTTTTTCAGGAGATTTTGGAACACCAATAACCTCTTTGGTTACAGTGGTGACAACAGTCTCCTTCACAATTTCCTCCATTGGAGAAACAGGTTTCTTTTCGATAATTTCAGCTTCAGGTTTGGGTTCGACTTCTTCTTTGGGAGATGAAGGAATGGAAACAGGAGCCTTCTCCTCAGGTGAAAGCGGTTCTTTCTCTAATGCTGCTGGTTTTTCAGGAGATTTTGGAACACCAATAACCTCTTTGGTTACAGTGGTGACAACAGTTTCCTTCACAATTTCCTCGATTGGAGAAACAGGTTTCTTTTCGATAATTTCAGGTTCAGGTTTGGGTTCGACTTCTTCTTTGGGAGATGAAGGAATGGAAACAGGAGCCTTCTCCTCAGGTGAAAGCGGTTCTTTCTCTAATGCTGCTGGTTTTTCAAGAGATTTTGGAACACCAATAACCTCTTTGGTTACAGTGGTGACAACAGTCTCCTTCACAATTTCCTCGATTGGAGAAACAGGTTTCTTTTCGATAATTTCAGGTTCAGGTTTGGGTTCGACTTTTTCTTTGGGAGATGAAGGAATGGAAACAGGAGCCTTCTCCTCAGGTGAAAGCGGTTCTTTCTCTAATGCTGCTGGTTTTTCAGGAGATTTTGGAACACCAATAACCTCTTTGGTTACAGTGGTGACAACAGTCTCCTTGACAATTTCCTCGATTGGAGAAACAGGTTTCTTTTCGATAATTTCAGCTTCAGGTTTGGGTTCGACTTCTTCTTTGGGAGATGAAGGAATGGAAACAGGAGCCTTCTCCTCAGGTGAAAGCGGTTCTTTCTCTAATGCTGTTGGTTTTTCAGGAGATTTTGGAACACCAATAACCTCTTTGGTTACAGTGGTGACAACAGTCTCCTTCACAATTTCCTCGATTGGAGAAACAGGTTTCTTTTCGATAATTTCAGCTTCAGGTTTGGGTTCGACTTCTTCTTTGGGAGATGAAGGAATGGAAACAGGAGCCTTCTCCTCAGGTGAAAGCGGTTCTTTCTCTAATGGTGCTGGTTTTTCAGGAGATTTTGGAACACCAATAACCTCTTTGGTTACAGTGGTGACAACAGTCTCCTTCACAATTTCCTCGATTGGAGAAACAGGTTTCTTTTCGATAATTTCAGCTTCAGGTTTGGGTTCGACTTCTTCTTTGGGAGATGAAGGAATGGAAACAGGAGCCTTCTCCTCAGGTGAAAGCGGTTCTTTCTCTAATGGTGCTGGTTTTTCAGGAGATTTTGGAACACCAATAACCTCTTTGGTTACAGTGGTGACAACAGTCTCCTTGAGAATTTCCTCGATTGGAGAAACAGGTTTCTTTTCGATAATTTCATGTTCAGGTTCGGGTTCGACTTCTTCTTTGGGAGATGAAGAAATGGAAACAGGAGCCTTCTCCTCAGGTGAAAGCGGTTCTTTCTCTAATGCTGCTGGTTTTTCAGGAGATTTTGGAACACCAATAACCTCTTTGGTTACAGTGGTGACAACAGTCTCCTTGACAATTTCCTCGATTGGAGAAACAGGTTTCTTTTCGATAATTTCAGGTTCAGGTTTGGGTTCGACTTCTTCTTTGGGAGATGAAGGAATGGAAACAGGAGCCTTCTCCTCAGGTGAAAGCGGTTCTTTCTCTAATGCTGCTGGTTTTTCAGGAGATTTTGGAACACCAATAACCTCTTTGCTTACAGTGGTGACAACAGTCTCCTTGACAATTACCTCGATTGGAGAAACAGGTTTCTTTTCGATAATTTCAGGTTCAGGTTTGGGTTCGACTTCTTCTTTGGGAGATGAAGAAATGGAAACAGGAGCCTTCTCCTCAGGTGAAAGCGGTTCTTTCTCTAATGGTGCTGGTTTTTCAGGAGATTTTGGAACACCAATAACCTCTTTGGTTACAGTGGTGACAACAGTCTCCTTGAGAATTTCCTCGATTGGAGAAACAGGTTTCTTTTCGATAATTTCATGTTCAGGTTCGGGTTCGACTTCTTCTTTGGGAGATGAAGGAATGGAAACAGGAGCCTTCTCCTCAGGTGAAAGCGGTTCTTTCTCTAATGCTGCTGGTTTTTTAGGAGATTTTGGAACACCAATAACCTCTTTGGTTACAGTGGTGACAACAGTCTCCTTCACAATTTCCTCGATTGGAGAAACAGGTTTCTTTTCGATAATTTCAGGTTCAGGTTTGGGTTCGACTTCTTCTTTGGGAGATGAAGGAATGGAAACAGGAGCCTTCTCCTCAGGTGAAAGCGGTTCTTTCTCTAATGCTGCTGGTTTTTCAGGAGATTTTGGAACACCAATAACCTCTTTGGTTACAGTGGTGACAACAGTCTCCTTCACAATTTCCTCGATTGGAGAAACAGATTTTTTTTCGATAATTTCAGGTTCAGGTTTGGGTTCGACTTCTTCTTTGGGAGATGAAGGAATGGAAACAGGAGCCTTCTCCTCAGGTGAAAGCGGTTCTTTCTCTAATGCTGCTGGTTTTTCAGGAGATTTTGGAACACCAATAACCTCTTTGGTTACAGTGGTGACAACAGTCTCCTTCACAATTTCCTCGATTGGAGAAACAGGTTTCTTTTCGATAATTTCAGCTTCAGATTTGGGTTCGACTTCTTCTTTGGGAGATGAAGGAATGGAAACAGGAGCCTTCTCCTCAGGTGAAAGCGGTTCTTTCTCTAATGCTGCTGGTTTTTCAGGAGATTTTGGAACACCAATAACCTCTTTGGTTACAGTGGTGACAACAGTCTCCTTCACAATTTCCTCGATTGGAGAAACAGGTTTCTTTTCGATAATTTCAGGTTCAGGTTTGGGTTCGACTTCTTCTTTGGGAGATGAAGGAATGGAAACAGGAGCCTTCTCCTCAGGTGAAAGCGGTTCTTTCTCTAATGCTGCTGGTTTTTCAGGAGATTTTGGAACACCAATAACCTCTTTGGTTACAGTCGTGACAACAGTCTCCTTGACAATTTCCTCGATTGGAGAAACAGGTGTCTTTTCGATAATTTCAGGTTTAGGTTTGGGTTCGACTTCTTCTTTGGGAGATGAAGGAATAGAGACAGGAGCCTTCTCCTCAGGTGAAAGCGGTTCTTTCTCTAATGCTGCTGGTTTTTCGGGAGATTTTGGAACACCAATAACCTCTTTGGTTACAGTGGTGACAACAGTCTCCTTCACAATTTCCTCGATTGGAGAAACAGATTTCTTTTCGATAATTTCAAGTTTAGGTTTGGGTTCGACTTCTTCTTTGGGAGATGAAGGAATGGAAACAGGAGCCTTCTCCTCAGGTGAAAGCGGTTCTTTCTCTAATGCTGCTGGTTTTTCAGGAGATTTTGGAACACCAATAACCTCTTTGGTTACAGTGGTGACAACAGTCTCCTTCACAATTTCCTCGATTGGAGAAACAGGTTTCTTTTCGATAATTTCAGGTTCAGGTTTGGGTTCGACTTCTTCTTTGGGAGATGAAGGAATGGAAACAGGAGCCTTCTCCTCAGGTGAAAGCGGTTCTTTCTCTAATGCTGCTGGTTTTTCAGGAGATTTTGGAACACCAATAACCTCTTTGGTTACAGTGGTGACAACAGTCTCCTTCACAATTTCCTCGATTGGAGAAACAGGTTTCTTTTCGATAATTTCAGGTTCAGGTTTGGGTTCGACTTCTTCTTTGGGAGATGAAGGAATGGAAACAGGAGCCTTCTCCTCAGGTGAAAGCGGTTCTTTCTCTAATGCTGCTGGTTTTTCAGGAGATTTTGGAACACCAATAACCTCTTTGGTTACAGTGGTGACAACAGTCTCCTTGAGAATTTCCTCGATTGGAGAAACAGGTTTCTTTTCGATAATTTCAGCTTCAGGTTTGGGTTCGACTTCTTCTTTGGGAGATGAAGGAATGGAAACAGGAGCCTTCTCCTCAGGTGAAAGCGGTTCTTTCTCTAATGCTGCTGGTTTTTCAGGAGATTTTGGAACACCAATAACCTCTTTGGTTACAGTGGTGACAACAGTCTCCTTCACAATTTCCTCGATTGGAGAAACAGGTTTCTTTTCGATAATTTCAGGTTCAGGTTTGGGTTCGACTTCTTCTTTGGGAGATGAAGGAATGGAGACAGGAGCCTTCTCCTCAGGTGAAAGCGGTTCTTTCTCTAATGCTGCTGGTTTTTCAGGAGATTTTGGAACACCAATAAACTCTTTGGTTACAGTGGTGACAACAGTCTCCTTGACAATTTCCTCGATTGGAGAAACAGGTTTCTTTTCGATAATTTCAGGTTCAGGTTTGGGTTCGACTTCTTCTTTGGGAGATGAAGGAATGGAAACAGGAGCCTTCTCCTCAGGTGAAAGCGGTTCTTTCTCTAATGCTGCTGGTTTTTCAGGAGATTTTGGAACACCAATAACCTCTTTGGTTACAGTGGTGACAACAGTCTTCTTGACAATTTCCTCGATTGGAGAAACAGGTGTCTTTTCGATAATTTCAGGTTCAGGTTTGGGTTCGACTTCTTCTTTGGGAGATGAAGGAATGGAGACAGGAGCCTTCTCCTCAGGTGAAAGCGGTTCTTTCTCTAATGCTGCTGGTTTTTCAGGAGATTTTGGAACACCAATAACCTCTTTGGTTACAGTGGTGACAACAGTCTCCTTCACAATTTCCTCGATTGGAGAAACAGGTTTCTTTTCGATAATTTCAAGTTCAGGTTTGGGTTCGACTTCTTCTTTGGGAGATGAAGGAATGGAAACAGGAGCCTTCTCCTCAGGTGAAAGCGGTTCTTTCTCTAATGCTGCTGGTTTTTCAGGAGATTTTGGAACACCAATAACCTCTTTGGTTACAGTGGTGACAACAGTCTCCTTCACAATTTCCTCGATTGGAGAAACAGGTTTCTTTTCGATAATTTCAGGTTCAGGTTTGGGTTCGACTTCTTCTTTGGGAGATGAAGGAATGGAAACAGGAGCCTTCTCCTCAGGTGAAAGCGGTTCTTTCTCTAATGCTGCTGGTTTTTCAGGAAATTTTGGAACACCAATAACCTCTTTGGTTACAGTGGTGACAACAGTCTCCTTCACAATTTCCTCGATTGGAGAAACAGGTTTCTTTTCGATAATTTCAGCTTCAGGTTTGGGTTCGACTTCTTCTTTGGGAGATGAAGGAATGGAAACAGGAGCCTTCTCCTCAGGTGAAAGCGGTTCTTTCTCTAATGCTGCTGGTTTTTCAGGAGATTTTGGAACACCAATAACCTCTTTGGTTACAGTGGTGACAACAGTCTCCTTGAGAATTTCCTCGATTGGAGAAACAGGTTTCTTTTCGATAATTTCAGGTTCAGGTTTGGGTTCGACTTCTTCTTTGGGAGATGAAGGAATGGAAACAGGAGCCTTCTCCTCAGGTGAAAGCGGTTCTTTCTCTAATGCTGTTGGTTTTTCAGGAGATTTTGGAACACCAATAACCTCTTTGGTTACAGTGGTGACAACAGTCTCCTTGAGAATTTCCTCGATTGGAGAAACAGGTTTCTTTTCGATAATTTCAGGTTCAGGTTTGGGTTCGACTTCTTCTTTGGGAGATGAAGGAATGGAAACAGGAGCCTTATCCTCAGGTGAAAGCGGTTCTTTCTCTAATGCTGCTGGTTTTTCAGGAGATTTTGGAACACCAATAACCTCTTTGGTTACAGTGGTGACAACAGTCTCCTTCACAAATTCCTCGATTGGAGAAACAGGTTTCTTTTCGGTAATTTCAGGTTCAGGTTTGGGTTCGACTTCTTCTTTGGGAGATGAAGGAATGGAAACAGGAGCCTTCTCCTCAGGTGAAAGAGGTTCTTTCTCTAATGCTGCTGGTTTTTCAGGAGATTTTGGAACACCAATAACCTCTTTGGTTACAGTGGTGACAACAGTCTCCTTGAGAATTTCCTCGATTGGAGAAACAGGTTTCTTTTCGATAATTTCAGGTTCAGGTTTGGGTACGACTTCTTCTTTGGGAGATGAAGGAATGGAAACAGGAGCCTTCTCCTCAGGTGAAAGCGGTTCTTTCTCTAATGCTGCTGGTTTTTCAGGAGATTTTGGAACACCAATAACCTCTTTGGTTACAGTGGTAACAACAGTCTCCTTCACAATTTCCTCGATTGGAGAAACAGGTTTCTTTTCGATAATTTCAGCTTCAGGTTTGGGTTCGACTTCTTCTTTGGGAGATGAAGGAATGGAAACAGGAGCCTTCTCCTCAGGTGAAAGCGGTTCTTTCTTTAATGCTGCTGGTTTTTCAGGAGATTTTGGAACACCAATAACCTGTTTGGTTACAGTGGTGACAACAGTCTCCTTCACAATTTCCTCGATTGGAGAAACAGGTTTCTTTTCGATAATTTCAGCTTCAGGTTTGGGTTCGACTTCTTCTTTGGGAGATGAAGGAATGGAAACAGGAGCCTTCTCCTCAGGTGAAAGCGGTTCTTTCTTTAATGCTGCTGGTTTTTCAGGAGATTTTGGAACACCAATAACCTGTTTGGTTACAGTGGTGACAACAGTCTCCTTCACAATTTCCTCGATTGGAGAAACAGGTTTCTTTTCGATAATTTCAGCTTCAGGTTTGGGTTCGACTTCTTCTTTGGGAGATGAAGGAATGGAAACAGGAGCCTTCTCCTCAGGTGAAAGCGGTTCTTTCTTTAATGCTGCTGGTTTTTCAGGAGATTTTGGAACACCAATAACCTGTTTGGTTACAGTGGTGACAACAGTCTCCTTGAGAATTTCCTCGATTGGAGAAACAGGTTTCTTTTCGATAATTTCAGCTTCAGGTTTGGGTTCGACTCCTTCTTTGGGAGATGAAGGAATGGAAACAGGAGCCTTCTCCTCAGGTGAAAGCGGTTCTTTCTTTAATGCTGCTGGTTTTTCAGGAGATTTTGGAACACCAATAACTTCTTTGGTTACAGTGGTAACAACAGTCTCCTTCACAATTTCCTCGATTGGAGAAACAGATTTCTTTTCGATAATTTCAGGTTCAGGTTTGGGTTCGACTTCTTCTTTGGGAGATGAAGGAATGGAAACAGGAGCCTTCTCCTCAGGTGAAAGCGGTTCTTTCTCTAATGCTGCTGGTTTTTCAGGAGATTTTGGAACACCAATAACCTGTTTGGTTACAGTGGTGACAACAGTCTCCTTCACAATTTCCTCGATTGGAGAAACAGGTTTCTTTTCGATAATTTCAGGTTCAGGTATGGGTTCGACTTCTTCTTTGGGAGATGAAGGAATGGAAACAGGAGCCTTCTTCTCAGGTGAAAGCGGTTCTTTCAATAATTCTGCTGGTTTTTCAGGAGATTTTGGAACACCAATAACCTCTTTGGTTACAGTGGTGACAACAGTCTCCTTCACAATTTCCTCGATTGGAGAAACAGGTTTCTTTTCGATAATTTCAGGTTCAGGTTTGGGTTCGACTTCTTCTTTGGGAGATGAAGGAATAGAAACAGGAGCCTTCTCCTCAGGTGAAAGCGGTTCTTTCTCTAATGCTGTTGGTTTTTCAGGAGATTTTGGAACACCAATAACCTCTTTGGTTACAGTGGTGACCACAGTCTCCTTGACAATTTCCTCGATTGGAGAAACAGGTTTCTTTTCGATAATTTCAGGTTCAGGTTTGGGTTCGACTTCTTCTTTGGGAGATGAAGGAATGGAGGCAGGAGCCTTCTCCTCAGGTGAAAGCGGTTCTTTCTCTAATGCTGCTGGTTTTTCAGGAGATTTTGGAACACCAATAACCTCTTTGGTTACAGTGGTGACAACAGTCTCCTTCACAATTTCCTCGATTGGACAAACAGGTTTCTTTTCGATAATTTCAAGTTCAGGTTTGGGTTCGACTTCTTCTTTGGGAGATGAAGGAATAGAAACAGGAGCCTTCTCCTCAGGTGAAAGCGGTTCTTTCTCTAATGCTGCTGGTTTTTCAGGAGATTTTGGAACACCAATAACCTCTTTGGTTACAGTGGTGACAACAGTCTCCTTGACAATTTCCTCGATTTTAGAAACAGGTTTCTTTTCGATAATTTCAGGTTCAGGTTTGGGTTCGACTTCTTCTTTGGGAGATGAAGGAATGGAAACAGGAGCCTTCTCCTTAGGTGAAAGCGGTTCTTTCTCTAATGCTGTTGGTTTTTCAGGAGATTTTGGAACACCAATAACCTCTTTGCTTACAGTGGTGACAACAGTCTCCTTGACAATTTCCTCGATTGGAGAAACAGGTTCCTTTTCGATAATTTCAGGTTCAGGTTTGGGTTCGACTTCTTCTTTGGGAGATGAAGGAATGGAAACAGGAGCCTTCTCCTCAGGTGAAAGCGGTTCTTTCTCTAATGCTGTTGGTTTTTCAGGAGATTTTGGAACACCAATAACCTCTTTGGTTACAGTGGTGACAACAGTCTCCTTGACAATTTCCTCGATTGGAGAAACAGGTTTCTTTTCGATAATTGCAGGTTCAGGTTTGGGTTCGACTTCTTCTTTGGGAGATGAAGGAATGGAAACAGGAGCCTTCTCCTCAGATGAAAGCGGTTCTTTCTCTAATGCTGCTGTTTTTTCAGGAGATTTTGGAACACCAATAACCTCTTTAGTTACAGTGGTGACAACAGTCTCCTTCACAATTTCCTCGATTGGAGAAACAGGTTTCTTTTCGATAATTTCAGGTTCAGGTTTGGGTTCGACTTCTTCTTTGGGAGATGAAGGAATGGAAACAGGAGCCTTCTCCTTAGGTGAAAGCGGTTCTTTCTCTAATGCTGTTGATTTTTCAGGAGATTTTGGAACACCAATAACCTCTTTGGTTACAGTGGTGACAGCAGTCTCCTTGACAATTTCCTTGATTGGAGAAACAGGTTTCTTTTCGATAATTTCAGGTTCAGGTTTGGGTTCGACTTCTTCTTTGGGAGATGAAGGAATGGAAACAGGAGCCTTCTCCTTAGGTGAAAGCGGTTCTTTCTCTAATGCTGTTGGTTTTTCAGGAGATTTTGGAACACCAATAACCTCTTTGGTTACAGTGGTGACAACAGTCTCCTTGACAATTTTCTCGATTTTAGAAACAGGTTTTTTTTCGATAATTTCAGGTTCAGGTTTGGGTTCGATTTCTTCTTTGGGAGATGAAGGAATGGAAACAGGAGCCTTCTCCTCAGGTGAAAGCGGTTCTTTCTCTAATGCTGTTGGTTTTTCAGGAGATTTTGGAACACCAATAACCTCTTTGGTTACAGTGGTGACAACTGTCTCCTTGACAATTTCCTCGATTGGAGAAACAGGTTTCTTTTCGATAATTTCAGGTTCAGGCTTGGGTTCGACTTCTTCTTTGGGAGATGAAGGAATGGAAACAGGAGCTTTCTCCTCAGGTGAAAGCGGTTCTTTCTCTAATGCTGTTGGTTTTTCAGGAGATTTTGGAACACCAATAACCTCTTTGGTTACAGTGGTGACAACAGTCTCCTTGACAATTTCCTCGATTGGAGAAACAGGTTTCTTTTCGATAATTTCAGGTTCAGGTTTGGGTTCGACTTCTTCTTTGGGAGATGAAGGAATGGAAACAGGAGCCTTATCCTCAGGTGAAAGCGGTTCTTTCTCTAATGCTGCTGGTTTTTCAGGAGATTTTGGAACACCAATAACCTCTTTGGTTACAGTGGTGACAACAGTCTCCTTCACAAATTCCTCGATTGGAGAAACAGGTTTCTTTTCGGTAATTTCAGGTTCAGGTTTGGGTTCGACTTCTTCTTTGGGAGATGAAGGAATGGAAACAGGAGCCTTCTCCTCAGGTGAAAGAGGTTCTTTCTCTAATGCTGCTGGTTTTTCAGGAGATTTTGGAACACCAATAACCTCTTTGGTTACAGTGGTGACAACAGTCTCCTTGAGAATTTCCTCGATTGGAGAAACAGGTTTCTTTTCGATAATTTCAGGTTCAGGTTTGGGTTCGACTTCTTCTTTGGGAGATGAAGGAATGGAAAC
The DNA here is from genome assembly GCA_949987705.1 of Thereva unica. Lineage (NCBI taxonomy): Eukaryota > Metazoa > Arthropoda > Insecta > Diptera > Therevidae > Thereva > Thereva unica. Next base: position 147,598,276 of record OX465282.1, read on the forward strand.
AGGAGCTTTCTCCTCAGGTGAAAGCGGTTCTTTCTCTAATGCTGTTGGTTTTTCAGGAGATTTTGGAACACCAATAACCTCTTTGGTTACAGTGGTGACAACTGTCTCCTTGACAATTTCCTCGATTGGAGAAACAGGTTTCTTTTCGATAATTTCAGGTTCAGGCTTGGGTTCGACTTCTTCTTTGGGAGATGAAGGAATGGAAACAGGAGCCTTCTCCTCAGGTGAAAGCGGTTCTTTCTCTAATGCTGTTGGTTTTTCAGGAGATTTTGGAACACCAATAACCTCTTTGGTTACAGTGGTGACAACAGTCTCCTTGAGAATTTCCTCGATTGGAGAAACAGGTTTCTTTTCGATAATTTCAGGTTCAGGTTTGGGTTCGACTTCTTCTTTGGGAGATGAAGGAATGGAAACAGGAGCCTTCTCCTTAGGTGAAAGCGGTTCTTTCTCTAATGCTGTTGGTTTTTCAGGAGATTTTGGAACACCAATAACCTCTTTGCTTACAGTGGTGACAACAGTCTCCTTGACAATTTCCTCGATTGGAGAAACAGGTTTCTTTTCGATAATTTCAGGTTCAGGTTTGGGTTCGACCTCTTCCTTGGGAGATGAAGGAATGGAAACAGGAGCCTTCTCCTTAGGTGAAAGCGGTTCTTTCTCTAATGCTGCTGGTTTTTCAGGAGATTTTGGAACACCAATAACCTCTTTGGTTACAGTGGTGACAGCAGTCTCCTTGACAATTTCCTCGATTGGAGAAACAGGTTTCTTTTCGATAATTTCAGGTTCAGGTTTGGGTTCGACTTCTTCTTTGGGAGATGAAGGAATGGAAACAGGAGCCTTCTCCTTAAGTGAAAGCGGTTCTTTCTCTAATGCTGTTGGTTTTTCAGGAGATTTTGGAACACCAATAACCTCTTTGGTTACAGTGGTGACAACAGTCTCCTTGACAATTTCCTCGATTGGAGAAACAGGTTTCTTTTCGATAATTTCAGGTTCAGGTTTGGGTTCGACTTCTTCTTTGGGAGATGAAGGAATGGAAACAGGAGCCTTCTCCTTAGGTGAAAGCGGTTCTTTCTCTAATGCTGTTGGTTTTTCAGGAGATTTTGGAACACCAATAACCTCTTTGGTTACAGTGGTGAAAGCAGTCTCCTTGACAATTTCCTCGATTTTAGAAACAGGTTTCTTTTCGATAATTTCAGGTTCAGGTTTGGGTTCGACTTCTTCTTTGGGAGATGAAGGAATGGAAACAGGAGCCTTCTCCTTAGGTGAAAGCGGTTCTTTCTCTAATGCTGTTGGTTTTTCAGGAGATTTTGGAACACCAATAACCTCTTTGGTTACAGTGGTGACAACAGTCTCCTTGACAATTTCCTCGATTTTAGAAACAGGTTTCTTTTCGATAATTTCAGGTTCAGGTTTGGGTTCGACTTCTTCTTTGGGAGATGAAGGAATGGAAACAGGAGCCTTCTCCTTAGGTGAAAGCGGTTCTTTCTCTAATGCTGTTGGTTTTTCAGGAGATTTTGGAACACCAATAACCTCTTTGCTTACAGTGGTGACAACAGTCTCCTTGACAATTTCCTCGATTGGAGAAACAGGTTCCTTTTCGATAATTGCAGGTTCAGGTTTGGGTTCGACTTCTTCTTTGGGAGATGAAGGAATGGAAACAGGAGCCTTCTCCTCAGGTGAAAGCGGTTCTTTCTCTAATGCTGCTGTTTTTTCAGGAGATTTTGGAACACCAATAACCTCTTTGGTTACAGTGGTGACAACAGTCTCCTTCACAATTTCCTCGATTGGAGAAACAGGTTTCTTTTCGATAATTTCAGGTTCAGGTTTGGGTTCGACTTCTTCTTTGGGAGATGAAGGAATGGAAACAGGAGCCTTCTCCTTAGGTGAAAGCGGTTCTTTCTCTAATGCTGTTGATTTTTCAGGAGATTTTGGAACACCAATAACCTCTTTGGTTACAGTGGTGACAGCAGTCTCCTTGACAATTTCCTTGATTGGAGAAACAGGTTTCTTTTCGATAATTTCAGGTTCAGGTTTGGGTTCGACTTCTTCTTTGGGAGATGAAGGAATGGAAACAGGAGCCTTCTCCTTAGGTGAAAGCGGTTCTTTCTCTAATGCTGTTGGTTTTTCAGGAGATTTTGGAACACCAATAACCTCTTTGGTTACAGTGGTGACAACAGTCTCCTTGACAATTTTCTCGATTTTAGAAACAGGTTTCTTTTCGATAACTTCAGGTTCAGGTTTGGGTTCGATTTCTTCTTTGGGAGATGAAGGAATGGAAACAGGAGCCTTCTCCTCAGGTGAAAGCGGTTCTTTCTCTAATGCTGTTGGTTTTTCAGGAGATTTTGGAACACCAATAACCTCTTTGGTTACAGTGGTGACAACTGTCTCCTTGACAATTTCCTCGATTGGAGAAACAGGTTTCTTTTCGATAATTTCAGGTTCAGGCTTGGGTTCGACTTCTTCTTTGGGAGATGAAGGAATGGAAACAGGAGCTTTCTCCTCAGGTGAAAGCGGTTCTTTCTCTAATGCTGTTGGTTTTTCAGGAGATTTTGGAACACCAATAACCTCTTTGGTTACAGTGGTGACAACAGTCTCCTTGACAATTTCCTCGATTGGAGAAACAGGTTTCTTTTCGATAATTTCAGGTTCAGGCTTGGGTTCGACTTCTTCTTTGGGAGATGAAGGAATGGAAACAGGAGCCTTCTCCTCAGGTGAAAGCGGTTCTTTCTCTAATGCTGTTGGTTTTTCAGGAGATTTTGGAACACCAATAACCTCTTTGGTTACAGTGGTGACAACAGTCTCCTTGACAATTTCCTCGATTTTAGAAACAGGTTTCTTTTCGATAATTTCAGGTTCAGGTTTGGGTTCGACTTCTTCTTTGGGAGATGAAGGAATGGAAACAGGAGCCTTCTCCTTAGGTGAAAGCGGTTCTTTCTCTAATGCTGTTGGTTTTTCAGGAGATTTTGGAACACCAATAACCTCTTTGCTTACAGTGGTGACAACAGTCTCCTTGACAATTTCCTCGATTGGAGAAACAGGTTTCTTTTCGATAATTTCAGGTTCAGGTTTGGGTTCGACTTCTTCCTTGGGAGATGAAGGAATGGAAACAGGAGCCTTCTCCTTAGGTGAAAGCGGTTCTTTCTCTAATGCTGCTGGTTTTTCAGGAGATTTTGGAACACCAATAACCTCTTTGGTTACAGTGGTGACAGCAGTCTCCTTGACAATTTCTTCGATTGGAGAAACAGGTTTCTTTTCGATAATTTCAGGTTCAGGTTTGGGTTCGACTTCTTCTTTGGGAGATGAAGGAATGGAAACAGGAGCCTTCTCCTTAGGTGAAAGCGGTTCTTTCTCTAATGCTGTTGGTTTTTCAGGAGATTTTGGAACACCAATAACCTCTTTGGTTACAGTGGTGACAACAGTCTCCTTGACAATTTCCTCGATTGGAGAAACAGGTTTCTTTTCGATAATTTCAGGTTCAGGCTTGGGTTCGACTTCTTCTTTGGGAGATGAAGGAATGGAAACAGGAGCCTTCTCCTCAGGTGAAAGCGGTTCTTTCTCTAATGCTGTTGGTTTTTCAGGAGATTTTGGAACACCAATAACCTCTTTGGTTACAGTGGTGACAACAGTCTCCTTGACAATTTTCTCGATTTTAGAAACAGGTTTCTTTTCGATAATTTCAGGTTCAGGTTTGGGTTCGATTTCTTCTTTGGGAGATGAAGGAATGGAAACAGGAGCGTTCTCCTCAGGTGAAAGCGGTTCTTTCTCTAATGCTGTTGGTTTTTCAGGAGATTTTGGAACACCAATAACCTCTTTGGTTACAGTGGTGACAACTGTCTCCTTGACAATTTCCTCGATTGGAGAAACAGGTTTCTTTTCGATAATTTCAGGTTCAGGCTTGGGTTCGACTTCTTCTTTGGGAGATGAAGGAATGGAAACAGAAGCTTTCTCCTTAGGTGAAAGCGGTTCTTTCTCTAATGCTGTTGGTTTTTCAGGAGATTTTGGAACACCAATAACCTCTTTGGTTACAGTGGTGACAACAGTCTCCTTCACAATTTCCTCGATTGGAGAAACAGGTTTCTTTTCGATAATTTCAGGTTCAGGTTTGGGTTCGATTTCTTCTTTGGGAGATGAAGGAATGGAAACAGGAGCCTTCTCCTTAGGTGAAAGCGGTTCTTCCTCTAATGCTGTTGGTTTTTCAGGAGATTTTGGAACACCAATAACCTCTTTGGTTACAGTGGTGACAACAGTCTCCTTGACAATTTCCTCGATTTTAGAAACAGGTTTCTTTTCGATAATTTCAGGTTCAGGTTTGGGTTCGACTTCTTCTTTAGGAGATGAAGGAATGGAAACAGGAGCCTTCTCCTTAGGTGAAAGCGGTTCTTCCTCTAATGCTGTTGGTTTTTCATGAGATTTTGGTACACCAATAACCTCTTTGGTTACAGTGGTGACAACAGTCTCCTTGACAATTTCCTCGATTTTAGAAACAGGTTTCTTTTCGATAATTTCAGGTTCAGGTTTGGGTTCGACTTCTTCTTTGGGAGATGAAGGAATGGAAACAGGAGCCTTCTCCTCAGGTGAAAGCGGTTCTTTCTCTAATGCTGTTGGTTTTTCAGGAGATTTTGGAACACCAATAACCTCTTTGGTTACAGTGGTGACAACAGTCTCCTTCACAATTTCCTCGATTGGAGAAACAGGTTTCTTTTCGATAATTTCAGGTTCAGGTTTGGGTTCGACTTCTTCTTTGGGAGATGAAGGAATGGAAACAGGAGCCTTCTCCTTAGGTGAAAGCGGTTCTTTCTCTAATGCTGTTGGTTTTTCAGGAGATTTTGGAACACCAATAACCTCTTTGGTTACAGTGGTGACAACAGTCTCCTTGACAATTTCCTCGATTTTAGAAACAGGTTTCTTTTCGATAATTTCAGGTTCAGGTTTGGGTTCGACTTCTTCTTTGGGAGATGAAGGAATGGAAACAGGAGCCTTCTCCTCAGGTGAAAGCGGTTCTTTCTCTAATGCTGTTGGTTTTTCAGGAGATTTTGGAACACTAATAACCTCTTTGGTTACAGTGGTGACAACTGTCTCCTTGACAATTTCCTCGATTGGAGAAACAGGTTTCTTTTCGATAATTTCAAGTTCAGGCTTGGGTTCGACTTCTTCTTTGGGAGATGAAGGAATGGAAACAGGAGCCTTCTCCTCAGGTGAAAGCGGTTCTTTCTCTAATGCTGTTGGTTTTTCAGGAGATTTTGGAACACCAATAACCTCTTTGCTTACAGTGGTGACAACAGTCTCCTTGACAATTTCCTCGATTTTAGAAACAGGTTTCTTTTCGATAATTTCAGGTTCAGGCTTGGGTTCGACTTCTTCTTTGGGAGATGAAGGAATGGAAACAGGAGCCTTCTCCTCAGGTGAAAGCGGTTCTTTCTCTAATGCTGTTGGTTTTTCAGGAGATTTTGGAACACCAATAACCTCTTTGGTTACAGTGGTGACAACAGTCTCCTTGACAATTTCCTCGATTGGAGAAACAGATTTCTTTTCGATAATTTCAGATTCAGGCTTGGGTTCGACTTCTTCTTTGGGAGATGAAGGAATGGAAACAGGAGCTTTCTCCTTAGGTGAAAGCGGTTCTTTCTCTAATGCTGCTGGTTTTTCAGGAGATTTTGGAACACCAACAACCTTTTTGCTTACAGTGGTGACAACAGTCTCCTTGACAATTTCCTCGATTTTAGAAACAGGTTTCTTTTCGATAATTTCAGGTTCAGGTTTGGGTTCGACCTCTTCTTTAGGAGATGAAGGAATGGAAACAGGAGGCTTCTCCTTAGGTGAAAGCGGTTCTTTCTCTAATGCTGTCGGTTTTTCAGGAGATTTTGGAACACCAATAACCACTTTGCTTACAGTGGTGACAACAGTCTCCTTGACAATTTCCTCGATTGGAGAAACAGGTTTCTTTTCGATAATTTCAGGTTCAGGTTTGGGTTCGGCTTCTTCTTTGGGAGATGAAGGAATGGAAACAGGAGCCTTCTCCTCAGGTGAAAGCGGTTCTTTCTCTAATGCTGTTGGTTTTTCAGGAGATTTTGGAACACCAATAACCTCTTTGCTTACAGTGGTGACAACAGTCTCCTTGACAATTTCCTCGATTGGAGAAACAGGTTTCTTTTCGATAATTTCAGGTTCAGGTTTGGGTTCGACTTCTTCTTTGGGAGATGAAGGAATGGAAACAGGAGCCTTCTCCTCAGGTGAAAGCGGTTCTTTCTCTAATGCTGTTGGTTTTTCAGGAGATTTTGGAACACCAATAACCTCTTTGCTTACAGTGGTGACAACAGTCTCCTTGACAATTTCCTCGATTGGAGAAACAGGTTTCTTTTCGATAATTTCAGGTTCAGGTTTGGGTTCGACTTCTTCTTTGGGAGATGAAGGAATGGAAACAGGAGCCTTCTCCTCAGGTGAAAGCGGTTCTTTCTCTAATGCTGTTGGTTTTTCAGGAGATTTTGGAACACCAATAACCTCTTTGGTTACAGTGGTGACAACAGTCTCCTTCACAATTTCCTCGATTGGAGAAACAGGTTTCTTTTCGATAATTTCAGGTTCAGGTTTGGGTTCGACTTCTTCTTTGGGAGATGAAGGAATGGAAACAGGAGCCTTCTCCTCAGGTGAAAGCGGTTCTTTCTCTAATGCTGTTGGTTTTTCAGGAGATTTTGGAACACCAATAACCTCTTTGCTTACAGTGGTGACAACAGTCTCCTTGACAATTTCCTCGATTGGAGAAACAGGTTTCTTTTCGATAATTTCAGGTTCAGGTTTGGGTTCGACTTCTTCTTTGGGAGATGAAGGAATGGAAACAGGAGCCTTTTCCTCAGGTGAAAGCGGTTCTTTCTCTAATGCTGTTGGTTTTTCAGGAGATTTTGGAACACCAATAACCTCTTTGGTTACAGTGGTGACAACAGTCTCCTTCACAATTTCCTCGATTGGAGAAACAGGTTTCTTTTCGATAATTTCAGGTTCAGGTTTGGGTTCGACTTCTTCTTTGGGAGATGAAGGAATGGAAACAGGAGCCTTCTCCTCAGGTGAAAGCGGTTCTTTCTCTAATGCTGTTGGTTTTTCAGGAGATTTTGGAACACCAATAACCTCTTTGGTTACAGTGGTGACAACAGTCTCCTTCACAATTTCCTCGATTGGAGAAACAGGTTTCTTTTCGATAATTTCAGGTTCAGGTTTGGGTTCGACTTCTTCTTTGGGAGATGAAGGAATGGAAACAGGAGCCTTCTCCTCAGGTGAAAGCGGTTCTTTCTCTAATGCTGCTGTTTTTTCAGGAGATTTTGGAACACCAATAACCTCTTTGGTTACAGTGGTGACAACAGTCTCCTTCACAATTTCCTCGATTGGAGAAACAGGTTTCTTTTCGATAATTTCAGGTTCAGGTTTGGGTTCGACTTCTTCTTTGGGAGATGAAGGAATGGAAACAGGAGCCTTCTCCTTAGGTGAAAGCGGTTCTTTCTCTAATGCTGTTGATTTTTCAGGAGATTTTGGAACACCAATAACCTCTTTGGTTACAGTGGTGACAGCAGTCTCCTTGACAATTTCCTTGATTGGAGAAACAGGTTTCTTTTCGATAATTTCAGGTTCAGGTTTGGGTTCGACTTCTTCTTTGGGAGATGAAGGAATGGAAACAGGAGCCTTCTCCTTAGGTGAAAGCGGTTCTTTCTCTAATGCTGTTGGTTTTTCAGGAGATTTTGGAACACCAATAACCTCTTTGGTTACAGTGGTGACAACAGTCTCCTTGACAATTTTCTCGATTTTAGAAACAGGTTTCTTTTCGATAACTTCAGGTTCAGGTTTGGGTTCGATTTCTTCTTTGGGAGATGAAGGAATGGAAACAGGAGCCTTCTCCTCAGGTGAAAGCGGTTCTTTCTCTAATGCTGTTGGTTTTTCAGGAGATTTTGGAACACCAATAACCTCTTTGGTTACAGTGGTGACAACTGTCTCCTTGACAATTTCCTCGATTGGAGAAACAGGTTTCTTTTCGATAATTTCAGGTTCAGGCTTGGGTTCGACTTCTTCTTTGGGAGATGAAGGAATGGAAACAGGAGCTTTCTCCTCAGGTGAAAGCGGTTCTTTCTCTAATGCTGTTGGTTTTTCAGGAGATTTTGGAACACCAATAACCTCTTTGGTTACAGTGGTGACAACAGTCTCCTTGACAATTTCCTCGATTGGAGAAACAGGTTTCTTTTCGATAATTTCAGGTTCAGGCTTGGGTTCGACTTCTTCTTTGGGAGATGAAGGAATGGAAACAGGAGCCTTCTCCTCAGGTGAAAGCGGTTCTTTCTCTAATGCTGTTGGTTTTTCAGGAGATTTTGGAACACCAATAACCTCTTTGGTTACAGTGGTGACAACAGTCTCCTTGACAATTTCCTCGATTTTAGAAACAGGTTTCTTTTCGATAATTTCAGGTTCAGGTTTGGGTTCGACTTCTTCTTTGGGAGATGAAGGAATGGAAACAGGAGCCTTCTCCTTAGGTGAAAGCGGTTCTTTCTCTAATGCTGTTGGTTTTTCAGGAGATTTTGGAACACCAATAACCTCTTTGCTTACAGTGGTGACAACAGTCTCCTTGACAATTTCCTCGATTGGAGAAACAGGTTTCTTTTCGATAATTTCAGGTTCAGGTTTGGGTTCGACTTCTTCCTTGGGAGATGAAGGAATGGAAACAGGAGCCTTCTCCTTAGGTGAAAGCGGTTCTTTCTCTAATGCTGCTGGTTTTTCAGGAGATTTTGGAACACCAATAACCTCTTTGGTTACAGTGGTGACAGCAGTCTCCTTGACAATTTCTTCGATTGGAGAAACAGGTTTCTTTTCGATAATTTCAGGTTCAGGTTTGGGTTCGACTTCTTCTTTGGGAGATGAAGGAATGGAAACAGGAGCCTTCTCCTTAGGTGAAAGCGGTTCTTTCTCTAATGCTGTTGGTTTTTCAGGAGATTTTGGAACACCAATAACCTCTTTGGTTACAGTGGTGACAACAGTCTCCTTGACAATTTCCTCGATTGGAGAAACAGGTTTCTTTTCGATAATTTCAGGTTCAGGCTTGGGTTCGACTTCTTCTTTGGGAGATGAAGGAATGGAAACAGGAGCCTTCTCCTCAGGTGAAAGCGGTTCTTTCTCTAATGCTGTTGGTTTTTCAGGAGATTTTGGAACACCAATAACCTCTTTGGTTACAGTGGTGACAACAGTCTCCTTGACAATTTTCTCGATTTTAGAAACAGGTTTCTTTTCGATAATTTCAGGTTCAGGTTTGGGTTCGATTTCTTCTTTGGGAGATGAAGGAATGGAAACAGGAGCGTTCTCCTCAGGTGAAAGCGGTTCTTTCTCTAATGCTGTTGGTTTTTCAGGAGATTTTGGAACACCAATAACCTCTTTGGTTACAGTGGTGACAACTGTCTCCTTGACAATTTCCTCGATTGGAGAAACAGGTTTCTTTTCGATAATTTCAGGTTCAGGCTTGGGTTCGACTTCTTCTTTGGGAGATGAAGGAATGGAAACAGAAGCTTTCTCCTTAGGTGAAAGCGGTTCTTTCTCTAATGCTGTTGGTTTTTCAGGAGATTTTGGAACACCAATAACCTCTTTGGTTACAGTGGTGACAACAGTCTCCTTCACAATTTCCTCGATTGGAGAAACAGGTTTCTTTTCGATAATTTCAGGTTCAGGTTTGGGTTCGATTTCTTCTTTGGGAGATGAAGGAATGGAAACAGGAGCCTTCTCCTTAGGTGAAAGCGGTTCTTCCTCTAATGCTGTTGGTTTTTCAGGAGATTTTGGAACACCAATAACCTCTTTGGTTACAGTGGTGACAACAGTCTCCTTGACAATTTCCTCGATTTTAGAAACAGGTTTCTTTTCGATAATTTCAGGTTCAGGTTTGGGTTCGACTTCTTCTTTAGGAGATGAAGGAATGGAAACAGGAGCCTTCTCCTTAGGTGAAAGCGGTTCTTCCTCTAATGCTGTTGGTTTTTCATGAGATTTTGGTACACCAATAACCTCTTTGGTTACAGTGGTGACAACAGTCTCCTTGACAATTTCCTCGATTTTAGAAACAGGTTTCTTTTCGATAATTTCAGGTTCAGGTTTGGGTTCGACTTCTTCTTTGGGAGATGAAGGAATGGAAACAGGAGCCTTCTCCTCAGGTGAAAGCGGTTCTTTCTCTAATGCTGTTGGTTTTTCAGGAGATTTTGGAACACCAATAACCTCTTTGGTTACAGTGGTGACAACAGTCTCCTTCACAATTTCCTCGATTGGAGAAACAGGTTTCTTTTCGATAATTTCAGGTTCAGGTTTGGGTTCGACTTCTTCTTTGGGAGATGAAGGAATGGAAACAGGAGCCTTCTCCTTAGGTGAAAGCGGTTCTTTCTCTAATGCTGTTGGTTTTTCAGGAGATTTTGGAACACCAATAACCTCTTTGGTTACAGTGGTGACAACAGTCTCCTTGACAATTTCCTCGATTTTAGAAACAGGTTTCTTTTCGATAATTTCAGGTTCAGGTTTGGGTTCGACTTCTTCTTTGGGAGATGAAGGAATGGAAACAGGAGCCTTCTCCTCAGGTGAAAGCGGTTCTTTCTCTAATGCTGTTGGTTTTTCAGGAGATTTTGGAACACTAATAACCTCTTTGGTTACAGTGGTGACAACTGTCTCCTTGACAATTTCCTCGATTGGAGAAACAGGTTTCTTTTCGATAATTTCAGGTTCAGGCTTGGGTTCGACTTCTTCTTTGGGAGATGAAGGAATGGAAACAGGAGCCTTCTCCTCAGGTGAAAGCGGTTCTTTCTCTAATGCTGTTGGTTTTTCAGGAGATTTTGGAACACCAATAACCTCTTTGCTTACAGTGGTGACAACAGTCTCCTTGACAATTTCCTCGATTTTAGAAACAGGTTTCTTTTCGATAATTTCAGGTTCAGGCTTGGGTTCGACTTCTTCTTTGGGAGATGAAGGAATGGAAACAGGAGCCTTCTCCTCAGGTGAAAGCGGTTCTTTCTCTAATGCTGTTGGTTTTTCAGGAGATTTTGGAACACCAATAACCTCTTTGGTTACAGTGGTGACAACAGTCTCCTTGACAATTTCCTCGATTGGAGAAACAGATTTCTTTTCGATAATTTCAGATTCAGGCTTGGGTTCGACTTCTTCTTTGGGAGATGAAGGAATGGAAACAGGAGCTTTCTCCTTAGGTGAAAGCGGTTCTTTCTCTAATGCTGCTGGTTTTTCAGGAGATTTTGGAACACCAACAACCTTTTTGCTTACAGTGGTGACAACAGTCTCCTTGACAATTTCCTCGATTTTAGAAACAGGTTTCTTTTCGATAATTTCAGGTTCAGGTTTGGGTTCGACCTCTTCTTTAGGAGATGAAGGAATGGAAACAGGAGGCTTCTCCTTAGGTGAAAGCGGTTCTTTCTCTAATGCTGTCGGTTTTTCAGGAGATTTTGGAACACCAATAACCACTTTGCTTACAGTGGTGACAACAGTCTCCTTGACAATTTCCTCGATTGGAGAAACAGGTTTCTTTTCGATAATTTCAGGTTCAGGTTTGGGTTCGGCTTCTTCTTTGGGAGATGAAGGAATGGAAACAGGAGCCTTCTCCTCAGGTGAAAGCGGTTCTTTCTCTAATGCTGTTGGTTTTTCAGGAGATTTTGGAACACCAATAACCTCTTTGCTTACAGTGGTGACAACAGTCTCCTTGACAATTTCCTCGATTGGAGAAACAGGTTTCTTTTCGATAATTTCAGGTTCAGGTTTGGGTTCGACTTCTTCTTTGGGAGATGAAGGAATGGAAACAGGAGCCTTCTCCTCAGGTGAAAGCGGTTCTTTCTCTAATGCTGTTGGTTTTTCAGGAGATTTTGGAACACCAATAACCTCTTTGCTTACAGTGGTGACAACAGTCTCCTTGACAATTTCCTCGATTGGAGAAACAGGTTTCTTTTCGATAATTTCAGGTTCAGGTTTGGGTTCGACTTCTTCTTTGGGAGATGAAGGAATGGAAACAGGAGCCTTCTCCTCAGGTGAAAGCGGTTCTTTCTCTAATGCTGTTGGTTTTTCAGGAGATTTTGGAACACCAATAACCTCTTTGGTTACAGTGGTGACAACAGTCTCCTTCACAATTTCCTCGATTGGAGAAACAGGTTTCTTTTCGATAATTTCAGGTTCAGGTTTGGGTTCGACTTCTTCTTTGGGAGATGAAGGAATGGAAACAGGAGCCTTCTCCTCAGGTGAAAGCGGTTCTTTCTCTAATGCTGTTGGTTTTTCAGGAGATTTTGGAACACCAATAACCTCTTTGCTTACAGTGGTGACAACAGTCTCCTTGACAATTTCCTCGATTGGAGAAACAGGTTTCTTTTCGATAATTTCAGGTTCAGGTTTGGGTTCGACTTCTTCTTTGGGAGATGAAGGAATGGAAACAGGAGCCTTTTCCTCAGGTGAAAGCGGTTCTTTCTCTAATGCTGTTGGTTTTTCAGGAGATTTTGGAACACCAATAACCTCTTTGGTTACAGTGGTGACAACAGTCTCCTTCACAATTTCCTCGATTGGAGAAACAGGTTTCTTTTCGATAATTTCAGGTTCAGGTTTGGGTTCGACTTCTTCTTTGGGAGATGAAGGAATGGAAACAGGAGCCTTCTCCTCAGGTGAAAGCGGTTCTTTCTCTAATGCTGTTGGTTTTTCAGGAGATTTTGGAACACCAATAACCTCTTTGCTTACAGTGGTGACAACAGTTTCCTTGACAATTTCTTCGATTGGAGAAACAGGTTTCTTTTCGATAATTTCAGGTTCAGGTTTGGGTTCGACTTCTTCTTTGGGAGATGAAGGAATGGAAACAGGAGCCTTCTCCTCAGGTGAAAGCGGTTCTTTCTCTACTGCTGTTGGTTTTTCAGGAGATTTTGGAACACCAATAACCTCTTTGGTTACAGTGGTGACAACAGTCTCCTTCACAATTTCCTCGATTGGAGAAACAGGTTTCTTTTCGATAATTTCAGGTTCAGGTTTGGGTTCGACTTCTTCTTTGGGAGATGAAGGAATGGAAACAGGAGCCTTCTCCTCAGGTGAAAGCGGTTCTTTCTCTAATGCTGTTGGTTTTTCAGGAGATTTTGGAACACCAATAACCTCTTTGGTTACAGTGGTGACAACAGTCTCCTTCACAATTTCCTCGATTGGAGAAACAGGTTTCTTTTCGATAATTTCAGGTTCAGGTTTGGGTTCGACTTCTTCTTTGGGAGATGAAGGAATGGAAACAGGAGCCTTCTCCTCAGGTGAAAGCGGTTCTTTCTCTAATGCTGTTGGTTTTTCAGGAGATTTTGGAACACCAATAACCTCTTTGCTTACAGTGGTGACAACAGTCTCCTTGACAATTTCCTCGATTGGAGAAACAGGTTTCTTTTCGATAATTTCAGGTTCAGGTTTGGGTTCGACTTCTTCTTTGGGAGATGAAGGAATGGAAACAGGAGCCTTCTCCTCAGGTGAAAGCGGTTCTTTCTCTAATGCTGTTGGTTTTTCAGGAGATTTTGGAACACCAATAACCTCTTTGGTTACAGTGGTGACAACAGTCTCCTTCACAATTTCCTCGATTGGAGAAACAGGTTTCTTTTCGATAATTTCAGGTTCAGGTTTGGGTTCGACTTCTTCTTTGGGAGATGAAGGAATGGAAACAGGAGCCTTCTCCTCAGGTGAAAGCGGTTCTTTCTCTAATGCTGTTGGTTTTTCAGGAGATTTTGGAACACCAATAACCTCTTTGCTTACAGTGGTGACAACAGTCTCCTTGACAATTTCCTCGATTGGAGAAACAGGTTTCTTTTCGATAATTTCAGGTTCAGGTTTGGGTTCGACTTCTTCTTTGGGAGATGAAGGAATGGAAACAGGAGCCTTCTCCTCAGGTGAAAGCGGTTCTTTCTCTAATGCTGCTGGTTTTTCAGGAGATTTTGGAACACCAATAACCTCTTTGGTTACAGTGGTGACAACAGTCTCCTTCACAATTTCCTCGATTGGAGAAACAGGTTTCTTTTCGATAATTTCAGGTTCAGGTTTGGGTTCGACTTCTTCTTTGGGAGATGAAGGAATGGAAACAGGAGCTTTCTCCTTAGGTGAAAGCGTTTCTTTCTCTAATGCTGCTGGTTTTTCAGAAGATTTTGGAACACCAACAACCTCTTTGGTTACAGTGGTGACAACAGTCTCCTTGACAATTTCCTCGATTGGAGAAACAGGTTTCTTTTCGATAATTTCAGGTTCAGGTTTGGGTTCGACTTTTTCTTTGGGAGATGAAGGAATAGAAACAGGAGCCTTCTCCTCAGGTGAAAGCGGTTCTTTCTCTAATGCTGTTGGTTTTTCAGGAGATTTTGGAACACCAATAACCTCTTTGGTTACAGTGGTGACAACAGTCTCCTTCACAATTTCCTCGATTGGAGAAACAGGTTTCTTTTCGATAATTTCAGGTTCAGGTTTGGGTTCGACTTCTTCTTTGGGAGATGAAGGAATGGAAACAGGAGCCTTCTCCTCAGGTGAAAGCGGTTCTTTCTCTAATGCTGTTGGTTTTTCAGGAGATTTTGGAACACCAACAATCTCTTTGGTTACAGTGGTGACAACAGTCTCCTTGACAATTTCCTCGATTTTAGAAACAGGTTTCTTTTCGATAATTTCAGGTTCAGGTTTGGGTTCGACTTCTTCTTTGGGAGATGAAGGAATGGAAACAGGAGCCTTCTCCTCAGGTGAAAGCGGTTCTTTCTCTAATGCTGCTGGTTTTTCAGGAGATTTTGGAACACCAACAACCTTTTTGGTTACAGTGGTGACAACAGTCTCCTTGACAATTTCCTCGATTTTAGAAACAGGTTTCTTTTCGATAATTTCAGGTTCAGGTTTGGGTTCGACCTCTTCTTTAGGAGATGAAGGAATGGAAACAGGAGCCTTCTCCTTAGGTGAAAGCGGTCCTTTCTCTAATGCTGTCGGTTTTTCAGGAGATTTTGGAACACCAATAACCTCTTTGCTTACAGTGGTGACAACAGTCTCCTTGACAATTTCCTCGATTGGAGAAACAGGTTTCTTTTCGATAATTTCAGGTTCAGGTTTGGGTTCGACTTCTTCTTTGGGAGATGAAGGAATGGAAACAGCCTTCTCCTCAGGTGAAAGCGGTTCTTTCTCTAATGCTGTTGGTTTTTCAGGAGATTTTGGAACACCAATAACCTCTTTGGTTACAGTGGTGACAACAGTCTCCTTCACAATTTCCTCGATTGGAGAAACAGGTTTCTTTTCGATAATTTCAGGTTCAGGTTTGGGTTCGACTTCTTCTTTGGGAGATGAAGGAATGGAAACAGGAGCCTTCTCCTCAGGTGAAAGCGGTTCTTTCTCTAATGCTGCTGGTTTTTCAGGAGATTTTGGAACACCAATAACCTCTTTGGTTAAAGTGGTGACAACAGTCTCCTTGACAATCTCCTCGATTGGAGAAACAGGTTTCTTTTCGATAATTTCAGGTTCAGGTTTGGGTTCGACTTCTTCTTTGGGAGATGAAGGAATGGAAACAGGAGCCTTCTCCTTAGGTGAAAGCGGTTCTTTCTCTAATGCTGTCGGTTTTTCAGGAGATTTTGGAACACCAACAACCTCTTTGGTTACAGTGGTGACAACAGTCTCCTTGACAATTTCCTCGATTTTAGAAACAGGTTTCTTTTCGATAATTTCAGGTTCAGGTTTGGGTTCGACTTCTTCTTTGGGAGATGAAGGAATGGAAACAGGAGCTTTCTCCTTAGGTGAAAGCGGTTCTTTCTCTAATGTTGTCGGTTTTTCAGGAGATTTTGGAACACCAACAACCTCTTTGGTTACAGTGGTGACAACTGTCTCCTTGACAATTTCCTCGATTTTATAAACAGGTTTCTTTTGGATAATTTCAGGTTCAGGTTTGGGTTCGACTTCTTCTTTGGGAGATGAAGGAATGGAAACAGGAGCTTTCTCCTTAGGTGAAAGCGGTTCTTTCTCTAATGCTGTCGGTTTTTTAGGAGATTTTGGAACACCAACAACCTCTTTGGTTACAGTGGTGACAACAGTCTCCTTGACAATTTCCTCGATTTTAGAAACAGGTTTCTTTTCGATAATTTCAGGTTCAGGTTTGGGTTCGACTTCTTCTTTGGGAGATGAAGGAATGGAAACAGGAGCTTTCTCCTTAGGTGAAAGTGGTTCTTTCTCTAATGCTGTTGGTTTTTCAGAAGATTTTGGAACACCAACAACCTCTTTGGTTACAGTGGTGACAACTGTCTCCTTGACAATTTC
The DNA here is from genome assembly GCA_949987705.1 of Thereva unica. NCBI lineage: Eukaryota > Metazoa > Arthropoda > Insecta > Diptera > Therevidae > Thereva > Thereva unica. Next base: position 147,614,539 of record OX465282.1, read on the forward strand.
CTCGATTTTAGACACAGGTTTCTTTTCGATAATTTCAGGTTCAGGTTTGGGTTCGACTTCTTCTTTGGGAGATGAAGGAATGGAAACAGGAGCTTTCTCCTTAGGTGAAAGTGGTTCTTTCTCTAATGCTGTCGGTTTTTCAGGAGATTTTGGAACACCAACAACCTCTTTGGTTACAGTGGTGACAACAGTCTCCTTGACAATTTCCTCGATTTTAGAAACAGGTTTCTTTTCGATAATTTCAGGTTCAGGTTTGGGTTCGACTTCTTCTTTGGGAGATGAAGGAATGGAAACAGGAGCCTTCTCCTCAGGTGAAAGCGGTTCTTTCTCTAATGCTGTTGGTTTTTCAGGAGATTTTGGAACACCAATAACCTCTTTGCTTACAGTGGTGACAACAGTCTCCTTGACAATTTCCTCGATTGGAGAAACAGGTCTCTTTTCGATAATTTCAGGTTCAGGTTTGGGTTCGACTTCTTCTTTGGGAGATGAAGGAATGGAAACAGGAGCCTTCTCCTCAGGTGAAAGCGGTTCTTTCTCTAATGCTGTTGGTTTTTCAGGAGATTTTGGAACACCAATAACCTCTTTGGTTACAGTGGTGACAACAGTCTCCTTCACAATTTCCTCGATTGGAGAAACAGGTTTCTTTTCGATAATTTCAGGTGCAGGTTTGGGTTCGACTTCTTCTTTGGGAGATGAAGGAATGGAAACAGGAGCCTTCTCCTCAGGTGAAAGCGGTTCTTTCTCTAATGCTGTTGGTTTTTCAGGAGATTTTGGAACACCAATAACCTCTTTGGTTACAGTGGTGACAACAGTCTCCTTCACAATTTCCTCGATTGGAGAAACAGGTTTCTTTTCGATAATTTCAGGTTCAGGTTTGGGTTCGACTTCTTCTTTGGGAGATGAAGGAATGGAAACAGGAGCCTTCTCCTCAGGTGAAAGCGGTTCTTTCTCTAATGCTGTTGGTTTTTCAGGAGATTTTGGAACACCAATAACCTCTTTGCTTACAGTGGTGACAACAGTCTCCTTGACAATTTCCTCGATTGGAGAAACAGGTTTCTTTTCGATAATTTCAGGTTCAGGTTTGGGTTCGACTTCTTCTTTGGGAGATGAAGGAATGGAAACAGGAGCCTTCTCCTCAGGTGAAAGCGGTTCTTTCTCTAATGCTGTTGGTTTTTCAGGAGATTTTGGAACACCAATAACCTCTTTGGTTACAGTGGTGACAACAGTCTCCTTCACAATTTCCTCGATTGGAGAAACAGGTTTCTTTTCGATAATTTCAGGTTCAGGTTTGGGTTCGACTTCTTCTTTGGGAGATGAAGGAATGGAAACAGGAGCCTTCTCCTCAGGTGAAAGCGGTTCTTTCTCTAATGCTGCTGGTTTTTCAGGAGATTTTGGAACACCAACAACCTTTTTGGTTACAGTGGTGACAACAGTCTCCTTGACAATTTCCTCGATTTTAGAAACAGGTTTCTTTTCGATAATTTCAGGTTCAGGTTTGGGTTCGACCTCTTCTTTAGGAGATGAAGGAATGGAAACAGGAGCCTTCTCCTTAGGTGAAAGCGGTCCTTTCTCTAATGCTGTCGGTTTTTCAGGAGATTTTGGAACACCAATAACCTCTTTGCTTACAGTGGTGACAACAGTCTCCTTGACAATTTCCTCGATTGGAGAAACAGGTTTCTTTTCGATAATTTCAGGTTCAGGTTTGGGTTCGACTTCTTCTTTGGGAGATGAAGGAATGGAAACAGGAGCCTTCTCCTCAGGTGAAAGCGGTTCTTTCTCTAATGCTGTTGGTTTTTCAGGAGATTTTGGAACACCAATAACCTCTTTGGTTACAGTGGTGACAACAGTCTCCTTCACAATTTCCTCGATTGGAGAAACAGGTTTCTTTTCGATAATTTCAGGTTCAGGTTTGGGTTCGACTTCTTCTTTGGGAGATGAAGGAATGGAAACAGGAGCCTTCTCCTCAGGTGAAAGCGGTTCTTTCTCTAATGCTGCTGGTTTTTCAGGAGATTTTGGAACACCAATAACCTCTTTGGTTAAAGTGGTGACAACAGTCTCCTTGACAATCTCCTCGATTGGAGAAACAGGTTTCTTTTCGATAATTTCAGGTTCAGGTTTGGGTTCGACTTCTTCTTTGGGAGATGAAGGAATGGAAACAGGAGCCTTCTCCTTAGGTGAAAGCGGTTCTTTCTCTAATGCTGTCGGTTTTTCAGGAGATTTTGGAACACCAACAACCTCTTTGGTTACAGTGGTGACAACAGTCTCCTTGACAATTTCCTCGATTTTAGAAACAGGTTTCTTTTCGATAATTTCAGGTTCAGGTTTGGGTTCGACTTCTTCTTTGGGAGATGAAGGAATGGAAACAGGAGCTTTCTCCTTAGGTGAAAGTGGTTCTTTCTCTAATGCTGTCGGTTTTTCAGGAGATTTTGGAACACCAACAACCTCTTTGGTTACAGTGGTGACAACAGTGTCCTTGACAATTTCCTCGATTTTAGAAACAGGTTTCTTTTCGATAATTTCAGGTTCAGGTTTGGGTTCGACCTCTTCTTTAGGAGATGAAGGAATGGAAACAGGAGCTTTCTCCTTAGGTGAAAGCGGTTCTTTCTCTAATGCTGTCGGTTTTTCAGGAGATTTTGGAACACCAACAACCTCTTTGGTTACAGTGGTGACAACAGTCTCCTTGACAATTTCCTCGATTTTAGAAATAGGTTTCTTTTCGATAATTTCAGGTTCAGGTTTGGGTTCGACCTCTTCTTTAGGAGATGAAGGAATGGAAACAGGAGCTTTCTCCTTAGGTGAAAGTGGTTCTTTCTCTAATGCTGTCGGTTTTTCAGGAGATTTTGGAACACCAACAACCTCTTTGGTTACAGTGGTGACAACTGTCTCCTTGACAATTTCCTCGATTTTAGAAACAGGTTTCTTTTCGATAATTTCAGGTTCAGGTTTGGGTTCGACTTCTTCTTTGGGAGATGAAGGAATGGAAACAGGAGCTTTCTCCTTAGGTGAAAGCGGTTCTTTCTCTAATGCTGTCGGTTTTTCAGGAGACTTTGGAACACCAACAACCTCTTTGGTTACAGTGGTGACAATTGTCTCCTTGACAATTTCCTCGATTTTAGAAACAGGTTTCTTTTCGATAATTTCAGGTTCAGGTTTGGGTTCGACTTCTTCTTTGGGAGATGAAGGAATGGAAACAGGAGCTTTCTCCTTAGGTGAAAGTGGTTCTTTCTCTAATGCTGTCGGTTTTTCAGGAGATTTTGGAACACCAACAACCTCTTTGGTTACAGTGGTGACAACTGTCTCCTTGACAATTTCCTCGATTTTAGAAACAGGTTTCTTTTCGATAATTTCAGGTTCAGGTTTGGGTTCGACTTCTTCTTTGGGAGATGAAGGAATGGAAACAGGAGCTTTCTCCTTAGGTGAAAGTGGTTCTTTCTCTAATGCTGTCGGTTTTTCAGGAGATTTTGGAACACCAACAACCTCTTTGGTTACAGTGGTGACAACAGTCTCCTTGACAATTTCCTCGATTTTAGAAATAGGTTTCTTTTCGATAATTTCAGGTTCAGGTTTGGGTTCGACCTCTTCTTTAGGAGATGAAGGAATGGAAACAGGAGCTTTCTCCTTAGGTGAAAGCGGTTCTTTCTCTAATGTTGTCGGTTTTTCAGGAGATTTTGGAACACCAACAACCTCTTTGGTTACAGTGGTGACAACTGTCTCCTTCACAATTTCCTCGATTTTAGAAACAGGTTTCTTTTGGATAATTTCAGGTTCAGGTTTGGGTTCGACTTCTTCTTTGGGAGATGAAGGAATGGAAACAGGAGCTTTCTCCTTAGGTGAAAGCGGTTCTTTCTCTAATGCTGTCGGTTTTTTAGGAGATTTTGGAACACCAACAACCTCTTTGGTTACAGTGGTGACAACAGTCTCCTTGACAATTTCCTCGATTTTAGAAACAGGTTTCTTTTCGATAATTTCAGGTTCAGGTTTGGGTTCGACTTCTTCTTTGGGAGATGAAGGAATGGAAACAGGAGCTTTCTCTTTAGGTGAAAGTGGTTCTTTCTCTAATGCTGTTGGTTTTTCAGAAGATTTTGGAACACCAACAACCTCTTTGCTTACAGTGGTGACAACAGTCTCCTTGACAATTTCCTCGATTTTAGACACAGGTTTCTTTTCGATAATTTCAGGTTCAGGTTTGGGTTCGACCTCTTCTTTAGGAGATGAAGGAATGGAAACAGGAGCTTTCTCCTTAGGTGAAAGCGGTTCTTTCTCTAATGTTGTCGGTTTTTCAGGAGATTTTGGAACACCAACAACCTCTTTGGTTACAGTGGTGACAACTGTCTCCTTCACAATTTCCTCGATTTTAGAAACAGGTTTCTTTTGGATAATTTCAGGTTCAGGTTTGGGTTCGACTTCTTCTTTGGGAGATGAAGGAATGGAAACAGGAGCTTTCTCCTTAGGTGAAAGCGGTTCTTTCTCTAATGCTGTCGGTTTTTTAGGAGATTTTGGAACACCAACAACCTCTTTGGTTACAGTGGTGACAACAGTCTCCTTGACAATTTCCTCGATTTTAGAAACAGGTTTCTTTTCGATAATTTCAGGTTCAGGTTTGGGTTCGACTTCTTCTTTGGGAGATGAAGGAATGGAAACAGGAGCTTTCTCTTTAGGTGAAAGTGGTTCTTTCTCTAATGCTGTTGGTTTTTCAGAAGATTTTGGAACACCAACAACCTCTTTGGTTACAGTGGTGACAACAGTCTCCTTGACAATTTCCTCGATTTTAGACACAGGTTTCTTTTCGATAATTTCAGGTTCAGGTTTGGGTTCGACTTCTTCTTTGGGAGATGAAGGAATGGAAACAGGAGCTTTCTCCTTAGGTGAAAGTGGTTCTTTCTCTAATGCTGTCGGTTTTTCAGGAGATTTTGGAACACCAACAACCTCTTTGGTTACAGTGGTGACAACAGTCTCCTTGACAATTTCCTCGATTTTAGAAACAGGTTTCTTTTCGATAATTTCAGGTTCAGGTTTGGGTTCGACTTCTTCTTTGGGAGATGAAGGAATGGAAACAGGAGCTTTCTCCTTAGGTGAAAGCGGTTCTTTCTCTAATGCTGTCGGTTTTTCAGGAGATTTTGGAACACCAACAACCTCTTTGGTTACAGTGGTGACAACTGTCTCCTTGACAATTTCCTCGATTTTAGAAACAGGTTTCTTTTCGATAATTTCAGGTTCAGGTTTGGGTTCGACTTCTTCTTTGGGAGATGAAGGAATGGAAACAGGAGCTTTCTCCTTAGGTGAAAGTGGTTCTTTCTCTAATGCTGTCGGTTTTTCAGGAGATTTTGGAACACCAACAACCTCTTTGGTTACAGCGGTGACAACTGTCTCCTTGACAATTTCCTCGATTTTAGAAACAGGTTTCTTTTCGATAATTTCAGGTTCAGGTTTGGGTTCGACCTCTTCTTTAGGAGATGAAGGAATGGAAACAGGAGCTTTCTCCTTAGGTGAAAGCGGTTCTTTCTCTAATGCTGTCGGTTTTTCAGGAGATTTTGGAACACCAACAACCTCTTTGGTTACAGTGGTGACAACTGTCTCCTTGACAATTTCCTCGATTTTAGAAACAGGTTCCTTTTCGATAATTTCAGGTTCAGGTTTGGGTTCGACTTCTTCTTTGGGAGATGAAGGAATGGAAACAGGAGCTTTCTCCTTAGGTGAAAGCGGTTCTTTCTCTAATGCTGTCGGTTTTTCAGGAGATTTTGGAACACCAACAACCTCTTTGGTTACAGTGGTGACAACTGTCTCCTTGACAATTTCCTCGATTTTAGAAACAGGTTTCTTTTTGATAATTTCAGGATCAGGTTTGGGTTCGACCTCTTCTTTAGGAGATGAAGGAATGGAAACAGGAGCTTTCTCCTTAGGTGAAAGCGGTTCTTTCTCTAATGCTGTCGGTTTTTCAGGAGATTTTGGAACACCAACAACCTCTTTGGTTACAGTGGTGACAACTGTCTCCTTGACAATTTCCTCGATTTTAGAAACAGGTTTCTTTTCGATAATTTCAGGTTCAGGTTTGGGTTCGACTTCTTCTTTGGGAGATGAAGGAATGGAAACAGGAGCTTTCTCCTTAGGTGAAAGTGGTTCTTTCTCTAATGCTGTCGGTTTTTCAGGAGATTTTGGAACACCAACAACCTCTTTGGTTACAGTGGTGACAACTGTCTCCTTGACAATTTCCTCGATTTTAGAAACAGGTTTCTTTTCGATAATTTCAGGTTCAGGTCTGGGTTCGACTTCTTCTTTGGGAGATGAAGGAATGGAAACAGGAGCTTTCTCCTTAGGTGAAAGCGGTTCTTTCTCTAATGCTGTCGGTTTTTCAGGAGATTTTGGAACACCAACAACCTCTTTGGTTACAGTGGTGACAACTGTCTCCTTGACAATTTCCTCGATTTTAGAAACAGGTTCCTTTTCGATAATTTCAGGTTCAGGTTTGGGTTCGACTTCTTCTTTGGGAGATGAAGGAATGGAAACAGGAGCTTTCTCCTTAAGTGAAAGCGGTTCTTTCTCTAATGCTGTCGGTTTTTCAGGAGATTTTGGAACACCAACAACCTCTTTGGTTACAGTGGTGACAACTGTCTCCTTGACAATTTCCTCGATTTTAGAAACAGGTTTCTTTTCGATAATTTCAGGTTCAGGTTTGGGTTCGACTTCTTCTTTGGGAGATGAAGGAATGGAAACAGGAGCTTTCTCCTTAGGTGAAAGTGGTTCTTTCTCTAATGCTGTCGGTTTTTCAGGAGATTTTGGAACACCAACAACCTCTTTGGTTACAGTGGTGACAACTGTCTCCTTGACAATTTCCTCGATTTTAGAAACAGGTTTCTTTTCGATAATTTCAGGTTCAGGTCTGGGTTCGACTTCTTCTTTGGGAGATGAAGGAATGGAAACAGGAGCTTTCTCGTTAGGTGAAAGCGGTTCTTTCTCTAATGCTGTCGGTTTTTCAGGAGATTTTGGAACACCAACAACCTCTTTGGTTACAGTGGTGACAACTGTCTCCTTGACAATTTCCTCGATTTTAGAAACAGGTTTCTTTTCGATAATTTCAGGTTCAGGTTTGGGTTCGACCTCTTCTTTAGGAGATGAAGGAATGGAAACAGGAGCTTTCTCCTTAGGTGAAAGCGGTTCTTTCTCTAATGTTGTCGGTTTTTCAGGAGATTTTGGAACACCAACAACCTCTTTGGTTACAGTGGTGACAACTGTCTCCTTGACAATTTCCTCGATTTTAGAAACAGGTTTCTTTTCGATAATTTCAGGTTCAGGTTTGGGTTCGACTTCTTCTTTGGGAGATGAAGGAATGGAAACAGGAGCTTTCTGCTTAGGTGAAAGTGGTTCTTTCTCTAATGCTGTCGGTTTTTCAGGAGATTTTGGAACACCAACAACCTCTTTGGTTACAGTGGTGACAACTGTCTCCTTGACAGTTTCCTCGATTTTAGAAACAGGTTTCTTTTCGATAATTTCAGGTTCAGGTTTGGGTTCGACTTCTTCTTTGGGAGATGAAGGAATGGAAACAGGAGCTTTCTCCTTAGGTGAAAGCGGTTCTTTCTCTAATGCTGTCGGTTTTTCAGGAGATTTTGGAACACCAACAACCTCTTTGGTTACAGTGGTGACAACAGTCTCCTTGACAATTTCCTCGATTTTAGAAATAGGTTTCTTTTCGATAATTTCAGGTTCAGGTTTGGGTTCGACCTCTTCTTTAGGAGATGAAGGAATGGAAACAGGAGCTTTCTCCTTAGGTAAAAGCGGTTCTTTCTCTAATGTTGTCGGTTTTTCAGGAGATTTTGGAACACCAACAACCTCTTTGGTTACAGTGGTGACAACTGTCTCCTTGACAATTTCCTCGATTTTAGAAACAGGTTTCTTTTGGATAATATCAGGTTCAGGTTTGGGTTCGACTTCTTCTTTGGGAGATGAAGGAATGGAAACAGGAGCTTTCTGCTTAGGTGAAAGCGGTTTTTTCTCTAATGCTGTCGGTTTTTCAGGAGATTTTGGAACACCAACAACCTCTTTGGTTACAGTGGTGACAACTGTCTCCTTGACAATTTCCTCGATTTTAGAAACAGGTTTCTTTTGGATAATATCAGGTTCAGGTTTGGGTTCGACTTCTTCTTTGGGAGATGAAGGAATGGAAACAGGAGCTTTCTGCTTAGGTGAAAGCGGTTTTTTCTCTAATGCTGTCGGTTTTTCAGGAGATTTTGGAACACCAACAACCTCTTTGGTTACAGTGGTGACAACTGTCTCCTTGACAATTTCCTCGATTTTAGAAACAGGTTTCTTTTCGATAATTTCAGGTTCAGGTCTGGGTTCGACTTCTTCTTTGGGAGATGAAGGAATGGAAACAGGAGCTTTCTCGTTAGGTGAAAGCGGTTCTTTCTCTAATGCTGTCGGTTTTTCAGGAGATTTTGGAACACCAACAACCTCTTTGGTTACAGTGGTGACAACTGTCTCCTTGACAATTTCCTCGATTTTAGAAACAGGTTTCTTTTCGATAATTTCAGGTTCAGGTTTGGGTTCGACCTCTTCTTTAGGAGATGAAGGAATGGAAACAGGAGCTTTCTCCTTAGGTGAAAGCGGTTCTTTCTCTAATGTTGTCGGTTTTTCAGGAGATTTTGGAACACCAACAACCTCTTTGGTTACAGTGGTGACAACTGTCTCCTTGACAATTTCCTCGATTTTAGAAACAGGTTTCTTTTCGATAATTTCAGGTTCAGGTTTGGGTTCGACTTCTTCTTTGGGAGATGAAGGAATGGAAACAGGAGCTTTCTGCTTAGGTGAAAGTGGTTCTTTCTCTAATGCTGTCGGTTTTTCAGGAGATTTTGGAACACCAACAACCTCTTTGGTTACAGTGGTGACAACTGTCTCCTTGACAGTTTCCTCGATTTTAGAAACAGGTTTCTTTTCGATAATTTCAGGTTCAGGTTTGGGTTCGACTTCTTCTTTGGGAGATGAAGGAATGGAAACAGGAGCTTTCTCCTTAGGTGAAAGTGGTTCTTTCTCCAATGCTGTCGGTTTTTCAGAAGATTTTGGAACACCAACAACCTCTTTGGTTACAGTGGTGACAACTGTCTCCTTGACAATTTCCTCGATTTTAGAAACAGGTTTCTTTTCGATAATTTCAGGTTCAGGTTTGGGTTCGACTTCTTCTTTGGGAGATGAAGGAATGGAAACAGGAGCTTTCTGCTTAGGTGAAAGCGGTTTTTTCTCTAATGCTGTCGGTTTTTCAGGAGATTTTGGAACACCAACAACCTCTTTGGTTACAGTGGTGACAACTGTCTCCTTGACAATTTCCTCGATTTTAGACACAGGTTTCTTTTCGATAATTTCAGGTTCAGGTTTGGGTTCGACTTCTTCTTTGGGAGATGAAGGAATGGAAACAGGAGCTTTCTCCTTAGGTGAAAGCGGTTCTTTCTCTAATGCTGTCGGTTTTTCAGGAGATTTTGGAACACCAACAACCTCTTTGGTTACAGTGGTGACAACAGTGTCCTTGACAATTTCCTCGATTTTAGAAACAGGTTTCTTTTCGATAATTTCAGGTTCAGGTTTGGGTTCGACCTCTTCTTTAGGAGATGAAGGAATGGAAACAGGAGCTTTCTCCTTAGGTGAAAGCGGTTCTTTCTCTAATGCTGTCGGTTTTTCAGGAGATTTTGGAACACCAACAACCTCTTTGGTTACAGTGGTGACAACAGTCTCCTTGACAATTTCCTCGATTTTAGAAATAGGTTTCTTTTCGATAATTTCAGGTTCAGGTTTGGGTTCGACCTCTTCTTTAGGAGATGAAGGAATGGAAACAGGAGCTTTCTCCTTAGGTGAAAGTGGTTCTTTCTCTAATGCTGTCGGTTTTTCAGGAGATTTTGGAACACCAACAACCTCTTTGGTTACAGTGGTGACAACTGTCTCCTTGACAATTTCCTCGATTTTAGAAACAGGTTTCTTTTCGATAATTTCAGGTTCAGGTTTGGGTTCGACTTCTTCTTTGGGAGATGAAGGAATGGAAACAGGAGCTTTCTCCTTAGGTGAAAGCGGTTCTTTCTCTAATGCTGTCGGTTTTTCAGGAGACTTTGGAACACCAACAACCTCTTTGGTTACAGTGGTGACAATTGTCTCCTTGACAATTTCCTCGATTTTAGAAACAGGTTTCTTTTCGATAATTTCAGGTTCAGGTTTGGGTTCGACTTCTTCTTTGGGAGATGAAGGAATGGAAACAGGAGCTTTCTCCTTAGGTGAAAGTGGTTCTTTCTCTAATGCTGTCGGTTTTTCAGGAGATTTTGGAACACCAACAACCTCTTTGGTTACAGTGGTGACAACTGTCTCCTTGACAATTTTCTCGATTTTAGAAACAGGTTTCTTTTCGATAATTTCAGGTTCAGGTTTGGGTTCGACTTCTTCTTTGGGAGATGAAGGAATGGAAACAGGAGCTTTCTCCTTAGGTGAAAGTGGTTCTTTCTCTAATGCTGTCGGTTTTTCAGGAGATTTTGGAACACCAACAACCTCTTTGGTTACAGTGGTGACAACAGTCTCCTTGACAATTTCCTCGATTTTAGAAATAGGTTTCTTTTCGATAATTTCAGGTTCAGGTTTGGGTTCGACCTCTTCTTTAGGAGATGAAGGAATGGAAACAGGAGCTTTCTCCTTAGGTGAAAGCGGTTCTTTCTCTAATGTTGTCGGTTTTTCAGGAGATTTTGGAACACCAACAACCTCTTTGGTTACAGTGGTGACAACTGTCTCCTTCACAATTTCCTCGATTTTAGAAACAGGTTTCTTTTGGATAATTTCAGGTTCAGGTTTGGGTTCGACTTCTTCTTTGGGAGATGAAGGAATGGAAACAGGAGCTTTCTCCTTAGGTGAAAGCGGTTCTTTCTCTAATGCTGTCGGTTTTTTAGGAGATTTTGGAACACCAACAACCTCTTTGGTTACAGTGGTGACAACAGTCTCCTTGACAATTTCCTCGATTTTAGAAACAGGTTTCTTTTCGATAATTTCAGGTTCAGGTTTGGGTTCGACTTCTTCTTTGGGAGATGAAGGAATGGAAACAGGAGCTTTCTCTTTAGGTGAAAGTGGTTCTTTCTCTAATGCTGTTGGTTTTTCAGAAGATTTTGGAACACCAACAACCTCTTTGGTTACAGTGGTGACAACAGTCTCCTTGACAATTTCCTCGATTTTAGACACAGGTTTCTTTTCGATAATTTCAGGTTCAGGTTTGGGTTCGACCTCTTCTTTAGGAGATGAAGGAATGGAAACAGGAGCTTTCTCCTTAGGTGAAAGCGGTTCTTTCTCTAATGTTGTCGGTTTTTCAGGAGATTTTGGAACACCAACAACCTCTTTGGTTACAGTGGTGACAACTGTCTCCTTCACAATTTCCTCGATTTTAGAAACAGGTTTCTTTTGGATAATTTCAGGTTCAGGTTTGGGTTCGACTTCTTCTTTGGGAGATGAAGGAATGGAAACAGGAGCTTTCTCCTTAGGTGAAAGCGGTTCTTTCTCTAATGCTGTCGGTTTTTTAGGAGATTTTGGAACACCAACAACCTCTTTGGTTACAGTGGTGACAACAGTCTCCTTGACAATTTCCTCGATTTTAGAAACAGGTTTCTTTTCGATAATTTCAGGTTCAGGTTTGGGTTCGACTTCTTCTTTGGGAGATGAAGGAATGGAAACAGGAGCTTTCTCTTTAGGTGAAAGTGGTTCTTTCTCTAATGCTGTTGGTTTTTCAGAAGATTTTGGAACACCAACAACCTCTTTGGTTACAGTGGTGACAACAGTCTCCTTGACAATTTCCTCGATTTTAGACACAGGTTTCTTTTCGATAATTTCAGGTTCAGGTTTGGGTTCGACTTCTTCTTTGGGAGATGAAGGAATGGAAACAGGAGCTTTCTCCTTAGGTGAAAGTGGTTCTTTCTCTAATGCTGTCGGTTTTTCAGGAGATTTTGGAACACCAACAACCTCTTTGGTTACAGTGGTGACAACAGTCTCCTTGACAATTTCCTCGATTTTAGAAACAGGTTTCTTTTCGATAATTTCAGGTTCAGGTTTGGGTTCGACTTCTTCTTTGGGAGATGAAGGAATGGAAACAGGAGCTTTCTCCTTAGGTGAAAGCGGTGCTTTCTCTAATGCTGTCGGTTTTTCAGGAGATTTTGGAACACCAACAACCTCTTTGGTTACAGTGGTGACAACTGTCTCCTTGACAATTTCCTCGATTTTAGAAACAGGTTTCTTTTCGATAATTTCAGGTTCAGGTTTGGGTTCGACTTCTTCTTTGGGAGATGAAGGAATGGAAACAGGAGCTTTCTCCTTAGGTGAAAGTGGTTCTTTCTCTAATGCTGTCGGTTTTTCAGGAGATTTTGGAACACCAACAACCTCTTTGGTTACAGTGGTGACAACTGTCTCCTTGACAATTTCCTCGATTTTAGAAACAGGTTTCTTTTCGATAATTTCAGGTTCAGGTTTGGGTTCGACCTCTTCTTTAGGAGATGAAGGAATGGAAACAGGAGCTTTCTCCTTAGGTGAAAGCGGTTCTTTCTCTAATGCTGTCGGTTTTTCAGGAGATTTTGGAACACCAACAACCTCTTTGGTTACAGTGGTGACAACTGTCTCCTTGACAATTTCCTCGATTTTAGAAACAGGTTCCTTTTCGATAATTTCAGGTTCAGGTTTGGGTTCGACTTCTTCTTTGGGAGATGAAGGAATGGAAACAGGAGCTTTCTCCTTAGGTGAAAGCGGTTCTTTCTCTAATGCTGTCGGTTTTTCAGGAGATTTTGGAACACCAACAACCTCTTTGGTTACAGTGGTGACAACTGTCTCCTTGACAATTTCCTCGATTTTAGAAACAGGTTTCTTTTTGATAATTTCAGGATCAGGTTTGGGTTCGACCTCTTCTTTAGGAGATGAAGGAATGGAAACAGGAGCTTTCTCCTTAGGTGAAAGCGGTTCTTTCTCTAATGCTGTCGGTTTTTCAGGAGATTTTGGAACACCAACAACCTCTTTGGTTACAGTGGTGACAACTGTCTCCTTGACAATTTCCTCGATTTTAGAAACAGGTTTCTTTTCGATAATTTCAGGTTCAGGTTTGGGTTCGACTTCTTCTTTGGGAGATGAAGGAATGGAAACAGGAGCTTTCTCCTTAGGTGAAAGTGGTTCTTTCTCTAATGCTGTCGGTTTTTCAGGAGATTTTGGAACACCAACAACCTCTTTGGTTACAGTGGTGACAACTGTCTCCTTGACAATTTCCTCGATTTTAGAAACAGGTTTCTTTTCGATAATTTCAGGTTCAGGTCTGGGTTCGACTTCTTCTTTGGGAGATGAAGGAATGGAAACAGGAGCTTTCTCCTTAGGTGAAAGCGGTTCTTTCTCTAATGCTGTCGGTTTTTCAGGAGATTTTGGAACACCAACAACCTCTTTGGTTACAGTGGTGACAACTGTCTCCTTGACAATTTCCTCGATTTTAGAAACAGGTTCCTTTTCGATAATTTCAGGTTCAGGTTTGGGTTCGACTTCTTCTTTGGGAGATGAAGGAATGGAAACAGGAGCTTTCTCCTTAAGTGAAAGCGGTTCCTTCTCTAATGCTGTCGGTTTTTCAGGAGATTTTGGAACACCAACAACCTCTTTGGTTACAGTGGTGACAACTGTCTCCTTGACAATTTCCTCGATTTTAGAAACAGGTTTCTTTTCGATAATTTCAGGTTCAGGTTTGGGTTCGACTTCTTCTTTGGGAGATGAAGGAATGGAAACAGGAGCTTTCTCCTTAGGTGAAAGTGGTTCTTTCTCTAATGCTGTCGGTTTTTCAGGAGATTTTGGAACACCAACAACCTCTTTGGTTACAGTGGTGACAACTGTCTCCTTGACAATTTCCTCGATTTTAGAAACAGGTTTCTTTTCGATAATTTCAGGTTCAGGTCTGGGTTCGACTTCTTCTTTGGGAGATGAAGGAATGGAAACAGGAGCTTTCTCCTTAGGTGAAAGCGGTTCTTTCTCTAATGCTGTCGGTTTTTCAGGAGATTTTGGAACACCAACAACCTCTTTGGTTACAGTGGTGACAACTGTCTCCTTGACAATTTCCTCGATTTTAGAAACAGGTTTCTTTTCGATAATTTCAGGTTCAGGTTTGGGTTCGACCTCTTCTTTAGGAGATGAAGGAATGGAAACAGGAGCTTTCTCCTTAGGTGAAAGCGGTTCTTTCTCTAATGTTGTCGGTTTTTCAGGAGATTTTGGAACACCAACAACCTCTTTGGTTACAGTGGTGACAACTGTCTCCTTGATAATTTCCTCGATTTTAGAAACAGGTTTCTTTTCGATAATTTCAGGTTCAGGTTTGGGTTCGACTTCTTCTTTGGGAGATGAAGGAATGGAAACAGGAGCTTTCTCCTTAGGTGAAAGCGGTTCTTTCTCTAATGCTGTCGGTTTTTCAGGAGATTTTGGAACACCAACAACCTCTTTGGTTACAGTGGTGACAACAGTCTCCTTGACAATTTCCTCGATTTTAGAAATAGGTTTCTTTTCGATAATTTCAGGTTCAGGTTTGGGTTCGACCTCTTCTTTAGGAGATGAAGGAATGGAAACAGGAGCTTTCTCCTTAGGTAAAAGCGGTTCTTTCTCTAATGTTGTCGGTTTTTCAGGAGATTTTGGAACACCAACAACCTCTTTGGTTACAGTGGTGACAACTGTCTCCTTGACAATTTCCTCGATTTTAGAAACAGGTTTCTTTTGGATAATATCAGGTTCAGGTTTGGGTTCGACTTCTTCTTTGGGAGATGAAGGAATGGAAACAGGAGCTTTCTCCTTAGGTGAAAGTGGTTCTTTCTCCAATGCTGTCGGTTTTTCAGAAGATTTTGGAACACCAACAACCTCTTTGGTTACAGTGGTGACAACTGTCTCCTTGACAATTTCCTCGATTTTAGAAACAGGTTTCTTTTCGATAATTTCAGGTTCAGGTTTGGGTTCGACTTCTTCTTTGGGAGATGAAGGAATGGAAACAGGAGCTTTCTGCTTAGGTGAAAGCGGTTTTTTCTCTAATGCTGTCGGTTTTTCAGGAGATTTTGGAACACCAACAACCTCTTTGGTTACAGTGGTGACAACTGTCTCCTTGACAATTTCCTCGATTTTAGACACAGGTTTCTTTTCGATAATTTCAGGTTCAGGTTTGGGTTCGACTTCTTCTTTGGGAGATGAAGGAATGGAAACAGGAGCTTTCTCCTTAGGTGAAAGCGGTTCTTTCTCTAATGCTGTCGGTTTTTCAGGAGATTTTGGAACACCAACAACCTCTTTGGTTACAGTGGTGACAACTGTCTCCTTGACAATTTCCTCGATTTTAGAAACAGGTTTCTTTTCGATAATTTCAGGTTCAGGTTTGGGTTCGACTTCTTCTTTGGGAGATGAAGGAATGGAAACAGGAGCTTTCTGCTTAGGTGAAAGCGGTTTTTTCTCTAATGCTGTCGGTTTTTCAGGAGATTTTGGAACACCAACAACCTCTTTGGTTACAGTGGTGACAACTGTCTCCTTGACAATTTCCTCGATTTTAGAAACAGGTTTCTTTTCGATAATTTCAGGTTCAGGTTTGGGTTCGACTTCTTCTTTGGGAGATGAAGGAATGGAAACAGGAGCTTTCTGCTTAGGTGAAAGCGGTTCTTTCTCTAATGCTGTCGGTTTTTCAGGAGATTTTGGAACACCAACAACCTCTTTGGTTACAGTGGTGACAACAGTCTCCTTGACAATTTCCTCGATTTTAGAAATAGGTTTCTTTTCGATAATTTCAGGTTCAGGTTTGGGTTCGACCTCTTCTTTAGGAGATGAAGGAATGGAAACAGGGACTTTCTCCTTAGGTAAAAGCGGTTCTTTCTCTAATGTTGTCGGTTTTTCAGGAGATTTTGGAACACCAACAACCTCTTTGGTTACAGTGGTGACAACTGTCTCCTTGACAATTTCCTCGATTTTAGAAACAGGTTTCTTTTGGATAATATCAGGTTCAGGTTTGGGTTCGACTTCTTCTTTGGGAGATGAAGGAATGGAAACAGGAGCTTTCTCCTTAGGTGAAAGTGGTTCTTTCTCCAATGCTGTCGGTTTTTCAGAAGATTTTGGAACACCAACAACCTCTTTGGTTACAGTGGTGACAACTGTCTCCTTGACAATTTCCTCGATTTTAGAAACAGGTTTCTTTTCGATAATTTCAGGATCAGGTTTGGGTTCGACCTCTTCTTTAGGAGATGAAGGAATGGAAACAGGAGCTTTCTCCTTAGGTGAAAGCGGTTCTTTCTCTAATGCTGTCGGTTTTTCAGGAGATTTTGGAACACCAACAACCTCTTTGGTTACAGTGGTGACAACAGTCTCCTTGACAATTTCCTCGATTTTAGAAACAGGTTTCTTTTCGATAATTTCAGGTTCAGGTTTGGGTTCGACTTCTTCTTTGGGAGATGAAGGAATGGAAACAGGAGCCTTCTCCTCAGGTGAAAGCGGTTCTTTCTCTAATGCTGTCGGTTTTTCAGGAGATTTTGGAACATCAATAACCTCTTTGGTTACAGTGGTGACAACTGTCTCCTTGACAATTTCCTCGATTTTAGAAACAGGTTTCTTTTCGATAATTTCAGGTTCAGGTTTGGCTTCGACTTCTTCTTTGGGAGATGAAGGAATGGAAGCAGGAGTTTTTTCCTTCGGTGAACGCGGCTCTTTCTCTACGGCTGTCGGTTTTTCGGGAGATTTTTGAACTCCAATAACCTTTTTGGCTACAGTAGTAGTAACGGTTTCTTTGAGGACCTCTTGAGCTGAGGCCACAAAATTCTTTTCGGTAATTTGATACGTAGGTTCAACTTGTATTTTTTGTTTTGGTGAGAATGGTGGAGAAATATATTTTCTGTCTTCAGGGGAACGCAGCTTTTGGGTTTCAATTACAAGTTTATCAGGTGATTTAGGTGATCTGACATCTGTTTTAGTTATGGTCGTTATTGTAAGGTCCTTGACATGTTCCTCGTCTCTTTTATCTATGTAAGTTTTGTGAGTTAATTTCCTAATTGGGGCTACAGGAATTGGCTTGGTTTTTTCAAAAGTCTCTACAAACATTTTGCTGGTTTTAATTTTGGTCTGATCTTCGGCTGTTATAAGGCTATGTTTTTTTAAGGTACGTGGAGCAGGTTCTGGTATATCAGGGGTATGTTTGTGTTTTGTTTCGGCGGTTTCTTTAGCATATATTTTTTGAGTTGTACATACCTGTTTTTCAGAAGGCATCTTATCTTTGGACATCTCTTTGCTGTATACGGGTCTCTGGCGTGTCTTTTCTTTTTCTGCTGCATTATCATAGAATTTTAGTAGCTCTTTAACACTTGGTGCGTCCTTGTCAATTGTCGTGTCTGTTTTAGTTTTTGTTACAACCTCGTATGTATGTGTTTTTGGTTTTGTCTCTGAATATATATATTCGTTATCAGTTTGTCTTTCATCAGCTTTCCATGTTATTATTTCCTCTTTTGTTACGTCAATTCCTACTTTAATGCGGGAAATTTCTGATGTTTGTGTCGAGGTTAATGTTATTATTTTGTCAGTTAACGTTTTGTCATCTTTGGATTCTTTTATATCAACTTTTGATGTTGTCTCTTTCATAGTAGTCTTTGCACCATCATAGTAATCTTCTGTTTGTTTCATCTTGGTCATTTCTTCATATTCTGACATTTTGACAGTCTTATCAAGCGATTTCTTTTCAACTTTTTCATAATCATCAAATTGTTCTTCTGTAGCAAAAGTAATAACTTTTGCAGGAAGTTGGGATTCTTTTGGAGGTAATTCTTCATCCAATTCGGGTTTTGTTTGCAATGATTCATCATCGAATATCGTTTCTTGATCCGGATCGTATAGTTCATATGCCTTGCGTTTTCTGCACGCTTCTTCGCATACCTCTTCACCGATTTCACTTAAATCTTTGTATAGCTGCTCGGATTTGGCTGTATGATCTAAAGCTGTTGCTGCAGCTAGTATTTGTTTGGCTAGCTTCTCTTCAATTGGTTCTTCTTTTATTATCTGGCTATCAATTGCCTGTATGTCTGGCTCACGATCTTTTTGCTTTATTATTGTTTTATGCTTTGGTGAACTTTCGGAGATTTTTTGTTCAATTTTACAGATAACATCTTGTATTGGAGGTATTGGTTCGCTTATTACAGAATCATCTTCTGGATATTTATCGATAACTTTGGGTTCTTCTTTTTTCATTGTTTTTGTTATTGATGTTGTTGTTGTTGTTGCAGTTGTTGTTTCTTTCTTAATTGTGCTTACTTGCTGTTGTTTCTGTTGCATTGCATATTTAGCATTCTCTTCAAGTTTACGAATCTTTTCTCTTACATCGCCGGAACCTTGACGTTTTGCCAATATTTCCGCGTCAGATGTTTCATCTTTTGTTGGTGATTTACCTGCTGCTGCTGCTTGTAGCTTCTCTAAATCAACTGGACTTAATGAAACATCTTTAACTTCAATCTTATCTGTTATTGTTCCAGCCTCCGATGTATCAATGCCATCATCAAATTCAACTGGGCTAGTACCTTGATGGGAGAATTTACTCTCTTCTTCTGCTGCAACTGTTGATATAGTGCTAAGGTCCATTTCATCTGGCTGTATTGGACTTAGGCCGGCATCTGTTAGTTCCATTTCTTCTATTTCTACATCTATGGCTGTATCAGTAACAAAACCTAAATTTTGTTTATCACTAACATTATCGGAAGAACTTTGTATTCCTGGACTAGTGGCAGTGTCCGTAAAACCTCTAGTAATTGATATACCAGTGTCTGTTATATGATGAGAGAAGCTTCTATCTGATGCTGGTGATTCACTCATTGAATCAACACTTTCATAAAGATGGACAGATTTCTTCTTTGCAAAATTAACTTCTTCACGTTTTTTAGTTTTTGGCTCTTCGGTTGTTGTCACCTCAGTTGTTTTTTGTATCTTATATTTTCTAGTATCATCTTTTAGATCAGTTGTTATATATTCGCTTGTATGCCGAACAGTTTTGCTACCATCTTTACCATTATTTGTTGTTAAACTAATTTTTGCTTGTGAACTTATTGAAATTTCTACATCTTGATGACCGTATAGAGTTAGCCGACTCTCAGATACAGCTGATGCATCTTTTGTTTTTAACTCTTTACGACCTATAACCAATTTAAGTGAAGGCACATCGGATTTATAGGCAATTGGTTGTGGACTTTCATCACTGCTCATACCAGAAAATGGTGATGTACCACAATTCTTTTGTGTTGTTGATACAAATGTATCATTTTGATATTTTTGTTGCTGTTTCTTACCAGAATCAAGTTTTAAGCTTAAATCTTTCTTTAATTTATCTTTTGATTTTGTTACAATTTTCTCTTTAGTAACCGTCGTTTCAACATTATCAGATACAGATTTAAGACTTTCTGTACCAAGATCTTCAATAGAAGCCAAGTAAACATTTTTAATATTATTTAAGTATGTACTAGTTTCTTGATCAGTTGAGATATTATTGCTTCTTGTTTCGCTATCAATACCATCACGAAAACCTTCCGTATCAATGGATCCCTCATCCTGAGCAGATAGTGCTGAATCATCTTTTTTTGGTTGGTGTTGGTTTTGTGTTGTATTTTTAATTTATTTTGTTGTTGTTGTAGTTGTTGTTGTTGTTGTTAAAAAATTTATTTGAAATTTTTTTTTTTTGGTTAACGTTTAAGTTAATAAAGTTGGCAATTTTTTAAATTGTTTAAAAAAGAGAGTTTTTTGGTTTTTTTGATATTCCATTGCAAGTGTATTAAAAATTGCAGCATGAAATACAATAAAATATTCAATATTTTATAAAAACTAGTACATTTTATTTTTTAATTTATTTTTTTCTCTTTTTTTTTTGTAATTTCAAATTATATATAAATAGATCGCACCAAATCAAGAATTATTTTTTTAAAGGGATATAATATGTAAGAAAAAAGCGCTTCGGTGGAGTTGGAAATGGTTTATGATTTATTTTTTGATTTTCAAATATTATTTTATTTAAACTGCCATGCAGTTGTGAGCTTAATTTGCCTGTTGGTTTCTATAAGTGCTTGAATATTTTCTGTTTTTTTTTTGTTTCTTTTACAAATAATAAAATACAATTAAAGGGTGTGAATTTTGCATGCGATAATATTCAAGTATTTCATATTCACAAATGGCTGCAGAAAAACAAGGTTTTGTGTAATTTCGGCATTACGGAATTAATATATTTTCTTATAATATAAACTATTTAATCAGAACTATTCCTCTTCATAAAACATCTCTTTGTGAATACAAAATACTTCAACTTTATGCATGAAATTTTGCATCAATTTCTACACCTTTTTTCTTGTATTATTATTATTTGTTATTGAATTTATTTTATTTTTGGTAAAGCTTCTAGATAAATTAAATAAAATTATAAAAAAAAAAATATATGATAACGTAGCTCAAAAGCGAGCAAGCGTTATGGAATTATTATTTAAGGTATATTTAATATCAGAAGCAATAATTTTACTAAAAAAATTTTAACTACACACACTTTGAGTTTTATTACTAAATTTATATAAAAAAAAAATTATATATTATTATTTTTTTCTAATAAAAATCGTTCTAAAAAGACAAGGAAGCCAATTTCAAAAAAATGGTGCTGAATCTAATATACAGCAAAAAAGTTGTTGCAGCAATGCAGTGATATTTTCAGAAAATTTTCATGTTTTTTTCAGTAGCACTAAAATGCCTTCAAAATAAAAAGCTTTATTTTTTTTATATTTTATATTTTTAATTATATTCTCAGAGATTGATAATTGTAATTTACATATAAAGGAGAAAGTATGACATGAATTGCACTTATCCAAATGCCAAATGCAAGTTTTTATGCAAGTAGAATAAATTGATGCAAGTAAGAAGATTGATTTGATTATATATCAGAACCAGAGTATTATGATGTATAAATATTTATTTGAACTAACTATCGAATAAGTGATAATGACAATGAATATTAAATTAAAATCCTACGCTGATTATACACTATGCAACACCGGAAAACTCAATAGTACCAAAAATTGTAATTTTATTTTGCTTCTTTTCGATACACACAGTTTCTCATTTAATGCTTAGTTGAGGATAGTCACAAAAATATCTGTATGCCGTGCAAAAAATGCATCAAAACATTCAGATTACAAGTTGCAATCCAACTAGTTGGGATGTGGGTTTGACCCCTTCGGTCCACACGATTAACTTCCCAGTATGATGAACGAAGATGAAATAAACTGACTTCTTACAAAATAGTTATACGTTTAGCACTAGTAGAAAATTGGCTAGTATCAGAACTGATGACAAAGCAATCCCGAGAGAAGCTAGTTCAAATAACTATAATAGTAGTAAATCCACAAGATTTTTCTAGGGAATTTGTTTTTCCTGAACGTTAGCAAACAAACATGTCCTCCGTATTTCGTTCGCTGCACTAAAGCGGAGAAGCGAATGACTTCATTTGGTAATTCCAAAGCTTTCCGGAGATATTAGCAAAACTGTAACTGTTAAGTACTTGTCAGACTTGACCAAAAAGAACAAATTTGGCGGTAACTACTGGAAATCTCGGGGTAAACCGCAATTTCCTGAAACGGTATCACGCGTAGAATACAATTGCCCGTCAAAAAGTGCTAATTCGAGGTTTTGAAAAATTCGCACTGTTTGTAAAGGGTAACGAAATTTTGAAAGATTGTCGGATTTTGACAAGTGATGTTTTGTTCGAAGGCTATCGCTGTGCAGAACCCAAAAAAGATCACTTCGTTTAGAACGGGTCTCATTGCATCGAGTTTATTAGATATTAACAAAACTTGTCAATTTAAGCTCTTTCTGACAATTAGCCGATCGAATATTATGAAATTTTTTTCGGAGCATTTCTTCGTTAATATTCTTTTTTCGGCACCTAAATGAAGTCGATATAGTTTTTAGTTCGCGCGGTATGGTGCAGGTACAAAAATCATAAACGTCGTTTAAACAAAAAAAAACGGTTCGACCGAATTTTATGAAAATCTTTTCAGATCATATTTTGGTTAATACGCTTCGAACGACACCTCAACGAAGTCGACATCTTTTTTGGTTCGCGGGATATCGTGCAGGAAAAAATGACCACATACGTACGCACACACACACACACATACTTCCTCTCATTTTTTTGCTTAAAATGCTCCTAGGACCTTGAAAGATGAAAATACGTCGAAATTTTCGATTTCGATTTTCGGACCGATTACAATAACTTCCTATACTGGGAAGTTAAAAAATTATTGCACGACAGCAAAAAAAAGTTTTCAACATTGCAAGTGCAATATTCAAAATTAATAATGAGTGCCTCCCATGAGTCCCAAACGCGGACGTACGCTTTCAGATGCTTTTCTGAAAGCTCACTTAAAATTCATTAACCAGTGGGAAAAATTGGGAGCGACGCACAGGGAGCTCATTTGGAGCACACTCACATATCCACAGGTGCCCATGAATATTTCTTTTTTAAAAAGCTTTTTTATAATGTTCCTAGAACGCTTTTGAAGAGCATAAAAACGTATGTTCCCCTGCAATGACATGCAATGTTAAAAAGTATATGAAACTGGTATTAGGACGGGAGCACTGCAAGCTTTTTAACGAGTGCTCAAACATGGCTATTGGAGCACTCAATATCCCGCTGTGTAGGAACAAAGTTTGCACACGATCAAATCAGCTTTGGCGTAGCTATATGATGTTATGTTTGGGTTTGTGACAATCCCAGTGGGAAATATTTTCACCGCTTCAAACAGAAGCGATGTGCAAGTGCTTCCAAGTATCAGAAACATTCTTTTGAACTTATTTGGATACTTACGTTACTAGTTAGCATTTATTGACAAATGAGGATCAACTACCACAAGGAAGGCAGGCTTCGCACAACATGCCAATTTTTAAAAAACTTCATACTTCCATGGTTGTCATAATGGATAACGAAAAATTGATAGAAAAGACTATTCAATGAACAGTCAATGTCAAAACATTGATTATTCAATCTGATTTACCACACGCTCTTTAATAAACCACTGAAAGATACTGGACAATACACGTAATTAACCAATACTTTTTTTTACAAAATTAGAAAGTTTGGACAATTTCGTATGAATAATGTCCAATAACTACTATGCTACGGCCTTTAGTTTTGATGTTATTGTTTGGCGAAAAAGGTGGTTGAAGTTGAAATTTTAGTAAAAGAAAAATACAAAATTTAACTTGACGGCCTATAACTCTGTATGTTGGTGGGTTGACCCTTTGACTTTTACAGTTTTTGATAGGTTTTTACAGTTTTAGATAGGTGGGAGTATTCTGCGTAGATTGCTGCCTTATTCATGAAAATATCTAATAGGGTTACAAAAATACAAGGTAATATTTAAACCTCTACCAAAAAAGTTTCAAAACGCCCTAGCGGCTAAACCGTTATAATTCCCCCCCCCCCCCCACCCTTACGATTTTTTGTTCGTCTATCCAAGACCTATCCACAGCCAGGCGTTTCAACATTTTAACTGATACACCTTGTATAGGTATATTATAAAAAGTACAAATGCATATGTTTTTGTTTATTATATGGAAATAAAAGTTGTTTTGTTGCTACTACATATTTTTTTCAAATCTACTACCATTTTTTCATATATTTACTACATTTTTAAAATCGCCAAGGCGCAACACTGCTGAGAGTGTACGCGACGGCCGTGATGAATAGATTCAGTCCTGTTCTCAACAGCATGGTTTGTTTTATGGAACCGGCTGACCTTCCGAATCGTCACCGTTTCAGTTTTTGGGCTCTTCAAAAGCTTGAAGAAGAATGCGACGATTTGGTGAGCAGTTAACTGCACGCTGAATTACGGTGAATTTGCCGCCTTAAACATGCAGTATCACACCTCTAGAATTTTTCCCTAGAGGTACGTAAAGTCCAAAGACTGCATGGAGAAGCTGGTTGGAAGCGAATATTACTCACGTCATTGGCCAAATACCCCTCGAAATGCTCGAACGCGTCATCGAAAGTTGGAAAATTCCGTTATGGAGCATTTGTAGGAACTGACTTACTCGTATAACTATCTTTGCAGTTTAGGCTGTAGATTTAGAGGAGGTTAGTCAAGACCAGTCAGTTCTCTTTTTCACAATGCCAGAATAGCATTTTTGCATGTTAACGGAGGTAAGCTTAAACTTTGAAATCCTCGCAGATAAGCAATCTCATAGTGGAAAAATCCGTTATGGAGCATTTGTAGGAACTGACATACTCGTATAACTATCTTTGCAGTTTAGGCTGTATAGACTTAGAGGAGGTTAGTCAAGACCAGTCAGTTCTCTTTTTCACAATGCCAGAATAGCATTTTTGCATGTTAACGGAGGTAGGCTTAAACTTTGAAATCCTCGCAGATAAGCAATCTCATAGTGTTTAACCCAGCAGGAAATTTGGAAGACCTTCCTAGAGGATGATCCCGAATAGGTTTTCAGTCATTGATTAGAGAATTTATACCGTAAACTGCGTTTATGTTTCAATAGGTAATGAGCTCCTTTTATGTTTTTGTACTAGTTCGTGCTCGTGATTACTCCGATATCTAGTTTATTCAGATTGCGTCATTCTGCATCTAACCACAGCGTAAAGGGCAGTGACAAAAGTATTATTTGCGTCCTTAAAAAAGTGAGGGTAAGTTCCTCATTTATTTGTTTATATCTTTAAATATTTAGAATACTTAAATACACTCTTTTCTTTTGCAATATTTCCCAGAAATATTTTAAAATTTAAAAAAGGCCTCCATTTCGTAGCACTTGAAATTCAAGAAGATCTCCAATTTCAGCCTAAGGCGGTTTTTTTTTATGTGATAGACTAGAGGCTTAGGGGAAGCCCCTTTGTACTGTTTTACGGAAGTCCTCCAACTGCACTGTATTAGGAGTTCTATAGGAGTAGTCTCCTTAGGCTTTTTGGGCGCCAGAAGAAGCCATCTCTTTCAATGACATGTTAATGTTAAAATGATGCCAAAAAGACATTTCGGATACATCTCCTAGAAGATATCCAACAGTGCTCGCGGAGGCCTCTTCCTGTTGGGAAGTTTCTGACATAACTTCCACTATTTTGATAATAGTCCTGTCGACCAACGGCACATAAATGGCGATTTGACCTCAATCCCATGCAACGGAACCAATTTGCGATATGTGTCCCATTATCCATGATTCCAATTTTGAATAACTGATAAAACAGGAAGATCGAATTTGTTCTTGAGATTTTAGAATCTTCAATGATTTTTCCGCTCGTGCCAAAGTGCAGTTTATAAAAAATAATTTTCCCAATGAGTAGAAATTCTATATTTAGATAAAGTGTGTAGCCTTTATGGAAGACTACATATATTATGTATGGAAAAAATATTATATCACAATCGAAGCGGAGATAAAGATTTCCAATAATTTTGATATTGTAGTATAATTTGTCCAAGAACAAACATGAAATTTTTTTAAGGACATTATTTAAAAGTGTTTATAAAAATTTAACATAAAAAACATGTGCAAACAGGCATTTCATATCCTTATAAATATTAAAATGTTTTTTTTACTAATTAGAACGTCAAATATTCCCAAAACAAAATAAAATATACATAGACGAAACTATATCTTATTAAAAATATTTTTACTTGACATCATAAGATTAGAAGATCTCTTATTCAGATCAAAATTAAATTTATGTAAGTATATATCGAAAATTAAGAAACCATCAACTCACCTCATTGATATATATATTTTTTGTTTTAATAATTATTATTATTAATTTAATAATTTCTGTTTTTTTTATTTATTGTAAATATTTTTTTCTTGATTTGGTGTTAACCCTATTTATATCGTATAATATATGATGTCGTGGAAAGCAGCAGTTCATTCCCGATCGATCCATCGACGATGAAATATTTTTTTTTTTTATAATTTCACAGCGCTTCTTTACAATCCTCGATAACACAAACAAATTTCCCAACATTTCGACGTCCGAAAAACTAAAGAGCGATATGTTTTTTTTTTGAGTAAACACTTAAAAGTAGTAAAGACATTGGCAGTAAAAGTCTTGTTAGTAATGAATTTTTTTTTGTTTTCCAAAAGTTGATCAAAAGTTTGCAAAGAAACGTAAAAATTAAACAAAAAAATGTTAAATTAAAATTAAAAATTTACAACGAAAATTAAAATTAAAAAAAAAAATAAAATTTTTTTTTTATTTGAGTGTACTCTCGTAAAACGTTAAACGAAATTCTAAAAATATTAAACTTTAACCACGACTTCATATACTATACAGAAATAATTATATTAAATAAATATATAGGTTCATTAATAATATATATATATTTGCAATAAGTAGGATTATATATAATATATAAGAGATTATATAAGTAAATTAGCAATTAGGCGATACAGCTATGATAATATTGTGTTAGATGTGCCATGTAATAATAAATAATAAACTAAAATTAATATAGTAAAGACTTTACGCCAATTCTTTGTTTTTAAAAAGGGAAAGCGAAATGCAAATTTTAATCTAACAAAATACAGTCCAAAATTAAATAACATATATATAACGTACATATTTTTTATGTGTTAATTTCTTTTTGTTTTTTTTTTTTTGCTAAATATGACATTGGATTGGCTAAATAATAATTTTGAATATTTTTTTTTTTTGCATTTAAAATAATTTTTGTTTATTGTAAATTTTGATCAAACAAAAAAACACAAAGCGTGTATATATCGAGATAAATATTAGAGATTATTTTTTTCCTACTGATGATTTTAACGCATTTTGATGACATTTTTTAATTATTTTGTATTAGGAACAAAAACTATTGAAATCGTGTTTCAGGGGGGGAAAGGGTGCACAAATCATACTAATTTTGCTTTATTTGATTGGTGAAGTCAATTTAAAAATTTTAATATTTTTCGTACTAGTTTAAAAATTTTAAATATTATGAACATCATCTCTCAAAATCTTTGTGAATATAACACAATCGCGGTTTTTTTTAAACACTCAAATATATAATAAATATTCAAATAATATAGCTTTAATGTATTTATTAAAATTTCATCAAATCTTTCTACAAATTCAATAAGAGAAGGATTATTTTTACTATACAGGTAGATTGCTGAAAAGAACTATTTGAAATAAAAATTTATGTAATTTGGAAGGGATTAAATCGATATGATTGTTTTCATTTTAATCATAAAATAAATGAAAAAAAAATATATTTATTTTATATCATTCTATTTTGTCATAAAAAATAACTATTAAATTTAAATTAAAATAGCACTTTTCGTTTCTTAATAATTTAGTGTGTAAAGTTAGTGTGTAATTTTTTGATACAAGATACAGGTCACCCAAATATTGTTACAGAAGTACCCAGGACGAATTTGGACCAGATTTTCCCAGCAATTCGTGACATACGAACTCCGCCGTTCCCGTTGCCAAGTCCAGTCAAGATTTGTGTAATATAATAAGTATTAACGTAAAAATCATCGTCATTACATTTCAAATCGATACATTGGTGATAAAAGAATTTAACCTCAAAATGCTAATTCCTTTTATTGAGATCTCTCCATGAATAAACGTTAAGGTGCGCTTACACGGACAATTTTTTTTAGCAATAATCGTCGGCAACAGTAATGGAGCAATTCAAGCAATTTACGGGAACGGCAACAAGTATCAATTTGAA
The DNA here is from genome assembly GCA_949987705.1 of Thereva unica. NCBI lineage: Eukaryota > Metazoa > Arthropoda > Insecta > Diptera > Therevidae > Thereva > Thereva unica. The sequence continues at coordinate 147,642,243 of OX465282.1, forward strand.
AAATGTTTTGCAACAACAATATTGAGCGATATGGAGTAACTGAAATTGCTCAATAATCCGCCACTAATTTCTCCAGATGTTGCCGGCTATTATTGCTAAAAAATTGCTTGTGTGTGCGCACCTTTACAAAATACATTCGACCGAGGCATTACTAGTAAAGAGTAATGTATTTTTGATCTCTTAAGCCCGGTACCCACTTGTTACAAACCAGTGTATAATACCCCTGTACCGTGTCAATTGTTGATTGATACGAAAAAACAGGATCCCAATTTTTTAGAGTATCATCATTGCGTTTCTAATCATCCAGCCTGTACCATGATTGATGCGGAAGAGCGAGGCGAGTATCTGACTTCAAGTGGCGTGCGCACGTTATTATCAAAGATTTCTAAATAGTGCACAATGCATCAGCAACGAACAACGGAATGAGCGCATGCCCGTCCACGCTTCCGCCTAAAGCGTATAGTAGCATTCCTTTGATGTGACGTGGAAACCCCAGACGACACGGGATACAAGACCCGAGTTGCAAAAAGTGGGTACCGGGCTTATTGCGAGCAACAAGATCTTTTGAGTATTTCTTTCTAAAATAAGCGAGTTTCATCGGTCTCAAAACTAAAGACTACGAGAATTTTAACATTTATTACCATGATAGTGACTTGTTAAGTCTACCTTGGGCTATGATTGAAGCGCAAACGATAATTGGATAGCATTTTACAAAGTCAAACAGTGCGTATCAAGGTTGAGTCAAGGGTATTATAATGTATTTACCGACATGGAGCTCCAGCTCCAAGAAGGTTGTTGTAAGATTTCGGACAAACTACTTTCAACTTCAGTAAAATCAATATAATTGTTTGTGACAATTCCTTGGAATATTGATTTTGGCTGGTATTGCACTTTGTTTATGATTCATAAATACATGAGATTGTAATAATATTACGCTTTTTTTACATGAAAAATTCAATTTAAATTTGATGATTTTGTCATTCAGTACGGTCATAGCTATGAGTCAGTACATACCGAAAGAAATATCATCGTAATGGATGATGGATGCCGAGCTTGATTTTTGGAACAAGATTTTGATAAGGGATGAAGCGCGTTTTACACTGTCTGACGGAGTCAATCGTTCTCCGGATTTAAAGGCAACCAGACTTTTTTCTTCGTGGTTATTTAACAACTAAGGTTTATGCCAGTAAGCTGAAGACCATTAACGCGAAGCTCAAAGCTAACATACGAGCCGAAATAGCTGCTATAACGCCCGAAATGCTAGCGAATGTTATGCAAAACGCCCGAAAAACATCTGCTTTTTGCCTATAGAATGGAGAATGGAGATGGTCATTTAATGGACATTGTATTCGAAAAAACTGATTTGAAATAAATGGTAGAGAATATCCTAAATAAATCTTGCTCGTTTGCCAAAATCAACTAAAAAATGTCCGAGCTATTCAATGTTGAAATACCAGAGGTCTAGATGGCGCACCCTATATTTACAAAAATCATGAATGTATAAAATGAACCGATGAATACGTGTTTCTTGCTGAATTTTACACGTATCAAGATATGTTCAAAAAATTGTGAACCATTGATTGTTATGAGTTCACTATATAAAGGCTCTCTAACGGTTGTTAGTACTCCTCCTCCCATTGTGAGACCGGTGGTATTGCAGTCTCTGTCGCATCTATAAATAGTCCAGCTGTAGTTTCCTCATTTAGGGAAGTCTCAACCTCAACCTTGGTCCCTATTCCCATAGTCACGTCCCCCATTGGAAAATGTGAGAAACCAGTTTTCGTATTCTCATAGTCACCTGAGTGACAATTGTCACAAAGAGTGGGTCATTCCCGAAGTCAATTTCTCACGGATAATTGTCACTTTTTGTCACGGAAAATTTTTAGGTGGTACGACGATTTTTTAAAAAGCAACGAAGGATGGGACAAATGATTTTTTTAAATATTTTTGGTGATTTTAAATTATTCTTAAAATCTTGAGTTAAAATAACAAGCAGGAAATAATTTGATTGTATTGTATTGGAGAAAAACCAGCAGATATCGAAGAGCGTAATAGCAGCCGCAGCAGTAAAGCAGAATTTACAAGAAAGTGGTCGGGATGTTCTGTGATGCCTTATAGTTTAGCTACACCGTCTCTTCAGATGTCGAAAGAAATTATATTACCAAGGAACGTAGTTCCTTCTCAAAAATATCCAAAACCTTCGATTCCAACTAGTTTTGTCACATTTTATCTCACTCACATTTTTCTTGTCGACTATGAGAACATCACTTTAAAAGTGACGTGATAAAAAATGTGAGGGGAGTTTTTCTTTAATCTTTCAAATACGAATTTAAAACATTTTTATTTGTGAAAAAAGATTTGCCACCTATGAAACGAATTGATCCCACGAACATTTGAAAGAGCGATTTTGAGATTCCCAATTGTTTTGGCGCACGCCAACTTTTGGCTTATGGGTGCAGCGAGGCGCACCGGTTTCCAGTTAGTATCAAATAATCTTGCAATTACACGGTAAATATTGATAAAAATATTGGATTACTAATAGTCATCGAAAGCTATCATAAAGTGCAAAAGCTATTTATCTAAAAATAATCCCTTTAAACCCCCTAATCAATACCATAATCTTCTACAATGTTTTCAATATTCTCAAGCTTAACTTGACTCAGTTCTTAATTTCACTTAAGGCATAGTTGTTAAATTAATCTACTTAAGTCATTATTTACAATTTCACATCAGCTCTACGTAAAAATTCTTATTATAGGATAAGTCTTACTTGTTGTCTTCTCTAAGTTTTCTAGTTTGACACATAGGCTAACAACTATGACAATGAAAACCGATTAGCCTTTATTAATCCGTCGAAAGAAAGTAAAGGGAGTATTTATCACCAGCAGTAATTTGTTGTTGAGAAATTTTTGTTTTCAATTTTTTGAGAGATGATATTTTTGTTTTATTTATTTTATATTTATTAGTTATTAACTTTTTGTAATTTTTTTAAATAGACTCCATTAAACTGGTGAAAATTTTTTTAAGAACATTTGATTTTTTGAAAAAGGAAAAAAATTATGCAGAAATTCCAATGACAACATTCACTTATATTTTTTTTTTGTTGCAAATGATTCACACATTCACATTATTGTGTGTTGTTTGTGTATAATATTATATATATTTATATATAATGTATAAATATTTTTGTTTTTACTTTTCTTATTTATAATATTCAATTTCTATTTTTCATATCGTAGTACAAAAACTAATATTTTCGACAATTTATCTTTTTAATTCACAGTATTTTTTTTATTTATTTTACCGAGAATTATTGTTCCAAGTACACTCAAATAACAAAATAAAATAATATGAGAGAGAGAACCAGACAGAAAAGGTTTTGTAAAATCCGTTGTTTTGTACAATTCTGCAAATTAATTAATTTGTTAATTAAATAAATAAAAAAATTAAAAAAAAGAAACAAAATTTAGAGATTTTTTTTGTTTTGTAGATATTTGCATATTGGAACATTTATTTTTCAATAAAAAATTTGCAAACTTACTTTGATCAACTTAAAAAGTTGCTACTTGGATTGGTTTTTTTGTTTTATTATTTTATTTTATTTTTTCTGTATTTTTCATACATATATTGAGAAAAATTAAAGAAATAAATGTTTTGTCTTTTCTAAAGGAAGTAATTTAAAAAAATTGGTTTCTTTTGTTATTAATTAATAAATATGAAAATTAAAACTTACCACTAAAATTAATTAAAATGAAATTAAAAAAAATTCTTCTTTCCAGAACAACTAAATAACGATTAACAAAAGATTTTTTTTTTGTTTTTTGTTTTTTAAACTAAGTATTTTTTTCACTATCAACTTTTCAAATTTATAGGTAAATTTATATTTTTGTTGTTTCTTGAAACAAACAAATAGTAAATAGTTTAAAGAAAGATTAATTTAAAAAAAAAAACGTTTTTTTTTTTTGGTGTTTATATTATTAAAAAAATCTGTTTAATAGATATTAATTAATATTAATTATAACAAAAACACAAAGAACACACAAGACAAAATGCTCTAAAATCCAAACCACTAATAGGAATGAAACTGTTGGAATAGTTCTCGAACGACTAGTACGATACTTTGTTGTTTTGTAAAATGAGTATTAGTCGAGGACATTTTTGTTTTTGTGATTTTAAATTGGATTTGAAAAACTGACTTTCCTCTTGTTCGTATCCATATACAGAATACACGCGTAAATGTACGATTTAATGCATACTATTTAAAAAATTTTACTTTCAAGAAAATCAATAAAAAAAATACCTTTTCAAGGTTAATTTTGAATGTGTAGTAAAACCGAATTGGAATAGGCAACGGAAACAAAACAAAATAATAATACAGGTAACATGAGTAGCCAATGAATGTATTTTTTTTCTTCTTTTTTTTATAAAAAAAAAAACAAATATTTTTTTTTCTTGTTTTACAGGTGTGTGCATAATGTGATCAATGTATGCATAAGAAAAAAATGTCGCACTTCTAGTCTCTATTCCAAAAGAATATATTTTTTGTTGTATGTTTTTTTTTCTTGGATTTTTTATATTTATTGATTTGAATACATATACAATATTATGTGGGTAGAGAGGTTAATACACACACATGTTATGTATAAATATATATGTATATATATATAAAAAATTAGTAATGAATTTTTGAAGAGAAAACATGAAAATGCGGATGTATAAACTCTTATATTTAAGAGATATAAAGAGGGTGGGTTTTTTTGGGGGGTTTTTACGTAAATATATATATATAGATATAATTTTTATTTTAAATTTTTTTTTTTTGCGAAATAAAACATAAAAAGCAGTTTGTATTATATCTCAAACCAACAGCCAAACATAAAATTCTGTTTATTTTATATATTTTTTTCTGTTTCAAATGTCTAGTTTTGGCAATACTTTTAAGAAAAGCAATAATCAATAATAATAATAAATAGAGGAAAATTTTTTCAATGTATAGGAATTATATATAATTTTTTTTTATATAGAGGTATCAAATCTCACCCGGTATCGATCCAGGACTTTCATATTTCTCATATTTTTGGATATTGGTTTCGCTTGGTGTCGGTGGTGGTGTTTGTGATTCAGGTATTTCTTTCGATACTGGAAAAAACAAAAAACAAATAAAATAATATAATTGGATTAATATTTGCAATTTGATCGTTTTTTTTTTCTTATTTATTTATATTGAGCATAGGTAGTGTGAATTTGTAGTTTTATAGTATTAATAATACCTTTATTGAGTATTTACAAAAAAACTGACTACATTCGCATAATTGAATATAAATCAACCTTTCCTATTTATGTTTAAAAAATAAACAATGCTACAGAGTGTTAAAACAAGCGAGAACACTCTCTGAAAGTATATCCACAGATACTTACGGTAATTCAGTAAACGAGGTATTAGAGAAATTATCGAATAAAAAGTCGTTTAGAACATGGGTGGAAAACCCAAATGGTACCGCGGGCCACTTTGAAAATTCATTATTATCCCGCGGGCCAGGGTGATTCAAAATTAATTTAATATAATTTAGGGAAAGAGTTGCAATTTTTTTTGCAAAGGCAAAGAAATAACAATGACCTATTAACGTGCGGAAATGCGGAATTATTAAATTACTATTTCTGAGGAATTGCAAAAGCTCTACAAACCGGTTCGCTATACTGTATAATATCGTGAAACAGTCGCAGAAGCCTAAACTCACGATAGGCTGGATTACATTGAGCGAGTTTACAAGCTACTAGCCGGCTAGCCAGCTACTCATAAGCAAACTAGCTAGCACGAGCTAATTCCATCTTTTTGTAGTCAATGAACCCAAATAATGAGATACTCGCAACTAGTTTACTAGCAACTATGATAACACACGACTAGTTTATTACCTAACAAGCCCACACGCCAGAGAGTAGCGAGTAAAATATACCCGGCTTTCAACTTTTTCATCAGGTTGTAAACAAATCTGCTAGTTAGCTAGTGAACATGATGACACTGGGCTAGCTAATTAGCAGCTAGTGAATTCCCCGGCTAGTAGCTTGTAAACTCGCTCAAAGTAATCGAGCCTTTAGACAGCAGCCCAAAACGGAGTTCGAGTAGGGTGAAATGTGGTCAAAACGTCGTACACAATCGTTAAACTCTACTTCAAGTTTATGAGCGCATGAAGAATCGAGAAAGGGATAAATGGAAAGGACATGCATTAGATGAGTTAATAGAAAGTCTTTAAACAAGAAGCATAGACAGGAGTCCGTAGGTTTACTAACAATGAAACTAGTTTGATTGCAGCAGGTCATGCTGCTATTCAGTACCATCCCAACCGAGAGTTTAACGCGATAGTAGAAATGTCAGGATAAACGGAAGCTAAGTGAGAGAAATAAAAATACACTGGGATTTGGAAGGATTTAGCTGGAGAAATTTAATGTCGACCAGTAGGATACACGACGCAAGTCAACAGCAAGCTTCTTCACACACATATCTATTTCATCTCTTGGCGCAGAGAAATAAAGCTGCACATCGTCTGCATACTTATGAATCTTAGAATATTGTTATACTGAATAAAAGAGGCCCAAGAATGCAGACTTGGGGAACTTCGGCGTGGAATAGGGTACTTGAGGAACTTTAGCCACCTAGTTTAACCTTTGCGGTTAGATAAGAAACTTTGCAAAAGCTTAAGAGCAGAAAGGACAAAATGTGCTTGTGAGGCCAGTTGTCGTAGAATTCGGACGTGATTTATATTTATGTTTGAGACGATCACAATACGAAATTATTTTAGTAGCTATCAGCTGTTCAAGGTGCTTTGCTAAATAGAAGAATAATGATAGGCCACGAATCGGACGGACTGGTGGGAGAAGGGCACTTGGGTATTATTAAAACGAGCTTCCAAGTCGTAGGAAACTTTGGCACCGTCAGGCAGGAGTTGAGAATTTGAGTTAAAAGAAGCAATAGACGAGAGCATTTTTAAGAGACCAGGCGAAAGATAGGTAGGGCAAGTTTTCGTCAGACAAGGTGACGCGATATTCATTTTTCAAATAGCTCTAACATTGTTACTTCCTCGGACAGTCAAGCTGCCCTGTTGGCCAATAAATCTCACAGGCTGTCCTGGATTGTCCCCTAACTCTGAAGTCCCTAAGCAGCAACAACAATGTTACGCTGATGTGGATTCCGTGCCACAAAGGTCACATTGGTAATAAGGTTGCCGACGACCTGGCTAGAGTATGGGACACTCATCACTTGTCGGCCCGCGACCTTTCTGAAGCTTAGCAAGCCATGCAAGAACGGTCATGAAGAATTGGTTCTACCAGCTGTTTCTTGATTGTTGGACAAGGACACAGACGCTCGTCAGGTTAAAAGATTCAACCAAATCGACAAAGCTAAAGCGGACGAGCTTTTAAATTTCAGGATGGGGGGGGCACTGTTTGCTTAAATATCATCCAAGCAGAATAGGTCTGGTAGTTGATTATAGCTGTCGGTTCTACGGGACAGCTCCCGAAACTGAGGTGCACTTGCTGTGCGGCTGTAAGGCTACAGTGAAGAAGAGATTGAGCCTCTTCCTTCGTGACTTCCCTGCTCCCTTACTTTGTACGAAGGAATTCGATATTTTTTAATTTTGACTACAGATTTTAAATTACTACGTTTACACTATGCCCACAATATAATTATTAAATTTTAATAACAAATAGTATAAAAAATCTACTTACGCGATGCAAGCACATCGTCACTGATCTGTATGAGACCTTCACTCATTTTCTTTGTGATGCTAGCCTCTACAGATTTACAGAATTCCTCTTCGGTTAAGGATTCTCTCGGCTTTTCATGGTAAGACTTCGGGACAAATTCATCCATGCCACTATCAGCCTTAGCTTTAACTTCCTCTGTAATTTCTTCCACATCTTCTGTAAACTCAATTCTGGGCTGAACGAATACTTTTTCTACTTTTTCTGCTTTTTCTACTTTTTCTACTTTTTCAATCTTCTCCTTCTGCTTCGACAGTTTCTTCTCTAAATCAGGATCAATAATTTCTTTTGTTTCAATTTTGACTTTTGTTATTTCTCGTTTAGTCTCCAAACAAATTGTTTCTTTCGTTGTTTTACTATCTGAGACAATCTGTTGACTCTTATCAAGGATATCTGCGACTGTTTCTGTAACAGCATGGACAACATCCTGGCGATCATCAATCTTTATTTTTGTTGTTTTTTGGTGTGTTTCATCGGAAGGTCCATATGTCACTTTGACATGAGTGTCGATGATATCTTCTTCAGGTTCTTGAGCAGTGGTGGTAATTTCTTCATGTTTTGTTGATTTTTCCGTGACTGTACTATCGAAGACAATTTTTGATGTTTCCTCCAGGATTTCATCATCTTCATCATCTTGCATTTTGACTGTTTTCTTGAATTTATCCTGAAGTTCTTTGTCAAATTCAGTCTTACTAACATCGGGGGTTTCGATTTTGTTCGTTTTCAGTTTTAGAATTTGATCAGGAACAACTGCTGATTTAATAATGTTATCAGTTGGCATCTGAAGCATTATTTCTTCTTCATGAATTGCCTTCTTGTCTTCAATTAAGCTTTTTCGTTTTATCTCGGTGATTTCTTGAACAATCTCTTTTTTCTGTGTCGATGCGGGAATTTGTCGTTCTATTGACAATCGTTTCTCAATTTTCTGCCTTCGTTCAGCTACACTGCGCTTAATATTTTCATCATCTGATTCAGAGTCCTCAATGGCCTTCTCTTCGCCAGAATATTTTGCTTCGTCCCTTTCTCTCATCTGCTGCAGTCTTCGGTCTAAATAAAAATATATAGCATGTTAATAAATGCACTTAAATAAAATTCCTAAATAATGCATACCTTCTAATACAACCAGATCTTCAATAGATTCGGAATCCTTCATCATATCACGTTCATAGGCGTTATCTAATGCTTTATGCCGTCGTTCGACAAGTGGTTCTTGCTTGCTCGTTTCGATGTAGGAAGTGATTTTGATACATTTCTTAATAATATCGTTTCGTCCAATGACTCGTAAGCCATTCTCTAATACGTTTCTGTCGTTCGTTTTTTTCTGCTTAAACAATTTTATCATGGATTGTGCCTGCTGTGCTGTACTTGTTGGATGTTGCTCTTCAATAGAATCAATCTCTTCTTGTGTAATACCAATTTCCGGAGCCAATCTAACCCAATCCTCTCCAAGCAGATTAGAAATATCAACTATTCTCATATCACCCAAGTAATAATCTTCTGGGTTCTTCAAAGTTGTTATATCCATTCTGGATAGCATTTCTCTACTATCGGACAATATTGATAATTGGTCGGGTATAATATTTTCAGGTAAAACAATGTTTAATATGCAAATTGGCTGCTGTGGCGGTTCACCCTTTGCCACTTTCGGTTCACGCATGAATAATGTACGTCCGACTGTATCGGCATGCTGGTCCTTAACACGTACACTAAATGGTAAACGATTTTCACGGAATGCTCTGAATGTGAGCTGTAGTTGCTCTCCAGATTTTGTGATTGGTACCAAGTTACCAGCCATTTCAATGTACTGTGATTTACCTTCAAGGACCTCAACATCTCGACTTTTTGCAACTTCAGTGAAATGTTCTTGTTGTTCGAGGGTTTTATCCTCTTTGTCATCTGTCATGCAAAATACTCTCAGACGCGCCTCGTTTGGATCAACACGTTTTGCAAAAACTACAAACTTCGCCATAAATGGTACATGAATTGCTTCCCTGAGAGAGAAAGAAAGAAACATTTTTTAAAAGAATCAAAAGATCTAAAAGAATCTAATCTAAAAATAAATAATAATCGGAATCGTAAGTAATTCTCTTTGACGTCAAAGATGTCAAGGACCAACACAATCCCTTAACTTGCCCGTTAAGGCGGTTTTTACCAGGCTCTGTTTTATTACCCTTTTATTACCTTTTCATTACCTCTGGTACTGAAAATGTTTTAAGATCTTTCATAACAATTTCCAAGAATAATACAAAAACTAAAAGAAATACACAAGACACGAAATACAAGAAATACAAATACACAAGAAATACGCCTTAAACAGCCAGTTTGGTGTTATTATTGAACTGTGATCAGAAGCAACACTATATACTCTTCGGGCAAACAAGGAATGATTAGTTCCTTCGTACAATGACCGGCAGTACAATAGATAGAATGTACGGAATAATTACCAGCAGTACGAGTATATAACATCGAACAAAGTGACTAGAGATATGAGATAAGAGATGGGGCAAGTAACAGGAGCGGAAATGCTAACCAATTAGGCTGTTGAGCAAGCTTAAACGCAATGTAAATCGAATTATGCTTATACCTAAATGAAAAATGGAGAATAGTAGACTCAGGCTACCAACAGTTGGGTTTAAATCTAAATCCCATTCCATCTCTAACAGTGACAGATAAGGTTAAATTATCACCTGCTTTATTTGTTATGAATGACCTGCTCGCACTCAGTTCGCTCCAACGCACTTCATAGCGTCGCAGTCGAAGTACTGTCTGATATTCAAAAAATCCGGTATAGAGTTAGCATTTCGAGCTTAGTAACCTTTATATTCTTCCTCCAAATTTCTCTTTACTCTAGAGCTCGTTGTATGAGCCCAGAAACACCGACTGCGGAAAACAGTACCACAATCGAGTTGTTCTATTTATAAACGAACTTCTAAACCATAATGTGCGCGAAAAGAAAGGCTGCAGGATGAAGGGGTGAGCCGAGTTGGCTAGTCTTGTGTTGCTTGAAAAATTGTCGTGTAAGCAAGAGGTTCTTGATAGCAGTGAAGCATTCGTTATGGTAATAGCAGTAAAACTTACTGATTGCTGCTACATTCCTAGGATGGCTTAAAGGTTCGATGGAGGGGTAAAAGGTGCTGTCGCCAATGAGTTTTATATACAAGTTGTCTTCAAGGCGGACCGAATGTAGGAATTGAAGATTGTAGCCAAGGCAGCCAGATGAAATAATAGCCATTCGAGGAACGTCGGCCGAGATGGAGAGAAGGCTGTATTCAAAGCTACCCAATACTACCTTATTTGAACGGCCAGAAAAAGCTCCTCCTTCGAACTGAGTCGATTCCAATTGCTTGGAGTTTAGACAGCAGAACGGGATGCCATGCTGTGTCGAAATCCTTGGAGATATCCATAGCAACCAAACCAGATTCACCGAAGCGAGTTCCTTGCTTTGGAGTCGCACTTTCTACTGTGAGGGTAGAGCGGCTCCAGAAGCGCTTTGACGGAATGTGACTCCAAAGCGGGTCAACCCCTAATGTTTTGAAGTGTGAAGATACACCGCTTTTGCAGTGAACGACACATTTGTGGCGAGAAGCCAGGACCGGCTTTAACTTTCAATCCACAATGGGAGAAGATTGAATCATGATGCAGAGGATCCAAGAGCATTGATTTCTGAAACTTTAATCGAGAACGATAGCTAACAATGGTTGTATCGTTTCCGACTGGCTGAGGTCAATGCGAATAGAAAACTTGGAAGGTTAATGATTAAGATTTTGAAGTTGGCAATCGTTGGGTCATACCCTATTCGCCAAGACGTTCAATGCTCGCATAAATGTTGAATTTTGCAATTCCGTCAAATTAATTAAATACATATGCAAATATGTCACGAAAGGGAGTGGCATGGCGGTTTTTGATGTTACTAATGCAAATACGATCGACGAAATAACAAAATATTAAATGGGATGTTATGTTAGCAGTAATGGAGCGATATGGCAACTTTTTCCATTTGCCATTCCTAAAAGATATCCAACTGTGGTTCATTTGGTAAGTCATCTCGTCAACGTATAGATTTTACAGCGGATAATGCTGAGGGCTGACTGACCACCATCCACGACATTGATGGGTGCAGCGAGGAGCACCGGGTTCGAGCTAGTAATAATATAAAAAATGGATTGAAATTGACTTGAATCTGCATTGACTTGAATTTCGTTTCAAACAGTTTTTTTTTTTTTGAATATTTCAAAATTACATATATACATCACACAACAAATACTCCCAATGAAAATAGTGAAAGAACTTAGTGCCCTCTTACTCTACAAACAAAATTTAATTTAAATAAATAATAAAAAAATAAACTCACCTATATAGCTCTGTTGCCATTTTCGTAGCTTCCGATATATTTCTGCAATCCATTAACCAAAATCTAGCCGATACAGTTGTTGTAAATGAAACACAATCATTAACAAATGTTAATGGTGTTGATCCAGTAACATCTTCCCATTGTGCTCTTGATGGGCCGCCTGTATTATAAAAGCAATCCATTTGTTTATCTTTTGCTGTTCTTATGGTAAAAAAAACCTTAATAATTTTTTACTTTTTTTTGTATCTAATCATTTTTTTTATATAAATATGTAGGTATATAAAAAAACGTATTCTAAAAGCAATGTGAAAATAAATGAACTAATTTGGAAGCATTATAATTAATATATATATATAAAAATACGTTTAAAGGCTATTAAGCAACACAAAGTTAAAAATATGTTTGTTATATAAATATATATAATATTTATAGTCGAAATGATGATTTTATTTTTAATTTTTATTTATATTTTATTTATTTTTTTAAAAAAAGTTTATATTTTATATTTATTTTTTGTTCTATTTTTTTTTTTGATTATTTTTTGAAACCATTACTATCAACCATATTTTTTTTTAATTTTTTATTTATTTTTAATAAAAATCCTCTAAAGCATGCTTTCATTGTCATAACTTGCTCAAAAAAATTTTTAATAATTTTTTATTTTTTTTTTATATATATTTATAAATATTTTTACGTTGCTCTTAGGAGTACTATATAATAAGTTTATCTGTTTATTTTTGAAAAGCAGCTGTGTAGAAAATGTGTTGGCTTACACAATAATTAGAGAATAATGGTTTCGATATCGATTAAAGGATATCAATATAAAAAATATTGATTAAATTTAAAATATTTAATATTAGCGCCCTTATTTTTTGTGTAGGCCAACACTTTTTTTTTAAATTTTATTATAACAGAAACTGGTTATTGGCTTACAGAAAATTTTGATTTTGAGACCTATACAAAATATTTATAAATTGTTTGGTTGTTGGCACATTTTGTGTAAACCAATAAGCTCTATATTGATTAAAGTAGTTTACTTAGCGCAAAGCACCTCAAAATACCAGTGATTGATGTACTTAAGTGAAACTTAATGATATTTAGTCTGACAAGCCACAACAATTAATTAATAATAATAAAAATAAATAAAAAATAAAAAATATTTAAAAATAAATATTATATATATAGAGAAAAATAAAGAGATTAATTAAATTATAATTATACGAACCCAAAGCAAAGATTTTATATTTTGAAAAAATTTATTAATTATTTACAGGAATATTTTTTGGTTGTATTTTTTTTTTAATATTTTATGTGAAAAGCTGAATGCGGTTACTAGCAACGGTTTCAGAAAAGTTCCCTTGTGGGCAACTAACTTTGAAAAATAGTATTTATTTATTTATAATATTTTTTTTTTTGAATTTCCAATTCTTCATCTTTCGCTTTATTTTTCAATCATTTTTTTAATACTTTTTGTTTTATTTTTTTTTTTTCGTATGTGGTACTAAAAGCTTTATTTTTTTCGTAAAAAGGGTGTAATAAAAAATTGGTTTAATATATTTGCCGAAAACTATTTTGAAAAGATTTATTCGTAAAGAGAGAGTAAGAAGGTATTTAAAAAAATTGTATAAATAAAAAAAATAAATAAATAAAACTAAAAAAAAAAAAAATAAAAAAAAACCAAAAAATCTAATTAAAAAAAAATTTCGTCTTTTTTTAAATTTTCCAAAGAGAGAATATAAAGTTAAGATAAAAAAGGAAATAAGCCAGTACAGATATGGTGATAAAAAAGTGTTAATATTAATATTTTTTTTTATTAAATATAAAATTAATTTTTTTTTTGGTTCAAAATTTGAAAATTTTTTAATTTGCTTTTGTCACGTGTTCAATATATTTATATCCAAACAAATTTTTGTTTTTTTAAATTTTTTTTTAAAAAAAGGAACACATACACATATACGTTACTTTGAAAAAAATTTACTGAGATTTTCTATATATAATAAATATATATTTTTTTGTTTCGTTTTTAGTTTTAAAAAATTTCATTTTTTTTTTGTGTAAAATTTTTCGTACATTTTTTTAAGTGAATTAAAAAAGCTTATAAAAAGGAAGTTTTTATTTATTTATTTATTTATTTATTTAATTAATAATTAAATACTTTTGATTTTTTTTTATTTAATAAAAAAAAAAATTATTTGGAAATTGTTTCGGAAATTATGCTAGGGATTTTAATATTTTTAATTTTTGTTATTTCGAAATGTTTTTCTAATTTTTAAATTAAAGAAAAAACGTAAAAGCAACCTCATTTACATTATTTTTTATTTTTTTATTTTTTTTATTTTTTTTTTTTTTGAAAATGTAACGTATATTTGCATTAAATTTATAATAAAAAATGGAAAGTGGCAGAATATATTTTGAAAATAGAATAAAAAATAAAACAAAAATTTAAAACCAAAAAATATTGTTTTTACTTTTTTATATATAAAAAAACACAATAATAAAAAAAATTAGTATAAATATTTTTTTTTTAATTACTATGATTGTTTTTTTTTTAAATAAAATGCTAAATTAAAAAAACAAAAACTATCTGAATTAAAAAAAACTAAAACAAAAATTTTACTTTGTCCACAAAATTATTAACATTAAATAAATTATTTAATTTTTTTTTGTATATTTTTTTTATATATAAGGTTGCCCAAAAGCTTTGTATATAAGTTATAAAAGTCAATAATTTTTTGGTATATAAAAATTTTCTTTCTTAAAATTTTGAGTTTTGAAAAGTTCTTTTTTTTTGTTTTTTGTTTAATAAAAAAAAGTTTTTTTCTTGCTTTGTCTTCTGTTAGTTACCTTTTAGAGATCTTTTCCGAAACACACCTTCATTGTAGATAGAGAGAGTGGAATGCGTGCACATAGGCATTTACGCATTAGTACGAAAAATTATACATTTATATTTATAATTAGAGTAATTATAAAAAAAAAATTATAATTTTTTTAAAAAAATAAATAAATTAAATAATTAAACGAAGGCTTAAATTATAAATTTTAAAAAAAATTTGATTTGTTGAAAATTACTTGAGGTGTTTTCATTTTTTTTTTTTGGAATTTTTGAATTTAATATTTAGGAAAATATTTTGACGCGTTTATAAAGCCCGAGTTTTATAAGACTTATTCTTCTTATGCTTGTTAGAGTAATAAAATAATGTTTTTAT
Organism: Thereva unica; assembly: GCA_949987705.1. Taxonomy (NCBI): domain Eukaryota; kingdom Metazoa; phylum Arthropoda; class Insecta; order Diptera; family Therevidae; genus Thereva; species Thereva unica. Next base: position 147,657,558 of record OX465282.1, read on the forward strand.
GTATTTTGGATATTATTTTTATTGGGTAATAAATATATTGACCCATATTCGATCGTTACTTTGATTTATATTTTGCAAATATACTTTATGAAGTTTATGAAAAAAAAAACGACAAATAATATTTTTTCACGCCTTTTGGAAATGATACTGTAGAATGGAAATCGCGGAGAAAATTAAAAAAAAACATATCACCGATTTTGTTTTTAATTTTAATAATAAGATATTGGTTTGTTTTGAGTCATATTTATAACATATACACTGCTTCAAAAGTTTTTATAACCTGCTTACATACGTTTATGTTTACCTTGTAAAAAGTAAGTAATGTTTTTTTGTAAAAAAGTTTTAGTTGTTTTTCTAAGAACACATTTTTCTGCATCAAAATTGTTGAAAAGGCCTAATCATATTTACGCCAATCTATAAATCCGGTGATGAGGACTCAGTGGACAAATATAGGGGCATTGCGATTTTATCATCAATTCCGAAGCTTTATGAAAAACTTGTTTATGACAAAATAGCTCCTCTAATCGACCCATACCTAAACAAACAACAGCACGGTTTGCGCTCGTTCAAGGACCTTACTAGCGCGTTCAACGACTTTAAACCATATGGTCCTTAACCGTATGGAAAGCGGACATCAATTGGATGCTGTGTACACGTACTTCAGCAAGGCCTTTGATCGAGTGGACTATGACAATTTAATTGCAAAATTATTAAATTTTGGAAGATCAGGCTCTGCCCTGGAATGGTTAAGATCCTATCTAAACACAGGTTATCGGATTCCAAGGATGTCAATCTAATGAGATCGAAGTAAACTCAGGCGTTCCTCAATGTCTGATCTATCAGAAAAATTAGTAAATATTCCACAGTCTTCCACGCGGATGATCTCAAAATTTATAGTGTCATTGAGACCCAAACTGATGTTTCCTTCATGCAGACGAAACTCAATGCCTTACAAGACTCGTGCCCCACGAACAAATTGCAACTTAACATCCGCAAATGACATGCAATTACCTTCTCCGTGGAAACAGCACACAGAAGCCGTAGGTACTATTATCTCAACGGCATAATGTTGAATCAGGTTGATCATATCGTAGATCTAGGCGATCATATCGTAGATCTAGGCATCGTCCTAGGCAAAAAACTCAATTTCAACCTGCACTCGATAATATTACTGCCAGAGCCAACTGACTTCTTGGTTTCATAAAGAGGAGAGCCAAAGAATTCCGTAATATATGGGTCTCACACTTTTCTGTTCTTTAGTCTACCCTACCTGGAATATGCATGTCCTATCTGAGATCGTATATTCCAATTAAGCAGCAGGAGGATCGAATTCTTTCAAAAGAGATTCTCCTTTTCGCCCTGAGAAATCGACACGACCATCATGACTACCAAACCCTACCGCACTACTTGGACAGGCTCAAACTTAAAGTGCAGTTTCTGTCGGACAAGATCAAATTCCATGATATAGTCCGACACACTAAATTACTTAGGAAATATCTACACCGTAACGATTACGCTAGGAACGAGCCCGTCAACAGATGCTGTATGATTTTCAATAGCCATAGCTCAAATTTTAGAAATAAATAAGAAAATACTCAGATCCCATAACTCCTCCTCTCTTGACAATAGTAGGGTTTCAGTAGGTTTTAATTCAAATTATTAAAAGACTATTTTACTACTTTGTTTTTTTTAATTTTAGTGTCATTTTTGTTGTACTTAATTTAAATGTACCTTGTTTGGCGAATAAATAAATAAATAAATAAATTTTTAAGCATACATACACAAATTCTATACCAGCTACCCGTGCTGTCACTGCTCTGTTCCAATGTTGCTTCCATTTGAATGTAAACATTCTATTAGGGGAATCAAGAAACATCTTCTGTTTCTTTCATACTCTTGTGCTTTGTGCATAAAATGTATCTGCATCGTGCGTTTGTTAATATATTTTTTTTTTTTTTGATTTTTTACTTAATGTTATATCTTATCTCTTCTTTCATATCTTTAACTCTTTCACCTGTCCTTGAGCACCACCTAATCACTCTTGTTATTATTGCTCCCTAGTTTCACAGTCCATTACCCTAACACCAGCAAATTTTCGACGAAAATTTGCTTGGACCCCAGCACTACCACTTAGGCACTACGATCGTTACACGAAAATGATGGAGAAAAGTAGTACAGTGTGTATTATCAAACTCATATTAAAACCAGTTTGAAATGATGGGTTTCAATATATGATGTAACATATTTCTGAAGCAAAAGTTTTGTATACAAGGACGTCGGTAGAAAAGGTAATGACTCTCGTGCTGCAAAAGCTTTTTGCTTCAGAAGAATACAGCGTCGTGAAATTGGCATATTGACATCCTAGTGTCCGACAGGAGGAGCGCGTCAAACTGCAAACTGACTACGGTTAACCATGGTTAATAATGGTAAATTATGTCGTCCAAAAACTACACATAACCATCAGCATAACTTTTTGACGTTCAAAAACTCCCGTAGTTAACCATGGTGTAGTTAAATTTTAACCCTGCTCGGAAGCATGGTTAGCGATATTTAAGAAGAAGAATGAATACAACTCTCTGACAGTTGTTTTAATGATCAAATCAAAGAGAGATTTGCGATATTATTGCAAATGAATAATTAATGGAGACATACGAAATAATTAAAGCAAATAGCGGAAACTCTCTTACGGATTTTTTTTTCTATTTTCTTTAACTCGTAGTTAATCACGATGCGTTCAAAAACCTCCAAACATAAACATAAACTCGTGGTTAAGTGAAGTGATGCAGCATAATGACAGCTTACCTCGTAGTTTACCATAGTAAAGTTTTTGAACGCGCTCCAAATATTGCGATACCGGTCTGTCAAGAAATGACAGAGAAAGTAGATTGAGTCGCCGGAGGTTTTCGAGGATATATACATATACTCATCCCAAATGTGGTGGGAAGGACTAATTCCCATTGTATTTGAATCGAACGAATAGCACGAATGAAGCGGATACCGTAAAATACGTTTACACCAAAGAATATACTGAAGCCCATGCTGTATTCAAATGAGATGTGTGAAGAAACGACAAGAAACCTCCCTAAAAGCTTAAGGAAGCAGGAATCCAAACTGTTCTTCGAACCACAGTTGAAATAACTAATCGAGCTCCGTGTCGCAAAACTACGTAGTATATGAAATTGCAAGCGGTTTGTTTGTAGTCCCTCATAATCATCACCAGAGGGGGCGCTTTCATAGGTGCGCCTGGTGCAGCAAATTGGACAGGATGGCTTCATAAATTAAATTAAAAATTCTTTGAAAAAAAAAAATTAAAAGGTATTCCCGTGACTTCATTTTCATTTATTAAAGGAATTAATTTTTATTACCACGATTTGTTTTTCCAATTTATTATTTCGATAAAATACTCTGTACGTCTGTCCACGAACTCATGTGAATACCGGGGTTGGCAGAAGTTACACGATATACATAAATTTATCGGAGCATGTACGTTGGATATCTAATAAAATGGATATTTAAGGTTTGTGCCTTTGTCCACTGTCTTTCACTCAAACCGCAAAATGAGCGCGTAATGTGGCATACTGCACCGGGTGCAAAAAACCAAGCACGGGCCTTGCCTCCTATGCCAGTAGAGAACCACGATCATACATCTTGGTAGCGCGGAACAACGATTTTAGAAGGGTCTTAAATTAGGTAATGAAAGGCGACAAGGCCAGAAAAAATTAAATGAAGAAAACTATACGTCGAGGAAGAAGAGTGTCGTGGTCGACGAAATTCTACTCATACATACATACAGAATATATCGGAAAGTCTGAAAATTCATGAAACAATGAGGAGGCAGAGAGGCTGAAGGAAACTAGTAAAATCATGATGGAAGTTCACTCTCCAGGAAGCTACTTCTGCGGTAGGCATTGCGATTATTCGAAATCAAGGCAAAACGAGGTTGAACCGAGATTGGGTTAATAGGATCGTGATAGAAGAAAGTTTGAAGCCTGTTAGAGAAACATTTTTCTCATTCAAGAAATCCCAGCCTGGAGAAATATTCTCCGCTTTTTACAATGCGAAAAAAAGCGCATTACACTTAAATAGGAGATCCGCTTTCGTATGTGAGAATGGTGCACTGGTACCGGGCGCAGTTCGACTAGGACTCAATTTTTCCATTGTCCTTCACTGCCATCAAGAAATAAGGAGCTGATGTGGTGCAATATGGCATACTGCACCGGGCGCAAAAAACCGAAGCGTCGGCCCTGACCGTCACCCATGAGCTTGGTGGAAGCTTCGAGCTTGCTACGAACTACGAAAGAACTCTATTGACATCCTTGATTGAATAGGAGTTGATTTCTTCGCTATTCGTTGGTAGAAAAGAGAAGCAATGGAAATTGTTTGCAGAGCTAGCCAATTTTGAATAAATTTGAGCTAAACGGAAAAAACAAAAAAGGCAACAGAGTGTGTATATTTCTGTGTAAAAATCGATCGACCGAAAAATATCGGTCGTGTCTCTTGCTGGCTCAAGTAGTCGAAGAATTCCGAATATCCGAGTATGAACTTAAAGTCTGAGCTCCATTTTCGACTTGGTCGTTTATCTTTCGACTAGTACCACCTAGATAATACTTCTTCTTTTTTGTGTTTGATCTTTACACCAATTATCAGCCCTTTCATATCCTATTACCTGACAGCACAATACAGCGAAGAAGCGATGAGTCGGTGAAATGAAGCTACGTGTTTGGGTCAAAGTCTAGAAATTAACAAGTCTTCATCTACATATGGTTACTGAGTCAAAGGCCAACAGCTATGCACAAAATCTTCAAATGACTACGTCAGGCTATCAGAGAAGGAATGCAACATTTTTATACAGACTCGCGGAAGATTTTATGATTTTATATGAGGATAAACTTGATGTGTTGGTGCATATGTTCTTGTTGTTCGAAAAAAAATAGGTGATCTCATTTTCCTTCCTTTTCTCATCTGCATACTTTATCGAAGAGAGGCAATCTGGCTTTGTTCGGTGAGCTTACAATGTATGCGTTGACGAAGCCTTCTTTTGAAGCTTAGGAGCTCTTCCTGGCCGTATCCCACGTCATATATTTTTTATAATTGTATGTCATTGGAAGGAAACGTTGCATTTTCTTCCCGACTGCTTCTTGAGAAGCTCAATGTAATCTATTTGGTAGGGGCTTTTTTGAAAGCTTTTAAAGAGTACACTGTACGTCCAAAATATTGGTCAAAGAACTTTCCTGCATAAAGGCTCAAGCAAAATCAATGCGCTCGGCTCATTTTTTCTTTGTTTTTCTTTGATCTAAAATTTTAGATTGACCAGCTTTACAAGTTATATCTTTAAAATTTTGAATATATTTGTTGAATAAATTTTAGAGTAGTTCCAACTTAATATTTATACAAGGTAATAAAATTTTAATTATATATTTGCAATTAAATAAATCCACTGACAAATTTATTGCACTTTTGTAGGATTATTAATTAACTGTATGTAAAAGCTTTTTTTGTATGAAAGAAAATGTTTTTTTTCTGTTTGAATGATATTTACATAAATATTCATAAATATTTCATATTAGGCAACAACTTGAATTAAAATTTATTTTGTTTTACATATTTATATAATTTTAATAAATCTTGCATTAATGTGATAAAGTATAGTAAAACAAAAAAAAAACAATAATCAAGAATAATAAAATAAACGTAAAGAGTTTATAAACTATTAAACGGAGATTTTTCTATATCCTACATTATTTATAAACAGATTTTCTATTTCAAAAAAAAAAAAAAATAAATAAATGTAATGTAATTTTTTTATATGTTCTACCTAGATGAAATATTATCTAATCTACTAGGAATTATTTAATAATATGTATATATATTTTTTTCAATTAACAAATCTACATTACGTTGTTATAAACATAATATTTATATATATTTCTATAAACTATAGAATCTTAACAATTTCCAAATACATAAAAACACTCTAAAAAAATTACTGATTTTTAATAATTTTGATATTTAAATGCATTATAGTCGCATTCTTATATTTTTTTTTTATTATGTTTTTAAATATAAATTTTCAACAAATTTATAGCATACCAAAAAATGTTTTACGTAATGTACGAATAATAACCATTTTTTGCAGCACTGAATCAATTTTTGTTTAATTTTTTTTGTATTTTTTTTTATTTTTTAATATTTTGATGATAAAGTCTATATATCAAAAATGGATTTAGGCAATGTACAAAATATAAAAAAAGGCAACCTCTACACTGCAATTTTAATGAAAACAAAAACAAAAATTCTTTCAAAAACAAAAACCATTTTTTAAAAACCAATTAAGTTACAGATATTATGTATATATTAAAAAATATAATAAATTCGTTATATTTTATGTTTTTTTTTTCTGGTTTTGTCAATTTTAATAATAGTATAGAAATCCGTCAAAAGCATTAGATGAACAAAAATTTACAACATACCTGTTATCGAGCATAGCAGCCGTAATGTTGGGGCATTGCCAGAATATTGATTTATCATTCCTTGACTGTGTGCCTTCGGGGCTGGCATACTTAATGTTATAGCCTTGTGGAATTTTCTACGACGTGGCTCAACTGTTACAATTGGTGATACTGCAACTCCTCGTCCAAGGAGCTTAGCTGTTAGATCTGGATCAATTGGCTGTGCCTGTTAACAGAAAAGAATAATATTCTAGAACACAACTCAACTACGACAGAAGAAAAAAATACTATTGACTTTATTTATTATAAACTTTTTTTTTGTTTGTTTTTAAACAAATTATTTTCCCACAAAATTTTACTCAGAACATGCATCAACTTTGTAACTCGATTTAACACACACATTAACAGTTGAAGTATTAAAATTAATTAAATACTTTCTTCGTTAATATTATTTTAATATTTACTAATTTGTTTATATGTTTTTAAGATCTACACATATAAATTATTTTAATTCTCCTCACTTCAATGGTTTATTTACATTTTGCGAATCGTCCTTAATTTTCAGCAAAACTCTAGGTATTTGTTACTATATAAAAATCCTTAACACACGCACCACGCAATTATTTGTTATAAATGATACAACAACAAAAATTATCATTTGTACAATAGCAGTTTCTACCGCACGTCTTTCTATAACAATATTCTGCATATTATTTGAAGACGTTGGTCCATACTTAAAGCCGTTTCTGGGTTTCAAACTTACTCAAAAAAGCATTGAAACTATGAAATTTTGGAAAATTTCGCTTTGTTTCTGGTTGATAATATTTAGGGCTAGTTATGACATGCAGTATTTATATTACATGATCAACAATTAAAACAGTTTAGTGAGTGCATGATCAGTAATAAATCTTCTCAATATAAATGATTCCTACAAAGCATCTCCTTATTAAATAGCTTAAAATCATATATACAGCTGCCGATTTATCGGTCTATACTACTTCTATCGAACGTGCTTGAGTTTTTTTTGGCTTTTCACCTCTAGAAAATAAAATCAAAAATATTTAATTTGAAAATAGTGCAATATAAAGAACCAATATTATTCTTCAACAATCTAAATGAAACTCTAACCTTTCTAATTGACAATTAGCAAAATTCGTTCATCACATTGCCCCGCCAATTTGATCGTAAATTCGTTATTCTCTATCTTAAAAACCTCCAGTTAGTTTCATTAGAATCGGAATACCCAAAACTCGTCCGCCATATTGGCCCCACCATTTTTAATTTATGGGTTGTGATCGTTAATTCGCTATTTGCTGCCTTAAAAGCCCCTAGATACCCAATTTTATTGGAAGCGGAATAGAATTGCAAATTCAACCATATTTCTGCGGCCATTTTGAATTTAAAAAATCGATCTTCATGCAAAAGTGCAAAGCTGTGCGATGATTTTCAACTTCAACCACCTTTTTCTCCAAAAAATACGTAGTTAATCAATATTTTTGGAACGAAGTTCCTTAACGCGGCTTGCGGGTAGAGTGAGTTGCGAAAAATCGTCACGCAAGAAAATGCGGTATCGGTATCGATCCCAGTAGGCAATTTACGAATTTCCGAAATCACAATGCAGTATTTTTCTGTAGAAATTGGAACCAATTTGCACCTATAGCTATAGGAAGAAATGGTGATTATCGAGGATCGATGCTTATGCTTTCTTATTGAAATGAATTGAATCTCCTTCTCTATCTCTTTTTAAACGCTTTATATTAGCTTCATCTGTATCTTGTATCTTATGTGTAAACAAATCTAGCAACTTGACGCGGTTGTCAAATGAAAAGGCTTCATAAGTAGAATACAATAGGCTATGTCGTTAGATCCATCGCGACCACCTCAAGAGGGCGAGTTATCATTTTCTTCAGAACCCCTTCGACATGGGTATCAAATGAAAGGGTAGGATAAGTACACTGCAATAAGCAATATAGTATCCTCAATATATCGTTAGGTCCATGGCGGCACATTTCAAGAGGGCAGATTACCGTTTTCTTCACAACCCCCTCGACATGGGTATCAAATGAAAGACACCATAAGTAGAATACAATACAATCATGATATCAAGTAAAACTAAATAAAATATACAGATTTTATTTGGAGTTATATTCGCAATTGTAGAAAAATCGTAAGGAACTTCGTTCCTGACGGGGGTCTCATGACCGCACCAGTATTTCTTTTTACAAAATTGGAAAGCTTGGACAGTTTCCTACGAATACGACAACTTTTATGCTACGGCCTTTACTTTTGAAGTTATAACCAAATTTGATGAAAATATCTCATAGCATTACGAAAATACAGGGTGATATTTGAACCTCTACCAAAAACATTTCGGCTAAACCGTTACGATTTCACTCCTCCACCCATAAAATTTTTTATTCGTCTATCCATAACCTATCCACATCCGGTCGTATTGTTAGTTTCAGGAATAAACCCCATCCGTGACAGTGGGTGAATTTGAACTAATGGCCGACCCATCCCTACACCTCTTAGGCGTGACATTAGCCAAAGATTTGCGATGGAATGACCACATATTCCAAATCGCCAAACAAGCATCCCAGTGCTTGGGATTTCTTAAGGGGTGCAAGTTCCTCCTCCAGCCATCGGCCCGTGCTGTTATACATAAATCCTACATTCGGCCTCTTCTCAAGTACAACTCCATCGTTTGGGGGCTCTTTGATAACCACCTTGGCATGGTTAGATAAGGTACAAAAAGGCCCTTAAACTAATTGATGACGACACCGCCTGCTCCACCATCGAACCCTTGAGCCACCGTAGGAATGTAGCAGCACTGACAAAATGTTATCGCTACTATCATAGTGAAATAAATAAATAAACACTCTCCTGTCTCCACGACAATATTGTACGCGCAATACCAGATTAGCCCATTCGTCTCATTCCCTTTACCTGCAATTCCCCCTTTCACGCACTCAAAAAAATATGAATTCGCTTGTAAATATAACAACTCGACTGTGGAATAATCTCTCGCAGTCAGTATTCCCGAGCTCCTACAACATCCAAGAGTTCAAATGCAGGGTTCAACATCAACATCCTTTCGAATTCTCATAAACCTTAACCTATTCCCCTCGTACTAAGCTTGCTGCTAGACATTGCACCATGAGGTGACAAATTACATGACGGACTTGTAGTACAAAGCCACATACAAAAAAAGGGAATTTTACTGTTAATGATGATCTAAGTTGGGGGGTTTTGGTATATGGAGTTGGACAAAAATAGTTCGATATTAACAACATTTTATGACCCTATTTGGTCGGTTTAAATTTAACCAATTACACCCTTTGGACTTACTAATAAATGGAATACTATTTCCGAATGCGTTTACATCCCCTATAACTATTAATTATATAAGTGTATTTAATACGAATTTACATTAACAATTTAACTCGAGTAATTCAAAGTATATAGTGCAATAATCCATGTTCGCAGAAACAATGGTTTTCTACTAGCAACCTATATCTTTCTTTTTAAGAAAATAATGCCGCAAAAATATTTTAAAAATGCATACACTAAATATTATTATATGCCTTTTTCCACTTAAGATTGTTATGCGCATTAAGCCAACACTACTCTGATGACGATGCTTTACTCTTAAGTATAATGATGATGATTAGACATTTACTAAAAGTTGCAGCCAAAAACGCAGCGTTGTTTATGTGACCATCCATGGCAAAATCACACCAATCAAAGCGAAAAACACCACCGATGAAATTTATTTACACTTATAACAAATAAAGCAAGGCTCGAATTTATAATGCAATTATTTACAAAATAATATTAAAGATATTTAATTTTTTTTTTTTTGGCTTCATATCAAATTTCTGTACATAATTGTTAGGAAAGAGGCAAGCCGGAAAGTGCAATTAATATAAAAAAATAAATATAAATAAAAATAAATAAAACTATAAAAATTGAAAAAAACAATCTAAGAAAGTGTTTGAGTGTTTTTTTAAAAAACATTTATATGTATCTTTTTTTTCTCAGAGAAGCGCAAAGACGATGTTTAGTCTTTTTTGGGATATGCAAACAAAATAATTATTATTAAATTTAATGGATTGGTGAGCTTGCCGCCCAATAAATTTAGTCCAAAAAGTCTTTTTTTTTTATTTTGTACTTTATATTAAGCAAATTTTTGTTATTGTATTAAATTAGTGTATTTTTATTTAATTAATTTAATTAATATAAAAATGAAGTTTTATAATGCATGATATAGATTCGAACCCTGCTTTTGTTTTTCAGTTTGTTAGATTTGTTTGTTTCTTTTTTTTTGTAAAGCAAAAAACCATTTTCTTTGATTTTTAACTAAATTTATTGGGCACTCAATCAAAAAAATAATAATAAAATTAGTAAAGCTATAAATGTTTTTTTTTAGTTGTTTGAAATATATAGAACAGATTTTTAAGTATACATTGTTAGTAGTTTTGATTACCAATGTTTGTTTTGTTTTTTTAATTATTACTTTTTGTCCAAATTTTATTTACAATGAATTCGTAAAGAAGCAAAAATTTTAGAAAAAATTTTAAATTTTGTTTTTTGTTAGAAAAAGAAAAACAGATTTTTCAAGCCTTTAAACTTTTTGTTTCGTTCAAATATTGAGATTATAATTTAAATATAATATTAAATATTTATTGTAACATTTTTGCTTAACTTAAAATAGTCGAAAAATTGTTAAATAATCGCGGTTTAAGTATAATTTTGCAAATGATTATTATTATTATTATTTTTTAAACCAAACTATCAGAGTTATGGGTTCGATTTCTATTGACAAAAGCATACACAAATATTAGTAGTTATTTTTATAAGTGAATGAAATTTGTTTTTAATAAATGTTTAAATGAATTTATTATATGTGTGTATGTGTGGGAAATTAATAATCATGCAATATGTTGTTTTAGTTTAATTTTTTTTAATTAAGATTTTGAAGCTTATATATTTTAAAAAGATTTATTGTTTTGTTATATTTTAGTTTTATGTAATCAAACGCAGTTTTTTTGTTTTAAATATTATTTGTTATTGCTTATTCGTTCTTTTTTTTTGTATTTTGATTTCAAGTAATTGTTTTTTTTTTGTATTTTTCAGTATAAGGTGCAGCACACAGGAATGCTTATTTAAAAATTAAAATAATAATAAAAGCCGTTTTGTGTCATTTCTTTTTCACTAGCATGCACTTATGTATATTTTATTCATGCTTTGATATTCTATTGATTTGCAATATTTCTGTGGTGCATATAAACATTTTTTTTTTGTTTTTTTTTTCTTTTTTCAATTTTTATTTGTGCATAAAATTTGTGTATGTAGCGAGATTTTCTGTGTTTTGATTAAGTAACAGTTTGCAGAAGCTTGAATTTTTTTATTGTGTATCTTAAAGATATTATAATTATAAAATGCCTGGCTATCCCCCTTCTGAGATGACGAAGTATTGAAGTTAATAATTTTGTTGTTTTTGTAATTTTGAATTGGTTTTTTTCAATAGTGCAATCAAAATAGAGCTGCAGATGCGTTGCACTATCCTGTGATCTGCTCCCCAAATCAAATCGCAAAATTTTCACTACCTCAATATTCTGCAACTAGATTTTGATAGATATCCTAAATATACCATTCAAAAATTACATAGACCTGTGACGAAATACCTTGAACATCAAACTACTGTTTCTCCTATATTTTCGTGTGCTGATTACGGGAAAAATAGTTAAAAGTTTTCATCACTTTAGAATTTTGAAGAAATTGCATTTATTTCATAATTTCTAGGCGACGTACGTTTAGTTAAATTTATGATTTAGTCCAGGCGCTGTAGTCAATATTTAACTAAAACCAGACATAATACCAATAGGAATGATTTTGAACAGTACTTTAAGAAACTTGTAGAGCGTGAAAAACTCCACAAAAAACATAGACCCGTACTTGTACCCGTCTGAAGGTGCCGAATTTCTCCTATATTTTTACGCTACAAATTCAGCGTGTTTTTTCGATGTGTATAGCGCCCCCTTTGAGTTATAAGCGCCCTGTTTGGAGTCGCGCCCCCCAGTATGGAAACTACTGGCGTAGGTATTCGAACAAAGCTGATGATTTGTTAATGCGAGAGTAGGCGACATATAGTTAGCTGTGGGAGAAGCACGGATACTCTAAATTGATTCCGCAAATTCCCAATGACTTGCCTTGCGCTTTGTTAATTGACATTGCGAAGGCAAGTCTAATCGGAAGTTGATGGTATTTAAATTCAAAAGGCAAATCATTCGTAATCATTGAAATTCTCAGTATCAATCTTGGCCTTAGTACTTTCCGGTCACATTGTTCATAAGCTTTTTCACACACAATCTGATGCCATTGCAAAGTCTTGGTTGATTGATGTTTCGCAGCATGAAATACCGAAGCCTTTCAACTGAAGATAATCGATCGAGGGGCCGCCAGATTGGATTTAAGTTGACGGCACATAGTTTACTGTATTCTACTCGTCATTCCCTTTCATTTGATGCCCATGTCGTAGAGTTTCACGAGATGCAACACTAGTGTTGCAACTCTCGTACTTTCGCATGCGAGACAACAGCTTCTGCCCCATGGCGAGAGTAGCGCGACAGTAAAAAATTCCCAGTCTCGCCGAGACACCACTATCGAATGCGAGACTGTCGCGAGAGCCCGAGTGCACCCTTCTAAACATCCCATTGTCTCATCGAGAGAAGCGTCCCTAATCTAATCACACTACTCTCGCGGAGACAATGGGTGGTGTGAATAAAAACTAAGTGAACACTCTGAGTGGATTCTCTTAAGAAGGGTATGTCGTCCAGAGTGAACACTAATTAGGAGGGAATAAAAATTCTCTTAAATGTGGAGGGTGGGGAGGGCGAGAGTGCAACCCTGACTCTCGCGAGAGTAACGCGATACTATCGCGACACAACACTATAACATCACTGTTGCACTGGGATGCGAGACAAGACAACAGCGAGATCGAGACCGCGGCCGATTGTTGTCTTGTCTCGCTCTCGTGAAACTCTACCATGTCGGGGGTTGTAAAGAAAAATGTAATCCGCCATTTTATGGTGGCCGCCATATTGGATGCACCATAATATTGAATATACTTTATTATATTGCCTTCAGAACCAATGATGTGAGCATCACCGGATATTGGCAAGTCGAAAAATCGATTGCAAGATTCCTCACAGGGACAAAATTAATAAGCTGGTAAAAATCATTTCAGCCGTTTATTTCTATTTCTTGTTGAGGGGTGCCTTTGCCGGCAATTATGATTCTAAACCATTCTCGAATCAACTTAATCACACAAAAAAATCCATAAAAATCAGTCCAGCCGTTTAGGAGAAGTTCACTTACATACACACGGACAGAAGAAATATAAAAGATTTGTTCAAATTCTTTGATCAAACTCAGCTTGTCGAATGTCGAGCCAATTCGACAGGAAAACATAAAAAAATTAGTAAAAATACATTGTTTATTTATCAAAGATCATTATTTCACCTTTGAATATTAAATAGAAATCGACACCCGCCAGCTATATAATGACAATTGTTGAGAATTGTGTGTGGGCAAAAGTTATGTCATAATGAGAAATGGCTGTCACATGAAAAAAATTGGGCTCTGTTCTAACGAAAAGTTTATTTGAAGGTTTAAATTGAAAAAAAAAAATGATATCGGTCAAATGATGACCTCCTGAGTTGATGTACTTTGAGATCTTAAAAGCCATTTTGAATTGTTACTCGCAAAACATCTGACTCCACATTGGTGATTTTTTCATCGATTCTGGCTTTCAAGACTTGCAAAATTTGTGGTTTGTTGTGGTAAATGCACCCCAAAAGAAGCAGCCTGGCGCCGTCGGATCTGGCTGGCCAGTTCAAAACGTGACATCACACAGCTCAAAAATTAATGTTTCAAAATCTCCATCTTCGCCCGAGCTATGTGCCGTCGACGAAATTCACGTCAGAAATTGGTCAAATAAGCACTAACAATAATTCCACGTTCTACAGGTATGCATCGCTCCATTGTTTGTTGTAAACTAATTCTCTATCTGGCTTCAACAAAACACAATGGCATTTGACGCCATTTACAAAAAAATTTATCACATTCACATTATGACATTACTTTTGCCCCAACCCAAATTATAACTTTTAAATAATCAACAATAAAGCCCAAATTTTTGTATCTACAAAAGGGATTAAAGATTTTTGATTATTTCACCAGAGTAAAGTAACAATATAATTTTTGCTAAGAACAAGTAAAAAAGGCCTAACCTCATTTATTAAGCCAAGCGATTTATTTGCATATGACGTCATAAAAACTGTTTTCGCTTTTAGTTTAAGTTTTTAGGAAGGACATAATTCATTTTCATAAAAGCTCTTTAAAGAATCTTTTGTATATGGTATTATGTATCTCTTTTTTTATGTAAAATACCAGCGCTCAGAGGTAATGTCCCTTTGTACTATCTTTGTACGGATCTTGTACAAGTACTTTATACAGATCGACGGTGAGTGTAATGCCAGATAGCAGGCTCTAGTAGGAAAGATAGAAGAGTGATAGAACTGAAACTCCAAGCCACGGTTTAATTCTCATGCAATACTACCGTAAATTCGTGGATACATAATACGAGCTGTCAGTGGACAGCTACTGCACCTGTGAACTCGCATGACAGCAGCTCGATACCCCTCGCCCGGTCATACAAAATTGAGTTGCTGGCCTGACAGTGGACAGCTACTGAATTTGTATATTCATATGTCGGTATCTTTCAAAGATTTCAGTAGTATTCTTTACGAGCTACTGTCTTTTCGCAATGCAGTGCAAGTTGACGTCCGGTCGCATGCGAACTGCTGCTTGTGTCATGTTGGCCAAGGCAAGAGGCGAGTAAAAACTCCGACATACTGACGGACACACACATGACAGTAACTCGTATGATGCGGCCACATGATGCGAGTAGTTGCACCGCAGTAGCTGACTTAGCAGCTCGCATGCTAACTCCCACTGTGTAACCACGGCTTAACAGAATGCTGGCTTCAATGATCGAACAGGAGATGAAAGAAGATAGTGGAGATAGTGATAGCAGGGAATAAAGTAAGGAATTTTTTGTAAAGAGTGAAGACGAAAGAAGTAAAGTAAGCTAGATCGGAAAAATGGAAAAGCGAAAAACCTTGCTACGAAGTGGATTCGAACCGAGAACTTCTGGGATGGTAATCGGCCGCCTTAACACCTAGGCTGCAAGGCCGGAAAATTGTACATTAAAATCTATACAAGATTATGTAAAAATACCGCACAGAATTTTTTCAAATTTTTTCTTATGGTAGGTATTTTCAAAAACTTGTAGCTAGTTTGCTATGGAGAGAATTGAGATTTTCTTATAGACCATTGCGTTCAAAAGAGAGTCGTTTATTAAATTCCATTTTTCCTGAAATATGATCTGAAGAAATTTTCATAAAACTCGGGCAATCCGTTTTTTGCTTAACCGACGTTTTCTACCTTCGTGATATCGCGAGAACAAAAAATGATATCGATTTTGTTGAGGAGGGGATCGAAGCTTTTTAGTGACAATATGATGTGAAAAATTTTTCATAGCCTTCGGTCAAGCCGATTTTTTGTTTCAATGAAAAGACTTCGGTCAAGTGTCACAAGTAATGGGTATCAAGAAGTCAACTAGAATAACTTATAAGAGAATGTTTCTTGTAATTATGAAAATGAAAGTACAAGTTATATCACTCAGCTACTAACCAATTACACTTTAAAAATTATATTTAGAAAGTTTTAGATGTTCATTCTCTGAAATGTATTACCAACCATCAGCATATTTTCCCTCTTATTTAGAGCTGATTAATTCATTCGTTAAGCTTCGCAATTTACGTTACAAAATTGTTGTTATTTAGCGCTACTTCTCTTTATATAATCGCATATAAATATTTTTTATTTTGATGCATTTGCTTGTTCTACATTTAATCAAAAAATAATTATATGCCATTATCATAATATACACCACAGAATTATTACCAAATCGATTATAATTAATTTGTAAGTGCGTACAATAATTTTTTTATCAGCAATAAAAAAACAGTACTAAATTATAATTGGTATTTTTTTAAATTAAAAAAAAAATTTTAATAACAAAATTTCTGATTGAATTAAATTAAAATCAGAATTTTGTTATTCTGTTTGATTTTATATTATTTAATTATTATTAAAGCGCTTACGTAAGCTTTATATTTCTTTTTTTCTCTCTATTGCTCATGTACATTAGTAATAATACGAGTATTGGTAAATATATTGCAGAAATTAGACATCATTTTGTTATTATTATTATTATGTAAGTATTATAATTATGATTCGTTTGTTCGGTTTTGAATATCTCTCTTATCGCACATATATATTCAAAGGTAAAAAAAAGTTTCTGAACACTTCATGGCGACGACGGTTATTTTGGTTTGGTTTTTTTAATATAAGAAATTTATTCTTAACTTTTTTTCTACAATTTACAAATTGATTTTTTGTTGTTGTTAATAATGTACACATATTGCAATTTAACCGGCATATTAATTAAGAATAGTACTAATTTAATAAATCAATTAATAAATTGTAGAAAAAAACAGTGTATTGTTCTCTTTTATTTTTTGTTGTTGTTAAAAAGAAAATTTTGTTTATGAGTGTGTAAATTAATAAATAATATCTCCTACATGATAGTACAATAAAAAGTATTCAATTTTATATTTATATCTAACTTAAATAATTTTTTAAAAAAATAAAATAATAAATATTCTCATATACCCACTAATTGTTGTACTATCGATTTATATATTTAAATTTTTAAAAATTAATACAACCCATTTTTCGTTACTATGTGTATGTTAATGTATATAATACAAAAGCAAAATTTTCTTTTTAATAATAATAATATTTATAAATTAATACTGATGGTGTATGTAGCATACAATCAACCGTTCACCAAATAAGAGAAAATCGCTTCTTTTTCGGAACATGATTCACACTTATCTTACGTAGCTTATCAGGGGCAACTCCCTTACGAGGCTTAAAGAGATTTACCTGGAGGCCAACTTTTATCTTCTTAGTAAGTGCGCCTTGCGGGAATACAGCTTGAACTTGTGGTACAACAGTGCTTGATACCATTCCACCTTCTGGTCCAATTGCATGTACTTCTTGACGAATTCTAGATACAACAGCGAAATATTGTGGAAAATCGTATGTAACAAAACGACAGATCCTTCCACCACCAAGTTCGTCAAGTTGGTTAATATCTAAAAATAAAATTGTGTTTTTTTTTTTAATTCTTATTTTTTAATTTAAACAATTACCTTCTGGCTCAAAACATTCATTCAGAACGTCATGAATTATCTCTTCAGAATTGTCAATTGTATGTTCTCGCCAGGTTTCACCATTATCAGAACGTAGAATGACAATTTCACGTTCTTTACCTCTTAGCGAGGCGAAATGTGGCACCTCCATAACAACTGGTCCCAAGAATTTTGTTGAAACTGGGCCAAGTTCTAGGACACGGCTAGCTAGAGCCTCACCCTCCATCAGTTGTGGTGGATGCATTGTTCGTTGTGGTTTAACATATCGGCATGTTATTCTAGTTGGTTGAGATGCTGATCGAGTTGGTACTATAATTCTTACACCACTATGTCGGCAACCTCGCATTGCTCCGCCTCGAGCATCGACAAGGAATGATACAAGGAAGCTAAAATTTTTTGTATTTATTGATTAGTTTTGATATCAATGTCATTTTAGGCGGTTTTATTGTGGATGATTTTAACTGATCGAAATTTTAATTTTTTTATGAGTTTCCAATGCAGGTAAATTTCATTAAAGTTCTCAAATTCACATGAACTGCACCGTTAATCGACTCTATGCTAAGAATACGCAAACGAATAGTCTTCTATCTCGCAGGATTTCTGGCGGTACTAGAGCAAAAACATGTCCACAGGGAGAAGTATTATCTCCACGTCTGCAGTGCCTTGTTTTAGATCAACTGAACTTACCATGACGATGTTCTCATCGTGATTGCAGGTGAAACACACGGTATCGTTATTATGGAAAATGGAGAGGCTCTGCATTAAAAGAGGTAACAGTAAAATTTTCACCAAGTATGAACGGACAGCACTTTAAAGCAAAGCCCAGTGGTATCTAAGTTTCGAAAGGAGCCCATATGTTTTGCAAATACTGAAATTGATGTGGTCTTAGCAGGTCATACTACTATTCAGAACAACTCAAAGATTTCTCACTTTAAAAACGCGAGCAAGAGGAACCCCATTTAAGGAAATTACTGAGATGTCAGATAGAGAAATAGGAGAGTGAGTGAAAAAAACAATGGGATTTTGATGGATTTAGCTGTAGTAAGTTCAGTGTTGATCAGCTTGAAATAGGGTGCAAGTCAGCCGAAATCTTTTCCACACTAATGGATTTGGCCTAAACGCTCTGAGATATAAAGCTGCACATCATCAACATTCATGTGAACCTTACAGTGTTTTATTACTGAAGGAAGAACATTAACAAAAACGCTAAGCAGAAGTGGCCCAAGAATAGAACCTTGAGGAACTGCAGAGCTAAATGTAGAATAGGTGGAGCTAGAGTCGCCGAGTTTAACGTTTTGCGAGCGGTTTTAACAAACTTTTAAGAGCAGTTGCGGAAAAAGACACTTGGGAGGAGAGTTTTTGCAAGAGCATAGAATAATTGACGCTATCAAAAGCTTTTGAAAAATCAAGCAGCAAAACAGACAACAAACTTTATGTTCATCAAGAGAATTGCGAATATGATGTGTAACTTTGAGGAGTGCTGTTTCATAGCGGTGGTGTTTGCGGAATCCAGATTGCCATTCACTTATAAATTAAAGTTATTCACAAAACTCAAGGATTTGCGTCGCTATCAGTTTTTCAAAAACCTTTGCCAGAAAAGGTAAAATACTAATAGGCTCAAAATCCGATGGAGTAGCAGGTATGGGTGTAATTAATGCATGCTTCCACAAAGTGGGGAGCTTCAAAGCTGTGAAGCACGCGTTGACAATGTGAGTTAGAAATCGTGGTGAAATATTATCGCTGCCAGTGGCTGTAGATTTGATAGAGAATCAAAACAACAGAAGCCGCCCGATGAAGTTGTATGAGGGGTTGTAGCCTGCACTATCGCTTGGGTGGATATGAAGTGTTGGTTGAGGCTTTCAGGACTGTGGTTGTGAGCAACGGCGTCATATTTAGAGTGGACACCCGGACACATTATTCAGGTATAGGGATGGATCAAGCTTTCTAGCTTTATAATTACGCTTGACGTCTTTAATTTTTGCAACAATTAAATTCCGAAGACTTTTAAAAGATTTTTATGCTGAAGCAGTTTTTACTCTTAAGGACCAACCATATACGAACTCTCTTTCAATGATAAGCAATTTAATCTCTACAGTAAAACAAGGTTTGGACTTAGCTGACAAACATTTAGTTCTCAGAGGCGGAAACTCATCGTAGAGATCAAGGAATATTCTATTAAACTCTGCTATTTTGTCATCTACCTCTGCCAATGCGAAGATACTAGTCCAGGGTAAACAAAGACATCTTTGAAGAAGACGTTCCTGGTCAATATTAGAGTAGTCACGATAAGTAATTAATGGAGGGTCGACATTAAAGCTATGGCACACGAAAAAAATATCATGATCCAGGTAACTAGGTGGAGACATTTGGTTTCGAAAAACAAAGAGCTGGAGTCGTTTGTAAGAAACACATCAAGCATTCATGTCATGTCAAAGCGTTTAAGCAGGCAGGTGATTTGGTTTTTAGGTGGCAACCAGCGTAGGACTAAATTTCAATCCCGACAAAATTATCCTGGTTCTATATACCAGGAGACGACGAAAATTCCTGGCAGAACCGATTCTCGCAGGCCTTTTTGCGTTATAGCCTTTTCGCAACAAGCCCAATACTTAGGAATGACGTTAGATGCCAAGCTCAGGGCTATCGTAGAGTTTGTGAATCCGCATGGGGTGGACAAGTGAAAGCCATGTCCTAGATATTTACCACCGTCATAAGGCCCATGGTAGCTTACGAGGCTTTACTGTAGTGGCATAAAACGCCGCTTTGTAACTAAATTAAATAAAATTCAAAGAATGGCCTGCTTTTGAATCATCGGGTCCATCCACACTTCGCCAACGGCAGGGCTTGGAACTATCCTCAATTTGGTGGAACTCAACTTTGAGGTAGATAAATCCGACATAAACGCGCTGAAATTGAAAGCGAATGACTATCTAGGTGCTGGTCTTGGTCTTGGTCTTTGATCTCAAAATTTGAGCCACCTTCGGTTCACATACAAGATGGGTTATCCTGGACTTTTCCTAAACTACCGCAGCGTGGACTAGTATGGTACATGGATGATGAATTCAAAGCCAAAAATTCAGTAGAGCAATAAGTGTAAGCACGCTAGCAACTGTCTTTCAAGCAAGGCTGTACACTATATCGGAGAACTGAAGAAGGTCCCATAAAAACAAACGGATCTTTGGCTACTCTAGCCGACAGTCAGAGCGATATGGTCCCGTAGGAGAAAGTATAAATTAGTCTGGGACTAGTGAACTGTGAAAGGCTGATGGCGTCTGTATAGTGTTGTGGCCAAAGAATTGTTAGGGCGCACTAAAAGGATGTCAAGAAGCAGACCCTACTGGTTCGACGAAAGCCTGCTCGAGCAGTTAAGTTTAAGTCACAACACACTGGTAAACAACTAAACCATTTAAAGCGGTCCGGCTTACAAATATGAGGTATGTAATACAATAGACGAAGCTAATGGCCGCGGTATTTTTGGAGATTAATAAATAAAATTAATCCATTGTGAAATCGCGTTACACTTGTCCACCATGTTACTAATAGTTCACAAAAAGTATTTCTTTAATAAAATTCGTGTAGCAAAAAGTTTATCAAGAAACTTTAAATTCTTCAAACATCGAGTAAACCGGGAAATTGTTGCATTTTATCTGTCCTAATATAATTTCATTAAAATTTTAATTTAAATTATAAAACTTAAAATTACGATCAGTTATTAAATTTTAAGGCCAAAGATTTTTTTTAAATTTTTTCCAAAAAACGACTTACTTCTTCCATTGAAGTTTCCTTCTATTTATGAGAAGCATTTTAAATAATTTTTGAAATAGTATTATTAGAAAAATTGTATTTTATTTTTTTTGTTTTTATATACCAAAAGAAAAATAAAAAAACACAATTCACGTAAATATGTCAAAATTATAAAACAAAACATAACAACTTACCCGACATGCTGTGGATGACGATCCAATAATATATTATCAGCAATATAATTTCCATCAGGCACAGTTTTGGAAGTCATATGAACTTGTGCATGTTGTGGACTAATAACACCCTCAATAATTGGTGGCTGTTGTCCAGTTGAATCGGTACTTTGTACCATACGATTTGAATCCATTCTTTCATCACGTGTGACATCAATTGGCAATGAATCGTCACCTAAGGACTTCATTTCATCAACAGTCAAGTATCGGTATGGTTGATCTGATAGGACGGTATCTTCACCTAAAAAAACAATTCAAAAACAAAATATTTATTTTTATTATTTTTTTAATTATATTATTTTGTACACATATAGTATATTAATTTATAAGACTTGCTCCAAAATAAATTTTATTTTATTTCGTCTATTTTTTCACATTGACAATTACAAGGGGAATATAAAATATTCTTTTAGTAACAAACAAAAAAATTCAATATACTTTACAATATTATTCATATTTTATAGATATACATTTAAAACATATAATTATTTATATATATATACCCAAAAATCACTATGTAAACTCTAATAACAGCAATCAAAAGAAAACTGCATGAGAATTTTTCGTAAATGGATAAATAAAACAAAATTTTTCTTCAAGAAAATTTCGATGCGAAAATAACTCAAGACGAAATTGACACTATTTTTAGAAATTCTGATTCATATTCATCATGTATATTTTTGCGCAATATGTTTGGGTGCTCTCATGTAAGATTCTTTTACATGATTTTTTTTTAATCGCAGAAATTTCGTAATAGTGTGTTCCATTAGCAGGGATTTATAAGTGGGAATTTATAAACAAATGATAATATGGACTCTATGTGGGAAAATATGTTTCAAGTTGGCTATTTGTGAGTAAATAAGAATGGACATGTGTATAAAGTGAAAGGAGATTGTTTTTTGTTTTTGTTTTTGGAGGTTTAATACTAATGAATTTATATTCGTTTAGATTTTGCTTAATTACACCCACATAAAATGTCGTAAATTCATTTCTATCTAATGGAATTAGTAGCATACATAAATCGACAGAGCCGGCAAATGGTTTTGGCTTGAATTGTGGTGGTTTTGGCTTGAATTATGGTGGTGGTGGTAAATTTTGCATAGACTATTAAAAATAATAATTAAAGTAAATTTATGAATATAAAAGAGGGCATCAGTGTTTTCTACCGGTAAATAAACCTGCTGGCAAATCATTGTGTTTTACATAATCAAAACCGCCAAATACTCCGAAGATTTAAATGTCGGATCACACCGTCCTGGAAATGTGATGAAAGTCGTTCTTAATTCCGACTTTCTAATAGTCAATCAAGCATAAATTAAGTGATAGTAAAGTAATCATTTCATTAAAATCAGGTTTAACCAAAAGTTTAATCTGAACGCAACGTTCGTCTTTTCACTTTTTAAGGAACTACTGAATCTACCTACAGATGGGGGAAAAATGTATGCGACAATGCTGGACCTAAACATACCGCTAAAGATAGTGAAACTGACGAAAATGACAATGGTAAATACAAAATGTACAGTCAAAATACAAGGAGTCCTTCCCAGTCAAGCAATGCTTAAAGCAGGCCTATGGGCTGGCACCCATGCTATTTAATTTCTGCCTACAAGGAGTAATTCGCAAAGTAAACATTGATGCAAACGCAACCCTGCTTAACATATCAAAACAATTGGCAGAATATGCCGATGATATAAACTGCCTTTCCAGATCACTGTAATACCATACCTTAGAGAAGTATTCACGGAATTAGAAGAGGAAGCCAAAGATATAAGGCTGCAAATAAATGCAGACAAGAGTAAGATTCTAATTCAGTCAAGGGTGGAAATTACAACGCCACCTGGAGGAATATATCTTCGAACGAGTAAACGAATTTAACTACCTGGGGTCCACAGTCAGTGAAGACAACGATGAAACGATAGACGTACAAAGAAGAATAAACGCCGCAAACAGAACATACTTCTCACTACTGCCTGTAATGAAATTCAGAGACATCCACGGAAAAACCAATATTACAATCTACAAAACCATCATACGTACAGTAGCTACGTATGGATATGAAACACGGAGTATCTCCCAGAAATCCGCCGACAAGATGGATATATTCGAGGGGAGGTTCCCCGAAAGATATGCGGCCCAAACAATGAAGACAATGCATAGAGAATACGCTACAATCACGAATTATACGATCTATACAAAGAGTGTAAACTCTCGACACATGCTAAGCTACTGCCTTTAAGTTGGGCCGGTCATGTCCAAAGAATGAATGACTCAAGGATACCAAAAAATGCCCTGTACCTACTACCAGATGGGAGAAGACGAGTTGGCAAACCACGGTCAAGGTGGGAGGACAATTTTAAGGCCGATGCAGCAAAACTGCTTCAATATAAGAAATTGGAGACAAGCTGCGGAGCAGACAGACTCTGATAGAGGCCAAGGCTCGAATCGGGCTGTAGAGCTACCGAAGAAGAAGAAGAAAAAATACAGTTTTACGACTGCTTTAGTGACGGCATTATGCCCACGCCCCCTGAAAAATTGCAAATAAAACTCTTGGGAGATCGTTCTGCGCAATTTGGAATGAGTCGTGGGGACGGAGCATTAAGTGACTATCTCGAATACAGGGCCTGTACTTCCGAAGACGAGACGATGAGGAAACGAAACGAAATAACAAGACGAGACGAAAATATATCTCCTACTCCTGAAGACGATAATCTCGTATTGCCTTGCGTTTGTAAATTTTGACCTATTATGCAAAACAAATTAAAACTATTAAAATAATTAACAATCCCAACATACAATTTAACAAGCACTAACGTCTAAACGAAGACGATTACAAATATGCCATCGTTTGTTTAGACGAAAACGAGACGATACCGTCTTCCAAAGTAGCATTTTGACAAAACGGTTTCGTTTTCGTTTCGTTTCGTCTTCGGGAGTACAGGCCCAGGCTTCTGCGACTGTTTCACAATATCCCACACGAGCGCAAACCAGTTTGTGCAGCTTTTGCAATTCCTCAGAAATAATAATTTAATAATTCCGCGTTTCCGCACGTTAATTGGTCACTATTTGTCCTCTTTGTCTTCGCAGCAAGCTTTGGAACTCTCTTCCTAAATTACATATATTATATTAAATTTGAATCACCCAATATATCACCCCGGCCCGCGGTATCATAATGCATTAACAAAGTGGCCTGCGATACCATTTGGGTTGGCCACCCCTGCTATAGACGTTTCACTTTTGAGATGATGTAACAATCCATAGCTGGAAGATTTAGAATGGGAAGAAATATTAACTTCCACAAACATAGTCTAGACTCAAGAAGTAGTTGTAAAACAGTCTACCTTGGATCTACAGTTACAAAAAGAAACGACGAAAAGAAGAAATAACTAGAAGGATACTACTGGCTAATAGAGCCTTTTATACACGAAAACAAATATTCAAGAACTTTCACTCTACCATACAGTAATACTGTGATAGTAACACTTAGATTATTCCATCGCAGATCTGAAGATAAGGTTACGCCTAGCATGTTAAGAGATGGATGTTAGGATGATGGACGATTACATTTTTTTGCCCACTGAGATAGAGGGACGAGCGGTGCAGGTTTTTGTGGAGAGAAGGCAGTACTTTGTTTTGGTTGCGTTGAATTCGATACGATTCTTGAGGAATGAGTTCAATGTCCCCGTTAATAGAATTGGACATGGGTTCACGGTCTACGAGACAAGGTCTGGCACGTGCTTCTTCTTGTCGAAGGTGTGGCAGTAACACAGAATACCGTCATCGGCGAAACTGTGAAGTGGGTTGGAGGGGATTGAAAGCAGGTTATTAATAAATGTAAGAAAGAGGGTAGGTGAGAGAATCGAGCCTTGGGGAACGGCGGCCGAGATGGAATGCGGGTTGGATTTGACGCCATCCAATACTGCCTTGATTGAACGGCTAGAAAGAAAGCTTTCAATCCACTTCCTTAGAACTGAGTCGATACCAATAGCTTGGAGTTTAGACAACAGAGCGGGATGCCATTCTCTGTTGAAACCCTTGGAAATATCTAGAGCAAACAGAATAGACTCACCGAAGCGATGGATGTTTTAGTTGAGAGCCTCAGTCAGACACACAAGAAGGTCGCCAGTAGAACTTTTCTGTCTAAAGTCGTACTGCCTGTCGTGTAAAATTTGGTTGGATTCCAGATATTTCATCAGCCTTCTATTGACTATTGTCTCCATGATTTTGGAGAGTATAGAAGTAATTGCTATTGGGCGCTAGTTTAAAGGGTCGCTTCACCTTTTTTGGGAATGAACATGAGCTAGTTTCCAAGAGTTGGGATAAACTCCGGAGAAGTATGACAGGGTGAAAAGTTTATGCAGAAGTTAAGCCAGAGGTGAGGCACATTTCTTGAGTACCATAGCGGAATATTGTCTGGGCCAGTGGATTTATTGACGTCGAGCTCTTTGAAACATTTATACACCTCACAAGTTCTGGAGAAAATTCCGTCCATTGACTGGCCGCTGCGCTCAAGAACCGGGGTGGCGTATCAGTTTCAGGTAAAGAAGAATTTGAAGCGAACAGAGATGTCAATAAGTCGACCTTGGATTTGCTTTCTGTTATCACCTCCTCCCCATTAATAAATGGAGGAGTTGTGGAAGACTTAAAATTCTTCATGATGGAAGTTACCAAGGAGCAGAAATTTTTGCAATACTTGAAACAATTAGTAATCGCCCAGAAATTGAAATGACGGACCACGAAAGGCTTTTATTCTTTGAAACAAATACTATAAAAAATACGTTTTAAATCGATGCAGTTTGCTTATTCATTTCGTAACTTTTATTAATTTGCAATGTTTACAATATATCTACACGATACTCGGTTGATCTACTCAAAAATATATATTTTCAACATCATTCAGAATGTCTATAACACCTATACATTCAAAATAAATGAATAATTTTAAAAATATCCCGTCTACATAAGTATATATTAAATTATTAAAAAAAAATTAGTTATATTTGAATGCATATCATTAAAAAATGTTATTTTGGAGCAAGTTTTACTATGATTATTTATATAAACATAATTATAAATTTACAATGGAACGGGGGTATTTATGCGTGCAATGAAACAAAAATTAAAATAATTGATATTTAAAATGAAATAATTTTCTTTTGTGCGTTTCATATAAAACTTACGAGTAACATATGTATCACCGTGATAATAAGGGAGATAAACATGGCTACCATTCAATTGACGCTCAGTACTAATTCCGATATCCAAAAGAGTCGTGTCCCCTATGACACGAATCAATTCAAGCATTATTAATTAAATAACTTTTGTATTTAATATTTTTCTCAAAATGAGGAAAATTAAAATTTCTTTTTTTTTTACAAAAAATTGGTTGTGTTTTTTTGCCAATCAAATGGTAGTTAAGTTCTTAGCGGCTAAGAAGATTTTGGAAAAATAAATTATAGAATGTATTTTTTTTTATCAAAATGATGATAATGATATCAATGACGAAAAATTTGTAGTTTTTTTTGCATCATAAAGCTTAGCAGTGTGAAAGGTAAAAAATTTTGGTGACTAGTTTTTCTTGGTTAATGCCTTTGAGAAATATGGTACTTATGAAACATAGTATGTCCTTACCTCCTTCCTCTTCAGAATCTGACATAAATGTCTCATGCATTGCCTCTGGAGCCACAACTCGATATTTTTCATCTTGTGTTTGCGTTGGTGATAGAGATTCATTGGTGATGGATTTCAATGAATCTAGGACACTTATGTATCCAAGCTTCTTTGCAATATGCAATGGAGTTTGTCCATTCTGTATTTGAAATAAAATGTCATATACATGTACAATATATATTTTTGAATGGTGTACGTACAGCTGTTTGAGCGTTTGCATTTGCCTTATGCTCTAGTAGCAAGTTAACAATATGGCAATGCCCTTGTTGTGCTGCCTGATGCAATGGTGTATATCCAATTCCAGTAGCAGCATCAACATTGGCTCCATTCTGTAGCAAGAATCTAACCATATTCGCTTGACCGAAATGGGAAGCCACATGTAAGGGTGTATAGCCAGCTTTAGTTGTTACTTCAATGTTTGCCCCATTGTTAACTAGAACTTGGGCGACATTGACTTTGTCTTCTTGAGCACAAAGGTGAAGTGGAGTAAGTCCATTTCTGGCTTGATGGTCGCAGCCAGCTTTATGTTCCAATAGTAGAGCAGACATGTCAGTATGTCCTTCCTAAAAGAAAACAATATTTTTAAAAACAATTGTACTATAACAAACCAATAAGCTACTATACCTGTGCACTTAAATGTAATGGTGTAAAACCAGCTTTGCTTTCAGCATCAGCTTGAGCACCATATTCAAGTAGTGTTGTTGCAATATCCATTTGATTCTTTCGTGCAGCAATATGCAATGGTGTATGGCCATTTTTGGCTGTAGCATGTGGACTTGCACCTTTTTCAAGTAACAATAATGCAACATCCTGATGATCATAATGACTAGCAACATGTAGGGGTGTAACACCATTTTTGCCTTGGGCATCAACTGCTGCATCCTTTTGTAATAGTAACTGAGCAACTTTAATATGACCATATTTTGCTGTTAAATGTAATGGTGTGAAACCCTTCTTTGTTGTTGCATCCAAGGATGCTCCGTTTTCAATTAAAACTGCAGCTACCTGGAATTTTTTTAAATAAAATTTTGAAGATATTAAGTTATTAGAGAAATATCTGTGAACAACGAATAGCAGAAGAGAGATAGTGGATGGCTAGGAGAAGTTTTTCTTTATTTAAGTTTAAGTTGAATAAATAATTAAAGTTTAAATTGAATAAATAATTAAATAAAACGGAATTGTAGATAGGCCCTACTTTTTTGAAATTAACTTAGTGCACTCTAAACAAATTTTAAAACTAAACTCAGTATTTATAAAAAAAAAACGGTGCAAGTGCAAAATGGTTTGAAGAAATATAACATCAGAAGTAAATACAGCCAATGTGTGGATATATGAAAGAAATAGCCGAAGAATTACCGGGCTCTAGGGTAAGATATTGTTTTTGATAATATAAAGAATTTATCCAGAAAGGTATGCAGAAATATATGCTCAAGCTTTCCAATATCAAAAGATTCGAAAAAGGAGCAGGCCATTTTTTTGAACCGTGTTATCTAAAAAAAATTGAGGCCTCAGTACAATTTACCATCATGTAAGGGACAAATGTACTGCCTCGTGTAATTCCAGCTTAATTCTCGTATAGGCTCCATGCAAAAACTTTTAATACCATGAAAACAAATTATTTCAAAAATAATAGGAAGACCGAAAACTATTATCGTTTCTACGCTTGCCTATATTTCTTTATCATTTAATTAGCTGATTATGCGCTTGATAGTCGTGCCAAAATTTAAAATTATTGATTTGCTAGTGAATAATTAGATATTACAAAGGACTAGACTAGACTAGAAGAAATAGCTGATTAAGACACTGAGGAGGGGAATTTTCTTAATTTGTGTTGTCATATAAAAATGACATTTCCAACTTATCTCTAAATGCGCCTAAACACAATTTTAGTGGTTTGGGCATCTATAAATGTAATATGCAACGACTACTGGCTCTGTAACTTTTGCAAACAAGCATTACGATTAGTTCCACTAATAACATGTTAGAATGGTATAAAATATTTTGCTGAAATGGTCATCGCAGTATTTACAGTGGGAGGCGAACGGCTAACAAAGGTATCGGAAAGTGGTGACACCCGATTGATCACTTCTATTAAAACCCGAGAAGATTCGCTGCAGACAAAAACCAAACAGATCTGTTAGCAAATCCTAATCCCACCTCCGCGCGGTGCCCCTTAGGGTACTTCTTCGGAAGGAGCTAATGGGTGACGGGCAAATGGCGAGTTTTCTGGGACACAAAACAAGGGTGATAGCACGTAAGTTGTTTCAATCGACCCCTTCATACAAAAATTTTTGTAACACTTGAATTTTTGTATGAAGGGGTCGATTGAAGCAGCTTACGTGCTACTAGCTCAGAGTTTTAAGTAGGTTGGGCTGAGGGGGTTGCTAGCTACATTCAAGGATGCTACATTCCTACGGTCAATGGCAGCCCGCACAGCGCCATCACCAATAAGTTTCATAGCACGGTTTTGTACTTTATCAAGCCACGCTTTTTGAAGGGTTATTTCAGATAAATAAGTTAAACTTGAGGCGGAGCTGAATGTAGGACTTGTAGATTGTAGTCCACTAGGCTGACTATAGGGGGAACTTAAATCTTTTAAGGAATTCCTGGTTTTGTTATACTTGCTTGGCGACTTTGAATATGTAAAGAATCTATCGCAAATCCACAGTTAAAGTAACTAACCCTTAAGTTTTCAAGAGATTCAGCCGTTAGGCTGAGATAGAAAGAAGGTCGGAGAAGGTTTTATTAGAGATGAGACATTATCTCGTTTTGGAGGTGGGAAATTCAACAAGATTCTTGTGGCAACCAATCAAGAATGAAATTGATATCCCGGTTGATAGAATTGGTCATCCGTTCACGATCATGAAAAAGAGGTCTAGAACGTGCTTATCTTATATTTTCGAAGTCGTTATGCAGAGTACCGTCATCAGCCAAGCTGTGAAGTAGGATTGATTTAATATCATTAATAAAAGAATAGGAGAAGTTGGGAAATCCCGGCTGACTGCTGTAAGGTTTAGATTTAACTCCACGCTCCAATACTACCTTGATCGAATGAAAAAAAAAACTCTCAATCCAGGCCCTTAGAACTAAGGCTATCTCTGTCAAGAATTAACCTGCGATTTGAATTTTGTTGAGATCAGCCGCTGTGTCGGCAAATGTCGATATCGTGAAAAACTCACAAAGAAACAGGATATTGTGACCGTCTTGTGTGATTTCGATTTTAAATGAATATTTAATCTTGTGGAAGCTATGACCGCTTTGGATATTGGATCTCACATAACATGACACAAGCCGAAAAAAGGTATCGACGATGATTGTGAAATCATGTAAAATTAAAATTTTTGATATTTTCTCTCTCACAAGAATTGGCGTGTTTCCGTTAAAATGGGCATATCAGAAAAGTCCGTATAATTCTAGTGTTAAATTGTTCGAGTAATGATTACCAAAATTACAAATATAGTTGGCATCTTTCAACAATACCAGTCAGTTGTTTTGCTTAATTAAAAAATATTTTGTATGTCAAGTGCACTTTACATAATTTAGGTTCGGAAATGTGCGAAAGGAGGAATAACAACAAACAATAATTCAATAATTTGATGGCTATAGTAGTAACTAATTTATAACAGCAGAGTTTATAATTCAGGACTATTTTAGCCTCCTTGGTTATTAATTAGACTTTTAACTTAATAATTATATTAGCATAAAAAGTTATTCCAATTTACAGAAAATATCCCCTGCTACAGATATGCTCTGCTACAATAACTTCAAATTCTGAATAAATATGAAACCTCTTGAAAACAAATTAGAAGATGTTTCACATTTTCTACAAAACCCGTAAATATAAATCACTGAATCAAATAAAAACTCGAAATTCAGTGAAAATCTGTTGAAATTCAAGTTTGTTTTTATATCAAACAAACATTCTATAAACTTTGGCATCTAATCAACTCTCTTTTAGAATAAACAAGAAATCAACGAACAACCTTAATTAAAACTTACATAAACCCTTCAACCTATATATAAAAGGTTTCTAAATAATTTTCTAAGAAAACACCATCCCTACTATAAAAAGTTTATACTGTTTTGTTTTAGTTCATATTTTTGGGGGATATTAAAAAATAAATAAATTAATAAATAAATAAAGTTAAATAACTAAAATATAAAAATAAATTAAAAATAAATAATAAAAAAAATATTTTTTGTTTGATCGAAATAATTTGTTTATTCAAATAAAAAAAATGAAACAAATTTAAGTATAAAAAATTAACAATCCGCCCAGTTTTCTTTTTTTTTAATCAAAAACAAAACATTTCGTTTATAAAATATAAATAATTAAACAACGATTTAATTGTGGACTATATAACAACGAAATAGAAGAGTAAAATACCCAAAACAAACACACACAGAAAAACAGTGCAAAAATCGCAATAAAATTAACAAAAATAAATTGAAAATAATAATAATAATTAATAAATTGTCTTTATAACAAAATTTTTTTTTTGTCGTATTGTCTTGCTACTTTAAAAAAATAATAAATAAATAAAAAAATAAATAATAACTAGAACGACGTGAGCTCTCAAATAAAGAACTCCTGATGGCGTATCCAAAATAATTGCATTAGATAAACGGTATCTACGTGGTCCATGATCTTTTTAGCAATTAGTGACTTTACCTCGTCTTGTCCCTCCTTGGCAGCTATATGTAGTGCAGTGTACATGTCTTTTGTGGTAGCATCAACTTGAGCACCATGTTGTAGCAGTAGCATCACAATATCAACATTGCCCAAACGTGAGGCAATATGTAATGGCGTTTGTTGTTCACGAGCTCGTGCATCCACTTGGGCACCATTTCTGAGAAGTATTCTTATGATGTCGGTCTGAAATAAAATTGTTGATTTTAGATTAGAAAATTTGATATAAGAAAAGGTTTGATAATGTTTAAGATGCTTGTTAGTGAAATCTTTGTGATTTTGAGAACTACTTTGCAGAAGAAACAGTAGCCGAACTTTTGCTCATATTCAGCAACATACAATTTCGAAAGGATTAGAAAGCAACTCTAGTGTAAATGTAAAGCTATCAAAGAAAGGCAATTTCTCGGAATACAGCAATTGCAGAGAAATTAGAAAAGCATCCTAGTGTTAGGTCATTGTGTATCTCCATCACTTTAAGGATAATCATTGACCTTTCCATTGGATTTAACACACCAATTCATTTAAAGGTAGCAAGAGATCATATACACAAAGCTCTAAATAACCCACCTGTACCACACCATACAGACGGAGGCACTAAAACTGCCTACAGACAGAAACCTGACTAAAGACGAAATTGACGATATACTGTAGGATATGGACCGAATCATTGTGCAAAACATTCGAAACATACCTAAAGCAAAAAGACCCAACTGCATTGACTGATACAGTAACTCAACGATTGACAATCTACAAAGACATAAAAGAATGATGCTCTCGAGACTAAGGTTATTACACCGCCAATTCCAGGACGAACGGAATTCAGAGATCGCAACAGTAAAGTCGATGATCCGTAATCTCCAACAATTAATCGAGTAGAATTACTCCAAGGTCAAAAATCTGTATTGGAGCAATAAGATCCGGCCCATGAAACCCACTGGGCTAGGTATGTTTCCGTAGATAAACAAAATCTTTAGGAGGAAAACGCGTAATCTACTAGAGAAGCTGCGATTACCTAGGAATACCGACAGTGAAGAGTTGTTGCGAAAGGCACACCTAGATCCAGATACGCTCTACCGAGATGATGACGATTGTTTTCATGCGGATGAGCAGGACAGAGTAGATCGCCACCATATCTACTCTGCCAGGAAGTCTACTCGATGAACACTAATGTTCGACCGAATTTCGACCTGGAGAATCAAGCTCTGTAATCTTCAGAAC
Organism: Thereva unica; assembly: GCA_949987705.1. Lineage (NCBI taxonomy): Eukaryota > Metazoa > Arthropoda > Insecta > Diptera > Therevidae > Thereva > Thereva unica. The sequence continues at coordinate 147,690,904 of OX465282.1, forward strand.
GAAATCAGAGTATGGAGATCTAAGAATCGACATTTAGTTGAATTCAATGAAGATTGCCCAGCGGACAATATCTCAGGGGTCACCGGATACTAAATTTTCGTGAAGAAGGATGAACTTCTGCGAATCTTTCAAATGCTGAACAATAAGAAATCGTCAGGAATCGACGGCATCCGTAATGTGGTTCTGAAGCACCTCCCTCCGTGTGCAATCGATATCTACACCACGTTGTTCAACAATTGCTTGAAAAATGCCTATTTTCCAAAAAACTGGAAAACGGTTGTGGTATATCCTATCTCTAAAGGAACCAAAGACAGACCAAACCCAGCTAATATTCTTCAGCTTACTTCAGCAAAGTATTTGAAGTTGTAATTAATCGTTTGCTGACCAGCTGCGTTGAGGTAAATAAAATAATTCCGGACAACCAGTTCGGATTTCGGGCGGAACATGGCACTATCCATGCTTGCGCAAAATTGGTGTCCGATATACACTAGAACTTTTCCAAGAGACAGTGTACGGGAGCATGCCTGGTTGAAGAACTACTACTAAAGCTAACCAGGTATGGGATGAACGATCCTCTGCTTCACATAATCTACGACATCCTAACGGTGAAAAAGTTTCTCGTTAAAAGCGGGAACTTTACCTCACAGGTCTTACAAATTAAAAATGGGTTGCAACAAGGAGCAGCTAACTCGCCGCTGCTCTTTAAGATCTATATAAGCGATATAGTTGGATTTATTCCGAATGCCCGGGCTTTCGAGAACGACTTTATTATATACAGGGCAGGACCGAAGATTGACGTAATCCAGACGCGACCACAACATTATTTCGATAAAATAGAGCGATATTCTGATGATTAGAAATTGAAAATCAATCATGGAAAATGCGAAACCATCTTCTTTGGGACCCCTCTTAATAAAGCTCCACGCGATGTTAGAAGGAACTGGTGAGCGTTTCATATTCGAAGCCATGCGGAACAAACGCTAGAGAAGAAAACCGAGGTTAAGTACCTAGGGATTTGGCTGGATCAGTACATGTATTACAAGAGTCATACACGTGAAGCTGTAGCCAAAACCCGTAAGGCTTTCCAAATGACGAAGAGGCTCTTTTTTAGTAACACCTTAACTCACGGGTTAAGGTGAATTGCTTGAAGACCTTAGTCAGACCGGTACTCACCTACGGCTGCCCCATATGTTGGAACATATCCCCATCATATATGGAGAAGTTGAGGGTGTTCGAAAGACAATGCCTAAGGGCATGCTGAAGCAAACTTCAAAAAGTTACATGCCAATGACATCCTATACGGAAAAGCAGCAACCAGGGTCAAATGCGGTAAGGTAGAAGGTTGCCGTTTTTGGAGCTGATTGAGGATGATAATCACCCAATAATACTACCAAAGAGCTCTCACTTTAGCAAACTTTTAGTAAAAGGGCTACACGAAAGGTCATTTCTAACGTAGTCTGGACCCGGTGCTAACGTAGTCTGGACCCGAGTCCGGGAGAGTATTTGGATTCTACAAGGACGACAGCTTATTAAAATGGTAATTCAAATTTTATTTGTAAAGGTCTCTTTAGAAAGTCAGCCGGAGCGTCTTTCGCTCCACTGCCGAAACTAATTTTATCGGAAAGTGCAAAACAATGGATCTCATGTCTAGGCATCTCTTGAAGTAGCAGAACTTGGTACATTTGTTAAATCCGTAACTTTAGCGCAATTTAAGGGGCAGCAAGGAATCAAATGGAAATTCATAGTTGAGCGCGCTCCCTGGTAGGGTGGGTTCTGGGAACGACTCATCAGAAGCATTAAAAATTCACCCCCCTAGTGAAGATTAAAGGGGTGGTCAACTCACGTCCACTAACTTACATCACTGATGACTCGCGGGATATACAGACACTAACGCCGAATCACTATCTTCTTGGGTCGCAGAACGGAGACGATTCACAGAAAAACGGAGAGAGGTTCAACTCTAATCCGCCAACTACTTAAAGCCTGATCCAAATATTACGTGCCGTATCGTATTTATACCAAACAAATATAAGGTTGCATTGTGTGCCGTTTTAAAGTCTGAAACATCTGATTTCACTAAACAAGCTTTTGTTACAATCTCTTACAAAAGTAAATATTTTATACTGGATATGAATGAAACACTTACCTGATTAGCACGAGCAGCTAAATGAAGTGGTGTTTCACCACGAACCGTTGGAACATCGGGACTAGCATCATGCTGCAGAAGATAGATGACAATATTCATACAGCCCATAAACGATGCTACATGCAACGGTGTGAGGCCACTCTCAGTAGTGGCACTTATGCTAGCTCCATGCCTCAATAACAATTCAACAACCTTGATTCTATTCTTCTTACAGGCAATATGCAATGGTGTAAATCCATTCAAGGCTCTTGCATTAGCGTCTGCATTTCTATCGAGCAATAATTTAGCAACACGAACATGACCGCAATGTGCGGCGACATGTAGTGCGGTAAGGTAGTCAACAGTGACCTCATCTACCGGTGCCCTATGATAGAGCAAGATTCTAGCTGCATCGACATGTTCACCTTGAGCAGCCATATGTAATGGCGCAAGTCCATTCTTCGTTTTTGCACTGATTGGAGCGCCTCGTTCCAATAGCATATCAACTACCTGCTCATGTCCTGAGCGGGCAGCACAGTGCAGTGGTGTTAGGCCATCACGAGTTTTACTTTCGATGTTAGCACCTTTTTCTAGAAGTAGAGATACCATATTCGTTTTTCCCCACTTGGCTGCCACATGCAGGGGGGTGATGTTATGTTTGGCAGCATAGTTGACATCGGCTCCATTTTGGATTAATAAGTTTGCAATAGCTTCGTTACCATAATGCGAAGCAATATGGAGAGGTGTAAATCCAGATTTTGATGTTACATCAGGGTTGTGGTTGTTCTGAAATGTTTTACATATATTAAGTTAATTTTTAAACTAGTGTAATAATAAAATAGAAGAAACTTACCTCGAGTAATAAGGTAGCAGCCTTAACATCATCCTTTTTAGCCGCAATATGCAAAGCTGGAAGTCTTACTTTACCCCGGGTATCACTTTCAAGTAGTACTGCTACGACTTTGTCATGTCCTTGTTGCATAGCAACAGCAAGTGGAGTAAATCCATCTTCTGTTGCCAAACTTTGGTTTGCACCATTAGCTAGAAGAAGTTTAACTACCGAATCATGGTTTTCTTGCGCTGCCATATACAATGGCGTGAAACCATTTTGTGATTGGACATTTACGGAGGCGTTATGCTGTAAAAGTAATTTAACAACCTCCTCTTGTCCAGCTAGAGAGGCTATGTGAAGCGCTGTGTTGCCCTTCTTTGTGGCACTATCAACAATAGCGCCTCTTTTCAGCAGCTCTGACACAACATGAACGTGTCCATCCTTAGATGCCAAATGTAGTGCATTTAAGCCATTCTGTAAGAGATTAAAAAATGTTGTTTAGTAATAGATTTCTTTTTATATTTTATTAGTAAAGGACTAATTTTTCTTTCTAATTTAAGGAAACGCTTTTAGGGACATGAAAACTTTTATGAGAAAATTACTCTTCCTTGAAACCTTGATTCCCCAGAATTTGTTTAAAAATAAAATATCAAGCGAGTTTCAGATTTATAGCTTATCTGATATGGTTTTATGGTATCCACTAAATTGGGAAAGGAATAAATTAGTGGAGGTTTTTTTTGGACATTCTATATAATACTGTCACTAGACAAATATTTTTATAAGGGACATAAACTTGATTGAAGCCATAAAGATAAGCTATTATTATTTTTTTGTTTTGTAATAAATTTCAGGCTGCAGCAGTAAATAAAGTCGGCTCATTTCTATCTTAAGATTACATCTGTATTATGAAATATGATCTGAAGGTCGACAATGAAATCGATTTTGTTAATATTTTCAAACAAGCTGCCATAAATATGCATACATAGATTTTCATGAAATATATTGTTACATAAAGTGAAAGATGTGTTGTTATAAGGGAAGAAGTAATCAGGGCATTTCGATTGGGTTTCAGGTAAATCCAACTAAGAGCGTGAGTAAAATTAGATGGAGTTAAAATATTTTGGAGATTAATTACTTGTCAAAAATCTCTTGTCCCTCTAAACAAAGTTACATATAAAGTTGGACCATAAAAAAAACTGAAGGGAATTTCACAGCCTTTGGAGAGCAAAGCTCTGAAAAACTGTAAGCAAACAGAAAGTATCTCACAGCAAAGTATTTTAAAGCCGAAGCATTTGCAGCCGGAACAGTAAGCTCCTGAAAGTAATTTGAAAGCAACAGCATTCGCAGCAATACGAAACAAAAAGCTTTCACAGCCTACAGCAAAGTAAGTTTAAATATATATGTATTTTGCTTGAAGCTTACTTTGCTTTCAAACCCTGATTCCAATTCAAGTCCTCAAAGTTATACGCAAGCTGTTAAGAGAAGCGGCAGCTGTAAGGTTTGTTTTACCCACTGAGTCAGAAGGAAGATCGGTTCAGGTTTTATAAGTAATGAGACTGTACATCGTTTTGGAGGGGTTGAACTTAACAAGATTCCTGAGGCCCCAATTATGAATGTGTTGATAGAGTTGGGCAAGAGTTTACCATGTCGAATACGAGGTCTGGCACGTACTTGTCTTATATTGTCGAAAGCGTAGGAATAACTTAGAGTACTGCCATCAGCTGAAAAGGAGCTCCGAAGGGATTGAGAGAATATCGTTTATGAATATAAGGAAAAGAGCGGATGAAAGAATTGCTCCTTGAGGAGCCCCGGCCGAGAAAGTGTCGGGACTAGATTCGATGCCATCCATTACTACCTTTATTTAACGGCCAGAAAGGAAGTTCTTAATGCATTTCCTTAGAACTGGGTAAATACCAATAGCTGGAAGTGTTGACAACAAAGCAGAGTGTCATACTCGGTCCAAAGTTTGAACATAGCTAGAGCAACCAAAGCAGGATCCCCAATGTGATGTTTTGTGGAGGTGCTCTGTTAAACATACAATGAGATCGCCAGTAGATCTTTTGGATCTAAAGCCGTACTGTCTGCCAGATAGAATTTTGTTGGTTTCTAGATTTTTGTTGGTTTTTAGATGTTGGTTTCTAGAACTAATGTTGATTGATATCTTGACTTTGGAGAGAACAGAAGTGATTGCTATTGGGCTAGAGTCACCAGTCAGGTATATGCTGAATTTGTGCCAGTTTCCAGAAGTCTAGATAGACAAAAAGGCAAAAAGTTTGCGCACAGGTTTAGCCAAAGGTGATGAACATTTATCGAGGACCATGTTCATATTCGCTCGGAAGAGGGAGGTTGCATGGCAGCGTCCGGTAAAGAAGAATTTGATGCGAAAAGAGATATAAATAGATCGGTCTTGGAATTGCTTTCTGTTCTCACCTCATCATTATGAATGAAGGGAGGTGTTGTGGAAGGGGTGAAATGCTCTTGATGGAAGTTACCAAGGACCAGAAATTTTCACTGCCGACGACGGTAGTATTGAATAACTTGCCCCTCAACCTGTCATCAAATGATTTTTTACTCTCCTGATGATGGAGTGGCAGGAGTTTCTTAACCTAATATACTCAAGTCGAAGTGACTCGCTCGGGGAACGCCTATACGCTCTGAATGCGGCTTCTTTTGCTTTAATCGGGTTCATATACTCCCCATTAAACCATCTATTCCGACGTCGCTTTATAGACTTAGTTGAATGGGGAGTGAATAAACGCATTTCCGCCTGCATAACTTTGGTGATACAGAGAGACAGAGTTTACGTGGGCCAACACAATACAACTCCCAGCCAGTTGGCTTTTCCATATTTCCAAACGTTTCGTTAAGGAACTGCGATGGCTGGAACAGGTGTTGGATATGAGAAATAAACACTTACCAGGTTGTGAGGAGAGTCAACATCGGCAAAGTATCGTTAAGGGTGGGAGGTAAGAAGCAGGTCAAAGAGATGGGATCCTTGGCCTGCAATTTCAGGGATTCTAGTTGGACTAGCCAGAAACACTAGTGCCACTGGACTGGTGCGGACGCGGTGTCGATATGTGTGTCCCGGGCTTAAGTCAGTCTTTAATGCCGTGCGGCAACCTAACATGAAGAAGGGCACATCTTCACCCAAATGAGTGGTCATTTGACGGTAGAACCGTTCGACTATACTGTTTTCTTGGAGATAATAGGTGGTGGTCCTGATTTGATGGGTAACGAGTAATATGAAAACTTCATTGAAGAGTTTCGATTCTTGATCAGTTGTGACTTTAACGGGTACGTGGAACGAATTCAGTGACGAATCTCTTTGCCACAGCTGAAGCTGATATTTACCGAATTGGTTATGCTTTAGGCCGTCTCGTTAATGGGTCTTCAATCGTTAAGATGTAAGAGTATTCACAGTGAGCCGTTGTTGGCGTTCTATTGAAGCGGTTTTAACTCAGTGTCACTTTGTTGAGACTAGCTAGTGAAAACACTTCTAAGGTGACTGACGTTGTCGACAGTAAGTGCGATAAATAGTTTACGGCAATGTTTTCTTTATCTAACACATATCTGTGGTAAACTGTTAACCAAATGTCTAGTCTGTCTAGGCAGGGAATTGCTCGATTGTGAAGGGCACGACCCAGTGATATGTGATCAGTATAGCACAAAGTATTGGAAGTGTTTAATCACTTCATAGAAGGCGATGAGTTTGCAAGTATTCTTGTTTTGTAGGTGATAGCTTTTTGGAGTAAAATTCTACAGGTCACAGACGGCCGCTGAATTAGATGGTACAATATACTTCCTTTTGCCATCGAAGCTTTCGTCATGTGATCTAGGTGCAGGTTGCGTTCTTTGATATCGCTGAGCAATAAAAAATTAGACTACAAAAAAAAACGTAGGCGGTTATTCAGACAATCACAAATGATTTGCATCGAATAACATAAAAAAAAAAATTTGTTGTCTGTAAAGAGGGTTTACGGACGATAGTTTAACGTGACAACGTCATGAGAAAACATTGATGAAATGATTGCATACTTTTATGAATAAAATTGAATCATTTATATTAAACTAGCAAAAACCCGCGTGCGTTGCAACGCCTTTCAATAAAATAAGATTATGAGGACACAGTCTGCGATAGGAAAAAGCTATAGTGAAAAAAGAACAAATCTGGGAAAATTGATTTCGGGAGATGACCGCCATGGACCAAATGATATATTGAGTATAATACATTGCCTATGGTGTTCTACTTATCATACTCTTTCATTTGATACCCATGTCGAAGGGGTTGTGAAGAAAATATTAATCCGCACTATTGAGATGGCCGCTATGGACCAAACGATATATTGAGTATACTATATGGTGTTCTACTTATCATACTCTCTCATTTGATACCCATCTCGAAGGGGTTGTGAAGAAAATGGTAATCCGCCCTCTTGAGATGGCCGCTATGGACCAAACGATATATTGAGTATACTATATTGCTTATATTGTTCTACTTATCATACTCTTTCATTTGATACCCATCTAGAAGGAGTTGTGAAGAAAATGGTAAACCGCCCTTTTGAGATGGCCGCCATGGACCAAATTATAAATTGAGTATACTATATTGCTTATGGTATTCTACTTTTCATAGCCTTTCATTTGATACCCATGTCTCGGGTGTTGTGAAGAAAATGGCAATCCGCCCTCTTGAGATGGCCGCCATGAATCTAAAGACATAGTCTATGGCATTCTTCTTATAATGCCCTTTCATTTGATACCAATGTCGAGGGGGTAGTGAAGAAAATGATCATCCTCCCTCTTGAGATGACCGCCATGGACCAAACGATATATTGAGTATACTATATTGCTTATGGTGTTCTACTTATCATACCCTTTCATTTGAAGTCCATATCGAGAGGTGTGAAGATAATGGTAATCCAACCTCTGGAGATGGCCGCTATGGACCAAACGATATATATTGAGTATACTATATTGCTTATGTGTTCTACTTATCATACTCTCTCATTTGATACCCATCTCGAAGGGGTTGTGAAGAAAATGGTAATCCGTCCGCTTGAGAAGATCGCCATGGACCAAACGATATATTGAGTATACTTTATTGCCTATGGTGTTCTACTTATTATACTCTTTCATTCGATATCCATGTCGAAGGTGTTGTGAAGAAAATGGTAATCCGCATTCTTGAGGTGGCCGCTATGGACCAAGCGACATATTGAGTATACTATATTGCTTATATTGTTCTACTTATCATACTCTTTCATTGGATACCCATTTCGAATGGGTTGTGAAGAAAATGGTCATCTGCTCTCTTGTGATGACTGCCATGGACCAAACGATATATTGAGTATACTATATTGCTTTTGGTGTTCTACTTACCATAACCTTTCATTTGATATCCATGTCGAGGGGTTGTAAAGAAAATGGTAATCCGCCTTCTTGAGATGGCTGCTATGGACCAAACGCCTGATTTTCTGTTGAAATTTTTTTGCTATAAACCTCACGGAGCCCGAGACCTTTCCAACGAATGCAAAAGCGTGGAAATCGGATCGTGCGTTTTCTAATTATAGCGTCTGGAAGGAAAACCCGACTTCTTTTTATATTATAGATAATAACAGTAAACGTCCCACCTTGCGACTTGTGAATGGTAATAGCACAAGCAGGAACGCAAGGAAACTGTTTTCGTTTGCATTTCACAGTTTTCGTCAGTTAGTCCAGGAAAGATAGCCGAAAAATATTTAAAAGTTGAAATAAATCTACCCTGCGATTTTTTGACGCTATAATTAAGAGAAAAATCGTAGGAATTCAATGAATGTGTTTTGGATAAAATTGGTCCAGGGCAACAGGTGGTAAAATCTTAATAAAAGTTGCAAAAACACGTTTTTTCGCGATTTAGGTACGAAATAAATTTTGTTTTGGAAAACAAAAAATACTCCATAATAGTGCTTAAAAAGACGAAAATTATGAGTTTTGGACCATTGATATCGGTCAACAGGTTTTTGCAGAAAAATTCAAAAACCATTAAAAATGGCCGTTTTTTGACATTTAATTATAGGGAGTGTGATTATCGTAGAACCTTGTGTCAGGGCTTAAATTGTGGCCACTGATGGTGCCTACCTACAATAAAAATTTCATGAAAAAATAATGGTAACTTTTCGAGTAAATCTCAAAATTGTAAAAACACCTGTTTCACAAAAAAAGGTTGAACAAGGCCAACAGTGGTCCTAGAAATTTTTTGATTGGCGTTCTGGCTCGCAAAGGGCTGCTCTACAACTCCATTTTCATGAAATGTATGTAAGGTTTGATTTAACACCTTAAAACCCCGTTTGAAAACCACCCTTTTTCCAGTTTTTTGAATTAAAAACTTTACTTTTGAGCTTTTTCTTGAAAATCGTTCTTCGACAGTTTTATTAACTTGTTTTTCACCTGTTCTACAGGTCCGATTTTATTCGAAATATATTCATATAATTCCTACGATTTTTCTCTTAATTATAGTGTTGAAAAATCGCAGTTTTTGTTTGTTTTTAAGAAAAAGCTTACAAAGAAAGCTCAAAAGAAGAGCTTTTAATGCAAAAAATTGGAAAAAGGGTGGTTTTCAAACGGGGTTTTAAGGTGTTAAATCAAACCTTACATACATTTCATGAAAATGGAGTTGTAGAGCAGCCCTTTGCGAGCCAGAATGCCAATCAAAAAATTTCTAGGACCACTGTTGGCCTTGTTCAACCTTTTTTTGTGAAACAGGTGTTTTTACAATTTTGAGATTTACTCGAAAAGTTACCATTATTTTTTCATGAAATTTTTATTGTAGGTAGGCACCATCAGTGGCCACAATTTAAGCCCTGACACAAGGTTCTACGATAATCACACTCCCTATAATTAAATGTCAAAAAACGGCCATTTTTAATGGTTTTTGAATTTTTCTGCAAAAACCTGTTGACCGATATCAATGGTCCAAAACTCATAATTTTCGTCTTTTTAAGCACTATTATGGAGTATTTTTTGTTTTCCAAAACAAAATTTATTTCGTACCTAAATCGCGAAAAAACGTGTTTTTGCAACTTTTATTAAGATTTTACCACCTGTTGCCCTGGACCAATTTTATCCAAAACACATTCATTGAATTCCTACGATTTTTCTCTTAATTATAGCTTCAAAAAATCGCAGGGTAGATTTATTTCAACTTTTTTGCTATTCTTCCTGGACTAAGTGTAATGTTCACTATTTCCTTATACACCGGCACCCAGTTAGGAGACAGAGTGTTTGGCTTGCTTTGCTTATTGTTGACAATTTGACAAATTTAATCTAATTAATATTGACAATTTTAATCAAATTTTTAAGATTACTACGCTCAAATTTTTAAAATTACTTCGGGAGATAACGGGACATAACGGGACATAACGGGACAATGAGTCATCATTTTTCGTGCATGCAGCCGACGTTCATCGTTTTAATAGACGTTGTCACGTCAAAATAGTAATTGTAACTACTAATTAATAATAAGTTGAAGGTTGAATTGAAAATACGTCCAAATTTGAAGAAATACAATGTATGATCCCGTCAATTTAACGTCTAGTCCTTCACAGCTCTTATCGTAGGAATCCAACTCATAGGTCACAATTCCCTATTATCTATTGTTTTTTAGGCTTCAAATTTTGCCTAGATTATTAACATAGGCCACCAGACCAAGCCAGAACAGGCCCCTACACATTTATACAACAAATTTAGCACAATACAAGAAACACTGATTGCTGTATTTGGTTATGATCTATCTAAACTTTATCCTTTTCGCATATCTCGTAGCTGAAACGTTATTTGCTTTAGTATCGATATCTTATTATTATTATACGATATCTAATTAAACATATGAAATTTAAATTATTTTAAATTATTTTAAAGAATTATGATATGTGTATGTTTCAGCTATTGCCTGTTTTTAAATCACCGAAGGTGGCAACATTAATACGACAATAAATAATCCTAATATCTTTTTTCACGCAAAAATAACTATGATAGCTCTATGATGGTTCGTGTTATCAAAAAGTTACCATTTAAATAAAATTCTTGCACACACTTCCACTATTAAAACTAACAAACACAATTTTTCTCTTTTAGACATTCATGAATAAATTAAAATTAAACAAATGTGACATTCTCAGGTAACACTCTATCTTGTTTTAGCCTCTGTTCGTCGCTTCGTCACTTCACTACTGACTGTGATTTTTTCACGGTTTCTAAAGTTTGTTCTATTCACATTCCTCCTTTAAATTCTTGTGCCTATGTGAACATTGGACTGAACTAATAGCCCAAATCCAGTACAATAGTAAGTATGCATGTTTTGCTGAATCACCTGAATTTACAAATAAAAGTATCCTACAGGTAAGCAATTAATTCCCTTTGTGATTACAAACCCGCATGTGGAATTATTTGTTGTTAATTAAAAGCACAAACGCAGTGCATTTGCTTAACATCTATGTCCATTGGAATTCGATTGTACTTGTAGACTTAAGTAAATTTCATGTTCGTTGATGTTGAAATTGATTGGGGACTTAAACTTGGAATCTACTGTTTAATAGGTCAAAGTATTATCAATTAGGGTTACAGAGAAAGGGATGAGATTTAGCCTATTTTTGTTTTTATTGATCGACACGTGCAGAGAAAATGTGATATCAGTTAATATCCAACACTCCATAAGTTATTTTCTGCATGTGCGATTATCAATTGAAAAAACATACGGAAATGACATGAAGTTTATTGGACCCCTACAGAGTGTAATTATTAAATTTAACCCCCAATGTCTTGAATGACGTCTTTCATTCTAGGCCTGAAGGGCACCCACTCACGTTGTTATGCAGCTCCCTACTGCTGCTATGTCAGTTTGTGACATTTGCAAAAAGGATTATTAGGAAAATATTTTGGATCACTGCGAATTGAATTAATGGAACAAGGAACAGTCGCAGCTGTTGTCAAGCCTCAATGAACTTGGTCATGTCACGTCGAATCCATGAAAATATTTTCCTTGAACGACACTCGGCGAAAAGAGATATCTAGGAAAACGTGATTAAATGACTTTGAAGTGGACCTGAAATGGTTGGGAGTTAACGATTGGACATGGACAGTCTAAGATTGACTGGACTGTAGAGGATGTGGTAAGAAATAAAGGCAGGATTTTAGTAAAAAATCTTCAAATTTTGGAAAAATAGAGTCCTTGAAGCAGTCAAGATAAGTCCAACTGTTCAGTTTCGTAGCAGTATAGTACAGCAGGGACAGTTCATATCTCAAATGGGGACCTGCATTCTCGATCTAAAGCATCTGAATGCTCATTGTAATGCCCGTGCCTGCAAAATTTGGAAGTACCTTAAATAGTGGTTCCTAACGTTGTTCCACTAGCATGCTGCAAGGTTTAGGTGACTTTTTTCAAGTCAAAAGTGGGTTATAATTCCCCCGGCCAAAACATGTCAGCCATCTTACTGAAAAGTTTTTGACCGTCTCATCGAGACGGGATGGCATTGAGGGCATACTGTGATTTGTATTACAGGAATGGGTTGCGATGGCTTCACCCTCACTAGACACAACACCAAGCTAAAAATTTCATTCTGGCAACAAAAGTGGCACTTTGGGCTCGGCATCGTGAGCAACCCAGTGCCAATTTTTACGGTTGTTTTAACAGCGAGCAATGCGCTTTGTCCTTACAACTTCGTAGAGCATCTATTGTGTATTTACTCCTGCAATTACAATGAAGCCGACAGCGACAATTTGCATATAAATATTCTGTCGGCGACGGTGAATTTATTATAGCTTTACCCCCAATCCAAAATTGTGACAGTCATAAGTTGCAAGCTTCTATGACTCGTGATTGCCGTTTGTGACTATTCTTGTGACTATCAGTTATTTTGTTATTCTAAACACTTAAGTCTCGAGTTCAAGTACGAACTGTATAAGTCAAAGAGGGAGTCCTGGAAGACCTTTTGTGAGATTCGTCAAGCTACACTCCAACCTTCTGGAGCGAAGGTGGCTTTCATTCCAAAAAATCATCTGGGGAAAATCTCCTACCACACTTCAAAAGACTTGAGACTATACAGGGTGTATTGCTGAAACTAACAAAATGGCCGGCTGTGGATAGGTTTTGGATATGGGAACAAAACGGATGGGTGGGGAAATCATAAGCGTTTTATATTTTGTGGTTGAGGTTTACATAACACCCTGCATTTTTGTAACTCTATGAGATATATTCTTGATTAAGGTAGCAATCTACGCAGAATGCTCCCGCCTATCTAAGACGGTAAAGGTCAAGACTCCAACCCAACATTGAGATTTACCACACACTTGTTATTGCGCTGTCGCTTGTGACAGCTTTTAGAATACGGGTGTTCTGTCCTTCTATGGCCAACACTCTCACATTTTTCGCTTATTTTTTAGTATATATTTGCCAAATAGTTGTCAGCTATGATTAAAGATAGCTTAGAGCTCGTTTCTCTATTTTTGTTATGCTGCTATTGTTACGACAATAATAATTGTCGGTGTCGGTATCACTGGGAATGCCGACACCGACAATTTCCCCTAAACTGTCTTATTGTTACCGGGAATTAGTGTACGTGACTTATGTGAAAACTCCTCCTCGGTAATTCACCGCTTGCTTAAATTAAAAATTGATGTTACTTTCGTCGACTGCATCGGTCTTCACGGGGCGTTCTGTTGAGTGACAACTCCTCGCCGAAGTACTGGACATTTGTAAGCAGCTATATTTTTTTACAATACTATAAATGGATAATCTCCGATATTCGAAGAACCGAATTATTTCAGAATCTGAATGAGTCTGAACCTTCAATTATCCTGACTTGTCGATTATATTCCTCCTGAGCTTTAAAAGCGGGGCTATATTTAGCATCTGTTTGCTTAGTAAAAGCAATCCCATTTTCAGAACGCCAAAATCCACTCTCTCCATATTTTGCCAAGGCACGTATAATCAATCCATCACTCACCTCACAATACCACTCGAAACAATTCCATCATTTCGAGTATTATGAACAGGAATTTTGGCATTATGAAAAGCAATTAATGTCATGTATAAATAATCCCCGCTTCAACGTCAAACCATCAAAGCTCTCAAGCATCCTTTTTCAATATATGTATATGGATCTGTACCAAACCGACAACAAACGAAAATATTTTCATCGCACTTTGTCAACCCTAATCTGGCATTATCCCCTGGGGTTTATGTAATCTCACAGGCATAATTGTATTCTCCAAAATAACCGATTGTCAAATTACTGCACAGACAACCTGTCAACTTCAATCCATCAACCGAAATGTCAGAGTTGCGTGTTAAAGATCACACGAGGTATTTTACGCACCTTTGACAAAAATGTGTTTATATTTTTTCACTTCTATTTTCGTCAGGGAAAAAATGCCTTAAATTTAAACTTTGGCCACATTAAGGCAATGGCTGTCAATTTAATATAAGTGGACACTACACACGAGTGCATGAACAACCACACCCGCATTTATTGTTGGACTACAATTTTCTGGCAAATTAAAGAGGTAAAGTGACTCCTGCATGGCTCTTGTGGCAGAAGGGGTACTAAGTTCAATTATGGGAAGAAATTAAATTGAAGCCTCTTATTTATTTTGCGGGGTTGGTTTCAGTTTTGTTTAGGGTCGGTTTTGTTGATTATGGAAAATATTTCATTTCAATTTTTTGTTAGGGGATTTATTTTATAAATGGAAGCGATTGTAACTGAGCTCCACTTAATTTGTTTATGACGTCTTATCTAGGGTGTATAGTAAAAGTTATTGGTTTAAGACAACCCATAGATTTTATAAAATGATCTTAAAACAGAGTCCGCTGGAAGGCAACTGTTTCCGCCCTCTGTCCCATGAGGGATTAAAGGAGTATAAAGAAAGAAAGATAGATTTTATAAGAATATTAAATCTGAAAAATCTATGAAAGCGATATATTTATGCTCGAACTTTACCTTCAGTGGTTCAATTTGGAAATAGAAGAGAAGATAACATTCCCATGACCAATGAGTTGGAAGGCACCTTTTCTAAATTGATCCAGTCACATTACAATACTTTTTCGGGCACTATCTTAAGAAAGCATCGTTTGAGAGTAGGTCAAATAAAAGATTTACACATGACCGCCGATTATTGTAAATGGTATTCGCCTACCATGGTAGAATCAAGGAATCGACACATACACAGGTGATATAGAACACGTGATCATTCAATGTTAGATCTTCGATAATGTCACTTCTATAAACACCCAATGGTTTACTTTTTTCTTGAAAGCCATTGTGTTGCCACTTGTTGATTCTCTAATATAGAAAAAGAATTGAAAACATTTTTCAGAGAAGAGAGATTTTTTTTTTGGTATATTATTATTGTGATCTGGCTTCCTACAAAATTTTCTTAATTTTTGCACGATTTTTTAAGTGTCGGATTTTGACAAGTGATGTTTTGTTAGAAAGGTATCGCTGCGCAGAATCCAAAAAAGATCACTTCGTTTAGAACGAGTTTCATTCCATCGAGTTTATTAGATATTAGCAAAACTTATCAATTTAAGGTCTTTCTGACACTTAGCCAAACAAAAAAAACCCAACCGAATGTTATGAAATTTTTTCAGGGCATTTTTGCGTTAATATTCTTCTTTCGGCACCTCAAAAAGTCGATATAGTTTTTGGTTCGCGCGGTATCGTGCAGGTACAAAAGTCACGAACGTAGTTTAAACAAAAAACGGCGAGACAGAATTTTCTAAAAATCTTTGCAGATTATATCTCCGTTAATGCGCTTCGAATGATACCTCAACTAAGTCGATATATTTTTGGGTTCGCGCGATATCGTGAAGGAAAAAATGACCACATACGTACATACACACACGCACACATACTTCTCAAATTTTTTGATTAAAATGCTATTGGGACTTTGAAAAATGAAAATACGTTGAAAATTTCGATTTTCGGACCGATTACAATAACTTTCCTATAAACTAGGAAGTTAAAAATCAAGGTGGCGGTTCCACGATGGCGCCGAATTTTGCATTTGTGCTCCCAAGCCCTCGACATGGGCATCAAATGAAAAGGTATGACCAGTAGAATACAATTAGCTATGTGGCGTCATTCAAAACTCAAAATGGCGGCCAATACAAAATGGCGGATTACGTTTTTCTTAACAACGCGCTCGGTATGGGTATCAAATGAAAAGGTGTGACGATAGAATACTATACTATACAATACCATACTACTATACATACTAGCTGTGTGGTATCCTTCCAAAGCCAAAACGGTGATCAACACAAAATGCCGGTTTACCCCTTTCTTTACAACGCCCTCGGTATGGGTATCAAATGAAAGCGTATAACGAGAATTGTACAGTAAGCTGCTGTGTGATGTCATTTTCAATCTACTATGACAATCACCATAAAATAGCGGAGGACATATAACAGACAAAAAGTAGAATATGAAACATATAGTTTAAAAAAAACTAGGCTTTTACTTTAAAATAAAATAAAAAGTAAAAAATAATTTTGAATGTAAAGTTGTGATTGCTCCAACCAGTATATGGGAGCAACCTATATTTCGTAAAAAGGGTGGGGCACTAGCGAAAGGTTTCAATGTTAATAAAATAAGAATATAGGTAAAGAGTCCCACATTTCGAAAGATAGGTTGTTCCCATATGGTTGGAGCAATCAAAACTTTACATTCAAAATTATTTTTTACTTTTTAATCCATTTTTAGTTTTTTTAACTATATGTTTTTTTGTATAGAGTTTAATGACTTTTTTACGACCTTTTTAATGGCAAAGGCAGTACGGCCAACCTGTGCAAACAAAAGATTGTGCTTAAAAAGATACTTATGTAGTACGGCCAAACAATACGGGCTTTTTTAAAGCGGGTACGGCCTTCAAATCAAATTTTCTCAATGTAGAATATTCATTAATAAAAGAGCTCATAAATTATTTTCTTTCAGATTAGTTCTTATTTTAGGATCCAAAATAAATCCAATAATTCTAGAAATTATTCTCAACTCACGATTCAGAAAATTAAAAGCTCACGTGCACTTTTTTTAAACCTCGTGTGGCCAAAAGTGCGTGGGATCTAAAGCCCATGGGACGACCCTTAAACTACACAGTCTGTACAAAAGCGTGTGTCACGTGGACCAACCATTAAACGATGACAACTATAATATGATGGAAGGAACAAGACGTTAAAAATGTATGCATTGAAAAGGGCGGTGGTCGCAAAACCTGTCTGAATCACGTCGGACAATCTTTCAATTAAAAAAGCTTTAAAGTTCCATTTTATTTGAATTATGGTGAAACCTTATTGATTCAAACAGTAGACATTTTAGTGTAATAAATTTCATAAATAACTGCGAACTTTTAAGGATTTCAACCAAACGAATTTTGCATGACGAATTTTTCCGACTAAGAAGACTTAAAAACTTTAAACGAAATACCAAGACGCTTATTTCTATTTGAAACCTACGAAATTTTGATATATTTCAACAGAATAATCCTGGTTAGAATAGGACAAATAAAAATCAACACTCAAAATAACTTGAAACCAACACAAATTAAGCCCATACACAAAATAATAAAACAAAATCACACATTTAAGCCGTACGATTATAGAACAACCAATACAATCCTTAGTGACAGTCATCGATACTTTTTAAATATTTAAAAAACAATCCTTAATCATGGAACAAGGAACAGGACAAAGCTTCTTCCCTTAAAGCGGCTTACAAAAAAAATAAGGGTGTCACACCACCCCGACATGAAATCTAAGAAGCAAAACCCTTTTTTCCTTTTGTTGTAAAATCAACAGGCTTGTGATATGATTGATTAAGGAAGAACATAGAAAATTGTAAATATAAATCGTTCATGCGTAAAAAGAATGTTTTATATCCTTTTTTGTTATTTTTTGTTTTTTGTCCACAGATTGTTGTATTAGTACACAAAATCCCTTTTAAATATTAACATGCATATTTAAAAAAAAAAAAAAAAAAAACAGAATTTCAATTTACGCGTATTTATAACCCTTTTCAATTTCACAAGTTCGTTTTGAAAATTCCCTTAGGATATTTATCACAATGTCCTTTCAAAAATAAAATTTTTGTTTTAATGTCTGATCCTTTTTAAAAAAAATACCACTCATTCGAAAAGAAACCCAAACAAATATATTTCTCTTCTCAACAAACCCGCGGGTAGCCCAAGGGATATTTAAATAAAAATAAAGGACTAAACTTAAAACAAAAACGATGTATACAAAAATATATGTTTAAGTGTTTACTTACAGCATTGCATGTATTGATGTCAATATTATTTTTAAGGTGCTCTAGAACTTTATCAAGATTTCCAGCTCTGGCCGCACGTAGAAACGATGTGTTTCCATCAGACTGAAAATAAAAAAATATATGAAATTTTTAATTAGTTTATTTTGATAAACAAAACAACAATTATTGATGAAAATATGAAATCTATAAAGAAATACACACATTCATACATATGTATGTAGATATTGGAGTGGAGGAAAAGAATAAAACTAAGGGAAAAAGAAAAATCCCAGTATTGATTTTTTGTTTGCTCCTCTAAAGGAAAAAACAAACTAAAAACAAAAATAATTAAAGCCGGGATATTCCACAAGTTTTTGTTGGTGCAAGGGGATTTTTATTTTTCGTTATTTTGGTAGAGTAGTCGTCGTCAAACTGAGATATAGGTGAGCCGACGAATGACGCAATGTCTATTGTAGTCATAAAAATAGCCATTGGTCGCGTGCTTCCGATAAAACTAATTAACATTCTTATCTATGAAAACAAAAAAGCTGTGCAAAAATATTTTTGGCGAATAACAAAGTCACACTTACATCACGCAAACAATTCAATTGTTTCCAGTTGAAATACTTCATTAAAAATATACAAAAGAAAAATTTACGAAGAACTAAACCCGTATTATTTAAATGCTACCCTATATCGGTATAATGAAGAACTTTACTAACTAAGAACTATTGAACTCCAAACTTACTTCGTAACAAAAAAAAGGCTAGCTTCGTTTCCCCTTGTTCGATATGCTTTGTCTACAATCTTCTTCGTCGAGTCATTTACCGCCCGGCATTTTCAACCATGAGTTATACGACAACGATGACAACGACATACATATACGAACGACACCCACACACCACATGAATGTATTGTACCATAAATTTTGCTACCCCTGTCTCCTCCACCCACCGGCAGACTGCGAAAATCTGCGCATGTCCTTTTAAGCCTCCTGTCTGGGGGGTGTCGACGATATAGCAACATGTATCCGATATCCTTGACGAGCGAAGTTACTAAAAGCATTGGTGCCAAATCTCGTGATGTCATGTTCAAGGAAAAATCGATTTTTCATTTAACACACACACTCTCATACAATTTTATTTCAGAATTTTTAATAATATTTATCACTATTGTAGTGGTACTACCCCCCAAAAAAAACCCAAGAAATATTCATCCTTAACGAAATATCCTAGCTTGTGACAAGCAATTTTATTTTAGTACATTTCGCTAGTAAAGTCCTTGTGCTTATCAATATTTATTTTGCTCCTTGTACAGGGATTATTGCTGCTGGCCCCCAGGACATGAACTTAATTCTGAAAAGCTTTACGCACGGATTATGTTCGTTCGACCGAAATAAGAGCAACGAAATTTGTCATCGACTATCCTTCTTGATAATATTATCACATCCTTAATTTCATGGGTTTGGGCCATGTTATCCCTTATGTTAGCGTTAGCGTTTTCGCTGGGCGTGGTATCATATTTCATACTTTTTCCCGATGTTTTGTGTTCTATTTTTCCAAAAATTGGGAATAACTTATTGACTCCAGATACGACTGGTATGATAAGGAATATATGGATTTAATGTTCAGATTTAGGGATGGTATAATGGTGTTATAAATATTGTATCGATAATAAATGACCGTGGTGTACCTTGTTAATTAGGGCAAGCAGAAATAAATTATGTATTGTTCTTTATCGGGGTGAAATGTCGGCTGTGGCAGGACTGTGGCTAAAATTACCACTTAAGTTTCTTTTTCGGAAACTCTTCTTTCAGAGCTCATCAATTATTTAATGATTATGTACGGGAACAATTCGTGGTATTAGTTACATGGAGTGCAAACAGAAATATGTAATACAAGCAAATAGATCCGTAGTACAGAAAAACGGAGTTTTATATTCAGTCAACCAGTACCGTGGAAAGAGTTAACAGTTCAAAATGAAAAATAGCGCACCATTTGACGTGTTAAGTTACTTTGGTCAGTTTCACATGGGCCAACAGCCAGAGACGCACTTGCATAAGTTTAAATGGTGCACTTGCACCGGGCGCAATTGGACTGGGACGCAATTTTTCCATTGTCTGTCATTGCAATCAAAAAATGAAGAGCCTACTGGCATACTGCAACGGGGGCATAGAACCCGATCGTCAGGCCTAGAACCCATGGAGTCTATACAAGGAGAATAAACTCTTATGACGAAAATAACCGAAAATGGATGAGTAGCAGAAACTAAACTAAACTGGTTCATTTTTGGCCACAGATGTCGCCTAAAGCTGACGTGCCTCACATGAATTTAGCTGAATTTAATCCTTTCCGACGATTTGTTCAAAATTAAGTTAGTCGAAATGGAGCAATGCAAAAAAAAAAATCATGGAAATTAATAAAAATTCACTGAAAAATCCATAAATTGATGAAATACGAATAATTTAGAAACTGGTTTTTCAAGTTAGGCGTAAACATAAAATATCTTAGTAGTTAACGAACTTGGCCATGAACCGGATGAATATAATCTGCCATGTTTTTAGGGGTACATATGATTGTGGCGACCTCATTAATCAAACGAAAATTGACAACATGGAGTTTATACTCCTTGTATAGTCTCCAAGAGTTGAACCCACAACTTTTTTGGAATATGAACGTCGAATATCATACACTCTACCAATTCGACCATCCCCCTTCGAATCTTCCATACGTTTCTCGAGAGGAAAATGTTCCGAATGGTTGCAACTAACAGCAACAATTATATTAAAATCAAAACGCGCGCAACGTTGTTTCATATCAAAAAGTCACATGTCATGGTGAATTTGTATTCGCATAATGAGATAAAGCAAAGCTTGGGCGACGACCTAGCCAATGTCATAACCATCAACAGCTCCGCAGCCTGTTATTGGTTTTGGCTTCCTTGGTCTCCAATTTCTTACACCTAGGGTTCGTAGATCTTTTTCCTACGCTCTCTGTGTATATTTTTTTTTGGCGTCCAATATCTCTGTGTCCTTCTGGTCTTTTGGTCATAATGATTTTTGTTCATGCTATCCAAGCATGCTATGTTGGACGCTAGAAACCTGTTTATGACCTTTTATGAATACAGTCACTAGCTGGAATCCGTTGCACCTTGCTGCACCCGTCGAAATAAAAGAAACGCGGACATCGAAGAAATTCTGTCCACGTAAGCTCCAAGTGACTCAGAAGGAATATTCAGTTGTGACATGAAATATACTTAAACAGGAAACCCCCCCCACCAAAAATAAATTTCAATGATTGAGTATTTGAAAATAGCCTTTTGCCAACAACCAATAGGAACATAATGTTACTTCCAGAAAACATGTCAGATCCACAGTGTTATTCACGCTATATTTGGGAGAGAAGAAGACAGACCGATTGCTTAGAGAGCTTCAGGGTGCCCCTGCACCGGTTTTCATTGGTATTGAAAAAAATTGGTTCGACATAAAGGCCCCGCCATTTTTAAGTTATAAGTTTTGATCGTAAATTCGTCATTCATGATCGATACCGATTTTCATTAGAATCGAAATACAAATGGCGCTTTGTAGCAAATCTTTAACCAAGCTCTGCACGACAGCGTTTTTTTAATGAACCTAAACAGAATAAAATAGTACATCCATCAAAAAGACTATTTTAACCCAAGTGTAATTAGAAACGTCAGAAAAGAGCAAAATTGAATTTGTAAATTACACTATAATACTCTCTGTGGAGCCATGGTCAACTTCAGATTTTTAATTTACCACTCTCGACTTCTGGCAAAATTGCTCACATAACAGTTATTTTCTGGTATCAAACCTGCTATCGGCTAAACTCGAGAACGTCCCAACTTCGATTTCTAAAATTGAATAACACCAATTAAACACTCTCTCTCTCATCGTTCGGTACGATTCCAGTCATCATATCCTCATCGCAATCGTTGGATAATGACATTTTGCCCATGCTAAAGCAAAAGTTAATTGATTGAGTCGAACTGGAGTGATTAAGCCTCTGGACTAGATACCAGAGGGCTCCAGACTTGAAATTTGATTCTGGAAAGCAATTTTTTCCTTAACGAGTCAATTATTGGATATTGACCTGAAAATCTGTTACAAGGTTCGCATCGAATTGATATCAAGCATTTGAATGGCGAACAACCCAAAGTTGATTAGAATTTGATCAGTTTAATTTCACATTTTTTCAACTTGTTTTTCTATTTCTGATAGGAACAAATAAAATTTAAAACAGTTCAATCGGGCGGGACTAACTAAAAATAATACTATATCTGCTTACATGAGCTACCTGCCTGTTCTCTAATTTATATAAAGCATCATTCAAACGAAAATCAGTACAAATTATACGTACAGTATTTTGGGCTAGGAAAGCTTTTACCACCCATCATTGAAATTGATTGATTGAAATTGCGAGAATTAAATTCGTTTGGAATTGATTTATTTCTTCACACTCTTAGATATACAGATCTTTGTATATTGGGAAGTTAATACAAATTTTTCGATACATCACTTTACCGTGTCATAGTTACATACAGCCAATAGTGCTATCATTAACAAAATAACGCTTATACATCCGGTGATTAGATTAGATTAGAGAGCAATTAGACCAAGGAGTCTGGTAGCCAAGATAACTCCCAGATTTCTTACTTTCTTAACCCAGACAAAGGGAAAAAGATTTAAGGAGGCTTAAGGATTAAGTTGAAGTAAGTTTGAGGTCGACCAGGAAGAAACACGGGGTAGGCCAACAGCAAGCTCCCCCACTCATCCTTGAATTTGATCATTGGACGCTGAGATATAAAGTTGCACATCATCAGCGTTCATATGAATCTTAGAATGTTTTACTACCGAAGGAAGATCGACAATAAAAATGCTGAATAAAAGAGGACCCAGAATAGAACCTTGGGGTACGCCAGCATGGAGTGGAGCTATCGAAGAGCTACAACCACCAAGTATAACTTTCTGAGCACGGGGTATAGAAGTCTATAGTTCTATTTTTGCTTTAAACCCAAAAGAAGAAAACAGAGAACAAAAGAGGGTTCTGTAGCTTTCTCACTAGAACTCACAAGCAGGATTGGAGGGCATTGAAACTTCCGAGGAAGCTCGTGTGGCTCTCAAGAGCTGCTGGTAGAAACTGAAGACAATAGTTGTAAAAGAACGTATAACAAAGTGCCTTTGTCAGTTATCTTTAACGTTTTGTGAAACACAAGCTTTGTTTACCTACTGTGCAAATCCAGCGTTGTGTCTTATATTATGGATCTGTTATCACTTAATAACTAAATTAATTAATACATCTCGGTGGCGCTCCCTGGGACATGGCACCCATGGGTTCGCGCTCCTCCCAAAGCCGGTACTGCATGTTCGTAACCGTACTGAAATCTGGGTCAGTCGACTTTCAAGTTAGTATATTGCCAAATCATAGCTTCGTTTACATAAAAATGAAATGTCATCAGCTGAACAGAGTTCGGAGTGACGCCGTGTATGATTTTATTTGACATAACTAATCATTTAGACTCTTTGCCTCCTCCTCCAAGTTGTTTCACTTGCCTTTTCCCCTTAAAATGGACACACAACTACCAAAAAGTGAGCGTTCACTCAACAAGAATTTCATTTCGCTAAAATTGGGCGTGTGACTTCCAGAAGTTCTATATTTTAAGGGCCTTTTCGCGGATCAGTGTTAGTTGCCTCGTACGCTGCAGCATTCGCCGAGTCACGAGCTGGTTACTTTTTGGAGATCGCATAACCACGTAAACAATTTTGTGTAGGATTTAGCCATATCTTAACGCCTCCATTTATACACAGGTCGCCGGCAGGCCCTGGCTTGAATGTTTTCGTTTTCGCCTTGAGGCCAAGTATCACCACACACTCACCGACCGGCAACTGTATATGGCCTGAAGTCCAAGAAAACTGACAAAAAATTTTATGAGTTTGGACCTGATGATCTGAACTTCTATTCACTCTCAAGCCGTGAATAAAACATGGCACGAGCTAGGCGCGAAAACCATACAAACTCGCGTTCGCGCTTGTTCGCGGATGCTCACGGCGTGAGGCTGGAACCGCCTTGAAGTTTTCGTTCAGGGCCATAAACATTTTTCCACTTGAATTAACAACCCCCTTTGCTGAGTTGCCGTCTTCACCTGTGTGTCTGTAAGGTATCATGGCTTTTCCCAGTTTTCTCGCAATTTTTCACTGTTTCTTGAGAAAAATATTTGCCGAGACTCACTCTTTCCCCCACGTGAGATTGGGTGAGATTTAGCTCGACCTCCTCCCTCCCCTAAACCCCTCACGCAATTAATGGATAATCTTAACCAAATCAAAACTGTGTGGTGGAACTAATGCACCATTAAAAGAATAAAGAATATTATACCAACGCTGCTGGTTTCTTGTATTGTAGTGTATCGCAATAGGCTATTATCTAGTTAGGTTTGTTGGATTTTTATTGCACCGGTCTCAGGACTCAGGGTATATATACGTACATACATATCGTCGCTTATCCAGAATAGTGTCACAACTCAAAAACAATGAATTTTACAGGGGAGCCATTTGAAAGTTTTTAGTTTCATACAAGCCCATGTTATGATCTTGGATTCCAGCGGGTTTCCAGCGGTCATTTTTAGAAGTATTAATATGGATTTTTGCTACATAAAAATATGCATATTTAGCTATACATTCATAAAATAAACTCGAAATTGGAAATTTTTGAGTTGTAGCACTATTCTGGATAAGCGACGATATGTGTACTACCTGATACTACTCTTGGCAGTTTAAAGGTTATAAATATTCTCTTAGGATTGAATAATAATATATCCAATTTCTTAGCAGTTTACCTCGTGGTTTGTTAATATTATTACCTTCAATACCACCTAAAGCTATCTTCCAATTTTCATAAAAGAGAACTCAATTAAAAGTTTATTGTTATCACTAATTAAAATCATTGCATAAAATCCTTTTATCATTTTATGCTAATAATAAAAAATGTAATGGTTTGTCGTATTTGTCGAAATATATCTAGGAATTAAGACTACATTTCTTTCCTAATATTCCTCAACAAGAGTAGTAACCGCCCGCTGATATGGTTAATTAAATGAGAAAAGGATCTCCAGGAACATGTTCCAGGTTTATAGTAATAGACATTAATGAAGTTACAACCTGTATCAAAGCGTTTCCATACATATAAACAGAAGTCTGTTCTTTAATACAAACGAAATCGTTTTTAATTTCTTTTGACTGCAGCCATTCAAAAAGAGCCTTGAGCAATCGGTATCCAATTTGGCCCTATATTTACCCTGATTATCCTTGGTAACTCTGAAAAATTAGCATAAGAACATAGTTGTGTTAGTAATTTAAAAACATCGCTCAATATTTAAGTCTCCCCCACCCTTTTTAACGTCATTAACATAAAAAAATGCATGATTTCCCTTTCACCCTCAAAAAAACAAATATACATAGTTACATAATCACACAAAAATTTTTACTCCTCGCCATAAAGGCACCACAAAAACAAAGCCATGACTTTCACATCAAGGATTTTGTATACCTTAGTTGCCGGCAATAATCTGCAGGATTGAGCACGTGATTAACTCCAGAAGAACAAAGTTTACTCACTTCTTTTACAGCCTAGCTGTGTGCAGGCTTTAGGCATATTAAACCCGGGAAAACAGCGACGTGTCTAAGGACTCAAATTACCACACACAAAATACGAAAAGGAAAAATGTTTTGTAGCCTGAGAGGAAAAGGCATGTCCTTGGCAGGATATTTTTTAATGTTAATCTTCATAATAAATCAGAATTATGAGTAAAAAGGTTTTCCTTTGTTTATAAGGATAATAATGAGAGCGCATGAAGATCCTACTCTACTGCAGCAGTAAAAAGGGCAATTTTTTGAAAAGATTTCCGTTTTCCTTTAAATTTTGTGATGATGGGCTCTAAGGATAAGAGAATGAATTATGTAATTGAAAAAAATAATCAAATGAATTTCCCAGGAATTTCGTTCTTATTCTAATCCAAGAAAGGGAATTTCGGTGGTAGCAAAACCAAGCAATATTCGTGCTAGAACAACTTTAGTGGCATTACGTCAAACGCTGAGTTATTTCGAAATAAAATCTGGAATCCTAAGTGAGATGTTTTGCATTCTCTGGAGGTTTCACATTTCTAGAATTTAGGAATGGACATGTACAACCTTTTTTTGCTTAAAGCACAAAAGCAGGAAATTTACAAATGTAAATAATATATTAAATAAATTCTAGTTAGAAATAACAAACGAAGATTAATTTGCCAAGCAACATTTAGTTTACTGGGTTAACTAACACCTTGTTGCTAATAGGTTTTTTATGTGCAAGTCTAATCTGTAACAGGTGCAACGCTTAGCTATAAAATCAGCTCAAGGTAAAAAATAGCTTTAGTTTATTGCTAGAATTTGTTCCAAAGGACATAGAACAACTTTAATGTTCTAGTGGTAATGTTGAAGCAGCTAGCAGAACATTACAGTTTTATGTTGCAGGAATGACATCATCATTGCTGTAAGAGAGAGTTAGTTTCTTTGCACCACGCTAAGGAGGTTTTCGAGGACCCAGCGCAAAAGAAGATGTATTCAAAACGAGCTCTAAAAATAAGGAAATTGTAAATTACGGTCGGGGCGGAGTTCAACGATGTCTTAGCAATATGGACAGAAAAAGCTTAGCTCAGTCCCCATAAAGTTGAAAGTAATAAAATAAAAAAACAGAACGTGTTTTGGGAAACTAAGTAAAACTGCGTCTACATTGAAGTTTTCAAGAACAGGTAGGAAAACAGACATCTTAGTTTTAAAAAAAAAAACACGGTTTAGTTTCTTATTCATGTCTTCTTCTTCTTCTTCTTTAAACTCCTTTAATCCCTCATGGGACATAGGGCGGAAACAGTTGCCCTCCTGCGGACTCTGTTTTGCGCGACAGCTCTTAGCTCCGACCAGGATCTCCCAGTTGTTGCGGCTTCTGCTAGTAGGGTTCTCCTCCACGTTGTTCTAGGTCGTCCTACTCGACGAGATGCTTGCGGATTCCAGTCAAGGGCCTGTTTGGCTAGATTTTCGTTTTCGCGTCGCAAGGTGTGGCCAACCCAATTCCATTTCCTTCGCCTGATTTGGTCGTCTATCCTTTCTTGGCCGGCACGACGCCATAGTTCTTCGTTTGAAATTCTATCTTGCCAGCGGATTTTTAGGATACGACGAAGGCATCTGTTGATGAAGACTTGTAGGCGCCCTGTGATGAATTGGATGACTTTCCATGTTTCGCAACCGTACAAAAGAACTGCCTTAACGTTGGAGTTGAACAGCCGCAATTTGGTGTTAGTGGAGATCACCGTTGATCTCCATATGCGGGACAGGCATGCATATGCGCCTCGTGCTTTATTTATTCTGGAACTTACGTCTTCTTCTGCCCCACCATTTTCGGTAATAATGCTACCGAGGTAGCAGAATTTATTTACCAGTTCCACGTCACGGTTATTCAGCGCTGTCCGTTCAATGGTGTTTGCATTTATCCGCATTTCTTTAGTTTTAGTCGGATTTAGCCTTAAGCCTGCTGGACTACTTTCTGTTGCCAAATTGTTTAACATGTTTTTGAGGTCCTGGTGTCTGCGGGCCAGCAAACAGATATCATCGGCGTAGTCGACATCCTTAAGGCGGTCTACCAAACCTAATTGTATGCCGCCTGTTCTATTATCTAGAGCGCCGACAAGGATGTCATTTATTACTATAAGAAATAGTAATGGCCAAAGCAAGCATCCTTGTCGTACTCCTGAGCTCACCTCGAAGCTGTCGGATAATTTTCCATTATGGAGAACTCTGCATTTGGAATTGTTATATAGGGCTTTTATCAATTTTATTATTTTATCAGGCAGTCCACGTCGCCGTAGTGCCTGCCAAATGAAGCTCCTATTAACCGAGTCGAACGCTTTCTCATAGTCTACGAAAGCAAGGTAAAGGGGGGATCGGAATTCAGTAGACTGCTCCACTATTATTCTCAAGGTGTTAATATGATCAATACAGGAGGGCCCTTCCTGAATCCGGCCTGCTGCCTCCTAAGCGTTCGGTCAACTGCCTCACTTATCCTAGATAGTAATATATGGGACAAAATTTTGCCTACTGTAGATAGTAAACAGATGCCTCTCCAGCTCTCGCATATTGTTAGGTCCCCCTTTTGTGGTATTTTGACTATGATACCTTCCGTCCAATCCTCCGGAAAGATACAGGTGTTCCATGCTATATCTAGGATTGGCTGAAGCGCATCTGCTATGAGGCTTGAGTCGGCTTTCAACAATTCTGGCGGGATGCCATCTTTCCCAGCTGCTTACCATTGGCCATCGCATGAATTGCGGTTACTATTTCTGTCTTATTCATTTAATGACCGTAAAAAAGGTAACTTTAAAAATTCTGATGTCTACAATGATAATTGCAAAGTCCTACGGAAAGATCTCATTTGTTGATTGAATTGGACATGAGTTCACGATCGTGCAGACAAGGTCTCTTACATTATCAAAGCCGTAGGAGTGACGCATAGCACCATCGTCAGCAAAGCTGTGAAGTGAGTTGGGGGAATTTTTAGCAGGTCATTTATAAAAACTAAGACCTAGAATGGAGCCCTGGGGGCCCAGTAAGGGAATGGCCAGAAAAAATCTACATACTCTTTTTCTTTAGAACAGACTCAACACCAATAACTTTAAGTTTAGCCAACAGAGCAGGCTGTCATATAGTCCATAGGTTTTCTTCCGGAATTTTTTAGGTTAAAATCGCTATCTTTTTTAGATTGTCTTTCCTATATCACTATATTTTTTGTTTCCTGTTGGCAATCAACGCAAAAAATACATGGGGCCATTGTAGTTTGATTTATTCATAAGCCAGGGCGTTCGGATTACACCTTGGGTAAATCTTTCAGGGCGATAAGTCTCTCGTCTTTTGCCTTGAGGACAATGGAGAAAGTTGTCGACATGGCGATAAGGGAAACTTAGCTTTAGTTTGGTAGCACAGAACGACGGTTAAGGATTTCATAACCAATTTAAGCAAAATTCAAAGAATGGCCTGCTTCTTTATCACTGGGCCATCCGCACTTCCCCGATGGCAGCGCTGGAGATTCTCCTCAATCTGGTCCCCCCCCACCTTGAGGTAGAGAAGTCCACAATAACGCACAAGTCCATAACAACGCGGCGCTGCGGCTGAAAGCGAATGGTCACTTGGGCGCTGGTCTTGGTCGGGGTCATTCTGTAGTAACCAAGATCATAGAAGAGATTCCGAAAGCGGGGATCATATCAACGGAGGATCTACAAAATATTCGAGTTACTAGAAGAAAAGTGTTTTTTGCTCCTAACCATTGTTTTTCCTATATTTTCTGAAGTGCGTACAAATGAATTTCGCTGTAGTTTTTCTATTTTTTATTGAATAAAAGTAAAATAAATTTTGTGTTGAAATAAATAAAATATCATATTGGTTTTTTTATAATAAAGTTATTTCTCATCTTCAAAAAGTTCACTAAAAACTCGAGGACGGTGAGAACATGAAAATATGGGTGCGTACAAACGAATTGCGATCACTGTACCCAATGTTTTCTTGAGAAAAAAACAAAATTTGGCCTTACAGCTTTTAAGAGGTAAATGATGGCCGTAGAGTTTATAACAATTTTAACGGGAGCACATACGGGCCTACGACGGCCAAACTTTTCAAAAAGAATTAAATAGCGGTACACACGGGCATACGACGGTAAATTTGAGCCAAAAAAAAAGAATCTGCACCAATTTATTGTTGAGTGCGGTTTGTGGAAACTTGATCATTATCGTTATGTACAATCGGCCTTTCGATTATCTTACTTAAAGGCTATCAATACATAAGAAAACCAGGTTCGCCAGTCGTCGATTTGTGAAGGCGATTTTTTCAATAAATATAAGGCCGTATAGTCCGACAAACATCCTTCTGATGCCCGGCACATGTCCTACGACTATGTTTCAAACCCGGCCGGTGTTCGCCCGTTGTAAGACCATATTTTATTCTTTAGTATCATTTTTAACTGTACACCCAATACTATTTCAGATAACATCATCTCCATATTTCATTTCCCCCAAAGCGATAAATTTCATTTTGAGATTTTGTTTAAATAATATCCAATTTTTTTCACTTTAGGCTTTATTACAATATGTTATTCTCCTAAAGATATTAAAAATTATTTTCGAGTAATTTAACGAGTATTACGACTTCTCAGACATGCCTATAAACTTTATTTCCGTGATTGCACTTTACTACAATCTAACTACAAACTTTTTTCTTACTATTAAAGTTTACGAAAATAAACCTTATCAGATTTCATGACTATCTTTCAATAAAACCTCCCTTTTCATTATCCTTTAAATTACATGCATTCATTAATTGCTTTACATAATAAAACAAAAAAAAAGCAAAGACCGACAAAAATCCGTAAACTTCATGACTGCAAACAATAAAAACTACTTTTTACCATCTTGTAAAAAACAAAAACGCAAACCAGTACCGGAACCTGCGAAAAAAAGGACATACTTGTATAATACTTGGCAATAATGTGGCAACATTGCCACACCCTGTGCAGGATCATACGAAATTTTTTTTTATTTTACCTTCCGTTTTGATTACAACTACACATTCACTTTCTATTTAGTAGGTATTGGTACAAGGACCTTTTGAATGATGTATATATATACATATATATGTGGTATCGATCGACCTACTACCAAGTCAGCCGGCTTCCTTCGTCCTTTTATGTCAAAGAATGAATAATTGTTTGAAGGAAGAAAAAAAAAATATGAGAAAAAAAAAGAAAATATATTGAAGAACTTGGAGAGAGATGACCAAATCAATTCTTCTACACCCCCCTGGTGTGTGTGCAATAAAAATCCTTCGAGCATAAAATGTTTGAAGTTGAGAATATAAAAATCACCCTATCTAGATGGGTATAAAATCACCCTCTGTGTGTATGTTGGCTTAAAAGTTCTTCCTGGTTAAATGTCTCGTTTTTTTGTTGAGCCTTTTAAAATGCAGGACATGATACTGTAAGTTTGTGTCGAAAGGACTAAAAAGGTCTAAAAGTAAGATTTGATGTTAAAAAAAATTAAGGGTAGGTGATTTTAGTCGGGGTAAAAAACCCCGTATAAACACCATATTATAAAAATAATTTTGTTTTTTGTCTAAAAGGGTTTATTTGCAATTTTTTTGTTGTTATTTAAATAATCCCAAGGGTTTGCAATTACATAAAAAAAATACACGGGCATCGTTTAAGGATTTAAATTACAGCTGCAGGACAGGCTAGGCCAGCCATTTTGGTATCCTGCAGAGTAATCGATTTCACTGCGGCGAAAATCCCGGCATCGTATTTTACTCGGTGTAAAAGAAGGAAGCCAGAATTTTATTTTGTGTTTCGTGTTAGAGAAAAATTTTGTGCAAATATTATTTTTGTAAATTTTTTGAAATATAATTTTGTTAACTAAAAATTATATTTGCATATACGACTACAACAAAAATTTATTTTAAAATAAAAATCAATAAGCAAAATGGAGGTTGGAACGAAAAAATTTTTTTTTTCAATCACACTACAAAGGGCCACCACCACAAGGTTCAGGTGAAATCACCTTAAAATTCCTTTCTAATAATTATTTTTACCTGTGTTCCATTCTCAGTGACCATTTCAAGGTCGTTATGCTATTCCATATAATATATTCTAAAAAAGCTTTTTTTCTTTTTATAAAATTACTATCAAAAGCCAAAATCAAAAATTTCTTATTTATTATTAAGAAAAAACAAAATCGCGTGAAAAATATTTTTTGTAATTTAAATTTTTGCTTGTATTTTTATTATATGCAAAACAAGTGTTCTTTTTTTTAGAAGTAGCTTTATTTAGTATTTAGTAAATCATTATCGTTTTAAAATCACTTCACTACACTTTTTTTATAAGAAGATTATTCGCAAAAAGGTGTGAATAAAATTGTTAACTATATTTATTAATAATAAAACACCTATGAAAGTGTCCTTTTTGTCGTTTCGTTTATATAGAAAAAGGATTTTATTATATAACCGAAATTTCCTTTTGATATAATTGAGGATTCCTTTTTTTTTATTTATTTTATTTTTAATTTTATTTTTTCATTTATTTTTTTATTTTATTTTTTTGTTGTATTACTTCTGATCGCTATAAGAGAGAACCGAAGACTGTGCTAGGTTTGAAAATCGAATTTTCGATATGTCCCTTTAGAAATGGAAGGATCTCTCTTACCACAGCGAAATTCTCCTTTTTCCATGACATCCACCTTACAGGATTATAGCACGCACGCGCAAATTAGCAACATGAAAGGCAGCAAGTGCAACTCACCCCTAAATAGCACGTGCTTTATGCTACTGTGCCAATATATGTATGTATGTATGTTATATCCACCACCCCCGAAGTAGGATTATATTGCCAAAAAGGAGGGGAATTGTGACAAAAGCGAACACCAATATTATTAACAGGACGATATTCACCCCTTTTGCCGGTCTGGTTCGTTCGTCTCCATAGTCTTTCACTGTGTAATTCTGCAGTAAAAATGAAGCAATTTTGAATTAGTATGCACGGCACGTGACATTATCCATTAAATGAGCTCACGATTCTGGGTGGTGTTAAAAAAAATACAGGGTATTTATAGATATAAATATATGTACATACATACGTTATGTTGCACCCCTGAACATATGGTCTTAAGCCCTCCAATAAGTCTTTGATATTTTGCTTGCCTTATTGCAGGTGTTTTTTTTTTCACCTTAAGCATATAGTAGTACTGAACTTTCAGGGGCAAAGCGATTAAGATCTTGATATTCACCTCATAAAGTATTTGATTTTATACATTTATACCTTTCTACCCTTTTGGGTGCAGGTTGAGGGTGAAACTTGAGCGATTAAAACATTGAAACCCTTCTTTTGTAGTGTTTTGATTTATAAAAGTCATTTCACTTTTGTCTATCGATTTTAGATTTATGTAAATGTAAGTGTATTGGTGTATTCAATTCAGAAAAAATAAAAATAATCTTTAGAGTATTAAAAAGCAACAATTTAAGCCTGTTTAACAATGTAAAATAATTCTGGGAATTTGTAAAGAATTTTTAATAGAATTTACCCCATAAAAAATCTACACCAACACTTGTAAACAGTACTTGGTCAAAAATAATTGATTTTTATTCCTCAGTGTACATATTACGAAATTTTCAAAGCGAAGCTTAGGAGTGTACTCACAAGGACTTAGGCACATAGAGAGGATCATTTGGAATTACATGCAGTTCAAAGAGGCTTAAGACAGAGGAGAATATTCAGGTTTTCTAGAAGACCTAACCCCAACAAAGTAGAGCTATTTTTTTTTTTTTTGAATCCCTATGACTCAAGAAAATACTTAGACACCACCGGAACCTTCGAGAAGATTCTTACAAGACCTCAGATACCTTCCACCTGACACCATATATAGATACCTACGTAATATAAGCACTGAACAACAAGCAACTTCCATGTGTGTTTTTTTCCACTTCCACCATGTTTGTTCGCGCACTCTTCGTACACTCTCATATAGGGCCCTATTATTTACCTTTTTCTTTAAGCTAAGCCTAACACTGAGCCTAGTTGCAAAACTCATGGGATTATGCAAGAATGAGACTATGAAATCATGTCAACTTTTTTAGCTCTAAAAATAGAATTCTTTGTAAAATAATTGCCTCAGGGTCAACAAAAATGATAAATTTTAACATATTAGTTTGTGTCTCTTTGAAAAGGCCGTAGTTGTGATGTTAAGTCTTCTAGTGCAGGTGCTAGGGTAAGTGTAGGGTTTTACATGTTATTGAGGGGACTGTACGAAAAGGATGACGTCAAACTAAAGTCAACATTAGTGTTTATGAATAAAAGGTTACTTATGGTACTCTGTCAAAACAAATACTGGTGGTATGCAGTGCAGTTTTTACCTACTTCAAATCAATATATGGCAAGAAGCATGAGCTTATATACATGCAGGGGGACCTCGGTAGCTTAGGGAGTAAGGCGTCTGCCTACAGGAGAAAGTGGATTTAGTGGGGCCTACTACCAGGGAATTTATTCGGTGTACACTTGTGTTCAGCCGAATTTTGACCTTGAAAATAGGGCCCTGCTGAACCATTTCAAACTAACTAAAGAGATCGAGGTCTGGAAATCCGAGAATCATCGAGTTCAGTGACGACTGCCCAGTGAACAATACTCCTGAGGTGCAAGCAAACCCTCTTCTCATTACGAAAACTAATCTCTTGCCTAATATTTCACCATCTAACCAATAAGAAGTCGTCTGAAGTGGATGGTGTTCCAAACATCGTTTTAAAACATTTGCCCCTGGTGGGGCTATAGACACATACACCACTCTGTTGAACAATGCGTTAAGCCCCCCCCCCCCACTTTCCAGGACACTGGAAGACGGCAATGGTGTACCCAAAACCCAAGAAAGGTAAAGATAAAAGTAACCCTGTTATTTTCGGTCAATAAGTCTGCTTCCGAAGATCAGAAAGGTTTTTGAATCAGTAATTAATAGATCATTGTCCAAATGGGTTGAGGAAAATAATATAATTCCCGATAACCAATCCGGTTTCAGGGCGGGACTGACACTATTCATGCCGCGTCGAAATTGGTATCAGACGTATCCTGGAACTTAATGAAAGCCCAGTGTGCCGGTGCATGCTTGATCGACTATGAGAAGGCGTTCGATACAGTGTGGATCGAGGGCCTGATCTCCAAATTAGTCAGATACAGGATGACCAGACCTCTGTTATAAATGATCTATAATATGATTTCCAAGAAGAAGTTCATCGTTAAAAGTGGGAACTTCACATCAGGGAAGGTATTTGATATTAAAAACGGTTTGGAACAGGGCGCAGTGAATTCGCCGCTCTTGTTTAATATCTTTACGAGTGACCTAATAAGTTCACTCCACTCCACACTAGCGTATGCGGATGACCTGATTGTGTACAGAAAGGGGCCGAAGATTGGAGTGATTCAGACTCTCCTGCAAGGTGACTTCGGAACAATAGAACGCTATAGTGATGATTGAAAGTTGAAGATCAATTTTGGTAAATGCGAAACGATCCTTTTCCGGACTCTTCTAATCAGAACTTCTTGCGATGTCCAGAGGAGCTGGAAAAACTTTTGAATTACGAACTACGCTGGACAAGCGTTAGAACATAAATCAGAATATCTTGGGGTTTGGCTGGATCAGCACTTGAATTTCAATAGAAATGTAAGTGCTGCACTCATGGGCGGCGCTTTCATAGGTGCGAATGGTGCACCTGCACCGAGCGCAATTGGATGTGAGCTCAATTTCAGAAATTAGGATTTAAAAACAAATTAAAACTTTGCCTGGTGCCATAAAATCCGAACGAACGAACGACCAGTTTTATTTATTGACTCCACCAGAGAGTGTAAAATTAGCTTCGTTCGCCATCAAAATTTTGTCCCAAAAATCAGACTCGATCATTCATTCGCGACAGCGTTTCTTTCGGTGTGTATTGAATTATAACTAAAATGGTACTGCATGACGTTCGGAATGGCCTAGATTTGTCTAAATC
This sequence comes from Thereva unica, assembly GCA_949987705.1. NCBI lineage: Eukaryota > Metazoa > Arthropoda > Insecta > Diptera > Therevidae > Thereva > Thereva unica. The sequence continues at coordinate 147,726,741 of OX465282.1, forward strand.
GGCTAAACACTGTCAGAGTAATTCTAAGTTGAAATACCGATGGTCTAGATGGCGCAACCTGTTGAAGTTAAAGAAAGTCACTTAAATAGTCAAAATATTTCCCCAGCTACAAATGATCCAAGTTTTCAAAAACGTTATTCTGAAACGGTCTCATTAGGATTAGAACAAAAACGGCTTAGAAATAAATTTATTAAGTTTGAATTTAGATTAGCCGATTTCATGGAAAATAACAAATGATGTATTTCATCATCATACATCATTTGTTATTTTGTAATAAATGAAGTATTAAAAAATGTCCGAAAAAAATTAAAATGTAGAATTCCTCATTAAAATTAAAAGAAAATTCAATTCAAGGTATTACCGTACATCATAGAACAATTATGAATTAGTTGATGGATTATTGGCTTATTAAATTTCAAAAAATTCCATCTGTTGTAATCTTTTTTATTTCTTTTTCCATTGCCCTTTACCGCAATCAAAAAATTAACAGCTGATGGGGCGCAATATGACATACTGCACCAGGCACAAGAAACTAAGCGCCATTTCTTGCCGGGCCCGGGGCTAAAATATGGCCTAAAGTATAACGGAACAGGTCTTAGACTAGGTATACGGAATCGGTACTCGATTCTTTTGTCATATGAGAAATTGGCTTTCGATTCTACTCATGGCAGAACTCGATACTTTTGACCGTGTCCTTTTACTAACAAGATTGCTTATAGGGTAGAATCAAGCACAGACTACAATTTATATTTAAGCTATCCGCAAGTTTATCTTAGTCGCGGGTATTTTCCATATAAACGCTTTACACATATGTGTATTTTTCTGCCTCAAATTAAAGAGAGTTTAAGCCCGTTTACATTCAAAACGCAAAGTGGAAACGCAAATTGGAATTGATTTATCGTATAAAAGAGAGGAGAGCATACAAATGCATGATAAAACATCTCCAATTTGCGTTTCCACTTTGTGTTTGGGATGTAAACGGGAGAAACTGAACAGAACAGATCGCTTCAATCAAAGTATGCACCAATTTTGTCGGATCGGTTTGGATACTCTGGATATGTACAAGTCTTTTAATAATGTTTGACACCCTACTTTGTTAGCTAAACTAACTCCTATTGGTATTGACTCAGTTTTCATGAACTGGATCGAGATATTTCTTTCCGTCCATCGGAATATTCGATGGCGTCAAATCTCAACCCCACATCATCTCTGCCGGTGTCCTTGGGATGACATTTATCACGCGCTCTTTTTCTTATATTCTCAAATGACTCACTCTCTGTTCTTCCAACCTACTTCGCTGAAGACGGTACTCTACGTTACTTAAACCCACCCGCTCGATAATGCAAGACAACAACGTGATAACTCTTGGCTGGACGATCGCGGACTTATGTCCAACTCTATCATTGAGAGATATTGAACTCATTCCCGTTTGAACCGGCAGAATGATGCCGAATTCAATGTCTCCAAAAGGAAGTACTGTATCATTACTAATATACAATGTACCGTACTTCTTTCTGTCTCAGTGAACAGTGTGAATCTAACAGCTGACCCAACTCTTAACATCTCAGGTTAAATTTATCTTAGGATCTGCGATTGAATGAGCACATATTTGAAATCGCCCAACAAATATTTTAATACCTAGAATTTTTAGTAAATGCAAAATCTTCCTTCTTCCCCCAGCAGACAGGGCTACAATGTACAAGTCATATACTCGGCCAACATTCAGGAGTTCAAACGCAGTTTCAGGGTTTATCGCCACATCCTTGAACACCATCTTGACCCCAAGTAAGCTGAAACCTCTTCCATCCTTCGAACTAAACTTTGCTACAAAACATTGCACCATGACTTAACAAACCACAGGACGGACCAAAAGCTGATTCCTGAGCTTAAAGCTACCACATCGCAAAACCTATTAACATCTAGCATTGTATTTACAGAAAACATCAAAAATTTGACCTTTGGATTAGCGTCGTAAAAAATCCCATTGTGTTTGGTCCATTAGAAATCCTATTTCTGAATTGAAAAAAAATGAGGTTTTGCAAATAGGCATAAAAAACAACTTCAAACAATCCCCATGACGACTACGGAAAATCCCAAGACAAAGTATTCAACTTTAATTCAGATGGCTTATCCCAAAAAATCTTACCTCGTAATCCTTTAAGCAAAAACAACTTTTCCACTATATTTAAAAGGAAGAAACTTTTTGCATTAAGATAAATGACCCACAGCAATGTCAAAAAGTAAATAGGCGCCAGAAAGCAAATTTCCTTCTGAGGACAAAAAACCCCATCAAAACTAGAACAAAAAGAAAAACACGAAATGTCACATCCCTTTTTTTTACATCCTCAACAGATCCTTGAAGCTACATGGTCTGTGTAACAAATCGATAAACGCAAAGTGGTAAGATTTTTCAGCTGTTATCTTTCTGGATGTTATCTAAACACTTATTATGTAATTCTAAAAGAGCCTTCAGAAAACGCAAGAAAAAAAATACTGAAAGGATTATGTAAGCAGGTCCTTCCGCTTATGCTATCAAGATTGCGGTAACCTTTTTCCTGCGTTTAAGAAAGGTTGAGTGGGTAAAGCGTACTTTGCTTGTAAGAGTGCGGAAGCAAGACCCCTTTTAAGCCTCAAGGGGCTGCAAATTGTGAAAATATGTTTCAATTTTTATTTTTATCAAAAATGCGTTCTTCGGGTCGCTACACGACGGATGAGATAAAAAATTGTATGAAAAATGTTATTCGTGTTTCAGGATGTGGATTGAATTAAAATCTACCTTAAATTTACAACGTACTTCAACTACACCAATAAAAATAAATTTAAAGCCAAATAGAATTTTTGTATGTGTTTGTGTGATATGTCCGTAATACAATTTTTGAAGCGAGCTTTTGACATGATTTTCACGTTCGTTTTTAATATCAAAAGAGGAGGAATCATCGCTCACTGAGACAATATTTTGGATTAGGAAGATTGGCAGAGGACATCATGGGAAGACAAAGGGAAACCCAAAGGAAACAGGAAATCATTCGATTATACTTGAATATACTTGAGTACACTTGGATAGAGTTGATGAGTTCTCTATACGTGCTTTGAATGAAAAATATTGCTGACAGAAATTCGATCTTAAGGCTATCAAAGAAATTTATTTTTAGGCCTAACAATGCTAATACTGTAGAATTCGGCACGTTTGGATCCTTTGAGGCAGGTTATAAGTAACTTAGTAGGAAAATTGGAAGTAATGTGTGGTTGATTGCTGATAGTCCAAGTGAATTGGGTTTTAAAAATAACCTTTCGATGTAACAAAGAAATCATTTGCTTTGCATTTCTGAAAGCATTTCGTTTTCCAAACGCAATAAGCAGAAATACTTTGCTTTAAAATTATTGTTGTTCGTACGTACCATAAATGTCAACCTTGTTAACTCCGCATAAAATCCAAGATTTGGGGTAATTTGATAACTATATAAAATCTCGCCCACTACTGGGTTAAAGAAAGCGTTTTTAACGAAATAAATATCTCAGCTGAAAAAAATCAGAGTGCTGCTAAAGAGAGCGCTGTCAATATGCTCCTAAAGGAGCAAATTTGGAGCTTTAAGAAATTATATAGAACGACGAAAACGGGCAATTATCTTGGTTGCTATAAAGGACGACTATAGCGTGCTCAATAGACCGACTCTCGTCCGATTACGGAGGCCAAGCCAAAACCAAGGACGTCGCTAATAGTTAGTTGGGGACCGCTTTGATAAAACAGCCCTCGCTTTTGGAAAGGAAAAGACAGTTGCAATAGATGAACAAAAATAAAAGCTTGTCGATGCAGGAGTTTATTCACATATCCACAGGCCATCATGAATTTGTACTTAAAAGCTTTTTTCTACTGCTTCTTAAACGCTGCATTAAAAGCAATTCTCCCGTATACGCCCAGCTGGAAATGGAGTGCTCCAATAGCAATGTTTGAGCACTCCACGCCTATGGATATGCGAATAAACTCTGGATGTCGGAAAACTTTTATTTTTATTCGCCTTTTGCAATTGTTTTTTCGTCAAGCGTTAGTGTCGATTTTGCGAGCAGTACCCGTGCTGGCCACGGTCCAATGCTGCTTAACATTTGTAATCGAACGAGAACCGGTCTACTAAGTATGCTAGTGCCAAGACTTATGATCATTAAGATAATTTCCAGTTTTGCTCGTTCTATAAAACTTCTGAAAACTCCAGCAATACTTCCTTGGGAGCATAATTTGCAGCGCTCAAAATAAGCGCCCACAAACAGCGCTCACAATTTTTCGCATTAGACGGCCATGCAAAATTAAAAAATATATAGAACTAGTATGGGATGGGATGGGATTAGGAGTGTTCTAAGATTGCTATTACAGCACTCTATTTCACGATGGATAGTTGCGCACATAAAAGTAGACAAACATGTTGTACGAACCTCTGAAGAAAGTATGCTAGCCAAAATTTTCACCTGTAGACGAATAGGAAAAACAAGAGTAAGAAGACCAAGTCATCTATCCACTAAGCAGAGAATGAAAAAATGAAGTGCTAGAATATGTACGAATATGCATATAGTCAGCTAGGGTCAAGAGTTTTACAAGTACTGTAGCACTAATCAAGAGGAGGAAAAGATGAGATGAGATTTCGATGAGATAAGAAAGAAAGTGTTTGACAAGTAGTCTTTTATCACACCTATCGAGCTACAGGAAAGGGGAAATTTCTGACACGCAGCAGCAGCCGAACATTAGCTTAATAAGCCTAATTTTAAACGGTATGCTAATTCTCACCTTCCTTCTTCCTTGCCTGCACTTGCTCACGTAATAATACTATAATTGAATTTTTGAACTAATTCCTAAAACTACCTCAGCAAAGATCCAGCAAAATAATTGAACATTGAGCATGGATGGTGAGCTTTTCTATCGCTGAAATATCACCGTGGTGCATTCATACAATTGCTTTTCTGTTGATTTGTTTTTACGTGAACTAGTGGAGCTCACAGCCATGTCAAACAGAAAGCTTTAGTCTGGAAAAATAGTAGAGAAAAGAATGCAAGAGCTGTCAAAGCTAAAATGCGGTCTTACTCCAACACCTTCCATCCAATAATACCGCGACCATTTTCGATGATCGAATACGAAATGGGGTCCTCGCTTATATTGACAGGAGTTGATAGAAGAGAGAGCAGCCCAATAAAAGGGTCGATTCGATCTAGAAAAGAGGCATTATGCATTCGAAAGACAATGTACGAAAACGACGCTGGAAGTTTTCCATTCCCTACTGGGAGGAAGCTACTGCAAATATCGATGACAAGAAGATAGGAATATTATAGGTGGGAGAATTAAAAAGACGAATTACCAAGCCGGAGCATGTAATGGAACCATAGAACTCTGGGAAAGTAGACAGGATCTCTGATTTGATCTGAGGGATTAATACTTAGTTTTCGGTTCTACAATCGTGGTTTGGCTCTGGCTTTTCAATCAACTTGGTATCCTCTTTACTCACGAAAGTATGAGCTAGATTAACCTACATATCGGAATCTACCGAGCTTTATTTCCATCATGACATCTATAATCTGAATCAAATTGGATGTTCCGTACCGTGCAGAAAAGCCTGCCCCACATTAGAGACTAACGATAAGCAAAGAAATTTTCACTCAAACACTCCAGGCCAGGAGAGGTCAACTTTGTGAACAGTACCCAAGTTTGGGATATTAAAAGTCGAATCAGCCGTTAGATGCTCTTTACCCACTGAAATAAGTCGGTGCTTTTTTTGTTGGAGATGAGACAGGACTTCGTTTTGGTGGCGTTAAATTCCACATGATTCATGCGGCCCCAATCAAGATTCGATTTGACATCCCGGTTGATCGAAGTGGCCATTAGTACACGATAGTGAAAACAAGGTCTCGCCCGCGCTTGTTTTATATTGTCGAAGGCGTAAGAGGAGCGCAAAGGACCGTCATCAGCGAAACAGTGAAGTGGATTGGAGGGGATTGAGAGCAGATCATTAATGAAGATTAGGAAAAGTTCGGGCGATAGAATTGACCCCTGGGGAACTCCGGCCGAAATGGCGTAGGGTTGGATTATCCGATGTCCAATACTACTTTAATTCTCTTAATTCAGTTCCTTATAACCAATAGCTTGGAGTTTGGTCAACAAAACAGAGTGCCACACTCTGTCAAAAGCCTTTGAGATATCTAGAGCAACCAAACCAGACGGAATATTGTGAGCGGGCGAAAACTCCTCTATCCTTGGTAGAGGAGAGGAAAACTCCTCTATCCTTGGTAGAGGATACAGTGCTTTGCTGTGTCCATAAATTGTATACCCTAAGCACAAACAATATAATTTAATACAACTTCCATAAAACCACTTTTAAAAATAATTAAACACAATCGGTACTGCTTTTGCATGTTGTATTCAAAACAATTTAGCCTTGAAACTTAAAAACAAATAACATTAAAATATTTTAACTAAAAGGTCATTCAAAATTCAACATGCTATATACATTGAAAGAATATCCTTGTTCCTTGAAATATTTCAATTTACTTTTCAGAATTTAAATATTCACTGATAAAATAAAGTTTAAGATGTTATTGTTCACAAAAAGTTTGTCTATCAGCCAGGGTTAAGTAGGGCTGGAATGTTATAAAGTTTTAGTATGAAAATAATCAATGATTTTTATGTAGAGGGTTATTTTAATAAATTTCCAAAATTTACTGTTCTTAAGAATATAAACAATGAAAGTTTAATTAAATTTATTTGAAGTAGGAATTGCGTCAATGTCTGTCTTGCAATTTCAAAATAACTAACACAAGGTTTTTTTAAAAGTTATTAACATTGCACGCAGTGCCGACGGAAAATGTAGGTACGGTGTGTAGCATTTAGGTAAGCCTCGTTTACATCCCAAAGTCAACGCGAAAGGGCACTTTGAAGCTTCGCCAGAAGTTACAAATGCAAAAGCTCTCTGGAATGATATTCCATTATTCAGTTAATTGATTACTCTCTTTTGAGCGAACTTTTACGTTCAACCTAAATTTGCTACCAATGTAATAAAATTCCAGCGGAGTTCAGAATAGGCCTGAATATATCTGTACAGTCCTTAGACATGGGATCTATTGCAACTTTGGCAGGGGCGGCGGAGCGGGTGGGAATGGAAAGAATAGTGCACACACACATTCGCTTTGGGTGGGGAAATCCACACCGAAAAAAATTTTAAGTGCATCTGATAACCCAAAACGTTAGAGTGCTATCTCGGTCGATGGCGACGAAGGAATGTGGGCGAAGGGCCGCGCAAAAGCAAAGCTTTACACACGAAAACCAAATATACTATATATGAGATATCAAGACCTTATAACTGTACAGCCTAAGCATTTAAAACCCCGCCCCGGACTAGCAGGAGAATGCCGAACGAGGGATTTCCCCGTTCGTTCTCCATGAGAACCTCATGTAGCAAAATGCCGATTCTAAAGCGATCCATGCCTTATCAGTTTTTCATAATGGCCCTAGTAGGCAAACCTTATTGCAAATGAAATAATGCAATTTCTGCCTTACATATTCCGACAGCTTTTTGAAAAGCTTTAAAGAAATGCCCTAATACCCCGAGCTGAACTACTGAACTTTAAAATAACCTCAGTTCACATACAATTTCCACATATCCATTTGAGGATAAAAAAAACCTCAATTCACCCAACTGGTCTCGAAGTTGAACGTAAAAACTCGCTCAAAAGAGAGTAATCAACAGGAATAGTGGAATGCTATTCCAGTGGGCTTTTGTATTTCTGACTTCTGACGTAAAAGCAACAACCGTTTCAAGCACGAACTTAACATGAACTGGACTATAGTCGGTGAAGCTACTTATGTGAATTGAACTGGACATTATTAAACTGAGATCGGTGAAGTGAAGGTTTTTTTTAACCTTAAAGCTTAATTGTTGTTATTGTATTGCTTCATATTTTGGGCAATCACGTTGGTGACCGTGAAGGGTATCACTTAGCATACTCAACATACCGGTTCTGGTTCGATTACAGAGGCTAAGCAGCATTGGACGTAATTAGTACTCAGTTAGGAGACCCTATTGGTAAAACGACACTCGCGTTTCAAAATATACTCGTATCCACGCCGAAATTTTTCGGCTTTCCTTTTCTGCTCGAAATCGAGGAGCAATAATTTTTCCTCAAGGGAAATGGAGCATTCCTTTTGATGAAATGCGAATGAGGCAAGACGTCAAGTTCTTTGTGTGGGTTTCATAGTGCAATCTAAATCTACACCGAGTCCACATCGCCGGCTGGTCAGGCTATGCTTTTGAGGGGCCCTATCTGCACGCCCTGCCAAAATGCTAATCGGGCATAACCCCATAACCAAGATTTAAAACTATTTTTATAATTGGTGTATTCCTTTTTTGGTAAAATACCAAATAGCATTTTTGGGGGGTATTTTTCTGACTTCCAACTCGGACTCAACACAATCCGCCGGCACTGATTGCGTGATATATTAATATTTTGAATCATAAATTCAATTTTTCCAGTAAATCAACATTTGAAGAGAAATTTACGTTCTGAAACTAAGCAGGAAGCACATTTCCAGGTATATATCTTCTAACATCAAATAATCTTTCATTTCGTTTTACTACCATCGATTTCCATAAAATTCCAAAATTATAACCATAAACACTAGGAAATGTATACGTTGTGCATCCAGATCGGAATTCGTATTCAATTTCATACACATTCGTTCCCATCATCTGGGATTTATCAATCAATATCTTCCTAGTCTAGCATCTAGTAAATTGTATCTTAAAAATTATTTATAGCCGGCTTCCCACTTTAGACTGAAGTACTGCATATGAAGCTCTAGAACAATTAATTTTGGAGTAGTTTCTGTTTGTTTTCTGCTAATAATTTCTCTCATACCTCACCATAAACATAATAATTTTGCAATCATACACGTAATTTTTCAAAAACAAAAATCGCGAATAAATAAACCCCGGCGCGGCGGCGCTTTAGTAACAAAAATTTTACGTCATCGTAAAGTGTAATAGTGAGTTATGAGGAAAAATCAAAATCTCTCGGCGGTTCCGATGCTTGGTGGAGATTAAAACGTGGATATTACATAAAACGGGGCTAACGAAGCTCTATAAATAGAGGCCAAAAAAACACTCTCTACTCTCTGCGTTTGTATAAATAATGGACAGTATTTAAATGAAAAGTGAAAAAATAAATAAATGCGAAATCGAAACTTACACCAAGACTGGAAAGTGATGGGAATCTCTTTTTTAATAAAGACGCCAGCTTGCTTCTTTTTTAATAAAACAATATCACAAATCACGATTTAGGATAACCCTTTTTTTAGATTATTTTCTTTTATTCAACTTGCAATGGCATCCGCTCACTACTTGCACATAACTTTGTATCACACATTCACCAACGCTGCATTTATCTTATTTGAAAAAAAAAAATAACAAACTTAAATGAAAACAAATAATTTTAAATTTTTAAAATTTCATTAAAAAAATTCAATATTCCTAAAAATTTAACAACAAAAAATTACTCCATACCGAAATAGCAACGCGGTTATTCTTAGTTTCAGCACGGCTCGAGAAATACTGAGACGCTCTAGACGAAATGCTTGAAATTTTCGCGCTAGTTGAACTCACTATAGCTCTATAGCACTCTAGATACTATGGCATGGCGATTGTTTACATTTTATTCATGCTTTTAATAGCATTTTGATAGCATTCATGCCGGTTTCCAATTCAATTTTATTTGATTAATGTGCGTAAAGGTTTTAGAAGATGAGATTTTTCAAATTTAAATTTTCTGTGTACCCTAGAAATTTTAACTCTATAAGCACGTTACAAATTGTGTCTTTCAGCAGTATTCTCTATAGAGTTGCAGGTACAAGGACTAGTGTATAAAACCATCCGCAAGCAGAATTTTTAACAATTTAGAAAAATTGAAAATTGGGAGCACTACTCACGGGAGGTTTTTTTGAGCACTGTCAAATATGCTCCCGAGGAAGCAATACTGGAGTTTTCATAAATTTTAAAGAACGAAGCAAACGGGCGATTATCTTCGAGACCATTAGTATACTCAATAGATCGGCTCTCCTTCGAGGTCAAGCGGCTTTGAAAGCCGTTAGAATTTAGTTGGGGGACTGCTCGTGTTTAGAAAGCAAAGACAATTGCAAAATATGAACAAAAATAAAAGCTCTTCGATACCGGATTACATATCCACAGGCGTCCATGAAAATTCTTTATTAACAAGCTGTTTTTATAATGCTCCTAGAACGCTTTTGAAGTAGCATAAAAAGGTATGCTCCCCTACATCGACATGCAATGTCAAAAAGTATATATGGAACTGGTATGGGAACGGAAGCACTGTAAGCTTTGTAAGAAGTGCTCAAAAATGGGTATTGGAGCACTTAATTTCCCGCTGGGTAAGTTCTGAGAAACGCTAACTACTAATATGACTTAAGATGTACAGTCATCCCAGCAGGGAATTGAAGCGCTTTAGAACAGATTCTGAAGCGCTGAAAAGGAATGCCAACGCGTTTCTTATTCATATCCCAATTATTTTCTTTTAATACAGGCATGTCATCAGAGCGATACGCTTATATTTTGTTTTTGAAGAGGCGCAATCGAAGCTGGGAAACTGAAGCTCTTGGGAAGCTCCTGGTGCTTTTGTTTTCACCAAAAATACTACTTCACAACTGACTCGATTATTATAAAAACCATAAATTTTCCAACTAAGGGATTCGCCTTAAGAGAACTGGAGGAAAACAATGCAAAACATGGGAGTATAAGTGCGTGCTTCCAAAGAGCTTCCATAACTACCCAGCGGGGAATTGAAGCGCTCTGGAATAGATTCTGAAGCGCTGAAATAGAATGCCAACGCGCTTCTTATTCATATCCCAATTCCCTTCCTTTTAACATAGGCATGTCATCAGAGCGAAGCGCTTATATTTTATTGTTGAAGAAGCGCAATCGAAGCAGGGAAATCGAAGCTTTTGAGAAGCTCCTGGAGCTTTTGTTTTCACCAAAAATAGTATTTCATAACAGATACGATTATTATAAAAGCACAAATTTACCAACTGTGGAGAATAAAAAAGAACTGGAGGAAAACAAAGCAAAAAATGAGAGTATAGAGTGGGTGCTTCTAAAGAGCTTCCATAACATATGAATAGGAAGCGCTGCTTTCTTGCTTCTTTTGGCAGCGCTTGATAAATTTCCCGCTGGGTATGAATTAGAAGCGCAGCGTTTTTTTTTTTATGTGGGAAAACCAAGCTTAGAAATCACCCTTTGTACTAATAGGCTATCATGTTTGCGATGATACAACCATAGCACCTGAGCTGGATGGTGATGACGCCGACCACATTCCGTTATTTTCCTCGGAGATGAGTGTTGATGAAAATGACAGCATGAAAGAAGTGGAGTAAGAAGAGATAGAGTGATAATCAAAAAAATTATTTCATACCTATGGACTAGGCCTACTAGGAATACCATGTAAAAACGCTGCTTGCTTACATTATACTTTAAAGGTGGTGCGGAAAAGAATGCAGCGCGATGCCCGAGTTTTCCCAGCCCTATATCTCAAAAACCATTGGTTCTACATAAATTTCGTATAGGACATTTTTATGCCGATTCATCTCACGAACAATCTTTACTTAGACAAAAATTGGATAAAACCGGTAATTTAAGAGATATTTGAGAAAAATATGATAAGATAAAGATTTTCGTGACGTTTGACCCATCATAACTCGAGTGGCCGGTCAGTTGGGTTTATGGACTTTTGGGAAATCATTTGTGGGTCCAAAATAAGAGAATCCCGCTGATAAATCTCCAGTTGCATTTTTTCAGAGGTTTGGCCCTTTTTGTATAAAGTGACTGGGCTAGTAGTATCATAACAAATTTTTTCAAGTTAATGGAGAGTCACGATATTCTAAATTGAATTAGGATACAAAATCGTACCTCATACTAAATTCGCCCTACTTACTTTTGGAAATATGAAAATTTTACTTAAATATTTATAAAGTTTTTTCCTCCAAAACAAGCTCTGAAAAGTTCATCTAGAGACTCATAGAACCGAATTAGTTTGATACGGCCTACGTTGACTTCATGCACATTGTTCGGAGCAATCGATTTTGTATCTACTCAGTGGCCTGGAAGTTCATTGAATTTTTTCGCTGGTCTCCACGGGATTTTTAAATTCAAAAGGATGCTGATTTCATTTAGAATATTATATTAAAACTGCCGGAAAGTAATGTCCTTAAGTTCAACTTCTTTTGTAATATTTATAAACTTAGAATATGTCCTTTGAATTTCGCCAAAAAATATTTGAAGATGGGTAAAAATATTTTTGTAAGACTTTTTGTTCAAGTTTCATTAAGTTTGTCCTTCTATTAATGTTTTTCTTTATTATAAATCTATTACGAATATATTATTGAATAATCCTCAAATGCAGAAGAACAAATAAAAACACAATCACTCAAAACAAATAAAATGGTGAAAATGTTAAAAAATAATAAAGCAATTTATTTTTCAATTAGTCTCAGACTGACAATATAAATTACTCGGACTATAAAATAGATAGTTACCTTGTCCAAGGAGTTCTGAAATTGAAAAAATAAAATTTTTGTTAGTATACTGCGAGAAATTTTGATTTATCTTATTTGTATATTATTTAACAACATTTAATTTTTTTCATATAATTATAAAATCTGGATTCAATTTCAATTGTCCATAGCTATATGGGTTTTCATTGCCGTATCGAAATGAAAATTTATATAAATATAGTAAAGTATAGTTAATTTTTCTTTATGGAATACATTTATCTAAACTTTAAAGATGTTTACTGAATGTGGTGGTTTCGAAGTTTTATGTCTAACTAACTAAAAGGTGGTAAAGAACATAGGTTTGTACATCAACGAAGAAAAATGATGCAACAGTCCAGATCTGACAATTTAGAAAAGGAAGAAATATAACTAGAGACAAGCAACGTAGAATTAGTCGATAGAGCAGCCTTCAATTAAAAACTAACACTTCAGGGAATACATACACCAGTAGGCAGACCCAGGAGGAGATGGATAGGCATTGTTCTGCAATGGCGACATAAAAGCACTACTCAAAATTCGGAAGTGGAGTCATGCTGCATAATTGGGCTTGTGGGTGTTCAGTTGGTCGTTTTTCGTACAAATTCATTATTTCCGACCTTAAACATCCCCAAATAGCGATTTTCAGTGAAATCGAATTGCAATTGCTAAAATCGTACCGCCAAAATTGGCGCCGCCATTTTGAATTGTCAAATTTTGACCATATATTCGTCATTTGTGCTCATAAAAAGCCCCGGTAACGATTTTCAATGGAATCAAAACCAAAACGCAAAATTCGTCCGCCATCTTCATTATTTTACAAAATTGTCAGATTGCATTGTCATGGGAACTGAATGTGTGGGCAAAGTTTCATAACAATCGGTAGTTGAAAAAGTTGTCGCAAGATTTGAGGCGAATATACATATAAACAAATAAAACATTTACGAGGTGAAACTAAATAAAACCCAACGCTTCATTTTCGCTGATACCTCCTCATTGGAGCCATATTTCTTTTTGATGAGCACTTTTTGAGACTTGAGAACAGGTAATAGTCGAAGAGTGAAGTCGGTGGATGTGTAAACAATTCGGAGTACCATTCCGGCAATTTTGCCATTGGTGCAATAGACTTGTGGTAAAACGCGTTGTCTTTTTTCTTCTTCATTTGGGCCGTTTTTCGCGATTTCGCCCATAAATTGAATTTTCCCATTTAATGACAATTTCAAATTTATACAGCTGTCAAGCAATAGGTAGGCCATGACGCTATTGAAACTAAAATACAATAAGGAATATAGTATACTCAATATACCGTGAGATCCATGGCGGCCGTCTGAAACCCCGTTCTTTGAGGCACTTCATCTATGTAAAATTCATATCTCGAAAAATACCAAGTCAATGGATGGTTTTTATTGGTTACTATTGGCGTATGGGTGCAGCGAGACATACCGGGTCTCAGCTAGTTTTCCTATAAAATTGCTGAAATGGCGCTTGTGACAATTTAACTTTCCAGTAGCGATATTTCGAGTCATTAACAATTGGGTGCAAAAATTTAGTCACTATCGATTACACTGTATTTGTTCACTGTTTCAAATATCATCCAACTGGAACAACCAAAAAAATAATGAATATTTTAAATATCCGGGAATGAAGAGTGTATGACGTGATGAAAAATTCTTATCATTTATGCAGTGGCATGGGAAAAACTGGAAAAGTAACGTATGCATAGACTTATACGAAAATATTCAGACAAATTGTGACCCTACTCTGAACTAGTGTGGTGGTTCTGGTGGTGTGGTGGAAGCTACTTTTCTTCAACTATTCTAAAATCTTTTTCACTTTGTTCCGGAAAGAGATAATGGGCCGCTTTCGAATTACGTAAGATCTGCAAAATTAACGAGAAGGCATGATTCTGACGAACCGGTGTGGAGAGAAAAAAGCAACTTACATATAGCACAACCCATGGCGCTCCCGATTTCATATTTAAATTAGGCTAGTAGACCACAAAAACAGCGTTTTGTATCTTATTCAAAATAATATACACGATTTTGAAATGGACCATACAAATTTATGCAAATTTTGGGTCATAATGGTTGGTGTTACTGAACGTGCGCACTGGAGTTTATATGAAGATTTTTGCATTCTAATAGACGCAAATTGTATATCAGTTAATAGATAACGTACATTTTGTCGACAATTCTCTTCAGTTATATTTGTACATTTTCGCTCAGTGAAATTCATTTCAGCGGGGATTTTTTTTATTAAATCTTATCTGTAGAGGAGTCTATTACTACCTTTACTTGAAACTCAACTACGTTTGAAGTCACATTTTAATTCATTTCCTTAGCTTGAAAACGACTTCAAACTTACTTGAACTAACATTTGAAATTGCCCAATGAACAATTTAAAGGGTTTCTTCAAAGACCACACGTTTCTATTTGCCTTTTTAAATTATTAAAAGCTTAAAATATACTGAATTTATTTTGTTCTTCTTTAAAATAAAAAAAGATTTCAAGTCAAGTACATAAGATGCGTTTATTCGGCGACAATCTGTTCGGTTAGAGATTAATGGAATTACGCTTCAATAAATTCGTCCGGTACGGCTAAATTTCTGATGTTAATTGCGAAAAATATACCAATTCCTCTCAGCGCAAGAGAGATAAAATCTCAGCTGGCGAAGTTTTCGCAAAACAGCATGTCATGTTTCCGACTAGAGCTGCTGATCGAAATTGCACTCTATACGAAAAAAATAGATTGTCGACAGTACAAGGGGGCTTTCCCCTGAGCCTCTAGTCTTTTACATAAAAAAAATGCTGTACATTGGATTTAATTTGGACAATATACATAGAACCATTAGAAAAAATTAAAAGTTGGTACAACGCGTGAAATGAAAAGATACACATAAATATCCGCCATTTCGGCCTAGACCAACAAAAGCAGACCATCAGTTTTTATAGGCTGTCGTCTAGTTCGCCGGCATTGGAAACTGTCTATGAAAACGATATGTTGACCGACCTTGCTTTGGGTAAGATTTCAGTCCTAAACTATGTATTCCTTTACATAATTATAGAAACCTCTTTAATTTTGTAATAACTCAAAGTTATCTCTTTTTTAACGATTTGGTCTAGTATGACGAAATATACAAGAATTAAAATCGAAATCGAAAAGAAAATATTTTTATTTTGGACTTCCAGGGGGGTTAATGAAAAACTAAATCAAATCAATTTAATTAATTTTTTTAATAAAGAAATATTTTTAGGGGAATTAAAAATTAACCATAAAAAAGGCCGCTAGTTTAAACTATGTATGTACATAATCCCAAAGTCCCTACAGTGCTTCTATATAAATATGCCGGCAATTATAACCACAATTTTTTTCAATTATTTATTAGCTAGCTAGGCTACATTTTACCACATAATTCTATGGTAAAAGTATAACCCATAAACCAAACCTAAACTCTCTTGCTCTGTCTATCCCCTAAAAGAAAATTACAAAAAGAAATTACCAATCTACAAAATCAATTTCACTCGACAAGAAAAAATAGTTGAAGAGTTTTTCTCCTCCATAATGTTTCCGCACGCAGGTTCCCATAAAAACAGTTTAATTAGCTAATTTTGACGTTGCGACTATCCATCGATTTTGTACAAATTGATTTTAGGTAATTTTTCTTTTCTTTTTGTAATTTTAGTTTAATATTTAATAATTTTTTTTCTTTCAGTTCGATTTAAGCACTAAAATTAAAAAAAGT
The DNA here is from genome assembly GCA_949987705.1 of Thereva unica. NCBI lineage: Eukaryota > Metazoa > Arthropoda > Insecta > Diptera > Therevidae > Thereva > Thereva unica. Next base: position 147,743,048 of record OX465282.1, read on the forward strand.
TTTGTATTTAAATCAGCATCTCTGAAAAATTACAGTGGTGGACATATTTATAGGGACACCTGAAAAAACTTCTGCAAAATGAAAAAAACTACAAATCGCTATATTTTATCTAAAAATTATCAAAATAATATAATCTTACCGCTTTTTGCAAAACCGATTCGTCCGACATATTTTTTGACGACACAATCGCGACATTCGCTTAACAATACATGAGTAAAGGTGTGTAAAATTGATTGATTACTTAACACTAAAATCCAATAAGCTATCTAGATATCATTTTCTGGCATGAGGCATAGTTTTTGTTCCACTATTAGATTAATAGAAAAAAAATAATTATAATGCATATATGTATGTATATAAGTATAATTCAGCGTTTTCTCTTATTTTTCTATCGAATTTTTGTATTTTATATTTAAAAAAATATATTTTAAGCCGGAAATGATTTTTCTCACACTGTTTTTTTTTAATTATTATTATATCTTTTGTGGTTCGTTTCGTTATTGATTTTTCGGTATATTATCACACTGACACAGAATACCATTATTGAAGGTATGCTTTTGTGTATATATATATATATCTATATTCGATTTTGAGATATAAAAGGAATCTCGTTTTAATTAATTATAATACACTAAAAAGTTCACTTTATTTTTTTATCATTAATTATTTTATTTAAATCACTTTTTTTTCGTTTTGAATATACAATTATATTTGAAATGGAAGAACGTTTTTATATTTTTTTGAAGAGAGGAAGTTTCCTTCCGCACGACACATTTTTTAATGAAAGTTCATCACCAAGATTTCAGATATATATCGAATGGTATCCAGTGGTGCAATGCGTCGGTTTTCTCATATGCACGTAGCTTTCGTACTAGGTCAAATAGAGAAATATTGAGCTGCAGCTCTATGGCGCCGGTATTTACCATGGAATTTAAAAAAGCACACCAATCTAGTTGTCAACTATATATGGTATATTTATCAGACAGCTTGTCTTTGTCTTCTATAGAGGATAAAAGTGGATAAAACAGATTTTCAAGTACCATGCCGGGAAGCTTTTAATGAAGAACAAGAACAACAACAACAACAACAAATACATCAAAAAAATATTTTTCTTCTTCTATTTGAAAATTTCTCTACGAAAAACCCTTTGGATAACACGATAGCTTTTTCTTGAGCTTTTCTATCTAGCAAACTCCATGGTTGAGGATATCTAGCCATGCGCAACATACACCTGCCCCCCATATGATGATTGCAATCACAATAGAGAGTTGAAGCTAACACTAAAGTGTTTTTCTGTTCTTGTTTCTACTACAAATTCAGAATTAGCATTTTCCTGTCCCCCAAGTTAATTACATGAAGTGCCATGCATGACAAACTTCTGTTACGTATATGCATTTCCCCCTGGAGCAGCACCCTACAGACAATCCAGTGTTTTACTATTGTCTCAATGGAATCTCTATCTATCTACATACATATATATCGGAGAGCTCTTTTGGATCGCGGTACTATAGTGACTAGTCTAGTGCATAATGAGTTTGCTGGCCACAAACAGTATCGAATTTCCCCCCCCGGGTGGAATCGAATTTCCAATTTCTTTTTAATAAAAATACAAAAACAAAAAAAAACCAATATAACAAATCTTGATGCTCCACTGACTGAGTGACTGCTGTCCCCTCGTTTACTTTAGATCAAATGAAGTGAGAAATGGCTCTTCGGCATAGTTCTATAAAATGTGTGTCATATTACTTTTGTGTTTTTAAGCCATTTTTAAAGGTCTACGATTATATAAAATGTGGAAACTATTACGATATAACCAGAAATGTCTTAAGGAAGGTCACATTTAAGACTTGAATCTGGAAACTCCTAAATAAGTTATTGTGAATATATCTCCTCCAGCAGACAGGACACACATGATATAGAGACACGGGTGAAGGACACCGCTTTTTCGGTATCCCGGAGAATTCCAGGGGTATTTAATGTTCACCCTATTGCTGTCGTTCGTAACACATATAGTCACCTACAAAATGATTTATTAAGCTTATTTTCAACCAACCCGTCAGATAACAGAGGCTAGAGATCTAGAAACAATTCTTGGGGGGAGAGGGGGTGAAATTTTACTCAAAATCTGGAAATGATGTTACCTGAACTAGTACTAGTTGTACAGTTAAAAATGATAGTAAAAAAATGTACTCCCTAAGAATTAAATAAAAGATGGGCTTACAACGAGCGAATACCGGCCGTGTTTGAAACATAGTCCTAGGTAGGGCTGTCATCCGTCGTGGATTCCCCGGATTTGTCCTAGTTTGTAGGGCCGTCCGTGACCAGATCAATAGAACGATACTCAATAAATTAAAACAAATCTTACTTTAAAATTGACCTGTAATCCGCATCCAAGCAAACTTCGGCGTAACGAAAATGCTTTATTTGAAAGTTGCAGTGACAATTCAATTATCAAACGTACACCGATCCGAAACGGAAAGAGGACTTACACTTAATCCAGTCGTTCAAGGAACCCAAGATTCAAAAGATCACATCAAAATGACCAAGCAGGTGGTATAGGAGTTATTACGGTTTAAGTAGTAATTAAACGCTAAAATAAAAGATAGTCTTTTTTTATGAGGCAGTGCTAAGCTCAAAAGTCACCCCTTGTACCGCCAGTCCGTCATGTCGTTTGTCACGTCATGGTGCAATGTCTAGCAGTAAGCTTAGATAGGGGGGGGATAGGTTAACGATTATGATGGTACGGGGGAATTACAGAAGGTGGTAATGAGCCCTGCGTTTGAACTCTTGGATGTTGAAGGAGCTCGGAAATACTAGCTGCGGGAAATTATTCCACAATCGAGTTGTTCCATTGATATAAATGAATTGTTATCTTGTTGAGAGCGCGAACGGACAGGCTGCAAGTGGTGGGAGTGGGATGAGTGGGCTAATCTTGTGTTGCGGGTATAAGATTGCCATGAAGGTAGGAGAGCGTTTATTTCGGAGGCCAGACAATTGGCACCGGCACCAACCCGGCAGACCTTTGTGTTCTAGTTTTCGAGCTGTAATTTGATTGTTAGTTGAAACTCTTAGGTTAGTTGCGGTCCCACAACAACAACAAAAAAGTGATCTGTCCAGACATTAGGTTCAGATTTGACCAGGCAGACCAACATATTTTTTTTACTCCATAAGTACTAAGTTTTAAGGGTTATTCCAAACTCTTGCACGTTGCGTTTCCAAATATTTTCCGGAAAACGGACATAGATTTGGGCACTACTTCCGCTCAGGCCGATCACGATTTTTCTTATGGTCGCAGTGAGTACTAACATTTCAAAAACATTTTTCGTACTCAATGCTGGCTTTTTTGCTTTGTGCATGCTCTTCTTAGCTCGTTTCTTTTCTTTATGAATCCATTGTACTGTGTCTACTTAGCATGAGTTGGTATGCTCGGTTTTTATCCGCTGTGTCATTACATTTTTACGTTTACTTATTTATAAGCCTGCTCTCCTCGACTCGCGAAGTTGGTCGAAGTCGAGAATGTATAGAGGCACTTCGATTCACTTTGTGTAACTTTACTTCGCCTCGGGCGACTTTGCATCTTTGCTGGTTTTTGCGCCCGAGTCAAGGGACCCGAGGTGTGTGGTATGCTGGGTAACTGGGCTCCTCGCGAGGTTGCATGAGTAGTCACGTATTTCGGAGCACAGCATACAGAAACAAAGTAATGTAAATGAGACTGATATCTTCGAATACCGTAAAAAAGTCCCCTAGTGACAAACAATAATAATAGCTTTGATTTTATATAGAAAGGGGTCACCAAGGGACTTCAGCACTAAGATGACACTTCTCTTTTACATTGCCTTGTTTCTGTATACCGTACTTCGATCAACTTCGAGAGTACTTCTCCGAAGCAACTTCGCGAGTAGTGGAGTGCAGACTTTACGCCCAGTAGGTTCTCATATTCGTCTCTGGTTCCTCTTCTTGTTTTAATTTACCCCGTTTGAACCTAGTCATAGTTCAACCCCGATAACAAACCGAGGTCGAGTTGAAACTGGGTCCACTCAACCCAAGTCAACTCTCGTTCCTGGGTCGAGTAGATTTTTCGCCTCATATACACTGGTTGAGTTGTAATTGGGTTGAAGTAATTTTTTTTGTTTGTCTTCGGTGTTTTTGCTTGCTTGCTTTCACACAAAAAATTGAGGTTATGTTTTGATTTCCGGTCAACTCTATTTCAACCCAAAGTGAACTCAACTCGACATCATATTCGGTAGACGAAATTTCAACTTAACCTCGACTCAACTTTTCAAACTAGTCACAAACGGGGTAATTCTAGATATACATATTTGCTCTAAGTTTCCCGAGTTTCTGTCCTGTCCGAAGTTGTGTCGTAGGTTTCATAGCAAGAACTTAATACCAGAAAGGGTTGCTAGCCCTTCCCTGTTAGCCGAATATACAGGGTGTCCCACATAAACTTACAAAGCGGCCGGCTGTGGATAGGTCTTGGATAGACGAACAAAAAATCGTATGGGTGGGGGGGGGGGGGTGAAATCGTAACGGTTTAGCCGCTAGGGCGTTTTGAAGTTTTTTTGCTAAAGTTTTACATATCACCCTGTATTTTTGTAACCGTATAACCTATTTTCATGGTTATGGTACCAGTCGACAAAATCAAAATTTTGTTATTTTTTCACTAAAATTTCAACTAAAACCACCTTTTTCTCCAAAAAATACGTGATAAACCAATATTTTTTTTAATGAAATTGGAAAGTTTGGACAATTTCCTATGAATAATGTATAATAACTTGATTCATAACTCCAAAAGTTGGTAAGATAGGACCATTGTTTTTACCGTTGTAGATAGGTGGAGGAATTCTGCGTGCACTGGTACCATAACCATGAAAATAGGTTATACGGTTACAAAAATACAGGGTGATATGTAAAACTTTAGCAAAAAAACTTCAAAACGCCCTAGCGGCTAAACCGTTACGATTTCCCCCCCCCCCCACCGCCAAACGATTTTTTGTTCGTCTATCCAAGACCTATCCACAGCCGGCCGCTTTGTAAGTTTATGTGGGACACCCTGTATAGTTGGTTATCGATTTGATACGACATCGACAGTTGGATTTTAACTCGCAAGAAAACATATTCGTTAAATTTTTTTTAACAAATTGGTGTCCGGGAAAAAACTCAATTTCACTCGACATTTCAGAACTGAAATAATCCAAACCCTCATCCCCCCCCCCCCCTTGAATCCGCCACTGCAGATAAGCCCTACACCTTCATATATGTATTTCCATTTCTATGAAAAATATACAAAAATTAGATTTAGATTGTGCAGAATAAATTTACATACATATGTATGTACTACGTATTCTTGTCACAATATTTTCAAAAATTACATATGACTTTTCCTCCCCTTTTCCCCCTTTCATTTTTCTTCCCTCCCCTTTCTTTTTACCCAAAAAATTTCCTTTATTCTTTTGCAACCTTGAACACACCAAAAAAAATCGCTCGCCTTTATTTTTACATGTTATTGATTATGACTTTGGAGGGCATACATTTTTACCTGTCACTTTCAATTTTTACCTGCCGGCCTTTATTTATTTATTACCACTTTTAATTTAATGATGACAAAATTCAAGGGTGGCGAAAAATTTCCTTTCAGTTTCCTTTCTATATCAACAAAGATGGCTTGAATATTCTGAGGGAGAATATTCCTTTTCTTTGTTGAAAAATGATATTTTAAGTAAGTGAAAAATACGTGATTTTTATACAAATTTCAACAAGTGTTTTCTTGAGAGGTGTGACGTCAGTCCTTACATCATCGTATCCGTTTTTGGGTAAGGAGCTGATTTTATTTGCTGATGTAAAAAGTTTTTTAAATGTCGCAATGCAGGATATGATTTTTCTTTTTGGATGAGTAACAAGTATGTGGAGCTTAAAAGAGGTGACAAGTGGGTAGATTTTGGCACTATATTGAAATATCAAGGTAATATTTAATGGAGTTGGTTGATAGAAATCAATATCAGAGCAGTCTTAAATTTTTTGCAGAGCTTTACAGTATGAAGGGTGTTCCATTAAGGATTTCATTATGTAATGTTTAAATAATCTCCTAATTCTAAATTGAGACACAAGCTTTTGTAATTCGTGCTTTTTATTGAGAGATTGTGACTATTGTGACCATCAGTTGTTTTGATATTGTAAACACTTAATATTTGTGTAATGAAATAAAGTTTGGGCGGCGTAAGCCTCAATTATACTGGAATCAACGGAACGTAAAGGAACGGAGAGTCAACAGAATGGAGTTTTGCTGGTTATACTGTCGGAATCGAAGGTATGCAAATGTCGTTTGTAGGTACTTCCTAGTTTTTCGGTAATGTTTTCCCAAATTTTGGACTTATGCTTAAAATTTACACATCCGTATAATTTTTTATTACACAGGGTGTTTTAAACTAAGCAGCTAATCCGTTAGGGGGTGATTCCTGGATGTATTTGGAGAAAATTTTTTTTTAGAGAATGCTTTATAGACGTCTTTACTGATTCCTGAGAAAGCCAACTGGTCTTAATTTAAGGAGCTTGTGTTCTCGAAATCAGAGACCTGCTAGCTGCTTCAATCAGGTCAGTGTTTAAACCGGAGATATCTGGCACGCAGCTTTACGTAGGTAATGAATCTGGTCTGTCTCTTTAGAGCCAGCAGTATCAGATTGACTCCATTGTTCTTCTCCATATGGAAAACCAGCGCCATAAGTGCCTTGACACTAAAGATTTCGTTGAACTGGTCCCATACAGTCAAAGGACATGGATTTCCTTATCGGTATCCCAAATATTTCAATTTGCAGCGCAGGGGGTAAAAACCCAGACGGAAGAGTCGGATTCCTACTGACTAACAACTCACCAACCCTTGTTTTAATGACGTTTATTTTGGCGTCAACAGCATGACCCTTAAAAAAGGGCTCCCTCAAAGGTGCTCAACGGAGCCGAAACAGCCTAGCCCTCTAGCTATCAACATATGTAGTTGCTATCTCTCCCTGCATTTCTTGCGTTTCTGTGTTTCTTTGGGTTTCGTAATGCTTAAGCTTCTGGTGGATGGCCTTTAGCACCACTTTCATCATTTGTTCACCAAATGTGGTTAGTCTCCTTCTGCTTAAGGCTGGGCTGTGACAGAGGAGATGTAGTACATTTTCCTCCTCGTCCGGATTTTTGCAGCTTCTGCGATAGTTGTAGGTCGCAAGACCTAAGCGGGCCGCATGCGTCCCTATCAGACAGTGTCCGGTCAGCACTCCCACTAAAACTGAGAGGTCTTGTCTCCTGAGACTCAGTAGTGAAGTGATCCGCCTGAGATCACAGTGATCCGCCTCCTCCTCCTACTCGATACCTCCTCGTGAAAAGGACCTTTTCTGTTTTTACAGGGTTAACGCTGAATCCGCGAGTAGCGGCCCATTTTGAAAGGGTTCGCTACGCCCTTTCCATGAGATCACAGAGAACTTCAAGAATTTTTAATTTTGTGATGATAAGCTATTTCACAGTCGCGACCCATAGAAGCAGGGAAAATACTCCTCCCTGCGGGGTGCGGGAGAAGTTTTCTAGGATCGAACTCAGCATCAGCGAAGCCTCGATCCACTATTTCGCCAAGGCCAAGAAATCACGTCCAGGAGTAAGTTGTTAAACGCTACCTCCACGGTTTCTACGGTCTGACTCAGATGTTTTTCGGCTAGACTTTCTAGAGTCTTAAACAGAAAGAATGATAGGCAGAAGTCTTTGGGTGTTAAATGGGATGCTTTTCCTACCTTAGGTATAAAAACTACCTTTACCTCTTTCCAACTAGGTACTTTGAAAACAAGGAGTAAAGGCATGATGTAACTAAGAAGGGTGCGCTGTAGTTGTGCCAGCACTATTCCGTCAGGGCCTGTTGATTTATAGAGCGCCCTGATCTTCGTGGGCAAGATAGAAACTGTTTTAACTCTCCGTGACTAAATTGAGGGAGAAGAAAGGTGTAAATATCGTTTTTGGCAAGAATACCTGTTCTGGGTTTTCCCTTACCTTTGGTATAAAATTGATTAAATTTGGGTGTCCTTAAGCCACAGATCCTGGCACCAGCGATCCATGGCTCTTGGACTAGGGAAACATCGACTTCGCAAAAGCGCAACAGAGGCCGTTTTACAATGATGACAGTTTATCTGTATCACCTTCATCATTTTGTTGTTTGTTGTCCTCGACGAAAGTCCGCTCCTTCGCCGTCAAAAATGGTTTTCGAAGTCCAGACTGGCAGAAATAATATCGGGCAAGGCGAGCATTGGCTCCTTGACAACTGTTAGGTGATCCACAAAGTCACTTGGCCTCAGAATCGCCAGAGCCTTCTCGTTCACTACTATAGGTGAAGCAGAGGTAGGTTCAGTAGGATTTCCATAGCCACAGGACAGGTGCTTTTAGCTCCCGGAATATCGAGACAGGATAGCCGTTTGAACTTAGGCCTGCTTAATCACAGCACCCTTTTGTTTGATTTTGACCCACCATGTAATACGCGACCATAGGCCTTATGATTGTTGTTTATAGCCGTGTGCTTTATCGCATACGCTTACACTGAATACTCTAGTTAGATTCAATCTTCTGAATTTCAAAGATGATGAAAAATAAAAGTCGTGTGCCCATTTCTAGGTTTCGTGCCATGCTATTTAGTTAATGGATTAATAATCGACAACAAAAAATTGAAGGGCCACTAGGATAACTATAAGAATTTATTTATGTATCATCTTTATTCATTTTGGAGCCTTCACCCTAACTCACCTTCACTAATTCATTACCTTTGCATCGCTACCTTATAAATAATAATATTTTTATTCATATAATGCTTTCCTGTTTCCCGCATTTCTTACCTTTTTATCTAATAAATATGAGATATCTGGAGTGTATGCCATTGGATAGAGCCAAGTCATGTGTTTAGTTATTATTTTTGTAGATAACTAAGAAAGAGCTCTTGACGATTATTACGACTTTTGAACTCGACAATGTTTGCTGTAGTGATGTTACTACAGTAGTATTACATATGGAATATTTTCATGATAAAGAGAGATAAAGAATAAGATAAAAATGTGATATAAAGAGTTAAGTGCAAGATTTAGTATCTAGAAAATGCCACAAGCTATTTATCAAAAGAAATTAAAGCAGCTGTAAGGACATTAACAAAATGTCCTGGCTAAATCTTCATCAGTTTAATTAAATTCCTTGTATGTATCAACAACTCCTCGAAAAGAACTTGTAGCAGTCTTTCTTATCTCTTGTAGAAAATAGGGGAAACTTTTCACCATTTATCAAGCACTGCAGTGCAGTGCACAGATTCAGCGATATTGTTTACAAAAATCCTTGCAGTTTATTTTATTCTTACACAACCGGAAACTATTTATTCTGCTAAAAGACTTTTCTGGGTAGCAAAGTCGAGAAGTCAATGCCCCTTAAAATGCCATTTATATTAGCACAAAAACCGGCAGTTTATTTAAGCGCACATACATCATCATTATCTTTAACACACTGAGAGAAAATTTTTTTATGTAAAAAAAAAATAGAAGAAAAATTGCTTTGCAGACATTAAAACAAATTTGTCCTTGCTTGAGAGTCTAAGCTTAGTTTTAGTAAAAGCCCATTGGCTGTTTATAAAAGGAGTTCCCTAAATGATATCCCCAAGCTCAGACGTAATAAATGGAGAGAGCACAGAAGAAACTGTCTTATCCTTAGGCTTATGTCCTTCACATCATGTATGTGTACATGAACTTCTGTGTTAGCTTTTTCTTCATACTCATACTGGCTACTTAATAATTTAGAAAAAGGATGCTTTCCTGCTTTCATCTTCGTTGTTTATCCTCGTAGCTGCTATGCTTGATTAAAAGTTATGTCAGTCAATGACTTTGGATGGTTGTGTGCATTGTAGAGCAGAGATAGCTAAGGATCGGTTCTTATACCTTTATTTAAATATTTATAACCTTAAGGACACAGGTGTTATGTTATATTGCAGGTAAATATAAATAGATGTATACAGCTGATATCCCTGCGGTTTTAGCCGTATACTAGGGAACTATGCAAATTATTTGTACTTTTCACATTTTACAGAGGAGTAGAGTTATGTCTCTAACTTTTTTTTTGTGTATTTTAAATTTATTTTGAGGTTTTACTTTAGTCTGTTAATCTAAAGTATTCCCAAGTTTTATCATGAGTTTTAATAGTACCTTCATAGGGGGCAAAAGGGGTCGGACCCAACTACCATCCCAAAGGTCTGTTGTTCAAGCTCCAGGGTCCTTAACTTTTCCACTTTTCCCAACCCCGATAATATTCATTTTTTGTTTGTTTACCCCGTTACAGCAAGTCCCTGCCCTTTTAAAGCAATGAAGGTATCTTCTGTTCAGTCACCAGTCATCATGGTGCTGTTGCAATAGTATTAAAACAGTGTCAAATAAAAAACTGAGTATTGGCGTCATTCTTTTTTCTATTATCATTCCGATTCGAGCATGCTATTTGACATTGTACTCAAGTTTCACACGAAAAATACATACTTGGCTTTAGATAGTACGCCTTTGAAAAAGCATAAATGTGCATAGTTTAAAAATGCATTGTGCAAATTAGATCAAAAAATATGAAATGATTAAGACAGAAATTGGAACCAGCATATAATCACGATCTTCTTTAGAGATTAAAAATAACTTATTTTTACTTATATCGCAAAAGTTATTTGAAAGCAAACGAAAAGAAAAGATAATATGAAATAATAAGATTCTTAGAAATAAAAAAAAATCGTTTTGTTAGTTCGGAAGATACCAGATATATCCTCCTTATAACAACTATATCGGGCAGTAGTATAGCTGCACCGGTCCGTGACAGCTATGATAACTCATCGGTTATTGCGAGCTTTTGGGTGGTGGTCTATGGTGTGAGTGAATGTCGCTTGTGGAAACTTCGCTGTGACTTGGGTGGGCTTAGCTGCTTTGTGAGCTTTTGCGCCTGTTCTTGAACTAAGTGGGTACCTACTTGAAGGTGTGAATTTGATGGTTCAATAGTAATAAGAATTCGATATCATTTATGTGGGATCCACTGAGAAATTTGGTATGAATTCCAATTTTTTAAGGAAGGTATTCTGCGAAAAAACAGACAAGCTTCCAGCCTCCACGAGGTTAAAAATACGCAAAAAAGTCTTGTCTAAGGATCACTCCAATTACCTGCAGCAGTCACTAGATCTGGGGCCGGTTCACGTAACTCGAACGACGACAATCGTTCGAAACGAATTTGAAAACGAAAAAATTTGTCTCGAAAAAATTGAGCGTTCACGTAGCTCGAAAGAAAATTTAAGGAAACCACATTACTAAAACACGATTTTCTTTACAAAAACCGCTGTAAAATTATACAATTTATAGGCATCAACTTAATTAAATGTTTAAAAATAATTTACATATGTAATAACTTATAAAAGTCTACTTTTAAATTGGAAAATTTATCTTAATAATACAAGTGTTCGATAACATAAAAGCTTTCGAGTCGACAAACGAAAATTTGCGATTTTTTCGAGTTACGTGAACCGGCCCCTGGATCGCATGTAATACTCTCCCACCAGTCCAACAATAATAGTCCGGGAACCGGTGACACTAAAAGTCCCGTCATACGGAATTGGAAAATTTTTCAAAAGCTTCGCAGTCTTCAAAAAAGTGTTCAAATCTTTGAAGCTATAACTGGCGCCGGCTTAACAATTTTTCTGCAGCATTTACATTTACCTACAGAAGATTATGCCCCCTTTCAGTCGACGGCAGGACGTGGCCTGAGAGTTTTCGCCTTAAAGACAAGGATCACCACACACTCAATGGCCGCCAACTGAAACTGACAAAAATCTTTATGTGCGTGCATTTATCGTCAGTTTGTGCCTGAAAATCTGAACTTCTATTCAGTCTCAAGCCGCAAATTTATGGCATCAATTCAGGCGGTATCCATTCGAAACTGAAAGCAAGGCGCGAAACCCAACCACAGTCGCGTTCGCAGTTGTTCGAGGGGGTTCATGGCGCAAGCCTGGAGCCGCCTTAAGGCACAAACAGATTAGCGTGGAGGAGGTGACGGTGCGGTGATATAAGATAATTCCCTTTACATTTAATTTCTCCGCGCTCCGCGTATTTTAAACTTTTTTACGGTAAATATATACGCATCCGCCAGCCGCCTCCACGCTATTGTGTTTGTGCCTTTAAAGTTTTCGTTGAGGCCATGTATACATTTTTACACTTGAATTAACAACCTGCTAAACTGTCGTCTTTGCTTGTGTGTCTATAGAGAATCATGACGTCACCTGCATGGCACGGTCTGCCAGGCAGATACCGTCAGTTCTCATCTCTCAGTCGGACTAAGAATGTGTGGTCTTCATCGGGCCGTGCCTGCCGGCCTGCCTTGCCGGCGGCTTGTAAGTTAATGGGTGTCTTTAGTGGAGAAACGTGTTTTACTTAATATAACCCAGCGTCTTTCAGGCGGATTTCACTGCGATATGGGAGGCTCTTGAATAGCTGACACTCCACTTAACCCAGATTGGAATGCCCTTAGCCACCTATAAACTGGCTGTGAGAAAAATCAGCTTAGCTCGAGCCGGGCTGAGGTGGACCACAGAAACAGTGGGCCGCACTCTTCACACAATACGACCGACTCAAAATCTCTTGTTCAGTTAAACAAACAAGAGATAAGATATGTAATGAAGGTGCTGATCGGTCACTGTCCCTTTGGCCCACACGCCGAAAGATTGGAACTTCCCCACAACAGATTATGCAGAAGTTGTGGTAATGAAGATGAGGAAGAAACTGTCTCCCATCTTCTCTGTATATGTCAGGCCCTCGCAAGGAAAAGAGGGACCTTCCTCGGGTCACTTTTCCTTGATGGATTGAGTGAGCTGCAAAACACTGGTGTTCCTGACCTCTGTCGCTTTACCAAATCTAATCAAATCGCTTAAATTGTCCCAACACTAGAATGGCATCACAACGGGCCCAAAGGTGTGCTTACGTGGGCTCCCTATTGGGGGAGCAGCCATTTCAACCTAACCTAACCTAACCTCACACCTGTCTACTTTGGTCGCTCTGGACATCTCCAAGGCTGATTTCTGAGTTTCGTTATGCCTCATAAAAAATGATTTTTATTGACCTCGCATCTAGAACTTATAGTCAAACTGGTCCTAAAGAAGATATTCATAAGATCGTAGGACAGACCACGGTTAAAAACTGAAAGGCAGACTTCTTTGCGAAGTACACTGATCATGTTACATTCTAAATATCAATAACTTTACAAAGCCTGTGAATGAGGCGTTACCAACAAATATGACATTTTTTAATTGACATATCAAAACAATCAAGTTCTGCAAAGCAAACATAAATATAACAAATAATTTCCATGCTATGATGGCGCTATCCGGAAAAAATTTCAAATAAAACCATACCATCTTACCCACAAAGATTTTGGTTTGTTACAAACAGTGATACCTACTATAGTAGGGAGTATATTAGTGTACACAAAAAAGTCATCAATCTTACGTTTTTATTAATGTTACATAAGTAAGTAAGTAATAACAAAACGTTCATCAATGGTTTTACAAATTATCATCGGATATATTGTCGGACGCTACTTAATTCACAGCTATAGTACGCAATTTTTTGTTGATCCTACGATAAGTTTAACTTATAGAACCCATTATCCAATCCCATAATTTAATATCCAATAATTTATCACATTTGTTTGCCTTGCTGTCAACATCACAATTAACAACACCTATCCTCACACACATTGTTCATTATCTCCCATGGTTCCTTAATAGCTTGACCAAAAATAACCGAAACCCCATTTACATTTGCAGGAGCACCTCTAAAACCCACCACAATTCATCAAGGAACACACAAATGATAATGCCTTGTCTAGACGAGTGCCATTCACTATATCAAAACACCTCAAAACATAATTTTCCGAAAATATCAATCACCAAAAATAGATTTAGATTCGTTCACAGTCACCTGTTTACACTTGGATGTATCGTAATGTATGTTACAGCACATAACCTAGAATGCCATACATTTCCTGCAGAACTGGGGGGAGTAGCAAAACGGAGCCCAAGTTATTATCACCAATCAAAAATGTTAGTCGAGTCAACAAGTGTTCTTCGTACATCATTTATGAAAATTAAGGCCTCCATTGAACCTCAAAACAGGGTTTTTGGGGCGGGGGCGGTGGGCGAAAAAGGCTCAAGTTATCCAAGTACCGATATTATGGATATTTAATTAATTCTAGCTCAGTTGAGCGGTTTTTATTTATTCATGCGGACGCGTAGATTAGGTAAGAAGATTAGATTAATTCAAAGCAGCAAAGTATAATCATGAGGCGCCCTCTTTAATTGCCACACAAAAATGCTTGAGCGTCATTGAGGATTCGGAGAGGCGTTCACCTTCCTTAAATGGTTTGATAGTCAACAAATGAAAATTCGGTTGAAGTTTTCCCATAAAGAAGATATGGGAGTTTATGGCTGAGAGTCTGTGTAATAACACACAAATGAATATGCATGAGGGAGCGTTCCGGGAGAATTTTTCTTCAAAAAAAAAAAAAATCAATAACAAATTTAAACAACGCTGAAAAATTTCGTTATTAAAATATTGAAGTGCACTTTTAGCCAGGATCTTTTATATTGAATTTGAAAAGCTTTTATCGGGGAAATTTATTGATAAAATGGGATAAAATGTTGTTTTTTGTTGGTTGAAGTGCTACTCTTCGCGTTTAGCAGTATAAGAATAAAGTTATTCAGTATTTTTTATGTAATCTACCATGACTTTCTCACAGTCTAGACAAGGATATTTACTTTTGGTTATTTTTTTGACTGTACAGGCCGGATATGGTCCTTACTCAAATCAATGAAGGGATACAACCCACAGCAAGGCCTTTGATCAATCATATCACTTGTATTTCGATAACCGTTTGACCTATTTTCATGAATAAGCTAGGAATCTACGAAGAATACTTCCACCTATCTGAAAATGGAAAAGTCAAGGTTGGACCCACCAGAGGTTGGACACTTCCGGAGTTATGAGTAGTCAAAGTCAACATTTTGAACTTCAACTACCTTTTTCGTAGTTAACTAATATTTTTTTCCAAATTAACGTTCTTTTCCCTTAACGTTCTAAACGGTTGCTGTTGTGCAAGATCAAATTCAATGAAGAAGTTCGACACACAAAACTACTCCTTCCGCCGATCCCGATTCCCCGTAAATGTTGTCCAGCCTCTAAACACCCTATGCTGCGCCATTGTGCCAGCGGAGGTTTGATCTGACTCACCATACCGCAAAAGACTTTTCAAGTATTTTCAAATAACCAAATGGCAGCTTCGTTGAAATACTGTTGAAGATCGTCTGATTTTAACACCTGAGGAGCTCTGAACCTACCGTGACCGGACCGGGAGTAGGTATGAGAGAGTGACTGTATAAAATTTGAAGTTTGTTGAAATATATACTATCTAACGTTCACTGGCCTTTAGACTATACGTCGTATCCTAAAAATCCCTGGAGATAGAATTTCAAAAGAAGAAGAACTATGGCACCATGCCAGCCAAGAAAGGATAGACCACCAAATCAGGCGAAGAAAATGGGATTGGATTGAATAGAAACTACGAGCAATCCGTCGAATCGGTAGACCTAGAACAACATGAAGAAGAAACCAGAGGCCGTTGGGAGATCCTGGTCAGAGTTGAGAGCTGTCGCGCAAACAGAGTCCGGTGGAGGATAACTCTTTCCGTCTTATGTCCCTTGAGAGATTGAAGGAGCGTAATACAGGAGCGGTAAGACCTGTGGGGTGCGACAACGAGAGAGATCCAACCGCCGCTGGAAGGATGGCGTATACCAAAACGCTCAGAGCGGGCCGGATAATGGTCTTATACATTAGAGTTTTAGTATTAATGTATAGAACTTTGGATTAATCAGTGGCTTAAGAGTGGCTAGCACTGAGAGAGCTTTTTGAATCTTCGTTTAACGTGGGGATTTCATTTTAGTCTGTGATGCATACTAACAACTAGACACTTAAAATTGGTTTTGGGGACCAGCATCACTTCCCAGATTCTGATTCCTAGCTTCGGCGGGTGCAGCCCTATGCCCTTTCCCAGCAGAGTTCGTTAAGCATATTAGTTCACACTTGTTTTTGTTCACTGCGATTCTCCATTTTCACAAGAATTCCACAATTGTATCCACATAGTATTGAAATACTACCGCTGCCCTCATTGGAGATACTTCTGAAGTCATGACCACTGTGACCACTGGAAGAGCCAACCATGAGTGGAAAATTATACAGAAACTGGTTAAACAGCTTTGGGCCTAGAATGGACCCTTGCGGCACCCCTGTTTTCATTCTGAGCGGTTGGGAGCAGAGATTCCTCATTTGAAAAACCCCAGACTTTTCTCGTAAAAAGCTATGAATAATTTTAATTAGCGGGAGAAGCCAGTCTAAGGTGGTTAGCTTCTACAGCAGCCCCCATACCACACTCTGTCAAAAGCCTTACTCATATCTATGGAGCAAGCAAGGGCGCACCTTTTAATTCCTAGATTTTGAATGATTTTCTCCTGGAACAACAGTAGCGCCTGTTCCGTTGAGTGTTCCTTTTCAAAGCCGAATTGGGAATGGGGAATACATTGCTTCTCAAAACAAAACTTCTAGAACTTACCCAGGATCAGTTTTTCTAAAATTTTACCGATGTTTAAGAGCTCCGCTATTGGCCTAAAATCGTCAGTACATGAGGGCCTGGAGACCTTCGGAATAGAGATTTTCTTGGCTCTCTTCCAACATTTCGGGAAGAAACAAGAAACAGTTGTATACGCAATTGTTGAACAGAACGCTCAAATATGAGCCGGGCAGGCCCATCCAGGCCGGCAGACTTTTTCCCTTTCACACTGGAACGTGGTGAAATATCCACCTTCAACCGAGAGATCGCAGGATGTATTTGTTGGCGAAAAACGGTGGTTGAGGGCTAGGGGTCATGTTCGAACCTAGCTATGATCTCATCCACTTGAGAAACTGTCGGGTTATCAAAATCGTAGGGGTCCTTCTTTAAGGTTCTTTCATACTGGTCCCTGAGGGCATTAAGCTTATCCTCCTGGATTAGTAATAGTTCTTCCATCAACAACTAATTTTGAGTTCTTCAAGCTATCCTTTCCCCTTTTCCTCCCCGTTAGTCGGTCAATCTCCTTAAACGCCTGTGGAGAGTGACCCCACCTATTGTGCTGCAAACCATCACGATTTCCGAGCCCCACAGAAAGACTTCCTGTTTGGCTAGGTAGTCGGTTTTCGAGAAATTGTTCGCGTTCCTATGGCCAGAAACCCAAACAAGAGTCAAATTATGCTTTCTACCGAGCCTATCTAACTCAGCTCTGCACTGCTGCACTAGCTTGAAGCATATCATCTAAGCTGCTGAATCTAGAGCTCTTATAGAGGCTATCTATAAAAATTCCAATGCTACATCCATGTGTAGGTTCGAGGCTCATTGTCTGGTAGATCTTCAGGGTCGCCAACATCTTCCCTTGTAAGATACTAGCATGTCCTGGAAGGTTCCAGGACAGTGAATCGTCTCTAGATAGACCGCTTTTCCCGGCGCCGTCTTGGCTCTTGAAACCGCTGGCGAATATCGGTAGATTGAACTTTTTCAGGGCATCTACGTTTCTTCATTCTTTTCTTGAGGGTATTTCGACGGAGAAGCCCTTCCTGAAGATCAATTTAGAGGAAAATAGTCTGTGGTTATGGCGCCTATACCGTCCAATAGCAAATCCAAGATGTTGCTGTGATCGTAGGGTTTGAGATCGAGACCCCGGATTCCCCCAGTCGAGGGGAACTGCTGTTCTCATGCCCCTATTATTGCGGTCGTCTTTCTCGTCCCTTCTCACCTTTATAACCTAATATGTTCTGCTCAATGCAGGCCACCACACCACCGTGAGAATTGAATATAAAATTGTTCTTGCCGAAGGTCCTTTTACATATGCAGGCTTTTTTTACTCTTTCTTCGATTTTGGACTTTCAATTGAGTTTTGGGTACAGTCTGTAGGATAAAGCCTTTAGGATAAAGTGAAGGTATACCCAGCCAATCTGGACAATATGAGAAATTTCGTTTTCCAAGTGAATAGCATCACAGTGGAATCGGAGCTGGTGGATATTCATCTGAAACTGTGTTGACACGTGACTGAACAACTATTTTAGTTTTACCAATTGTTAAGTCTAAAGAAAGTGCAAATTGGACACCAAAAATGAGAACAATTAATAATAACACCTTAACTATAAATTAGCGCACATGGATTTAATGGAAGTACAACACTTTAATACTTCCCTCTTTCAGATAGCGCGTGCTACAGGCTAATATAATACACATTCTGCTCCATGGCTCCATTCATCAACCACTTGCTAAAGATGCACACATCAGCAAAATCGTTAAATGGTTTTATATAACTCCATGCAACGTGAATGCATATCAAGTCATTAATAACAGTCAAAAACTGCACCAGAATTCAGTCTAGCCTTATCCTGTCTGGGTAATAAAATCTGCGAGTTACTATTATGAAGGATGCGACGTCAACCAAAATGAAGGTGGGATTTATTAATGGTGACAAGTATTATTTTGGGAATTTTTAGGAAACTGGAAGAGATGATGAATTTAGCGTAAATGATCCCTTTTCATTCGCTGCGTTGTTGGATGAAAACAGTAATCCCAAAGGAGGCTTGGGATGGCTCGAAGAGATAGTCTCATGTCCCCAGACTGTACAAAGTCCCCAGCCTTCAGTGAAATATCATAGTTGGATGTTAAAATGGTGGTTATATAAATGTCAATAATAAATTTGATTTATGAAACTTAATTATTTTATAGAGAGATTGTTCTAATGTTAGGGAATCAGTTACTGTTCGTTGGGAAATGGTTTATTTGATTACAATCAAGGTTTTTAATATATCTCAAAATGGTGTTCAATTAATCTAGAGATTGTATCAATTGATATTTAAAAAAGAATTAATAGCTTGAATAAAATTACTTTATTTTAATTATTTCTTGTACAGCATAGGATGACTCTCAGTGAGACCGTCGGGACCTGGGGTGCCACTTAGTGCTCACTTGGAGTTCTGTATGTGATTGACTAACATCATTCTAACACCCGGTATTTATACAAGTTGGTTACCAGGCTAACGAATAAACAAGGAACCTTGTAATATACAATATATGACAGTTAACTACAGTGGAAAAGTTACAAGTGTTTACAGTTAAAAACATTATGTTACAAGATTAATTTATTTCTAAAGTGACCAAAGCTGCCTGGATAGAAGCAAACACAGTGTTTAATCACGAAGTAATTAGGGAGGCGATTAGATGGTTCAAACCATACAAGTCCCCTGGAGAAGACGGAATCTATCCCATTCTGCTACAGGAAGGCTGCGACCTCTAGTCACTCCCTTATTATGCAAAATATTCAGGGCTTCCTTCGCACATAGCTTCATCCCATCTATCTGGAACGTCAACATAACATTTATACCTAAGCCAGGGCGTTCGGATTACACCTGCTAAATATTTCAGGCCGTTAGGTCTTTCGTCTTTTGCCTTGAAGACAATGGAGAAAATTGCGAGAGCGTAGGTCTAAAAGTCTATCCCGACAAAGCGATTCTGGTTCCTTTCACCAGGAAACGATCACTACTGGGACTTTTGTAACCTACACTCGCAAGCAGAACTCTAGGCTTCTCACAACAAGCCAAATATTTAGGAGTCTGGTACCCTTCACCTTCAGGTAGAGAAGTCCGGCATAAACGCGGCTGAAAGCGAATGGTCACTTGGGCGCTGGTTTTGGGCGGGGTCATTCTGTAGTAACCAAGATCATAGAAGAAATTCCGGTAGCGGTGATGCTATCGGAATGCATGCCCTTTGGAATCTCAAAATTTGAGCAACCTTCTGCGCACATACAGGATAGGCTAACCTCCACTTTTCCTAAAGTATTTCCGGGCGGACTAGAATGGTACACGGATGGCTCTAAAACAGAAACGGGTGTGGGCGCCGGAGTCTGGAGTAAAAGCCCCAGATTCAGCAGGTAAACACTCTCTGATAGCGAAGCGACAATTAGAGCGATAAGGTCCCGCAGGACCAAGTCGAAATTAGTTAAGGACTACCAACGTGCTCTTGATGAGTTGGGCGTTCTCAATCAAGTTACTCTTGCCTGGGTCCCGGGTCACCAAAGGCAACGAAAATGTGGATGCCCTGGCTAAACAGGGCTCTGATATTGCATTCATCGGTCCAGAGCCGGCTATTGGGGCACCGTCCAGCTTGCTGCAAAGGGCCATGACCGATCGGACTATGATGAAACATACTGAATGCTGGAGGTCCGCGTCTGAACTGGCCAACTCTAAGCGGTTCCTTCCTGTGCCGTCCCCTAACACGGCCAAGGATTTGTTAGGGCGCAATAGGAAGATGTCAGGACGCTTGTTGGCTTGATTACCGGACACTGTGCCCAAGTTACCACTTATGGAGGATAGGAAAGTTGGAGGACCCCAAATATAGGCTTTGCCTGGAAGAGGATGAGTCTGCCCTCCACGTTCTCTGTGAGTGACCCGCAAGGGAGCGAGGAGCAGGGTTTTTTTGTTCGAGGAGTCCCTGCTCGAACACTCAAGTCTAAGCGACAAGCCACTAGGCAGACTGCTGAACTTGTTCAAGCGGTCTGGCCTACAAATATGAGGTATAGGGGTTGTAATACAATAGGCCAAATGAATGGCTGCAGTACCTTTGGACCCAATACACAGTGAATTACGACAACAACTTTTCAAAATATTAAAGTATTAAATTATAAAAAAGTTAAATAAAAAAAACACGTCTACAATCATGAAATAATTAAATTATTAATTAAGACACGCAAAGAGATATATGAATATCAGAAACTCAATTAGAATCCAGCAAACTCTTCAGCAGCAAATTATAAAAGGAAAAAAGGAAAAGCAGTACGTGATGTCTGCCTGAAGCAGGAAATAATTTTGAATACACTCAATAAACACCCACACACACATTTCTGTTTCCAACTCCCACGCTCCCGCGAAAAATCTCTAAAGAATCACTGTTCCTCCTATCTTTATAATCCAACAGAAATGGTTTCACCTGCATTCACACTATTAATGCTTTGATACCTGAACATCCTGCTTAAATTAGGGGAAACAATTTTTCAGGATGAACCTCCACGTCAACGTTCTATGGATGTGCGTCATTGGGAATACAAAACTCTTTTGAAGCAGAGTTTTCACTTTGCCACAGGTGCTTAATACGGATATTTACTGAAACTCTCTCTTCCACCACAGCACACATTTCCGGGATTATGAGAGGGATGTATTCCCTTAGATATATCTAGAACACGATGTTTTTATCAGAATGTTGCGAGAACATTTATATTACCGAACTTGACTTAGTGGTGACTTATATAATTTATGTTTAAGTATGTCAAAATGATTAAATAACCCAGAATTTCAGATTACGAATTTGATTTGAAAATTTTATCTTAGCGTGTAAAGATTTCCACGAAGGTATAAAGAAAGGTGTGCATAAATATCTGACAAGTATTACCTGTCGGATTATATCCTGTAGTAGAAATATTCATCTCCTGCGGTAGTAAAGTTTTATAGGTCAGTACATTAAAAGTTCTAGATGCGATATGTACATATGATTTATGTACTATATTTTACAGGGTGACAAGTAATGGTGAAGCAGAAATTTAATGGGGTGTAAACGTGATGGAAAATGGTAAAAAACGTGAGAAAAATATTTCGAATTATTTTATAGGATATATCGTGATTACCCATCACGGAAAATGTATTTCAAATCAACCGAACTCCCCACCCCTTTTATAACATATGAATGAAAGCTAAATTTGGCCTAAATTTTTGAAGAATTTTAAGGATGGCTGGAATTTCATACTAGTTAGTTTATATTAATAAAAGAAACCCAGCGGAAAATTAATCACGGCCAAAAGAAGCAGAAAAGAAGGCCAAAAGAAGCAGAAAAGAAGCACTTCCAACTCACATGCTATGGAAGCTCTCTGGAAGCACACACTTTAGACTCCCATTTTATGCTTCGTTTTTCTCAAGTTGGCGGCCGAATTATGCATTTGTATTTCCCCGACATGGGTATCAAATGAAATGGTATGAAAACCAGAATACAATTAGCAGTGTGGCGTTATTCCATTGGTTATTGTTCACATTATTGGTTATTGTTCACAGTATAACTTTTGAGAATTTCATCAAATTTCACTGAATATATCCGAAGTTATCACCAATAAACCAAAATTGAGCAGTTTCCTTGGGTTTTTTTTAAATTAAATATGTGTGCCAAAGTCAGTACTTCACCAGATTCGTTCCGGAGAAGTCACATTTCCAGTCCTATACCGTGCCGGGGTGTATGATCCAGTACTTTAAGAACGCATACCGAATACCTGTGGGATGATGTCTAGGCAGCGTTTCTTATACCGTGTCGAGGTGTGTTATCCGGCATGGTCAGACCACACCCACACCACAGTTCCTTGTATCTCAGTTTCGTACAATCCCGTGTCAATGTTGACAATGAAATTATGTACTACTTACTATAACTTCTTACAAGAATGCCGACCCGATTAACCCTTTCAAAATTATTCAAGGTCAAAGTTATCAAAAATCACTTTTTGGCCAAAATTTCACTCAAAAACTGGTATTTTCGAAAAAAAAAAATATTTGATCAGCCAATACGAAACGTTATTGTTCTTGTGTCATTTTTTCGAAAACTTAACCCTTTCGAAGTTATTCAAGTTCAAAGATTGAAAAATCACTTTTTGGCCAAAAATCACCCAAAACTGTTTTTTTTTTTTTCGAAAATTGTATTTTGTAGGCAAAGCATTTTTCTCATGTACTCATACTAACATTATTGTGATTTTTGATTATTTTTCGAAAATACCAGTTTTTGAGTGAAATTTGGAAAAACACGGGAAGAGCGCGATATCTCCAGCGGCTATGTTTTTTGGATTCCGAAATAGTTTTCTTAAAAAGTCACAAGGACCAATTGTTAGCCATTTTGGAGCAAGAATTGAATAGGCTGTAAACACCTTCCTGCCCTATATATCACCAGGCCCTGACGGCATAGTGCCGGCACAACTGCAGCGCACCCTAGTAGCATTCCTTGACATAGAGGGGGCGTTTAACCTACTCCCGGGGCGAAACTTGGGATTAAAGCGTCACTGCGCCTCTCATCAACCTGCAAGGACGAGTATTTTCTCCGCTTCTATTGGTCGTGCATGTGAACCTGCTGCTGCAACGCATAGAGGCAGTGGGACACCACGTTCTAGCGTACGCGAATGACATTGCTACCATCACAAAAGGAAAATTTCCTCAAGTCCTCTGTGATCTCACTCTCAGTCTCGCTTTACAAACCCTTTCAAACTAAGCTGCCACACGCAGACTCGTTAACCCATCAAAAACAGAATTAGTCTTCTTCACGAGGAGCGAACAGGCGAATCTTTTTTTACTCGGGATCCTAGATGGCCATTATGTTTCACATCACTCCCCATAAGGCATTGAGCATCACTTCTTCTATTCTTCTAATTCTTCAATTCTTCTAATATTTGGTTCGAAATCCGTATCTCCTAACAAATTTCGTCTAGTTTATAGGTCCAATTGGCATAGGTTTACCATTTCATAAAATATAATATCTACGAGTACCATTTCATAGATTACTACTTTCAAAAGAGTCATCAATACCATATAGTCCTGTAGCATTTCGTTATTAGAATAAATTGAAATG
The DNA here is from genome assembly GCA_949987705.1 of Thereva unica. Classification (NCBI taxonomy): domain Eukaryota; kingdom Metazoa; phylum Arthropoda; class Insecta; order Diptera; family Therevidae; genus Thereva; species Thereva unica. The sequence continues at coordinate 147,766,811 of OX465282.1, forward strand.
AAATTTCAAAAATTGTTCACTAATATGATTTATCAGTCTTGCTTAAGTTATTATATACAATTAATCATTTAATCAATAGAATGTTCATTTAATTAAACTGAAAACTAACTTAAACTTCTCTCTGATCCCACTTTAATTAATACAAAATAACTTAAGAAAACTTTTTAAAAGATCTCAAATTGGAACTTTTAACATTGAATTTTAATTATGCTTCGCAAATATCCATCAATTTAAAAAATACTGATGCCATCGTTGTCGAATTATATTTTTCTCATAATAGAAATCGAACACAATAAAAGAAACTTTCTTTTCTATTTTCAGAAGTAGACAAAAAAATCGCATTATCATTTCTGTAACATTTTTTTTGCGATGGCAGAAGCCTTTTTATTGATATTTATACACAAACTATGACTGAAGTCAATCATTAGTAGAAAATACAAAAAAAAAATGAATATTATTGAATGTTTGGCTCAACTATGAAAGACGCCAAATAGTCTGGAAGTAGCGCCATAAAGTTTTGCGTTTTATGTACTCCCTTTCTAGGTATGTAGATATTTAGGTAAGAAATAACGATAGTTGGAAATGTTTTGTTTTTTAGTATTGTGAATTAGTACTATACAATATTTATATTATACATATAGTCGCATCACGGTATTTGAAGGATTTCGTGACAGCTTGCTCTACAGAAAGATTCCGAACCGATAAGTGATGAGTTTGCGTCTACTCTAGCCAGGCTGTCGGCAATTTCATTGCCAATGTGACCTTCGTGGGGCGAGATCCACATCAGCGTGACACTGTTGTTCCTGCCGAGGAATTTCAAAGATTGGTGACGAACCAAGACAGTTTTTGATGACACCCTGTGAGATTTAATGGCTAACAGTGCAGTTTGACTGTCCGAGAAAATACCAATGCTAGAGCTATTTGGTGCTCTATTAATACAAGTCTGAGGACACACCTGGATGGCGAGCACCTCACCCTGAAAAACGGCGGGCGTGCCATGGATTTTTTGGTCCTTGGGCCGTAAACACCCAGCCCTACCCCTTTATCGCGTGTACCAAAAGACCGTGCTTCGTATAAAGAGAAGGGCGCCACTCTGACCTACTTCGAATAATCGTCGTAAACGGTTTTTCAAAGTCAAGAGTGGCAGAAATGGTATCGGACAAAGATACCAGAGGTTCGGCTTCTTGAGAATCGATAAATTATCCAGAAGGTAGGAGACCTTAGGCAGGCTTAAAGGAGAAGAGCTCCCGTATACGCAGTGCCTTCGCCAGGGCCTCTTTTTTCACTACTAGGTGTAGCGGAGAGAGGTTCAGTAGGGCGCCTCCATAGCCGCAGTCGGTCAGCTGCTTTTGGCCCCTGTGATACCAAGGCAGAGCAGTCATTGCACCGTGACCAGCTTAATCACAGCACCCTTTTATTTGATCTTGACAGAGCGGCTTGCATGAGGTCTGAAGCGTCTGCATAGGCCTGTGCTTTAAATCCCAAGCATAATCTTACACAAAAGCATGTACTTTAAAGCAGTTAGCGAATTGTTGCTTTCGACTCTGTCGAATCCTTCGAAAGCTTCATAAAAATAGGAGAAAGCAGTTTTGAAATCCTCTTCGTCAGCTGCATGAAGGATGCCCGATTGTAGATCAAATTTGCCTTTCTACCAAATGACACTAGAGCATAGGGCATAAAGTATTAATGGCCACTAATTGAATCTAATAATATTTTTCAAAGAACTGGATCACTATAAGCACATTCGAATGACGTCAAAAATAGATTTAGGGTCAAAATGCACAATATTATCCATGAGCATAAAGTTATATTTCATCAATGTCCATTCAAATTGTTATGCATCCATAATCTACTTGCTAAATGCTGATTTATTCAGATCTTCACAATTCAGATGCTCGTCTATTTAATTACCAAAACACTTTATTCATTAGCTTTACCCCCCCATCCATGGATATTATAAATAAGAAATAATTACAAACCTTGTATTTCAGTGAGCGATAAAGATGAACCTTAAAAACTAATTTCATCATAAGCTAGGGGCAACTATGTATGGGCTACAGACATTGAGGGCCAGCAAAAAGGGATCGACCTTGTGCTTACATTCTCCTAAACAAAGTGCTGTCATAAATTCAGTTTTTATAAGAATAATAAATTGCGCAGAGAATCTTCAAGCAAGAGCATCTCTAGTTCAGTATCACTTTAAATATGTAATGAGGAATTTATTTTCACTAACATACAATATATATAAAATAAATTATTTACTAAATATATACTATATGTATAACATTTAAATTTAGACACAAAACAAAACCTAAACAGAAAGGGAAAACATAAAAATAAATGTAATTGAAAGTCTTATTTATTGATTTAATTAAAATTGTGCGAATTCATTGAAAACACAAGTCCCTAAGTGCCCTTAAACATTAGGCGCTCTTCAGAGAAACAAAAGCAAATAAAAACAGATCAATATAAATAAGACCACAACATGCGTGAAAAATTTTTAAAAGGACTTGAATTTGTTTTATTTTTATACAATTGTATTATTCTTAGATTTGCGTAATATAATTATAAGTAGTGTAAATTAACAGCAATACTATTCTGTAATTTATTTTAATATTTGTGCCTAATTAGTATTTTATAACAATTAAAGTTTGTATAACATACAAAAAAACTATCTCTAAAACCAAATGAAAATGAAACTTTTTTTTTTAAATTCATGTAATGGCACTTAATCCGCTTTTAATAATATTGAGGCACTTCATATTCACTTATTAAAATTTCCATCAAACTAGTAATCGGATAATGTTCAGTTTCTGGTGAGTGAATGTAATTAAATGGCTGCGTTGCCCCCTATTGAGTGTGTGGATCGTCGTTTTACTTCTTTTTTTATTAGTATACGTGTATATGGATAAAGTAGAGGGGATATACAACGACAACTAGGTCATTCCTTGTGGCGCCTATGGGTCGGTTGGTACATAGAGAGAAAATCAAAGACTATATAAATGCACCCAAGCATGCTATTACTTAGGTTTACGACAAATTCTAGAAAAGAAAATTAAAGAAGAAAGAAGCTTTGGACCCACAAAAATAAAACCCTTTAGAAGGATACAACAAATGCCTGCTGTACCAGTGGTCGATTTATAATTCAGAGATGGTGGGGAAAAAGAATAAATAAATCCAGAAAATCCTAATAAAGTGAAAAAAAGCTGACATCAAGCCTATATAGCCAAGATTTCAATATAGGCACCCAGTATACCTACCATCCTTTTTCCTTTGTTCTGTGCTTTGTTTTGGTATATACTCTTTCTCAAGGACTATCAATATCGCAAGTCGCAATACCCCCAGATTTGTTCGTTTGTTTTGAGGCCTTAGTAGACGCAAGTGTGAATTTGATGTGCAAGGAAGAATATTATGTATCTACTGCTAACTATAATTATAGCTTATTCATTCTCATCTATCTCTCTATCTTGAGCAGAACTATATAAAAAAAATCCTTAATATCTTTACTTACACATAAAAAGATGTAGAAACCAAAAGGACACATTGAAATTGATAAAGCGACTAAACCACCTTTCACGATATATGTAATATAACGATAAAAAGGTATCAATCGCTTCCAGATAATAAATTTGGATATAAATAATAATAATAAAAATAATAATAAGTACTAGTACATAAACCGAAAAAAAAAATTAAGCAAATGTATCTCACTTACCGTAGCTTGATGTCCACCATAGTGCTCATAGGCATGCCTTACGTGCTTATTATGATGGTGATGATTTAGATGATGATTTAGTGTTGGTGGTGACGGCATATTATGGCCACTATGAGGTAAATGAGACGTATGCTGTAAACCGACCTGATGTCCATGATGATGAGGTACATGACCTTGTGATGCTTCAATCAAGGTTGGTTGAATGTGAGTTACAAATTGTGCCATGATCTTTTTTTTTTATTATTTTTTATTCAATATACAATTAATTTTTTTTTAAATAAGATAAATTAAATATTAAAATAAATATTATATTTTTTTCACTTTCGATACATTAAATCACCATTTAATATAATATCTTTATAATTAATTAAATGTTTCTTCTTGTTATAAAGATTTTATTTAATTTTTCTCTTATTTTCCAAATATATGTGTGTATACCAAAACAAAAACAACAATTTTTTGAAACGGAGCAATCCTTGGGACAATACTAGTCCCTTGTACAGTTAGCAGGGTACTGATTTTGTGCCACGCATTAACCACTGCTTCACGAACTGAATAAACTCTCTGACAAAGATAAATCTAACTTAGGGCTTGGAGAAAAATCTTTCGACCCATACCTCCCACCTTCGAATGGTAATGATTTGCTTTTATTTCTTTCTAGTGGTAAAAGGATTAAAGGCAATGTGGGAAGACGTCATATGCATATGCATTAACATGTTATAAAAAATGATTTTAAGAAAAAAAGGATAGGAAATTACTTAAAATTATTCTTAAAAACGCAAATTTTCTATAGTAACAATATAAGTTAAGGGCATGCGCTGTATTGTAAATAAAAAATCATCATCAAAGAGAGAGTTGAAGAAGAAAAAAAGACTTTCAAGTACAAAAAAAAAGAAATTAAATTCTAACAATACACATTTTCACTAAATAGAGCATCAATAAGATATAATCTAGACAAATTTTCTCTTTCATGAGAAGAGGAAACTTCTCAAGGAGGTCTAATCCCATAAATAATGATGTGCTGGCTAGGAGCCCAAAAGAATCGATTTATGCGAGTAAAAGTTTCTCTGACTAACTTTTCTTTTCATCTTAAATGTTTCCGTTTTGTATCCTTAAAAATCCTAAAAAAAATATCATGTTATCAGAATTAGTGCCAAATCAGTTTTTCTAATATCAGATGACTCCTTTGTTGCCAAATTTTATTGACCCATTTAATTCACTTAATTTTTTAAGCAGTTATTGACAAATATAAATGCATAACTGATCCTTTTCATTGTCCTTGATGATTCAAACCTACAAAATATATTTTTAATATCATAAAATAACATGGGATTCAACTTCAACGATGGTGGTATTACTTCCTTCCATATTGTAATATCCAAACTGTTGATGCGCAAGTCCTTCAATATCCCGAGCATAGGTTTCCATTTGCTTCGTCTACGAGAATACCATATAAATATGTATTGGGCAAGAGAATGGGAGGTTGGTTTTTTTTTGCAAGGATACAGAAAATTTGGCGACGAAGTAAATTGCAGTCAAAATGGCACCGAGAACATTTTAAGTGTGGTAACCATACACAACAAAAATAAAAAGAACAAAAATAAAAAAACCAATATTCCAATTTAGGGGGTTAAATGAAAGTCAACAGCGCTAAATTTAATTCAATTTATCTCATACCAATTTCATTTAATTTTGTTCTAATTGTGAAACATTTTTACTAGGCAAATGCTGATTACTTGCATGTATCTATCCCAGAGGCAGCGTGTCTCTTGGTCCCTGGAATATAAGAAGGTTACGCATATATAGTATACATACACTTATACATATTTATATAAAAAATAGTATGGATTAATAAATTTTCACCTTGATATCTCCAAATCGAGAACACTTTGCGTGACTGCTGGGAGAAATTGTTTAACCTGTTCAACACCCCAGCTATTCTGGCGCCATGGATCAACTAATTTTTCTGCTAGCTCAATGAAAAGGCATCGTAATTCACGTGTTCGATGTAAATTACACGCGATTGTAATTAATGATCGCCAATATGACCTAAAATTATAGTTTAAAAGTTATTAAAAAAATCATATTTTTAAATTTTTAAAATACTTACCGGAAATTTATATCCAACTCATGATAGCACCTTTCAAGCAATACTGGCTTAAGTCTTAACGAAACAAGACTGTAAAAAAAACAAAAAAAGGACAACATTTACCTTTTTATAAAAAAATCTTAAAACGTGTAATGAATATTTTACCCAAAAAAAGAATCCCTATCTTTGCACTTTTGTACACTTTTCTCCTAAACAATGTTTGACAACACCTACTACATAACATAGAAATATACTCTTATAATAATATCCTCTAACCAAAAAAAAATCATCTTTAATTTTTTTGGCATATTTTCTATCCTTTCCCATCCTTCCAGTCCTAACAAAACCATGTAGTAGAATGGTGTGGCGTCTGAAATACTCTGATATAAAAAGATACACAGAACTGCTAGGAAACCAATGGATGCTTGTTTGCACCCTAAGTAGGAGATTTTCAACCCCTGTTGGTGGGTTTTCTTTTACTAGTTGATGCTTAGGTCCGAGGCTTTATATTGGTGCTTTTATTCAATACACAAGAATGAGGCATTTTTATTCTTGTCATCAGAATGGTTTATTTAAGATACACATACAACATGTCTAGATTGGGCACGTCAACACAACACCATTGTTTTGCTTTTTTTTCCTGTTGGATTAAATTTATATTTGGGTTCAAGCAATAAGTTTGGGTTATATATATATCTTTTTGCTTTTTCAGTTTGTTGTTAGGATACAAGCCTTGAAGGACGACTGACTCAGTAAAGTTAAAAATGAGTCATTGTCCCACCGAAAAAAAAAGAGAAAAAATTTACATTAAAATGTTTTACTGGACAGTGCTGATTAGAGACATGCAAATTATTCTATTTTCAGTCATCGTTGATATCATTTACAAAAAAAGATATCATATTATTTTTTAGAATTGCGAAAATCATCTTTTAATCAATAAAACATAAATGAATTTACTTATAAATAATAAAGTATACATACTTATGCAGAAATCAATACAGATATTTTCGATACAGTCCCAATTTTATTGTCTCCAAATAACTAGATACATTGCAGATACGAATAATTTTCTTTGACTTGGAAACAAGAAAATTTTATGAGAGAAGGGAAAACCTAAAAGAAAATTATTATGAAATTTATCTAATTAGGAATGAGTTGAAGGTTCCTGTGGGTAGAGGTGGACAAGAGTTCATGATCCAACAGACTAGGTAATCGCTTGTCTTATATTATTGAAGACGTAAGAGTATCGCAAAATACTATCATCAGCTGTGAAGTGGGTTGGTAGGTATTGAGAGCAGATCATTAAGATTACAAAAAGAAAATGATTTAACTAACCCTTGGGGAACACCAGCGGAGATGGTGTGGTGTTTAGCTTCGACGCCATCCAAAATAGGTAGGATGATCGGTCAACAGAGTAAGGTGCTAAGCTCGGCCAAAAGAATTTGGAGATTTCTAGAGCAACCATGGGCTTTCTTAAGAGGTGCAAATTCCTCTTTCAGCCATCGGCCCTTGCTGTAATATGCAAGTCCTACATTCGGAAGCTTCTTGAACATAACTCTCTCATTTGGGGAGACGCTCCGAAAACCACCTTGGCGTGGTTAGATAGAAGTATGAAAAAGGGCCCTTAAACTAATCGGTGATGACGCCGTCTGCTCCACCATCGACCCCTTGAGGCACCGTAGGAAGGTATCTCTACTATCATCTTATGCCCGCAACACAAGATTAGCCCACTTGGCTCATTCCCCCCACCCGCAACTCTCCCTTTCACGCACTCTACAAACTAGTATTTCGTTTCTAAAGAGAACAATTCGACTGTGGAATAACCTTTCACAGTCAGCATTTCCGAACTCCTATAACATCCAAGAATTAGAACGCAGGGTTCATCTTTACCTTCTTCTACACCCACCCGAACCCTTATAACCCTTAACACATTTCCCTCTTGTACTAAGTTTACTGCTAGACATTGCACCATAACCAGTGGTGGTAGCACCTAACTTGTTTCAATCGACCTCTTCATTCAAAAATTCAAGATATTTTTATGGAAAGGTCGATTGAAACAACTTACGTACTACCACCCCAGTTTTTGTGTCCGCTACAAAGGGTTCGGGGCCGAGAAACACAATTATTATCCACATTCACGGCTATTCCCAAGGAATGGATTTGATGAATTTGGTGGAAGTGTGTTTGAACACTGAGTGTAAATCATCGTTCGCGTCGCGTAGAGTTCACGGTGCGATTCGGCTTTAAGTTCAACTACCAACGACCAAAATGAGTTTCTTATGGTAGTCATTGTTTTAACATCGTTAGTCCCAGTATAACACTCTCCTTCCATCTGTCTTGATTTTACTATGTAAACCGCATTTTCCACTTTAAAAATCCTAAACGAGATCTGACCCTTCAAACAATTATTGAAGATCTCCCGATGGACTCAACACCTTTTCCATAAACTTGATACAAGAGCAAATGATTCAAGTACAACAACCTACTAATCTTGGGCCCATTTTACCCGAACACAGAATGCACCCAACTAAGGATATGGAATCGGTGGAGAGTACTCGATTAAATACTCATGAGTGAAATCGAAAGAAAGTTATTCAATGAGTAGTTTTTACTCGTTAAAAAGTACTCGATCACTTGAGAATCGATGAGCACTGTTTTGATATTTCTGTGAACTGCCTTAGCTCATACATTACTCGATTTTCGGCTGCGAATGATTACAAATACTTATGTAGCTTACATCCAGCGTAAAAGCACACATAATGAACAAATTTGGCTGCCGCACACGGGTGTGTACGCTCCCGCTCTAAGCAAGAAAATGCGCCCGCCAGAGGTCTGCACTTGGAAAGGGAACACATGCCATTGAAAATCATCCAACTTCCCCAAGCGTCGTACGATGGCTCAACAAGCAGGTTGAATTCGAAGCGAATAATCCGAGGAGTTCCCGATTCAAACAGGTGTCCGAAGAAAAGACGACGCTTCGCCACTTCTCATCAACGTTGTGATCGACGCGATTATGCGTGAAGCATTCGATGGACGACTCGGAAATCGATACGCCGACAACTTCGTAACCGACTTAATGTTCGCCGCCGATAGCGCCGGCTTCTCAGATGCCGAAGCAACGGACATCTTATACGACATTTCCCGCATCGCCCAGTCATACGGGTTAAAAATCAATGCGGAAAAGACCAAAGTGCTCACAACGGACGGATCGAGGGCCAGTATTCACCCCGATGGAACCCAAATCGAACAAGTTCCAATGTTCAAATATTTGGGATCCTTCGTTGAGGAGACGAAAGTGGCATCGTCGGCCAACGTTCACAGCCGCATCGGCGAGGCAACAACAACATTCGCCTCGCTCTAGTGGTGCATATAACAAATATTACATCAAAGCGAAAGTACGACTTTACCGAACGTTGATCTTTCCGATTCTTCTTTATGGATAGGAAACGTGGACACTGCTCAAACCAGACGTCAAAGAGCTCGAAGTTTTCAAAATGCGATGCTTGAGGCAGATTCTCTGTGGCTCACTCCGCGATCGCCTTGGAAACGAGAAAGTCAGACAAAGATGCGATCAACACGATCAACATCAACACCAAAATACTAAAATCTGAGTGAGTTCCGCCGGGTCCTACCACGCGTACTGGAATCGAAAAATAGAATTTTTCACAAAATAATTTGGAGATAAATCGACCTACATTTTCTTCTAATCCAACTTATAAAATAATGAATTTACCTTAACAAATATAAACTTATACGAGTATATCCCAAATAGTCAATACATCATAACCATAATAACAACCTCATTACTGCAATGTTGTGGCTATGCACCTTCCCTTAGTTACTGCACAGAAGAACTTGCTTTCGATTCACCATATCTTCCGACATAGTTCCCTTTATGGCTTTTTAAATTGATTAACATGAGAATTTTCCAATAATTATTTCTAATCGAAGAGTTCACCACAAAATATAAATTTTACATGAAATGACAGAAGCAACCGCAAGAAGGTGAATAGTTTGGAAAATCATTTAATAATAACGCGGAAAATTATACAGAAATCCCACTTTTGTGGATTTGAAACAGCTCTGATAGTTATAAGTACCTCTATACTTCAATAAACAGCTTAAAACGATTTTTTTCTCAATTGAATAGACTAAATGAGTATACTTCAAGCAAGTCGAGTATACTTCAAGCAAGTAGTATTGGCATGCGAAATAGTTACTTCAAGTACACTTGATGTCACACAGCAAAAGTCTAGTGATAGTTGAATGCTTTAAGATACGAAGCGCGCCAAGAGTTCTATGATTATTACAACCATTTAGAATATCTTTTCCTAGCACTGCAAAACTTGGTGCATAGTCCTGTTGTGTGTTACAAGTGAGCACACTTGAAATAAGTGGTTGAAAATGAATAGCATGTAATCCGGAAAGATAGTAATTGAAAACTTTAAATCAGACAATATTTATGTTTACACAGTACACAGTATTTCTATATACGAACAAAAAATCTATCTGTATATATGCCCATACCGTCGTTTTATGGGCATTTATTACATAAAGGCAACAGAAGGAGCAAATGCTTGAAGTATAGAGGGAAGACAATTTATATACAGTAACACATGAAAACTGTGTTATTAGGTTAAATTTAATTGAAGCATTATATGTAAAAATAATAACAAGCCTTCATGGCACCAAAATTGAAAGGTTTGCCACGACAGCTGTTAAATTGTGGGTGTCGTTGCCGTAACAAAGGTTGTTTGACAAGTTAGTTGGCACCATAGCTACCTACTTTATGATCATAATATAATGGCGTAGTTAAATGGCAAATTTCCAGCACAAAGTTTAAGGAAAGAAAATTTCAATTCTGTAAAGAAAAACTTTGCCAAACAAACATCGATTGCATGCCAAATATGGTAAACCAGATTGCAGTCTTCCAAATAAGGTTTCAAGATGCCGGTATATACATAAATACTAAAAAAGTCAAAGAAACATATTTGTACATCTTTTTTTAAAGAAATTAGCTTGAATTTAAATTATACATAAAGAAATAGTTTGTAATTGTTTATATAAAGTCGAACGGATACACTAATAATCAATGGATGATGGTAGAAGTATACTAGGGAGCACTTAATTGCCAAGAGCAGATCGAACCGGCTGGGAAGGAACGATGGGCAAATTCGGACACGGAGTCAACAACTTGATCATTGAAAACAGAATTTTCCGCCATCCACTCAAACACCAACTCACCAGGCAAATTACATCCGGCAAAGACTCGGCGATGTTAGACTACATTTTGATCAACGCAAGATTCCGATCGACGCTCAAGGACGTACCTACAATGCGTGGGCCCGATTGCGGATCGGACCATTATCTTGTTCGAGCGAAATTACAGATGCGATTATTAAGAACGAAGAAAACGGCGCCACCATTAGCCAAGAAGAATTGGGCGTGCCTACGGGACCCGGCCATCGAACGAGAGTTTCAAACCCGGGACCCGGCCATCGGACGAGAGTTTCAAATGGCATTATCCAACAAATTCGCGTCACTCGAAATACCGGACGATATCGATGTAGAATAAAGGCAATTGTCTAGAGGCTATTGTGGTGTGTGTAGTGGAGTTGTGTCCACCCATCCGTAAACGAATGAAACACGTCGTTCGACAAAAAATGAAATCGGAACGAGAAGCGTAGTGGAATACGTTGCGGCCGACATGGACGAAGCGGCGTCGAAGCATGAGTACTGGACGCTGCACCAGACAATCTGGCCGTTAAGCGGCAAAACAACATTAACAAACGACAATTTCGAAAAATCGGTTGGAACTTGTGTGACCTCTTTCCATGGACGCTGCAGAGTTCTCTCTTCCACCAGCTATGCGATCCGCCACAATATCTAGCACCCGAACCGCCGATTACCGAACAGCCGACGAATCAGTTTCTCGATACCGAACCGACAATTGAAGACGGCAATAAAATCATTGAAAAACGGAAAAGCACCGGGAATAGGTCATGTAACCACCGAGATGATCAAACCCGGAGATCATGTCTTAACACATCAACTCCACGTCATCATAACACACATATGGCATTCGGGTTATGTCTCGTCGGCGTGGAAGAAAACAATCGTTGTGCCAATTTTGAAGAAAAATTACAGCCGGGAATGCAAGAATTATCGCGGTATTAGCCTCCCTTCGATCGTCGGCAAAGTATTTACGAAAATCATACAATCGAGGCTACAGAAATATCGAGAGCTAACGAGCCAGAAAGAACAAGCTGGATTTAGACCACATGGAGGATGTATTGATCAAATATTCGCACTTCGTCAGCTACTGAAAAAAAGAATTCGTTGCAGCAAACTTCTCCAAGCGTCGTACGATGGCTCAATTAGCATTTCGTATTCGACGGACGAATCGAGGGCCAGTGTTCATCTCGATGGAACCCAAATCGAACAGGTTCCAATGTTCAAATATTTGGGATCATTGGTTGAGGAAACGAAAGTGCCATCGACGGCTGACGCTCACAGCCGCATCGGCCAGGCAACAGCAACATTCGCCTCGCTCGAGTGCATATGGAAACGAACAAATATTGTCATCAATACGAAAGTACGCCTTTACCGAACGTTGATCCTTCCGATTCTTCTTTATGGATCTGAAACATGGACAGTGCTCAAACCGGACGTCAACAGGCACGAGGTCTTGCAAATGCGATGCTTCAGGCAGGTTCTCGGTGCTTCATTCCGCGATCGCCTTCGAAACGAGACAGACAAAGATGCGATCCTCAGACACTGATCGAAGAAGAAATACAAAAACGTCGACTACGGTGGTTTGGATGTGTTTACCAAATATTATATGTTACTATCAGTTTGCCACGTAAACTTCTCTGGCGAGACCGTCCCGCAGACTGGAGAAATCAGCGCTCGAAACGAATCGTGAATAGAGTTCGAGACCTAGCAGCACCGACAGCAGCGTATCCGTTGTGGAGGCGTCCCGCTCAAACCGCCAACAAACGGATCAAAGAAAAGGAATAACTTAATTACCTTCACTTGAAATTTCGATGTGAAACATGCTACAGTGACCTTATTCCTGCGTACCAGTTTTTAAAATATATCAGTAGCGCGTTTCTGTAACTCGCAAATAGAGAAGTTCTCTACCAGAATTCACTATTTCACGTTATTTTGACGTAATTCTCTACCACTGTGTTACCATATCATTCGCAACAGGCCTTCATGGATCCAGGTTTCAGTAAATGCTATGACATCGAACCCGCTAGCCGTCGATGCCAGAAAAATGTCGTTATTTTTTGACCTGGTCCACCTTACGTTCTGGTAATAGAGGGAAAGCGTCTCGAGTCTTTTTTACATCTGTGGAGCGCTCGGAGTAGATGCGTTTGCATGATGGGCTCGAGTATGGAACACGGGCTCGAGTATGGAACACGGGCTCGAGTATGGAACACGGGCTCAAGTATGCGGAACAAAAAGCTTGGTAATGGCACCAGCGGGCCAGAAACCAGGATCTAAAAGAGGCTCGCCAACAACAGGCGGGACAGACAAAACAAAAGAAACAACAGGCTTGGAAGCCTTGCTGACTTTTCTGCAAAAAACAGATCCATGGTCTATAGATTTCTTCCTTAAATATTCACAGATAGCTTCCGTCATAGTTTCGGAGAATATCGCGAGTTGAAGATATTTCAAGTTTCCAGGGGAGCAGTAACTTTAGTGACCGGGGGATTAACCACTATAAGAGGCGGAGAGGTTGATACCGAGACCGGCCTAGAAGTCGACTCTGACTCTGGACCGCGGGGCAAGGAACTTAAGGTGACATTATCACCAATGGTGGCTTGGCGTCAAGGTGACATCATCACTACTAGTCACGATGGGATTATCGGCCACCTGTTGCAAGACAACATTCCGTGATGACAAGTGCTGCTTTCCAACCTGTAGGACGCCCTCAGGTGCTGCCGCCGCAGAGTAGGTATTTTTCTTATCAAAGACTATCTCGATTCTTAAGGACAGAGACCTCAGGGCATTGTGATTTTGCACCACGGCAGATGACAGCGATTCAATATCAGCGCGAACCCGCTTGGTGTTTCTTTTGATATCATCCAATATAGGATGAATAGAAGCTGAGAGGTTTAAAGTGCAGGAAGAAGTGGCGACAGGATTAAGTATCGCCGAACGTATGTCGTGTCGATTTAAACGGACTGGCGGCAATACATGCTCGCATTTCACCATGGCTCAGACCAGACAATGAGTGAGTTCCTATTTAATGTATTATCACAGATAATTATAACCAGAGAAAACTTTATTACACGGACCAATCTTAAAATTTGTTTAATGTAAAACTTACTGCTTAATTTCTTTTTCTTTATCCAACAAACAACGCAGCTCTCTCAAATCTAATAAAAATTCTTTATCCATTTCAGTATCATAATATTCAGGTCCTGAATGTTGATAAGTATATGTCCAAAAAGTCATTACCGCTTGTGAGCAGTCAAAAAAGTCAGAAAAAGTTAAATATTGTAATTTTCGTTTTGTTGTCTCAAAACGTAGACAGGCTAAGAAAACCACGGTGGCATATTTCCTTTAAGAGACAAAATGTTAGAAAGAAATCTTAAATTTAAATAAAAATTTACTTGGCAAGTTCTTCAGGTAAGAGAAAAAGTTGTTTTATATTATTGATAATGTTACCAGGCAGTTCTTCAACAGCTTTGAACACTCTTTTTGTGTTATCAAATTGTCGTCTGAAAGAATATACATACTTCTTTAGTGTTAATCGGATAGTTACAAAATCTTTACCTGCAGGATTTGAGTCGAACACCAGTTTTATCTGCGACTTCATCTAAGTCTTTGCGATAACGTGATGTTAACTTCTTTCCAAGTATTTCACGTGCGACACTATCATCTAACGAGTAATACCTAAAGTAAAGTGTATATTAATTGAAAAAAATTAGTTTTGTTCAATATATAAAGCTTAAGTACTTTTCAATCAAGAGGGATCGTGTTTGTGGCTCCAACTGGAAAGAAGGCTGTTCTGATAGCTTTGTTGGAACATACAGAAGCCTCTCGATAAGAGAATATGTTCGATAATGATCCAAAACATCTGAAGCAATTAGCTCAAGGGGAGCTCCCATGAACTGGTCAAAGCCCTTAAGCTTGAGTAGTGAAACTGCTTCACTGGCTGGAAATATATGGTATGACATGATATAAATATATTTCTATAGTATTAAACTTACATGAATATCCTTCAATCCATAGCTGATATATTTCTGGATCAACTAACGTGTAATTACTAATAAAAACATCAACTCCTGCAAACATTTCATACACCGCCAGCCCAGTCCAAACAACTACCAAATTGTCAAACCAGCTGTTTTTTTTAGAAACGTCAAAATTAACCCTTTTAAGCTGTAACACCGCCATCTACTTGACAATAAGTGCATTGTTGTGAAGCTTGTGAATAGAAATGTCCTGTGAAATAAGGAAATATTTCTGAAGTGGAAAAAACCGTTGAATTCGAGTGGATAAATGGATGTAAGTAAAAATTTATTATCGGTGAGGGAATTTTTACGTTTTTTTTTTCATTAAATGAAATATAAATAATTGAGGTTATATTTTTATAGCATGCCATTTGAAAATTCACATTATGCGAAATAAGCCATTCTCGAACTCCCCCCCACACTGGATGTCGTCTTCCGGGGTCGTCCATTAATTACGTGGGGTGATTTTTCGACCCCTCCCCTTTGGTGAGATGCCGTGAGATTTAGCCCGACCCCCTCCCCTAATCACACTTGGTCGCTGCCACTCGGCTCGGGCGTCATTTTCTTCAGCTCTAATGACTTGTCACGACACACGACTCGACTTTCGGCGCAAGGGTTCACGTCTCACTACCACAGCGCAGTATTGGTCGTATTGCTGTATGGTAGAGTGAAAGTTTCGTTATCCTGTGCACAAATCTTGAGTGCAGTATTTGGTTTGGAGCATAAAAGGCTCTATTATCTCTTCTCTCTTGGAGCATAAAAGGCTCTATTATCTCTTCCTTTTCTTCATTTCAACTGTTGACCTTCGACTAGGTTGTGTACGTCGATAGTTATATTTCTTCCCATTCTGAATCTTCCAGTTCGGGATTGTTACATCACCTTTGCTTTTTCTTCGTTGATCTCCAAGCCTATGTCCTTTCCTACCTCTTTTAGTTCAACATAAGCTCCTGTTGCTCCCAAAAAGGACCTTCCCATGATGTTCACGTCATCCGCACAACCAAGTACATAATTGTACAGACTGTGTTGCTATTGATGCTTTCCTCCGGACTGACGTTCTCCTTAATACTTATACTACAGCGAGGTCGAGGACATCGGGGTTAGCCTATCCCTCGTCTAAGTTCTTGCCGTACTTCGACATCTTCTGTTACAACATTTTGGATCCTTACCTTCGCCAGTGAACTATTTGTTGCATATTTGATCAGTCATACCAACTTTGAGGGGACTCCTAATTCCAATAAGATCCTGCACCGCCTCTCTCTGTTGTTCGAGTTATATTCCTGTTGAAAGTCGACAAATATCTAGTATAATTCTACATTCCTTTCGTAGGTTTTCCAAAGAAATTGCTTTAAGGTACGCGGCTGGTTCGATGTTAACCTGTTAATCCTAAAACCAGCTTGATATTCTCCTGAAAGGCTTTCTGCTATAGGTTCTAGTTTTTGTTTCACAACGATTTTGAACGTTTTGTAGTTGGTGCTGAGGAGTGAAATGCCTCTGAAGTTTTTACAGGCTAATTTATCTCCTTTCTTGTATATTGGACATATAATCGCTTTCTTCCAATCCTCTGGTATAACTTCTTCCTCCCAGATGATGCATATGAGTTGCTGTAATATACCTTAGAATTACTGGCCTTCCTTTAGCAACTCAGCTGCTTTTCCATCGACGCCTGACAATGGTGGCGCCTTGTGTTTGTGTGAATGTTCAAAAGTATCAGCGGAGGTTAAAAATTTGTAGCGTATGAGCATATTGCAGCCTGAATAATATTAACTACAATTAAAAAACTTTCATGTTTTTCTTACAAAAAAAATCCATTTACTACATTTATACTTAAAAACTACTTCTTTCCTTTCTATTACAACTAATTAATAACTTTTACAAACAGTTACAAAATATATAAATAAATTACAAATTTGGTTACATAGAGTAACTGGAACGTTTTTGGATCAAACGATTTCGCCTTAACTTTAATATTATAAACTTTCTCCCTTTTAACAGTATTAGTTACATAAAGATAAGAGATACCCTTCTTAAATGGCAGTGTTTCTAGATTAAAATACCGAGAGTCCTTTCCTGGCTCAATTGTAAAAAGAGTTTCATGTAGCGCTCTTCGATTAACATCGTAGTTAACAATCTTCAATATTGGTTCTGATAAGTCTAGCTTGTCTAATGTAAGAAGAGTATAGCTCATTGTCTGTGAGATTCTAGCTCCTTCTTTGCAGGTTGATTTTCCAGTTTCAATGTCCCTTTCGCACATTTGAACACATTGCCTGAAATTATCGTAGTTAGTAATAAATATTAGTTTTTTTATGTCTAAAATAAAGATTCATTACCCGCTTCTGTGGTCTCTTTCATATTCATCGGTGCAAGGTGTAGGGATACAAAGGTATGATCCGTTGGTGTTTAGACAAGATTGATCAGTTCCACAATCATTTTCCAGCAGAATACACTCGTCAATATCTATAATAGGATATTGTTTTAATGGCTTACTACTAAGGATATTTTTCTGTATCTACGAGCAACGAGAAATCGACATAATTATATCATACCTTTACACATATTTTCCACATACTCATATCCCTCAGGACACTCCTCTGTAGCATGGGATGAAGAATGCTGCTGATCGGACAAAGTTCCACGTTCCTCTGAGGTAGCATCTGGTTTACATGTCTTTAAATCTGGCGAAAGATTGTAGCCTTCCTGGCACAAACAAAAATAACTTCCAAACGAGTTGCGACAAATTTGCGAACATTCATTTGTATTTTTGTTGGCGCATTCATCAACATCTTTAAAAAAAATACGACAATTGTTATAATGTTTAACTAGTATGTAATTAAGTATGCCATTATACCTTCACACTTTTTACTTGAAGCATTAAGTTCAAAACCACTTTTACAAACGCATTCAAAACCACCAGCATAATTCTTGCAGGATTCATTAGCAAGGCATACATTATCAGTTTTACATTCGTCAATATCTAATCGTAATTTAAGTAGAATTGTTTGCATTAATTCAATTTATTAATAATACTATTTATAAAATTACCAACGCATCTTTGATCTGAACCTAGTTTAAATCCAAGTGGGCATGGCATGAATCTTTCCCTATAATAAAGGTTGATTTAGTGGATTATAGTCGAACTATTTATGTTTGATACTTACAAAGTGAATGGCGCTTTTCCTGGGTAAAAAGTAATCTGTAATAAAAAAATTGATTTACTGAGTAACTTAGTTTTGAATTGGTTTAGAATACTCTATGAGAAAAGATTATGCAAGGCCGCAGAGAACTAAGCTGGACTTTAGCCAACAAAAATATTTATGAGCTTATTGAAGCTGGACGAACCACTTTGAAGAGCTTGTCCAACTTTAAACGTTTTAAAAATATTCATGTACATTTTATTATGTGGCATTCGTAATTCCGTGGAGTTCCGAAGTAGAGTAAAATAACGAAGATGAAGAAGGCACGTGGCTAAAATATGATTGGGGCCCTTTTAAGGAAATTGAAACTCCCAAAAATCTTAAACTAAAAAATGTTTAATACTTTTTAAAACGGTAAGAATAATTTCCTTCAGAACTTCAGAATGAACGGCCGGTTCTTGATTCCCGAATAGACCTAAAGCTACACAGTGCAGCCTACAACGGAACAGGTATTAGGCTACTTGCTACTAGGGATACAGAATAGGTATAGTCGATTCTTTACTCATATGAGTATTTGGCTTTCGATTCTAATCATATCAGTACTCGATACTTTTAACCGAGTTCTTTTACTCATATCATATAGAGTAGAATCGAGTACCGAGAACAATTTTCATTCAAGTCAAAATTCAGACTTTAGCGCCGTTTACATTCAAAACGCAAAGTGGAGACGCAAACAAGCTAGCCGTAATCGTCTCTATACGAGAAAGGATTTCGCCTTTTGGCGCAGGTATAGAATGCTGAAAGTCACATTTGTATGAATCTGAGTCTTTTACCACTGAATGAAGATTATTTATAAAAAATTGGAATAGAAGTGGTTTGTGAATGCAACTTTGAAGGACGCCTGAACAGTCTGGGGATCCAGAAGCTTGGAAACTATAATAATAGAAAACATTTGCTATGATAATAATGTCTACTTACTTTCGAACAGGGACGAGAAGCCGGAAAGAGCTGCTGAAGAGGTTTTCAAGACAAATACATATGTACAAAGCTAAATGTAAATCAATTCTCGCAATACATAGAAAATAATTTAGAGCCTCTGCCAAGTTAGTAATTCAAGACGGAGGCGAGATATAAAAAGTAACTAAGGTTACCACGCAAAAGAATCCGCTGTTTATTAACATTTGTTTGAGATGCAAAATATTCTGGTCATGTACAATTAGCAACTATATTAGTAAGTATTCATGATGAGTTGAACTCAGGTTAAACCCGAGTCCGGCATGTAGACGCGAATCGAGTTTTTTTAGGGTTGATTGAACTGGAATCAGCTCTGCTACCTGAGTTGGGTTAAAATGATAGAGTGAAATTACACGGCCATTCACTTGGGACTCACGTCAAACCTGTCTGTGTAAAATTTGAGTATTACACGGTGCATTTAAATTTCTGCCTCTTTTCCGTGTAACAATTCTATTGTCTATGTGGTTGTGCACAAAACAACAAAAATTCTTATAATTATCGCAGTCCCAGTGAAAAAAGTTATGCTTGTGTTAGTGTAATTTGCTGTGAGACCGTAATTTTTCTTGGATTCACAAGTGAGACCAACACATGCACTTCCCTGCGCCCCCTTGTCTAAAAAACCGGTTTATTGGAAGTGATTGGAAAGTGAGTCTGGGAAAGTGATAGGTCGTGTAATTTGGCTCATACATATACAAGGGAGTTCAATAGTTGAATTTAGTTGACAGCAGCATCTTTGTGTTATGTTTGTGATTTTTTGTAACGGTAGTGTTTTTTTATTTTCAACTCAGCCTCGATTCAACAATTGAACTTATCATGTATACGTAGTAATAGTGCTACTAAGTTTTTGTGGTGAAAATCTGGTAGCAATAGAGAGCAAAGAGGCGACCTAACACAAAACACAAAATAAGTACTCGACTGAAATCTTCAAGGAAAGAGTTAGATTGTTAGTCGAATTGGCAGAAATATGAAAGTCAAGTGTGAATCTTTTGTACTATTCTATTTAATTTTCTGTGTAAAACTTTTTGAATGGAAACGTCTAATCTTCTTAGATGAACATCAAATAAATCACATCAAAATCATTCAAAGTTAACCTAAACACAAACTAATTCTTATTTACACAATCTTAAAAGGATATGAAGATACGAGTTCAGGAATAAACTCTATTGTTCTAGCGACGGTTGTCTATATTCGAGCTAAGCTTACTAGTAGACATTGCACCATGAAGTGACGGACATGACGAACTGATAGTATAAAGGGTGACACCTAAGCTTAGACTTTCACATAAAACAAATGTCTGGCCGAAAACTAGTGTTAAGAAGATTTAAAGAATGCTAATGCTATTACATAAGTAGTTACAATCCAATGCTATTGGGGCAGATCTTGCCTAAAGTAAATCGAATCGGAAATTGTTTGGAATCAAACCAATTACCTCTTTTTAGTTGTATCAACTTCCTTTCATAGGACTTCTCCATTTACATACATATATTCCATTCAAAGTCCGCATAGTTTCGGAAAAAACCCGCGATTTATGAATGTTTCTACAACCTTGGTTCCTATCTTTTGACTAAGATGAAGTAATTCTTAAGATTTTTTTTAAATAAAACCGATGGCCCTTCATACAATAAGATATTTTCGCAAAATGATCTTCGTTGTGATTTTCGCATTAAACATTGCATAGTGACTATTAGTTTAAGTCGAAGGGATATTGCAAACATTGCTACTGAAAGGTTCCCAAAGAATCATTAGCAATTTTTGCTGTAAATCTGTCGTGTTCCAGCATCTGAGTCTTGTACTTGCACTATTATTTCTGATATTTAATTCATAATTAAATTATGTTATTTTCAGCACCATAATAATTGAATATGGGTTATTTTTCAATTTGATTGCTTTACCTGTTTAAGATCCGATTCAATAGGTTTATAGTTCTGGAATGTCACGACAACTTTTAATGGTGAAGCATTATCTTCATTTTCATCATAATATTCCTCCACATCGTCCTCAATTTTTGCAGGCCTGGAAGACCACTGTGATCCTTTAAGAAAATTTAAAAAAAAATGAATATCTTCGCCAATTAATAACTGTAGACGAATTACCTGTTGCATATTGATACTTAGAAGATTCTGCCTTTTCTAAATCTTGTTCAACATAATCTTTTGGAAAATGCGGCTCTGGTACGTCAATTTCCAGTTGTGAATTGAATGTTCTCTAAGCAACAATTAAATAAATCAATATTTACTAACTGAATGAAATTACGAAATATATTGTTACCTCATTATCAAAAATATTCAATAAATTCGCATTTTTACATGTTTGTTTTTGACATTTTGAAATTTCTACATTTGGCCCTAGGCAATCTTTACCACCAGCTTTTGGAGCAGGTTTAGTACAAGACCGGAACCTTTTTCTAAGTCCCTCACCGCATGTTTTAGTGCATTCAGTCCATGAAGACCATTCAGACCATCCACCATCAACTGTTGTCAATATTTGTTAAATTCTTCTAAATATAAAAATTGTTTGCTTATATGTACCTGGACAAAGTCCTGAATAGCACTGCTTGGTATCTATGCTAGATCCACTACATTTCTTTCCACCTACCGATGGTGCAGGATTGTTACATTTCCGGAAACGTTCTGTAATACCCTTTCCACATGTTGTTGAACATGCTGACCAAGAAGACCATTCTGACCTAAAAATAATCGATTAGGAAAATTATTTACTGCAGCAGTACAAATCATACCATCCTCCGTTTACTGTACAAAGATTAATATTACAATCTTCTTCTTCATAATCCGGTCCCAGGCAGCGTCTTCCACCAAATGCAGGGCGAGGAGAGTCACAGTTTCTGTATCGTTTCCTTGTTGGTTTTTCAGTATCGTTAATATCAAAACAGGTCTTGGAGCAGCTTGTCCACTGTGACCAGGCACTCCATCCTCCATCAACTGGACAAGGGAGCATTTCACAGCGTTCAGATTCAGTGCTTAATCCAGAGCATTGATTAGTATCCGCGGCCGGAATGCTGTTCACTAAGCATCGACGTTTTCTAGTTTTTACCCCTAGACCACAACTTGATGAACAAGATGTCCATGGTTCCCAACTGGACCAGCCAGCATTTTCTATAGGTTGAAACAAGAGTAATCACTGTGCTGTTTTTAAGGTAAGAAGGAAAAACTTACTAGATATTGTAACCATAACTTCTTTCTGAATATTTCCAGCTGGATTTTGTGCAACACAAACATAGGTACCACTATCCTCCTTTTTAGCATTTGGAATCTTGAGTATGGACCGATCTTCGGAGAAATATATTCTTGGATATCGTTCATCCAGTTCAAAACCGTTCTAAGTAGTAAAAATTTAATATTTTCATATTTAAAAGCAAAAATCTTTACCTTTAACCATATAATTTCAGGTTTAGGTGTACCTGAAGTTCTACAATACAAAGCAATAGTTTGGTACTCCTTCAATGAAATATCTTTTGGCCAAGTATCTAGAATTTCCGGCATCTTGAGTACTTCAACACTAAATTTCTTTTCAATCGACCCAAGAGAATTATTAACGTAACAACTATATACACCAGATTCTGTTAAATCTTCTAAAATCTGAAATGTAATGAGTTCATGCAAACATATATTTTCACAGTTGATCTCTTACCAAACTATCTGAGTTTTCACTCAGTATCTCAATAGCGTATTCATCATCATTTGGTAACCGCTTAGTCCAAAATATCCTGGGAGCTGGATTCCCAACAGCTGGACATTCTAATAGAGTTGTTTTACCTTCTCTGTGCATGTAAGGGATTTCTCCTTCTTCTGGTAAATAATTGAATTTTGGTGGAACTAGGAGAAATATAATAAATAGATTAAGGATTTATATCTCATTAAAAACAGAAATATTTGTGTACCTAAAATATCAACAAAAAATTCCTTTTTATCTTCTCCAGCAATACTAACTGCAATGCATAAGTATGCTCCGCTGTGAGATTGATCTGTTTGTAGAATTGTCAATGTTTTATTGTCTCGGGAAAATTTAAACTCTGGTTTTCTATATATGGGATTATTATTCTGAAAAGTAGGTTTTATAAAAAATAGTATTATAGTTAAAAAAAATAATATCTTTATGTATATACATGGGTCCAACTAATGTCTGGCTTTGGATTTCCATTCCATGGGCATGTGAGTACTAATGGCAATCCTTCAAGTAAGTTGACATTTATTGATCGGCGCTTTTCTGCCTCTCGTCCAGCTAAGTATGGAGGAACTGGGGAAGTAATTAATAATATAAATAAATGCCTATGATGATTTTTAAGTATTGGCTGAAAATAAGTTGTGACTGGATTTCGTAAGTAAAATTCACTAGCGCTTCAACCTTTCGAAGAGTGGCAGAATGAGGTAAAAAGACCAAAGTTTTTAGATCGACCAGGAAGAAACACAGCGTAGGTCAGCAGCAAGCTCCTTCACACATCTTTGAATTTGATCATTGGGCGCTGAGATCAGCGTACATATGAATCTTAGAATGTGTTACTACCGAAGGAAGATCGTTAACAAAGATGCTGAATAAGAGAGGACCCAAAATGGAACCTTGGGGTACGGCAGCACGAAGTGGTGCTATCGAGGAACTACAACCACCAAGCATAACTTTCTGAGAGCGGTTGGTTAAAAGGCTTTGCAGCAGTTTGATAGCAGAAGTAGAAAAATGGAGACGAGAGGAGAGTTTCTGCAAAATCAGAGTGATTAACGCTATCAAAGGCTTTGGAGAAGTCAAGCAGCAATAGGCAGCAAACGTGGTGAACGGCGAGAGAGTTTCGGATATCAGTTTTAACTTTGAGGAGCGCGGTTTCGCAGCTGTGATGCTTGCGAAATTCCGACTGCCAGACATTTATGAGTCGAAGACGATCACAATACTCAAGGATCTGAGTTGCTATCAGCTTTTCAGGAACCTCAGCCAGATATGGAAGAATAGTAATAGGCCGAAAATCAGAAGGACAAACAAGAGATGGGATGAGGGAGTGAAGAAGGAGTTGGTCGGGTCCGGTAAATGATAAGATAAGAAATGTTGGTTTAGAGTGAAACTGGACAGAGGTTGAGGGCGGTGAATTCTTTTTAGAATGAATACCCAAATGGCGTAAATTATTCCCTACCGTTTTCAATGAGAAGGAAGGAGCAAGTTTACGAGCTTAAAAAGTCCTCTTTGCTTCCTTAATTTTAGCTACAACTATGTTCTTAATACGCTTATAAGATCTTCTAGCAGAATCACTGTTGAATTTTTGTGCCCAGCGGAAACAACTCTCTTTCAACAATTAGCGATTTAATTTCCCCGGTAAATCAAGGCTTCGATAATGTTTTACTTCTCAGATGTACACACTCATCAAACAGATCAAGGAACATGCTATTAAATGAAGCGATCTTGTCATCGACGTCAGTCGTAGTTAAGATGTTAGCCCAAGGCAGACAAAGGCATCTTTAGATGAGCCGGTCTCGGTCAATACGAGAGAAATCAAGATAGCTGAGAGTAACTGGGGTAGGTGGGTCAACACTGAAGCGATGACAAATGAATAAAATATCGTGGTCTAGGTAACGCGGGGGAGAGAATTGGAGTCTCAACTTCTTCTTTTCGGCTAGCCGTTACATTGCCCCTTCCTTAGCTCGTGTTCGCCCCGAACACAGCTTCCTGCAGGGCCCCGTACTTCATAACTGTCCATATGCACGATCTTTTCCTTACCGATCAAACTTTTCTGGATGCGATAGTCAGGTCGTGTGTTAGGCGCGTTTTCATCCTGTCGCTGGCCGATTGCAGATTGATTGTAACGATTGTCCCTATCTGTTGTTGGGAATGCTTCTGACACGTCAATCGCAATTCTTTCGAATGGTGTGCTAACATTGTACTGCTGAATTATGGCAATGCGTTTCGTCGAGAGGCCTTTGGCTGCGGTGCATTTGGGGCACCATTCTTCGACGTCGTCAGTGGCGGTTCCTCTTTGGAAGCAAAGGAAGCACTGCTTCCCTTGACCAAATAGGCAACTTCATAAAAAATAATTTAAATACATCAAGATTAATCAAAAGAAAAATCTTAATATATTTCCTCCTCTGGAAACACTAAGGATGAAATGTACAGATTTTTTTATATAAAATGTACAATTCAAATTTATCATCTACTGTATACAAAGAGTAAAGCATTACCCTAGATACTAGCGGAGAGGAGTAGCGTGGCAAATGATGAAGTGCCTCTGCCACTCTTAACGTGGCCGAGGCCTCACACAACATGGGGAAGCTGTAATATCGTCAGCTCCTTTGCCACAGAAAATCAATGTGAAAACTCCAACACAGTCAATTTAATTGAACTCACACTCACGCAAAGGTTTGCGTTGATACAGTACACTCAGAAGCTGAGCTAAACGCAGCTTTTTCAGAACCGAACAGTGAGATATTAAAGGTCGAAGATAGAGAACTTTTCTGTATCCACCATATTCTCTTTGTTTTCTTGTGCTGGTTTCGAGTAAGAACTAAATTTACTCTTAAAAATTAGCTTGGAAATTTCTTGTATACTCTTAAAATATGAATTTTCGTTATTTGTATATTGAGTCAAGAAAAATGGAATCGAAGATAGGTGAAGTTTCTCTTTATCTATTGTGGGGTGGCAGGCGGTGTATATTTAATATAAGCTGGTAACTTTTCAGCTTCCATTATATTTTTTAAGATTCTCTTTAATGATGATCCCTTTAGAGAATATTTTTATGAATTGTATTTTCGAGTACGGGTTGCCGGATGTGTTTTTTTGCAAGGTGAATGTAATGACGGTGGGTGGTGGTGTAGGGGGTGTATGCGAGGTATGCAGGGTTTAACTATTACTATCTTTTTTTTATTTTGAGCAAAATTATGCATTTGTATAAAAAATTAAATTAAATGAAAGTGTAGTAGTTGCAGTTTTTCAACGGTTTTTTACGCTTTATTATCAACAGAATCTGAAAAAAACTGAAAACTATTTCGAAAAAATTGATGAAAAATTTTCCCTTTTTTAACCTTACCAATTTTTCTTGTTCATAAAAATGCATTAAAGAACCTATATTTAAAAATAAGAAAGAACCTCATACGATGCGCTGCACAAAAATTATTGAGCAATAAATTTTCTAATTTGAAGTAAATTTTTGGGACTTGAATAAGATATTTTGACTTGAAATTTTAACCAGTTGTTGTTCACATTATAAAGTACAATTTCTGAAAAATCCATGAAAGTTCACTGACAAAAAAACTAAAATTTAGCAGTTTTCTAAGTTTCTTTTGATGTACAAATAAAAATTTCGTCTTGTAACCGCTGGTTACCGAGCCATACGTATCTTTAGTTAGAAAGAACGACCAAAATGGTAACATTTTTACAAAATGGCCGATGACTTACGTAGCGACGTTGGTAGAGGTACAAAATGTCCATTTCGTATAGCGTTCGACGTAACTAACATGTTAAAGAAAATTTTTTTAGACTGGAAACAATTCCTCATGTTGTTTCTCTGATTTCACTATTTATGTCATTTTTCAATTTTTTAAGTTAAAGCCTTCGATACTTTTACTTTTATCGTTCGCCTTGCGCAATGCTTCCCTTATCCTGAACCTTACGAACCGCCACTGGACGTCGTCCTTCATTATGGTCCCAGTAAAAATGTTTTCTTACTTTCACCAAGGTTTTGATGATACCTAGATGACCGTCGGATCCTCCATCATTAAGAAGATCTGTAAACTTATTCCAAGGGTATAAGTATTTGCATCCTATCCGACGTGCTATCGAACATTTTAGGGGTATTACGATCCCTAAAGACAGTAAACATTTGAATGGCGCGGTAGAGCTACATAATTTGAATTGGAAGGATGCCCTAAGCGACGGCATTCTGAATTGGGTGATGGCAGCCTCGACGACACCTGCCCTGATTTTTACCATACGGCTAACCCTCCCTGATTTTACCGTCGGCGTGATCACATGTTTTTCGGTTCTGAAACCAATTCGGTTTTAGCCTCAACGTATGTTGCAGCTTATCTAATTGCTTGAGTTTCATTTAGCACGAAAAGACCGGTCCAGAAAAACCCTATTCGTATGTCACTAGCCTAATTAAGTAGGGACCGAAGTCTTTAGGGCGGTTAGGTCACTTTCAACGTATTTACTATGTTCCGACGTGTAGGCTCTCTTAAAATTTATGAGAAATTAGATAAAGCCTACTTCCTGGTAAATTATTCAAGTCTTACGGTTCGCACAGCTCTTTTTCACTTACGCTCATGTCTTCAGATCGTTCACTTCGCTTAATCAATATACACGTTTGACCGAAATAATTCTTTTAAACATTTGTACCAAGAAATATTAATCCTGTAGTTCAGGAAATTTTAGTTTTATACAAAATTTAGTTTAGAGTGCTTTGATACCCTGTAGATTTAAATACATTGCAACCATTTTTGATTAAACCCATGATAGCTGCAAAACCCACAAACAAAAAACAATTCATTGATAGATAACTTACCATATACCTGCACATCGAACTTAAGCTCATTACTTCCAACTGAATTTACAGCATAGCATACATAAGTCCCCGACTTCTTTGATTTATAATCCGATATATCCATATTAAAAGATACAGTGTCATTCCCCCTCTCAATAGATCCTTGTATTCCACTAGGCCTAATTGCATTAGCATATCTATCTGAACTGTCCCAGGTATTTCCAAATTCGTCTACATGTAACGTCTGATAGTAGTCGGAAACGTTTCTTAAATCTTCCGAAAGAGCTTTAGCTGATGATATCAAAACTCTATTATTGAATGTCCAAACAAGGGTCGGTAGTGGATTTCCTTCAGCGGTGCATTCTAGCCGCAATAATTCCTCGTTATATATTGTTACAGCTTCTGGTTCGGCAGTGAATTTTGGTGGAGCTGGTTTTAATAATAAATTTAGTCGTAATTTTTTAAATTATATCAAGTACAAAACTTACATAAAATATCAACATTAAATTTTATTTTCTCCGTGCCAAGAGGACTTTTACCCTCGCATTCATATGTTCCATCATCTTCCTTACTGGTGTAGAAAAATTGCAGTACTGTACCCGAGTGTCCCATTATGTAACTTTGAATGAAAATTGTATTTATAAATAACAAAAGTAGTTTTAAATAAAATATTCCAAATAATTTACTCATTCTTTTTCCATGTTATTTCAGGTTTAGGATTTCCATGAATAGAACATTGCAGCTCGAAATCTTCCCCTTCATGAACAGATAACCAATTAATGTGAGGTATATCTGCAGCTGGAGGTACTAAAATTTAAACATAAAAATTAATTATTAAATATTCTTGTTAAACAGCGACAACCTACCAAGAACATCAATGGTATAAGAAACGGAATCTTCTCCAAAAACATTTTCCGCTTTACAGGTATATTTCCCACCATGATATACTTGAATATTTAAAAGATTTAAATCTTCTTGTACAGAAACAATTTCAGAGTCTTTTTCCCATCTAATCTGTTAATAATTAAATTGTATTAAATTTTAATTAAGAAAATTACTTTTCACAGAAACCTTGGGTTTTGGATGTCCTGCCGATGAACATTTTAACGTTAGCGTATCACCAATATTAACTGGAATAATATTTTCCCCGTTGGAGGTATTCTCGGAGAAAATTTCAGGTGATGACCATACGACAACTTCTTGTGTGAAACTTTTAGATCCAGCTTCATTCTCACCAACGCAAGTATAGTTTCCTCCGTCATCAGAAGCAATGTTTTCTATTGTTAATGTTCGAGTTGTAGTATCGTACTTTTCGAT
This sequence comes from Thereva unica, assembly GCA_949987705.1. Taxonomy (NCBI): domain Eukaryota; kingdom Metazoa; phylum Arthropoda; class Insecta; order Diptera; family Therevidae; genus Thereva; species Thereva unica. Next base: position 147,795,795 of record OX465282.1, read on the forward strand.
GCCGTTATGGTACCATTTGAAGGTATCTGCTTCTTCAATCGGACAAATTAATTCTAGGTTGTCATCTTCAGTGATGTTTTTCACTGGAGCCATTGCCGCTAGTTCCCTAATTAATCGGGGCCTTTCTGAAAGTTAATTTTTGCTTAGATTTGAATCTGATACAAATTGGACAAAAATGGACTTCTTACAAAAGTACAAAACTACACCTGCTCTGAGGGTTATTTTGTGATGTCTAATGTACTTAATGTCTAATTCAGTGACGGAGACCTTGCTGTGGTCGACCTTGAGATAAAACAGAAGAAACTCAGGATGGCCTCTTTCTATCTAGCCCACGATGATGAGGGTCCTCTACCTTCTAGGGCACACCGATGCTACCAGAGCCCTGGTCAAGGGAGGTGATGCAAATGGACTACCTACTAAACAGCAAGCTTTCTATTTGTAACAAAGGTAATGATGCCACCTTGGTTACCAAAAACAGAGAAGTGCTGAACTTCAGCCTTGTCTCAGACTCAGACTGAATATGGTCTCGAAGGAAAACTGCAGGACTCCAGCCCAGCCACCCCTTCAAAAATAAAAAACCTCAAAAAGACAAACTGGGGTTACTATACTAGACTAATTGCAAAGAACCTTTCCCCTAAACCTCCCTGTATTCCCAAAAGCCAGCCAGTCACAACTCGACAGCATTGTGGACACAAAGCAATGCACCCACGCCAATAATAAATCTTGTCCGAACAGACTGCATAAACCAGTTCGACGCATGGAGACGTCATCACAAAAGGAAAATTCCCTCAAGTCCTTTATGATGGAGGCGGCGTTACACAACCTGCACTGCCCCCCGAAGACTCGGAGTTAACCCAGTAAAAACAGAACTGGTCCTTTTCACAAGGAGGTATGAAATCCCTCCTTTAACATCACTCCTCCCCCCCTTTAACACGTTGTGAATGGATAAATATACCACACACGTTTCAGGGTGCCACAAACCTCTTTACTTATGGCTCTAAACTCAAAGGTCAGGTAGGAGGAGGAGTCTTTTCAACCAGGAAGGCGACAGGAATAGGACTGTCTACATCTTCTCAGATAGTCAGGCGACTCTGAAAGCCCTCTGCTCTTGCACAAACATCTCTAAATGTCACAGATCTCTTAACGAGATGACTCAGCAGTTCAAAACCCTCCGCGTATGGGTGGTCTCCATTCACCGAAATATAGAAGAAAATTGTATAGCTGGCGATATGGCTAGGAAAGACACGACGGCTACTCTCGGTATGCCTTGGGCCACTTTGAAACGTCAATGCAAACAGCACACAATGCAACAAGCGAAGAAACATTGGAGGGATCTTAATAAATGCACCTTGTCCAAATTAACTTGGCCCTCTTATGATCTCAAGTGGACCACTTCACTACTGAGCCTTGCGAAACAAGACCTCTCAGCTCAAACAAGACAGTGCTGATGGGACATTGTCTGATAGGGAAATCGTAGAGGAATTAAATTAATGTTTTTTGCTTCCAATATGATCGTCTATGCTTCAAACATTTCATTATAATACAAAACTGAAGGGCATATAATTTTTGGTAGAGACCTACAGCCAGTCATTCAAAGTAGCTTTCATAACCATCAAGGAAGAGTCGTTATCAAATTAAAGCCCATGTTCGGATAGTCGAGCCGTGTAAGTGATAGTTGAAGTAAGTGACGTTTCAGTCGAATACGACCGGGGTACAGGGTGCAAGTGTAAAGTTGAGTTTATAGTCCCTGGTCTGAAATTCATAATTCGACTGAAACGTAACTTTCTTCAACTCAAACGAGTTGGCATCCGACACGACTCGAGTTTCAGCACAGGGGCCAAAGTGTCAGCATTGAGATCCGGAAATCGAATAATTCTGCACAAAAGCCCACGCTGATTGATACTGATGTCCTAATCAATTTGCTGCTGCCCCATTTTGAAGCGTACAGAATTACAAAAGTTGCATACTGACATTCATGTTTGCTTAAGTTCTCCATGCCAGTCATAGTCAAGGTACTATATTTCAGAGGTAGGAGGGCTTAGCGCCGACGGTTCCATCTAGACAATGTCGAACAGCAAACTCTAATTGGGAAGAATTCAAGAACTGCCAACGCCTAAAAGCAGTGAAATTGAGAGACTGTAGAGGCAAAAAGGGATTAATAACTCGAATGGACCTCCTCAGGCGTACTGGGGGTATTATTATCTCTCCTATGGTATTATTATTAAGGTCCTTGATATGCCAACTTCACTGTATCTACTCTCCTACAAAGAACTGTGGCATCCTAGCTTGGTGGCCTATAATTCAAGAGAAGAAGATCTAGAAGCGATGAATACCTGGCCAACTCACGCATTAGGGTCAATGCTAAATATACTTCTACTCCATGTCGAGTTAAGATAAGAGACAGCCAGCAGAACTTGGAGGTAGCAGCCGAAAATCAGTTTAAATTTGGCGATCTATAGGTATAAATATACTCAAGAGTTTCAAGACGAGCACATACTGCATGCCGGTTGTTTAAAACTTCATTTATCAATTAGAGTAAAATTAATCAAGGGGATGTAGAATAGAGATCTATGAGGGAGGGCAAGGAGTTCCTATAAAGAGGGAAGACAAGAAGAAGAATTGGGTGGAATTGAATCGCGGACCTTTTGGAATTATGGTCATAGGCTATTGAGGTCGAAATAAGATTGTCGTTTTCCAGAATAGTAATGGAATAGGCAAGCAAAACACGCTCATCCGTTTCAATTAAAAACACTGTGCTTGTCTCTTTATCAAGTACTGTCTATAATTATAGAACGGGGAAGGGGCGCCTTTGCTCTTCCATTCCATTTTTGTTTTCTCTCTTCTTGTATGACTGAATGCAAGGAAAGAAATTAAGCTATTGGTGTTTTCGTGTATGATTAGTTCTCCAGTTCTGCATTCGGCTAGATATTTTCAAGATGCCAGTTGTTGGAGCCTATAATTATGGGTTAAATTGCTGTAAATATTCCCGGAATTGTTATGGTGTTTTTAAAGTCTACCAATTTGTTTCCTGTTATATAAAAATTTGCATCTCCCATAAGTAATCAAAACTACTTACCCAAACTGATAACATCAATTGATTTTTCATCTATTCCTTCAGAATTTTCAGCATAGCACGTATACGTTCCTGTTTGATTTCCATCACTTCCCTTTAATTTTAGCCTATGAGTTTCGACCTCTTAATAAATGCATAAAAAATTAAGAATTATTACAATGAAAGTGAATCAAATTTATTTTACCATTTTGATAAAGAATATCACCATTTCTTTTCCAGTAAATATTTGGAATAGGATTCCCGTCAGCCAAACACTCAAAGTATATACTTTCACTCGGCATTAGCTTTGTTCTTTCAGGAAATTTCGATGTGATTTTTGGTGGGTCTATTATTAAAATCTAGTGAATTATTGCTTGAACTTTTCTAATTATATTTTCAGGATATTTACATTGAATATTTAAGTTAATAACTCTTTGGCTAGTACCCATTGAGTTAGACGCTTCGCACACATACACGCCACTCTTTGAATGGTCTACGTTCTTAAGTTCTAAATCTCCGGTTGTGGTTAATAATGTTTGTTCAGAATCAACAATTTCTTCGCCATTTAAACGCCATACGATTTGTGGCTGTTGATTAAATTAAAGTAGTATCTTTGACTTTTATTTAAAGAGTAAAATTTTTTTAATACTTTTGGGTATCCGTCTGATCTGCAAAGTAAGGTTACATCGTCTCCTATTGTAACAGCTTTGTTTTCATCATCCAAGGGGAAGATTTTGGGTTCGTCTAAAATAAGGTAATTTATTTTTAATAATAAAAAACCTTGATTAAGATTTAATTGAAGTTCTTATGTGATTTTTCAAGTAATGTATCCTTCAGATCCTTCAGAACTTGTATCTGTAATATTTATAATCGAAATATCAAATAACGAGGGGCTTTGTTGTAAATCTTTGTATAAGTAGCATTTTATTCAACGAAATAGCGCAAGCGTTGTCAGTTTAGAGTTGATTTTAAAAACACCTGTTGGGATACTATACCCGATTGCACGCTGTCAAGTGCTTACTGACATCTTTAACAAAATTCCATACACCAATTTCTATGAAGAAGCGAGTTGTAAAACGAATTGGATTGAATACATACAAGCTAAAGGACTGAGAAATAACTACCACGTTACCAACAAGAAGGAATCCGATCTCTACTCTTATGTTCCATCAGTCCGTCATCAGTATGGAATGATTCCAATACCTGTACCATTTACAAGCTGACAAAACTTGAAGCAAATGATTCCAACTGGAGTAACCACAGAGAGCCCCTTAAGTAAAGCAAAATACTTGCGGTAATCCTAGATAGAATGCACATTTGGAACTCCTATCTCATTAAACAAAAGAAGACAAATAATTTCTCCCTCACTTGCAGTCAAAAAGTGGCTAAACCGGGGTTGTTAGACCTACGATGACTTATCCTATTCTAGTGAAAATGGACCAGTTGCTAAAACTGCAACAAAATGCATGTCTAGATATTTCAGGTGAAGCAGGTACGGTCTCTAATCCAATTCTCGTCAAACAGTCGAACGAATGCCAAGTCGAAAAAGTCTTCTTATTGTTTGATCAGTTAACTGGCGGCGGTCCGAGCGGAATGCACCCTTCAACGAATACGCTGCTGTCGGTGCCGCTTTAAAAAAATGCGGTTTCTTGCCTAATTTCTTCTGTTTCCCGTTGTTCGATTCGACTGCGTTACACACAATCACAATTTTCAATCGAATCAGCTTTCGATTGACAAATCGTAACGGCCCGATTTCGTAAAACGGCCCAAAATGTCATACTGCAACCCTATAGAGACAAACTTAGACCTTTGCACATCAAAGACATAACAAAGTGATGACAGACATATGACACAAGACATAACAAAGTGATGACAGAGAAGAATACGCTAACGTATGTTTCTCTAGAGGCCAGTAAAAATTGTTTATAATTATTGGGAGAAGAAAATAATCTCCAAATTTTGCACCAATCTACAAAGACTTCGTTAGATTCATTGAAATTGAAGCTAAAAACTTCATTGCAGAGATCAGAACTTAGATTCATTCGGGTCTTATATCTAGCCCTTGTCCTCTAGCTAGTATCATCTTTACAATTTAGCACTAACCATAGACACAATTTTGTCGTTTCTGTCTTAAAGTTCCTAAAGCATCAGAACACTTATCATGCAGTTGCGCACCTCGATCGCCTACATCTTAACAGCAGATAGAATATGGAAATTCGTTCCAAATCATTCTATGAGTATGAATGGTGGTCGACTCTATACTTGCTTACTTTAACAAAAGCTTTCGAGAAATCCGTCATGATCTTCTTGAAGCATACGGTTTCATGGCAGTATACTGCTATGTTTGGATTCATATTTGGGAAATCGTAAACAGGCCGTTTTAATCCAGTCTTCTGTCTACTGCTTTCTGGAGTTCCCCAAGGAAGCCAGTTAGGGCCTGTTTTATTTATCCTATTTGGAAATTCTGTTTCAGCTCTTTTTAAGCATGCTTCAGTACTCCTTTATACAGAAAATATGAAAATTTTCGCTCCCATACGCTCTGAGTCGAACTGTGCCCTCCTTCAGGATGAACTTAATGCATTTCTTGAATGCTCTAATGGCATTGATCTGGAGCTAAGTAAATCTTAGTGCAATGCATTTTCTTATTTTCGCTTAATAGACTCTATAAGCTTCCCTTATTCGTTCGATGGCTGTATAATTGCTCATCCGACGGCTCTTAGAGATCTTGGGGTTTACTTTGACCACAAGTTCGACTCTATAGTCTACATAGCAGTTCCCTGCAACAAAACTAATCAAATGCTTGGTTTTATTAAGAGAAACGCTATCGCTTTCATCGAATTCTTTTCAGCATGGTTACTGGCCTTTGTCTGTAAGTTTCATATTGTAGATTGTATAAATAAATTATAGGCTACTTCCAAAGACTTCATTTGCCCTAATCTTGATCGCAAAAAAGACAAGACTACAATATACTGAGAAATCATGTTTGAACTACAATATGTTTAATATTTACTATAATTTGGAAAAACTTACATGAAACAAGTAGAACAAATTTTCGAGCAATGGAACCAGCCTCATTTTCCACTACGCACTCATACACGCCAGTATCCTCAGGAGTTACACTGCAATAGTAAAAATTATAGTTTTTTTTTATTTTTCATAAGCGCAGTCGTACTTTAAAATCTTGTAGGAAAGTTCATCCTCCAGTAGTTCTATCCTAGAAGAATTTTGTTTCCAAAATATACTAGTTAAAGGACTTCCCCCTACATCAGTACAATCAAAATCAACTGGTTGTCCACTTTCTGCCATGACAATTGCATCTTGAGGTTCTAGTAAAAATCTTGGAGATACTGAATAAAAAAATTAATTGTATAAATTAGATTTCAAAGACATTTTCTTTCCAAAGGAACATACCCACCACTTGTAAATTAATTTGATGAAACTCTTCTCCGAAATCATTGACTGCTCTGCAGGAATAAGTGCCCGAATCACTTTCTTGGATATTATTTAGTATTAAAGTATCGTTTTCTCTACAATAATATTTAATGTGATTTTTTAATTCGTTTTAACTATTCCAAACTTACATCCTATCAATATTTCTTGTATTAAAATCAAACGCCGGTGCATTTATCCATTCAATATCAGGCTGTGGGTGTCCTATTGCTACACAAAGTATTTCCGCATTGGTACCTTCGATAACTTTTATATTATATAAATCAATTTTAGTTCCATTTGTTACTTCCAAGTCTACTATCTGTGGCAATTCTATAAAAAATAACCTAAGTTAGTCAATTGAAAGACAGTGATAAAATATTTACCATAAATTTCTACTTCAACAAGTATTTCATCAGATCCATGCCGGTTTTCTAGGCCGCAAATATAAAAGCCACTATCTTCAATTTGTGTATTATTGAGTGCTAAGATGTATTCAAATGTTTCATTGTTCATTTTTGAATGGATTTCTTCATCATATTGCGAAGCGGGCGTGAATGGTGATTTTCTCCAAAAGTAATGCGTCAGAGGATGGCATAAGTTTTCACATTGACATATCAATTCCAAAGGTGATCCTTGCTCCAAGTTGACTTTATTACTTATTTTCTTTACTACGGGAGGATCTGGAAAGGTTGAATGTTATTAATGCCTTTTTACAAATAAAAGTGCGACGCTTTTACAACAAATTATATAGAAGTAATATTTTTAATGTATATAGCCTTATGTATTATGTCTTAACTCCGCCGTCGTCTGGTTCCAATTCCAGGGTGGGAAAGGAGCAGGGTGGTCGACCTGCCGAATTGCCCAGAATCGGAAACCGAAAAAACTAGGCAAGAAACCACATTTTTTAAAGCGGCACCGACAGCAGCGTGTCCGTTGTGGGGACGTCCCGCTCGGACCGCCAGCTAACGGACCAAAGAAGAAGATTATGTCTTATGTTTTCTGGAAATGTTGCCGAATGTTATCTTAGAGTATGTTTAGACGGTTCGCTCCTAGGAACGTTCCTAACAAATTTCGTGGATGAAGGGAGAAGTGCGATGATACCTCTTATAATTCCCACTTCTCCCTTAACCGCAAAATTCGTGAGGAACGCTCCCGCAAAAGAAGCCCTAGAATATTTCTCCACTTTTATAGGAACTAGGTGATCTGCCCGGCAGAGCTTACCAAGGCGTCTAGCTCAACAAAAAAGACGTATGCGATAAACTCCTCGTTGGTGATAATCGAAACGAAGCCAAATCAGAGCAGGATATTCACAGAAACATTTGTGGAAGACTTGTCGAGATAGACTCTCAAAGTCGGAATTCTATCTTCTGATACAGTCCTGGTTTGTGAGGTACAATTACAGTTCCACAAGGCCAGTCAGACATCCCAGAATCAGCGTAAGGTCCATGTAGTTTAGAGTGAAAACGGCCTTTAAAGCAAAGCACTTATTAGCTCTTTAGCCTATGTAAGATCTGCGACCAGTTCCGAGTGGCGGACTAAGCCCATTAGAGGCCCGGGGGGGGGGGGGGGCTAAATGAGGCCCTCAGTGTAAGAAGTTATAATATAATTGATTTCGTAATGAAAAATGGATTTTAAAAGAATGTTAGGGGTAGCAATCATTCTTTGTACTATTAGTTCGTCCTATCTTTTAAGTCACAAAGAAAACAGTTAAAATGCCCTTCGACCGTGTTCATCTAGTGGCACACTTGATGGGTATTAGTGGTGAAACACGCGTACCGCAGCGATGAAAGTGGTACTAAATTTGGACGAGAGCCCAATATAGCCCCTTTAAGATCCGGTATAGCGTCAATAGCGATCAGGAAGCACACGGTGGTTCTAGAAGTGATTCCGAAAATGAGTATGATTAAGTGATTTGCGTCTCATTCATTCATCTAGGGACTGCCTGCTTCAAAGACGAGTATTGGACGCGTTCAGCAAAAAAGAATATTAGTACCGTGTAAAAGTTTAGATGAAGGTAGTCTATTTACTCTAGGGGTAAGGCGCCTGGCTACCAGGGGTCCGGGGTTCGAATCGCCTTTCCCACTTTCCTTACCTACAAAACTTTCATTCTTTCTTCCTCCTGTCATAGCCTCCTCTAATCCTTTCCTGCTCCACCAAGCGCAGGTCTACGGTTGGTTGATTAGATTAAACTCGTTTCAGGAGGCATAACACTCCAGCGAGTTGTTTCTCGATGCCCCGATCTCAGAGTCTCAATAGTAATGATTGGGAGTAGGTGGAATAAAATATCGCGGGCTGGTTGTGGCAGTTCTTTCTTTTGCCTCAGGAATACAATGGTGGATCCAGGTTTTATTTACAGTTATCAATCGAGGCAAAAAGGCCGACTCGTTTCGCCTAAACCGCTCTAACTGGGCTTTAGAAAGGCTCATTCGAATCCTCTTTTGGTTTAAAGGAGTCAGCGCAACGCACACAAGTGGATTAGCTGGCGCTCGTACAATTCTTCGTTAATAGTATATGACAAACGCGTTCTTTCAATATGTCGATAGCCTCTGCTATTTGTGGTGGATGCGTTTTTTGGCCATTCCGTCAAGTCAATTAATGGAGCCGAGTCCCTGTAAACAGTGTATTTTCAAACAAAGTAAGAACCGACTTGATAGTGGTTGTCAAGCGCAAAAACTGAGGTTCAGAAATGGATGAAATTTGTTTATTTAACTTGATGATGATTAGGCTAGTTTGAAAATGTCTAGTTAATGCCCTAATTTCTATTAATTCGAAAAGAAAACATATTTTTCCAATATTCTTACCTCTAGCAACTCCTTTAAGAATAAAATCCTTATCAACTTCTGCCCCAATACCATTAGATGCTCGACACGTATATCTTCCTTCATCAGCTGGTTCGAAATTAGAAATTTTTCCTTTTCTAGAAATTGTCTTTCCTTGCGACGAGTTCCAAATGATTTGTGGCTCTGGATTACCATATGCACTACAATTCAGAATGATGTCATTCCCGAAAGGAACTTCAATATCTATATTTTTCAAAAAATTAAAATCAGAAAAATAATTTAAATAATTTAAAATTTACAAAACGAAATATTATTTTACCTTCAATTTCTGGTCCTATTATCGAAGGTTGGTACAATACATCTAAGTAAGAAGTGTCATTCCTTACAGCATCATCAGAATTCGCAGAACAAGTATAGTAGCCAATGTTCGTTCTGGTTATGTTCTTAATTATGAGATTGTCATTATCTATCTAAGGATAAAAAACAAAGAAATATTTGATTGAAAACTTGTGTCATTGTCATACTTCAACATTCTTTTCGAATTCCGAAATTAATTCTCCGTTAAAATACCATGAAAATTTCACTTCTTGTTTTGGATAAACAAAGCAACTTATTTGATAGTCAACATCGCCTTCTTTAGCTTCCATGTTTGATTCTGTTATTTTTACCGACATTGGTTTTATTTTGGGTTTAACTAGAATTAGTTTTTGTTAGAAAAAGTATTATTTTATTATTTTTTTAAAATATACCAATCACTGTAATCGTTCCTTCTTGTGTTCCATCTTCGGTTTCCACTAAACAAGTATATTCACCAGCATCGTTTACTTTAATACCATCGAATTGGTACTGATAGGCATTGTTGAAACTGAAATGGTTTGAAAATGCTTTTAAAAAAAATCATTTTTCCTTTCTATCTAACCTAATATTAATTTTGCTAGATGTCTCATTCTATTCTTACTAGTCTTCAAAAGACATTTCAAGTTAGAAGCTTCTAGTTCTAACATTGCTGAAATCTGGGGGCATATGATTGCGCAAAGCGTTTCAAAGAATTATACCGTAGTCGTAGAACAGCAGTTTCAAACTGGGGGACGAGACCCACAAGGGGGCGCGTATTGTGCTTTTTTTTATTATACATCTCATCGCCATCTAGACCGATTTCTACAGATGTGCCCAATTGTGATGCGTCATTCAGTACTTTTTTAGTCATGTCGTGAGTCTATTCACATCGAAAAAAAACGTTGAAATTGAGGCGCTTTACCTTGAAAACAATCGTATCGTCTCCCAATATGGAAAAAATTCGGCTCCGTCAGACAACACAATTTGTAGTTTCGTGGAGAATTTCTTTGAGTATGAGTCTGTAGCCCGCGACACTCCAATGAAGTTATTGAAGCGGTAATAGAGAGTGTTGTCAATAATCCAAACTTATCGTATCGCCACCGATCTCAGGAGTTAAACGTGAATGGAACCACTTTAAGGGTAATTATGAAGCAACGCGTCGCTTGCAATATGGAAATGTCGTCACAAGAATGATGGAGGCCGACCCAGATTTTTGGGACAAAATTTTAATAACGGACGAAGCTCATTTTACACTCTCTTGTGGAGTCATTAAACAAAACTGTCGAATTTGGGGAACAGAGAACTCACACATCATTCTTGAAACACCACTGTGAACACCACTCGCCGAGAAAGTCACTGTTTGGGTCGAAATAAGCTCAAAAACCATCATTCGACCATTTCTCTCCAAATTTCGAGAAATCCTCGACGACACATGCTATATGTAGTTGGTTGTTGATGCATTTCGTTTGCCACACCGCACTCACTACGATGAAGTTCTTGCAAAAGTAAAGTTTATGAAGTAGCTGCTATAACACTCTATAACGTAGCTACCTTTTGCGTATCGAATGGAGGACATTGTATTCTGATTCTGACACCGATTTGAAATAAAGGATAGACAATATCCTAAATAAATTTTGCTCATTTGTCAAAATCAGCCAAAAAATGTCGGAGTTAGGTATTCAATGTTGTAATACCGTGGTCAGTCATCAGCGGAGAATAACATGTAGCATAGCATGCACGTGCCCCAACTATGGCCCCTGTGCTGAAAGTCGTATTTGCTGTCATAAAAAAGTGACACTAATACAGCGGTATGCTGAAAGTCGATTCGTGTCGTATAAAATCTGCTGACATAAACGACAGCTTATTTGGTCTGCTGACAGTCGTTCTTATTGTAGGTTTGTTGTCACTTTTGGTCGGATTATTTGCGATAGTGACAAAGTAGGAAAATTTGAAAGAAAATATACATATTTGTTAATTTGGAGTGTTGCTAAAGGGCAGAGATATGCTGACAAATTACACAAATGTTTGGGAAGAAATAATAACTTAAAATTTTGAATTCTTCGCGTTTGCTATATTCATCTTCCGAACTATTACACCACAACTCAGCATGATTTAACAAGTTTAATCTCAAATTGTTTATAATTTATTAAAATTTTCGCGAAACACAAACTCAAAAATGTTTATTCCTCACGAAACACAAAAACTTAGTACATACACTCTCTGACCGAATAATACCGAATGTCTACAATGCAAATTTACATATTTTATTGGGGGCCCCAAAGGTTTTTTATGGAACAGGGGGCCGCAGTATCATAAAGTTCGGAAATAACTGCCGTAGAAGATAGGGAGTTGCTGACCCATTCAAGAAATTTCATTGCAACCACGCCAGCTCACCTTATTGTTGGATTCCTAAAACCTATTGTTCTTGTCTCAGAACAACTCCTAATGAATTTTACCGAATGTAGTTCAATTCCCAAATCACTCCCGAAACACGTGTATAACAATCTCATTTGGCTTATAAAGCAATAATCTTACAATACACTCTCTTACCTTCTTGTTGCTGGATAAACTTTGTTATTTTTCATCCAAACTACTTTAACTGGTAGAGATGTCTCAACTTTACATTCAATAACAGTTTCATCTCCTTCAACGAACTCAACAAAAGGATTTTCAATTACAATTTTCGGAATATCTGCCACAATTAAACAAAAATCCATCATATTTCACACTACATTTTACATTCAACAATTTACCTTTCGATATTGATCGTATAGCAGTAGACAAGAGTTGTTTCAATGGATTTCCATATGAATCAAAACCATTAACATATACCTTAAACATACTTAATGGTGGCTCAATTGGATTTGTAGCATACATTGTTGAATTGTTAAAGTATTCATCTCTTCCAATTCTATGAACTGGTATGCTAATGTTCCACTTGGAGTCAGAACTAACTTCGATGAGAATTATATCAACTGAAGTTAAGTTATGCACCAATCGATCTTCCGTTGGTAGAATGGATAGAACGTTCTTGGCATCTGGAATAAATATTTTAAAAGCTGCATAACTAAGTATTTATTATTTATTTTAATAAATTACTTTTTACTGGATAAATATCAGTATTCTGCACCGATTTTGGTATATCTGGTGAAAATCCAAATTTAAAATGAAGATCACTTAATGCGGTTAATTTGACTGAATGTTCTGAATCCACTTCAGTCTGCACATTCCATTGTCCAGGTTGAGGGTCTTGAACATTTATAATCTATATTTCCACATAATAATTAAAAAATTTAATTAATTTACTTATTCATTAAAAAATTGCTTACTTTTAAATTGCTTAAATTTAAAACTTCATTAACATCCTTGTATTCAGCTTCGTTTGGATCCTTAACTGTGATGTTCGGCCATTCTCCAGTTACACTCACAGTGAACTCCCTCAAGCTTTTATCAACTGGAATATTTAATTTTTGCGAGCCTGGATCACTTGAGTAAACGTACGTCAAAGGGATTAAGTCGGCATCCAAAGACGTCTTTATTCCGACCAGTACCTAAGAATTACCGCTTTTAAAATACAATTTCAATCAGAAAGTACTTGATCCATTATTACATCCTTAATATCAGTTTTCTGCAAATTATATATTTGTCCATTGCTTAATGCCGCTAATTTTTCATAGACCTTATATCCTTCGGAATTTTTTGATTTGCAGAATCCGGTTAACAGAAATGTAAGCTGCAAAATTTTAAGTAGTTTTGTTATGGTGACAATTTCATTATACGAAATATGCAAGTATTATTGATCTTACCGTCACTTGCTTCTCCTGAATATGCCGAATAACGTGCTCATCCAGATGTACATCTTGAGCTGTTGCGTCGGTAAATATAAAAACGAAAGATTTCGGAAGGGCCGATTCCAAGGCAAGATTTATGCCAGCAATTGATGATTCTGGGCAGTCCCCGCCACCAAGTAATGGCAGATTTTTGATGTGATTTAAAAATTTATCCAAGTTTTGTGTAACAACTTTTGGACCAATATCTACAAGGAAAAATATTTATTTTATATTATATAAAGAGTTTAAAGCAAACTATGGAAAACAAATATCTTTTATTTTATGTTTTATCTCAAAAATCACCCAAAAATTCCTACAATTTTTAATTTGCATCGCAAACATAACAACCATCTAAATTAAAATTTCAATTCCAGTCTCATTGGAAATATATTCTGTTTGAGCTGTGGAAAAGTGATAGCTTCAGAAGGAAGAACCTACTTCGAAAACTGTTCAATAGGAATAAGGTATCGGGTAACTGGGACCCTCGAAAAGAAAGCCCTCACTGCAATAAAGGATTGAAAAGATGCAAACACGATTATTGAAAGCCTTCTGCGAGGAAATAGACCAGCTTCCAGCCTCTATGAGATCTAAGGTTGTCGAAGGACCACTCCAACTGCATTGCTTTCGTTAACACTCTTGAGGAATTTTTTACGGAGAATACTACAGATACCATGGCGCCCGCCACTAATGAGCACTCATTTCCAGCGTTCTCTATTGCTCTTCAATAGATTCATTAAGTCACCATGGGAATGTAGCAGCTCTTGCAAAATTTTATCGCTTTTATCATAATGACTGCTCCATTGAAATAAAGTAACCTCATGCCTCCACGGCAACATTTCTCCCGCAACACAAGACTTGCCCGTTCGGCTCGCCCCCACAGTTTACAGCCCTTATCTTTGCGCACTCTGATCTAGAAATTCGTTTATAACAAGAACAACTCGTCTGTGGAACAACCTTCCAAAGACAGTATTTCCGAACTCATACAACACCCAAGAGTTCAAACGCAAGGCTGATCGCCATTTTCTCCAACACCCCCTTGAATCCCCCTAACCTATTATATCCTTCTCTCTATCTTTCGAGCTAAGCTTACTACTGGGCATTGTACCATGACTTATACGGCATGATGTACTAGTAGTACAAAGGGTGAGGTGACACTTGAGCTTAGACTATCACATAAAAAAAACTAATCCAGAATAGCCTCAGCCTGGAAACAGAATTTCCACTTCAGGAAAGATCCAATGGCCAGACATTAGCACCTTTAAGCCCTTCCAGGCTGCTGGAAATACCAAATCTTGCCGTCGTAAAATGCTATCGACCCATGGAATATTTCTGCGGTGCTAAGTCAAAACCCAATATGTTCATATCGCGTGCTGCTTTAGTACCACAGATTTTAGACATGCATATTAGAGAGGGTCTTAACTGCGACCCCACCCCGCTGCTTGCAATTTGCCTACCGTCAGGGCAGATATAAAGAGACTGCCATCCACGTGGCAGTGGCAGTGACATACATATAACGAGAGATGCCTCCGGTTTGACAATGTTATCTTCAAAGGTATTAAAAAAGCTGCAGGAAAAGTCATTGAACTCCCCAACGCGAAATGTATCACGCCGTTTCTCAGTAGATTGATAACTGCTGTTTCGGAGTAGATTGATAACTGCTGAGATAAATGGCGAAGGTTGCGATTATAGCTACAATAGACTGTTCTCAAGAGGGCGTCCTATCTAGGGATACGGAATCGGTACTCGATTCTTTAATCATATAAGTATTTAGGTTTCGATTCTACTCATATCAGTACTCGATACTTTTGACCGAGTAATTTTACTCATATCATTACTTACAGGGTATAATCGAGTACTGAGTACAATTTTCATTCAAGGACGAATTCAAGCTAATTTCAGGTTTACCTCAACCGTGAATAGTTGCCATATAAACGCTTTGATTTTTTTCTGTCTCAACTAAGGAGAGTTTAGGGACGTTTAAGGCTCTTCTACATCCCAAACGCAAAGTGGAAACACAAATAGCTACACTTTTATAACACAGAATTTGTGTGCTTTCCTCTCTGTTGCACGAACCAGGATTCCAGACAAAGAGAAATATAAGCAAATTTCTGTGCGATAAAAGAGCTCAAATTTACTTTTTGAGATGGGCTTTTATAAGTTAGTAAAAATCGGCCGAAGAATGACCGGTCTAATTGATCTGGACGTCAAAAAGTCACGGCCCGGACTGTCTACCTGCAAGTCTTTGCAGAACCACGCCCAACTCATTCTTCCCCCTCTTCACCTAATTTTTAACAAGTCCCTGTCTGCCGGTAAGTTTCCTTCGATATGGAAGAAATCCTACCTCACACCAATCTTTAAATAAGGTGATAAACATGCGGTGGACATCTATAGGAGCATTAAGCCGGAATTACATTATTGTGTCGTGTTGTGTTGTGTCGCTATCTGATGCAATCAAATCCATGTATTTCATTGGAGCTGTTTACAATACTATGGTGTGTTGTGGTGTGTTGTGTTCCCGACTGGGCTTCTCCGATCTGCGTCAGAACGCTGGATAGCTACACAACACACCACAAAGATGTAAACGGGTGTGGTAAGGCAGGCCTCATAATTTATTTGCAAAATTTGGTATGTTATTCTATGTTCTTTGTAATCATGGAATGAATTTCTCGCAATTGCTGGCTCTAAAATATTACTGAAATCTTTCAGCATCAGCTTCCAGCTCTTTATAGAGAGTGTGGAACTCACCCTCAGTCTCTCTAATCTTATTTATGGGGTGGACCCAAAATCGCCGATTTTTCTTTTTTTCGCATTATTGTGGCACTAACAAAAATGTTAGGTCTGCAATATCGCTCTCTCGATCGGATGAAAACATATCACCAAGCTTCATTTGAAACTTTTGCATACTAAATGGGCCACAACACACCATATAGATGTAAACGCGTAGTATCAAGACACACAGCGACACAACACAACACGACACAATAATGTAATTCCGGCTTTACTATCCTATCTGTTATCCCTAAACTATTTGAAAAACTTATATGTGAACGATCAGCAGCATGGTTTCAGAAAAGGTCGTTCCACCACATCCAATCTTATGATACTGACCTCCGAACTGCTATGTGGTATGGAACAAGGCCACCAGTTTGACGCTGTCTACACTGGTTTCAGCAAGGCATTTGATCGTGTTGACCACCACATTTTATTGATGAAATTGTTAAGATTTAGGATATCCGGGCCCCCTTTTGGATTGGATAACATTTTCGAACACGCGAACACGCTTTTTGGCACTTTTAGGTTAGGATTGCTCAAAATCCTGACGTGATAGGGCAATTTGGCCAACGGATTCGGATTCAGCGCGAAAAAATACTTAAAATACGAGCCCCCGAAAAACGAGGTGCAACGATGATAACATGTCTTAATAAAAATCGTCGATTTCGCGCCAAGAAGTTTTTCTTTTCAGTATTACAAAAAAAGTGTTGTCAAATTTCACGCTTCCGACATGCTTTTCTATAGATTTTGGCATGCTGAAAACGATCCCGTAGTCAGATTTGCCCTATCATTCCATAGTTTTGAGATATTTAACGCGCAAAAGTGCTAAAAACACGCTTTTTGGCACTTTTAGGTTAGGATTGCTCAAAATCCTGACGTGATAGGGCAATTTGGCTAACGGATTCGGATTCAGCGCGAAAAAATACTTAAAATACGACTATTAAATTGTCAAGAAAAAAAAAACCGTTTTTTGCAGGCCTGTGTAATCTTCTTCTTAAGACCAGTAAGTGTCACGTAATTACCTTCTCCAGGAAAAGAAACAAACACTGCAATATTATTATCTCAATGACAATGTTTTGGATCGTGTCGATCACATTGTTGATTTAGGCATTCTCCTCGACAGCAAGTTAAACTTTAACTTACACTATGATAATATTATTGCTAAATCCAACAAGCTGTTGGGCTTTATTAAGAGAAGAGCTAAAGAATTCGACAATTTATGGGTTACTAAAGCCTTGTTTTGCGCATTAGTCCGTCCTATTCTTGAATATGCTTGCCAGTTTTAGGATCCCACATTTCAAATTAGTGTAAACCGAATAGAATCTGTCCAAAAGAAGTTCCTTCTTTTCGTGCTTAGAAAACTCGAAAATCCTTCAGATTTTCACAACCTTCCTCACTATACAGACAGGCTCACAATACTTGATCTTTTGCCTCTACCTTTAGACGAAAACTGCTCATATCTTGTTTTACCCTAGATGTCCTGAACAATAACCTCAAGGTGCAGTTCCTGTCGGACCCTATCTCCAAACGAATCTTCGAATTCTTATCTTTTCATCCGAAATGTGAAATAATTTAAATAACGTTCACTATGTAAATTGGCAGGATTACTCAAATGGCACCAGCATTTCTGGTAAGGGCGCCGAGCTTTTTGCAAAGACTAATAACCAGTTGAATTCATCCACTACTTAACCAGAGCGAATCTGTTACTATGTATACATGATGAGTTGAATAGTTAAGTTAAGGTTGAGTTGAATTTTCGACTCGCGTCACAAATCACAAAGATGCTACTGTCAACTAAATTCAACTACACAACAACTGAACTCCCGTGCATTATTTAAACTCAACCAAGCAGAGCTGAGCCGAGGTCAGTCGACCCTAACACAACTCGATTCATATCTACATGTAGTTGGACTCGGGTTCAACCTGAGCTCAACTCATCATGTGTACGTACTGTGTATCCAGAAATATTATCTCCTGTCTTTTTTCTACTATAGTAAATGCCGTACTAAGTTAAAATATACATGTATGCATAAATAATTTTCAAGACCAGAATACTTGTAAGCATAAGCACCCTAGAGCATGCCTTGTCTTGCCGTTAATACTTCCAAACTTTCCAAAAACATTTTCTTAAGTCCAAAAGTCGATATCCTTTTTTTATATTTTACAATGTGTCTATGCATTATTATCTCTATTAAGACATCATTCAAAAGTAATTTAATTCATTTAATTATGACCTTGATTGCCCGTTCAAAATCAGATGGTTAACCCCTATCTTTCTGCACAATCAACTTAAAAATTATACATCTGTCTAAACTTGTCTAGTATAAACTTGATTGAATGAGTTGAAAGTCTTTATCTGTAATCATTTTTGCAAAAACATCATAAAATTGAACGTATGGATGCTTCAGTATTAACTGAAATTCAAACATGATTAATTTCTATGCAAAACATGTATCAAGCTGTCCAATTATAAATGTTCAATGAATTTCTCTCGCAAAATAATAATTTAAATAAAGCACGTGTTCAGCAGTTAAAAATTATACAACACAGTCGACGTTATCATGTCTCGAAATTTTACGTAAGGCTATACTATAGAACTAATGACACGTGAAAGAGATAACTCCCAAGCGATCAAACGAAACTTCCTGAATGCAAAAGTTTGCAAAATGATAATTTTCATTCATTACATCAAATAAACCAAAATAGACTCTTATAATCAACTCTTTCAAAACATCCAACGGCAGCTGATAATATAACCGAGCAGGTTATAGGTTATCAACAGACAACATTAATAAGCATCCAAATGATCTCAGAAACTTCAACGAGAAACAACTTACATGGATCTCTAAACGGCACAAAAATGTAGTTATAGATAGGATTTTCTGCTCTTTCGATAATTTCCTGGATGATCGCTTCAGCTCCTTCTGATAGTTGTTTTAAATCGTCCATCATTGATCCTGTTCCATCAAAGACGATAACAAGACTTCGTTGTTCAGAGCTTGGAAGATTTTTCATTGCGTCGATGTAGTGATCGGCCTCAATTATTTGGACTCCATACTTATTTTGACGCAGCTTCAATGCGCGATCTTCGTTATTTCCACTATCACCCAGGCGATCAGCGAAATAGGGATTAACTTGGCTAAGGAGTTCAACCGTTTCCCGGAAATAATTCGAATTTTGTCGGCTATTTCGAACTGGATTTTCTGAACTATTTTCAATTTCACTGAATTCATCATGGAGGGTTTCATAATCTTCAAAATTTTTATCACTAAGAACATCACCATCAAATTCCTCTAAGCTATCATCGTTTAACACTACCGACTCTTCAACACTTTTTGCCTTTGTTAATAGTCTGTCCCACAAACGTTGTTTTTCTAAATCTTCTTCTAAAGAACAAGTCACACTCAGCACAGTAATGGCTAATCCAATAAGGATCGAACTAAACCACATTATTGCACCACTTCAAAGTATTTATGATCCACGACCGACAAGATTCTCAAGCGAACTGATCGCAGCAAATCCAAGAACGTATAACACAATCTCTGACAAAATCCAAGGGTATAAATAAGGCAAATGATCGCGTGTAATGAATGTTCAAAGGCGGTTATCGCACAAGTTTTCAATTTTTATACGAATCGAACGGAGGAAATGTAATGCGGGTCCAGTATTATAGTTGGGGTGTAAGCTGATGACCCCTTGTCCAGCTACTAATTGTTTGCCTCATGACGCAATTCCTAACATAAATTGGGTTGACCTGATTATGCTTTATTATGTTCCTTATGTTTTACCGATATATGTATAAACTAGGACCAGCCGAAATTATGAGTCGTCACATAATAAACGTTGGAATTTTATTGGCGTTATCAGTATGCGCGTTGGATGATGCGGAAAAATTAAATGAACAAGGTCGTCAGGAATTTAACAAAAGTAACAGAAAAAACAATTTAGAGATTATGGCGCCAATTTAAGCTGCATTTTAGATTAACCAAAATAAGGAAAAAAATTATCAATTTTTGAAAAGTGATTTATTAAAACGCCACGTTTTTTTATTGGAATTGAAAATGTTTGTAGCAAGGGCACACAAGTATTGAAAAAAACTGTAATGGTTCGCAAATTCAACTTGCGAATACTTATCTAAATGAGGCACAAGATAGTCACTTCAATAATAGTATCCTTAACCCACCCTAAATAGTTTCGTTTTCGTTAGATTATTCTATAGCACCTGCATAACCTCCATTGCAACAACTTTGAGACTCTGCGCTCATCTTTGTTCTGTTGTTTGTTACATTCACTAGATAACTGCTTAAGTATATTACATCAATTACTAGCATAAACCCGCGTGCGTTGCAACGCCTTTCAATAAAAAAAAGTCCGCGGTGGAAAAAAATATAATAAAAAATGGACAAATCTGCAAGCATTGATTTTGGATACTTAAAAAAATTTAGAGTATGCTACAACTTTTATAAGATCTGATGATGAACGATTGTGTACTACGTGCCCAACAGACACCTAGACAAACAAATTCAGAATCGTCCGCATAGATTTTGCTATGCCGGGAATTATACGCCCTGTGCAGAACTTCACTCATGGCGCCCTCCTCAATTGTTTTTCGCCCCAAAAAACGCCAAGAAGTTTTCAAATTTGGTGCCCACCGTGCAGCCCAAAAATGCACAATTTAGTGCCCATAAAAGAATCTAATAAATACTTACCCTTTACCTATTTTATTTTATTAACACTGGAACACCGTTAGCGCTCCATGATTTTTTACATTTTAAAAGATATTTTGTTCCCATATATATAGTTCTTTTTAAGCAATATTTTTATTTTCTTAGTCCGCCATTTTGATTTTTAAAAGATTCCACACAGCTAATTGTATTCTATTTATCATACCCTTTCATTTGGTACCCATGACAGGGGGTCGGGAGCACAGCTGCGATTCGACCGTCATCTTGACTTTTTACAAAATGGTCCGATTGCATTGTCACGCGAACTATGCATAAGTGAAAAATTCTAAATTGATAGGTTATATTTTCTACTTTTTATTCTATTAGGTCTTCCGCCAGCTTTTGTGACCTCCATTTTGAATTATTAATTGTCTTCTACTCGTAATACTCTTTCATTTGATACCCATGTCAGTGATCGGGAACACAGTTGCAAAATTCGGCCGCCATCTTGATTTTTACAAAAATGTCATATTGCATTGCCACGCGGACTATACATACGAGCAAAATTTGGGATTGATCGGTTAAAATCAGATTTCTATTTCTTCTAGTTTGCTACGCTTAGTACTTGACCAACGACGTGATGCACTGGTAGTACAAAGAGTGATTCCTGCGTTTAAAACTGCCACATAAAAATTCATGAATTAGAAACCGAATGATCAAGGCTTGATAACAGGCCCCTCTTGTTCCATGGGCCTAAAAGTGTGGGCCTTTTCGTAAACGCTTACATGTGCTTTGCAACGATGCAATGAGTTCGTAGACACAGAAGATCCATAGGCATTCGTTCGGAAACGTACAAGATTCAAGAAGGTGGTGATGAACCCTGCGTTTGAACTCTTGGATGTTATAGGAGCTCGGAAATACTGACTCCGAGAGATTATTCCAAAGTCGAGTTGTTCTATTTATAAACGAATTCATATCTTGTAGAGTGCGTGAAAGAGGGAGTTGCAGGTGGAGAGAATGAGACGAGTGGGCTAATCCTGTGCTGTAAAAGCGCTTTCTCTATTTGGCAGGTCTTGTTGGCCTCGATAAGCACAGCACATTGCTATTGTATAAAAAAAATTATTTCAAGCAAAGCTAAAAACAATTTTCTTTGGTTTATTTTCCATGTTTCTCCAGTTCTTGTGCACTACGTTTGAAGCTCTAGTCAGA
Organism: Thereva unica; assembly: GCA_949987705.1. Taxonomy (NCBI): domain Eukaryota; kingdom Metazoa; phylum Arthropoda; class Insecta; order Diptera; family Therevidae; genus Thereva; species Thereva unica. The sequence continues at coordinate 147,817,870 of OX465282.1, forward strand.
GCAGCAAAACGGATGATGAAATTAATTGAGAAACGTTTGGATAACTTCGACCTTGGGTCTTGGCCTTGACGGGGTTAAGTCAACGGCATACTCAACCCTGAAATAGAATCAAGTTATATGAAAACCCGTATTAGTATTAGCAAATACGATGAATCTGTTACAAACATGCCTTTTTAATATGTTGAACGTTTCTTCATCTACACTTCTCCATCCTTCATCTTCTATAAGTATGTTTCAGTAAATTAAGCCTTCAAGAAACTTCAGTATACGTCGGATAGTAGCATCAACAGTTGCATAAAATAGTGCCAAGCCCCGCCTAGAATCCAATCTGTTGAAAACCATCCTTTTTATGGATTACATTTGAATGATGGCCCATTAATTAGTATCGCTAATATATTGCTGACGTTTGGACGCAAACATATTGAATCATTGCAAGGTTACTCTCATCTTGACCTAGTTTTTAGATTGTAGATATACCATTGGTGTTTCTTTTGGCTCGGTTGAAAGTAGGCTGTTCGCATTTGTTATTACAAATAATCCTTTTTTTATCTAAGTTACAATTATATAGATTTTAAGGAATCGTAGTCACCTTTATAGTAGTACCGGGTTCCATTTTAAGACATCGTTCTATTTCCCTAGCTTTTTTTGTGTGTAAGAGACTCGAGGCTTAGGAAAAGTCCTTTATACTGTCGACCATCTATTTTCTTCGTATAGAGTGCAATGTCGAACAGCAGCTCTAGTCGGGAAGGAAGGAACTGCCACAAACTAGCCGCGATATTTTTATTCCACCACTCCCACCAAGTGTTATGCCTCCTGAAACGAGTTAAATCTCATCAACCAACCGATGGGACTAAGGAAGGCTATGACAGCAGGAATCAGGATTGTAAAGAGGGAAGAAGAAAGATAGGTGGGAAAGTGGAAAAGACGAAAGACAGTGGCGCTGCCGGAATTCGAACCCGGGACCTCTGGGATGGTAGCCAGGCGCTTGCTCTGCCTTCACCTTACAGCCTATACTGAAAAGCAAGAAAATAGGGACCCACAGAAATCGTAAAACTCAAGTAAACGAAAAATATAAAAACCCAAATATATTCTAAATTTTAGGAGTTTTTTCTTTATTAAAAATTCTCACAAAATTTCTCTAGTTTTTTTGTTTTTTCATTATAATTTGCCATTTATGACAAAAAGCAGTGACGTTTCTAATAAAACTTTGCTTGAAACCCAAAAAGTGGCAATTATTATGTACACAAACTAATTTTAAATATATATATATAGTATATATAGAAACGAAAAAAACTAATGAACAATAAACAAACGGAACAATAATTTAAGTATCGTAATTGTGACACAGTGGGATGATAGCAAATTCAAAAGAGGGGCAATAAACAATAACAATAAATAACGCGATTCGTTATTTAAGATCGATATCTTCAGTTGAATTGCTAGTCTTTTTGGATATTGCACATCGAGAAACTAAATCCTCGTAAGGTTTCTTATGTAAAAAGCATACTAATACTACAGTCATATTATCTCCACCGAGTCCACCCATTTGGCAATCGGGTGCCAAACAATGTGTCATTAGTTCTTCACATATTTCTTCTGGATACATTCCCATTCCTATTCGTTTTCTACAAAATTCTGCTACTTCTTCATTAGTCATTACGTCCCAAATGCCATCGCAGGCTAAAACTAAGAATTCCCAGTCTTCAGATAGGTCTTGTACTTCCACGTCTGGAAATGCTGTAAATGAGAGTTTATATAAAAAAAATTAGATGTTAGATTTAAAAGGTACTAACCTGTAACAATTTGCTCTTCGGGTTTTTTGTTTGCATTTCTTTTAAAAACGAAATCTCCTAATGCTCTAGATAAGGCCAAATTTCCATTTACGCGATTATATTCTACCCAACCGCCACCGTCCGTTATTCTTTTGGATTCTTTTTCGTTATTTGGTTTATGGTCCACAGATAAAGATATCACCTAAAGGAATTTTAACCAAGAATAATTATTTCATAAAACACCAATAATCAATCTCGGGCATACCTCTCCATTAACACAGGCGATTGCTCTGGAATCTCCAGCATTAGCACAATATAATTTAGAATTTTTTATTAAAACAGCAATGGCGGTGGATCCTGCCATTTGGTCACCCCAAGCCTCATCGTACAGCATAGCATCATCGATATCTAAAAATGCCTAAAGGAATTTTAAAGACAGTTAAAATAGCGGCTAATAATAAATATAGCTAAATACAAATTACCATTTTCATAGCCACTTCTATATTATGAGCATATTCAGGTCGCCTCACAATAAATTTATGCAGATGTTTGCCAGCATATTGAGCAACTGTAGCACCTCCGTGACCATCATAAACAGCAAAAAATGCTGTTCCAGGATCATCAGGTAACGATAGTATATGTGTGTGAGAGTCTTCCATGTTGACGCGCCAACCTTGCATACAACTAGAGCCAACCTAAAAGTATAAATTGATGATAACAATTACTTAAACGCTATATTACACAGAATATTTACTCTGTACAAATCATTTTGGCAGTATGCTGATTCTTTCTCTGTTACCGGTTCTGAGAGTGTTTGACCCATGTTTTTTGTTTTGAACTGATCTAGAATGAAAATTAATGAGAGTGTTAATATTAGCAGAAAGAAGAGTGTTATAATGCTAGAATTTACAAAGATTTTTGGTTTTTGAAGCATTAATAAATTATTTATAGTAATAATCTAATTTCCATCAAACGAGAATGGTCCGAGTTTAACGTTAAAGTAAGGTTAAACAAGGCGAGATTTAGCACTTTGGAGGAGAACATTACAGATAATAATTATAATAATTTATTGTGATAGTAGTACGAAGATTTACATCTTTTATAGCACCTACATCTGCCTCACGCAACTGTTCTCTCCACCAGTCCAGATTCTGAGCCGATGTAATCCAGTTTGGTATCCCTAAGCTCTGAGCGTCCTGGTCTACGCCATCCGGGGATTGGTTTTCCCTCGCTGACGCACCCCATAGGTCGTACCGCAGAGAACTTTCCGAGCAGGCTCATCTTCATTCATACGAGCTAAATGCCCTGTCCACCGGAGGCAAACTTCAAACACTTCAAACTCGTGTTTCTTCGTGTTCTTCCAATGACCAATGAGGTTTTAGTGAGTTCAACTAATTGGTCTGGAAATTCAATTTAAAAGAGGTTTCAATTGCCTGTCGTAATGAGACTATGTGATCGATTGTGGACTTTTGTTTTTTGAATCCGCACTGGTAATTGACAATAAAACTTTCATATACAATAAGGGAGTATACAAGATATACGAGAAATGGGATATTTAATGAGAATGCCTGAAGAAGCGCAAGGGAAAAATGCCACAAGGAAGACCTAGGAAGAGATACAAAGATGGTATTGAAATGGACTTACGCACAATTGGGATTACCAACCGGAAGAGAGACACAGGACCGAGAACGTTGGAAAAAAATTCTTGAGAAGGCCAAGGCTCACAAACCGATGCGCCAATGATGATTGAGTTACTGGTGTATGTGGGCCAGCAAACAGGGGTGGTAACACGTAAGTTGTTTCAATCGACCTCTCCATAAAAAAATCTTGAATTTTTGTATGAAGAGGTCAATTGAAACGACTAACGTGCTACCATCCCTGATATCATCCGCGTAGTCGAGATCCTTAAGGCGGCCTAGCAATCCCCATTATAAGTCACCTGTCCTACTATCTAGATTCTCGAGTGTCGACACGGATGTCGTTTATTACTATAAGAAATAGCATTGGCGAAAGAAGGCATCCTCCGTACTCCTGAACTCACCTCCAAGCTGTCGAATAATTTTCCATAGTGGAGAACTCTGCATTTGGAATTGTTGTATAGAGCTTTTATCAATTCTATTATTTTATCTGGCAGTGCACGTTGCGGTGAGTTGGCCCTATGAAGCTCCTGTTAACCGGAATATCTTCTTCTTTGATCCCTAAACCGGCGGTCCGAGCGGATGTCCCCGCAACGGATATGCTGCTGTCGGTGCCGCTGGATTTCGAACTCTATTCACGATTCGTCACCATTCTTGGTGCCGATTGCTGGATTCTCCAGTCTACGGGACGGTCTTGCCAGAAAAGTTTACGTGGCAAGCGGTTGTCATCCATTCGGCCCAAACCACCGTAGTCGACGTTTTTGTATTGCTTCTTCGATCAGTGTCTGCTGATCGCATCCTTGTCTAACTGTCTCGTTTCGAAGTCGATCGTGGAGTGAGACACCGAAGATCTATCTCAAGCATTTGCATCGATTTGAGCAGTGTCCACGTTACAGATCCATAAAGAGTCGTATGATGTCCGCTGTTTCGACATCCGTGTCGGCGAAGATGGCGCTATCGTCGGCGAGCATCAAGTCGGTTACGAAGTTGTTGTCGTCATATCGAACTCTGCGTCGTCCATCGAATGCTTTATAATCGCGTCGGTCACGCTGAATCGGGAATTCTCGGATAAGTTGCCTCGAATACGAACGCTGCTGGTTGAGCCATCGTAAGACGCTTGGAGAAGTTGGATGATTTTCAATGACACGTGTTCGGTTTCCAAGGCTCTCCACAAGCTGTTATAATCGAAAGCGAATTTGAAATCGATGAAAACGACAACAGTTCGTTTGCCGTAACGAATTATTTCTTCCATTAGCTGACGTAGTGCGAATATTTGATCAATACATCCTCGATTTGATTTAAATCCCGCTTGTTCTTTCCGGCTCGTTTGCTCTCCATATTTCTGTAGCCTCGATTGTACGATTTTCCTAAATACTTTGCCGACGATCGAAAGGATAATTCTAGCATTCCCAACTGTTACCTTTTATCAAAATAGGGACAAAAATCGCATTCTTCCATGTCGGACGGGACACGATCCGAATGCCATCGTAACCTCCGGCTTTGAATGGGGGAATGTAATTCGGTAGACTGCTCCATTATGATTCTCAAGGTGTTAACATGATATATGCATGAACGGCCCCTCCTGAATCTAGCCTGCTGCCTGAGACAGATGCCTCTCCAGCTGTCGCATATTGTTAGGTTCCCCTCGTGTCCTGCCCAACGTTAATTTCTATGGTGGCTCTAGAGTCTTTGGAGGTGCTTGTGGTTTTGAACCTTGTGAAGCGATTCTAAGCTTATTTTTGAGGCAGATAAATGAGTTGTACTCGAGGCTGGAGGCGAGACCCAACTTACGCTGGAAGGATCAGGATCAGACTCAGAGCTTAGAGATGCTAAACTGGATGACATTGGCTCAGAATCGGGACCGGCGAAGAGAAAAATTGCGAAAGGCCAGGGCCAGATCCGGATTTAGGGCCGTTAAAGTAAACTCGAGGATGTGCTAACTGCAGGAGTTGAAGATTGTAGCCTGTCCTGCCGGCTGAAGAAGGAACAAACGTCTTTTCAGAAATCTCTTGAGCTATCGAAAACGCTTATAAGCCTGAAGTGAAAGTAATCACTGATAAAAAAAATTCGATATGCTTATATTCCACAATCATTTATTTAGTCTTCAGAATTATACAGAAACTTATCTTCGCTTGAATGTTGTAGCATTAGGCTAAGGTCCATGAATTAAATATTGCAGACGATACAGAAGACTCACAAAATGTAAACACACGCGTTATCACTGAACATTTTCAATATTCTCTATTAAATACACAAAAAAAAAACGACAAATACAACCAACTGTTTTGTTTAACCTTATAGAACTTCGAGGTCAAGTTAATGAAGAATGACACTGCATAAAAAATAAAGACTTTTAATTTATAAAAAAATTCATTTCTTTATTAGCAAGGCCAAGGATATTTCGTCTTAGTTGCCTAGTACAAAGCAATCTTCTAATGGTATACAAAGATACAAATTGAATTTCACACAGTTACTTTGTGGACACACTACGCAATTCCTAAAGAAGTTATCATGACTTTTGAAGATATTTCACAATATAATAAAGAGAAGCGACTATAAATGTGATTTTGAATAAACATTTAAAGTATAATTGACAAATAAGCGGAGAAAATATTAATTGATATCTAAGATAGATCTTTCTATCTGAACTTCTTTTAACTGAATCGATTTTTGAGATACGTTAAGAAAATATGGAAAATATATTCAATGAAGAATGTGTGCACTTGATAAAATAAAATGTTGCTAGACAAACAGGCGCTGAATTATATTTACTTACTGCTGGGTTAAAGAAAAAAGCCGCTGTCGTGTCTCTCGAGAATTATCTTCTATCTTCTTTTTTAGAAGAAAAGCACGAAGACAGAAAAAAAAACGAAAAAATTTTTGCCACCTCGCTTCTCTTTTATAACAATTAAAACAAACAATAGGAAAATTCCTTCTACGTTAGTCAGTAGTGTCAGCCGAGAAATTTTTGAATTTCCAAGTGTTTTGCCTATTTTTTTGTATAGAAAGACGGCATCAAAACAACCACTAATTGCTGCTGCTGCTCTAGGCTAGCTTTGTATATCGCATGTCGGGCATTATCTTTATGTGTTTGTGCTTCCTAGTAAATAAATAAAATTTACCCTAAATATTGCAAGTAAGACGAAAATATCCATTTTTTTTTGTATGATAAAAAATAGAACTTTTTTTTTTGTTGCTTTCCATATAATAATGAGCTCGAGTATATATTGGATGAAATGTTCCTCAAACACGATTATAAATCTTTCCTGATACTATGATATCTACGGCCCCAGGTGATAGCGGACGGAATTTTAGGCTGATATTAAGAAGATAATGTGCGTCTAAAGTTTAGCTTTGTCATCCGGTGCTTAAGTATTTTTTCTTTTTTGTTTTTCGTATAGAGCTTAATCTCATCGAAAATTACCATTCGAATACTGAAAGGGGGGAATAACTTTTCCGTGTATTCCTCCTAAGAAGTACTCAAGGAAATAAAAACTAGAAAGGGGTTCATGGCCAGTTCGGTCGTTGCTTCCTTCCTGAAGTTCATTTATTTTTAGGACTTCCAAAATAACAAATCGATATCAGTCATAACAGCGGCAATTTTTAGATCTGTCACTTTGTTTACAAGAAACTTTTTTTGGCCTCTTTGTAAATTTTGTGTATATATCGAGTTTTTATTTTGTGCGAGATATGAACCATTTAATTCGGTCAATAAACAATCAATGTACAAATTAATCACTGGGCTATAAACGCATTTTTCTCGCATAAAGAATTACCAGGAAAACTCTTCGTCGGGGATGAATCACGGGGGGTTACAGAATGTGTGGATTTTCAGGTCACACAAAAAAAATTATTCATCATGCCGCCCGAAGAGTTTTCTAGACGAAACGAGAATTTTTTTTATTCCTGATAAAAAAAGAAATCATAGAAGAGCGAAAAAAAACTGAAATAAAATTAAATATATAACAACAATAAATTATATCTAATAATAATAACAAATTAGTCAGAGAATTTACAGTCTCACGCAGGAGAATTGATTAAATTTGCGGCCGAATAATTTCCGTTGGGGGCTGGAATTTTAACCTTTGATCTAAAAAGCCATTTACTCTCTGACCAATAGTTTAAATAAAAATACATATTATTTATATCTGGCTACAAGCACCTAACGATAAAAATCTAATTTTTAAATATAAAACAATGAACAAAAAACTTTTACCTTAGATAACTGCAAAACTAATAAAAATAAATGCTAATCTCTCGGAGAATTATCCGCCCTCTGAATAAAATATCTTCGTCTGCTTTTCTTATGTACCGATTGTAAATAAACTATTACAATTTCACAAATATAACATTTAATAATCACTTAAAAGAATAGCTATGGCTCATTTTATTTGCTGTACAAATGGATAATTTCAAATTTCCGAGATCCAAGACTGCTCTTTTCCACATGACATTTTTCCGTCTTTTGACAGAAAACAAAACATTTCAAAGCAGGCTGTGCTGACATCTAGTTGTCAAATTAAAATTTTTTTTAAAGGTATTTTTTTTAATGAAATGAGTACGTTCAATATTTGGTTATATAAAGTTTTAGGCCTAGAAAAATAAATTTTTAATAATGGTTAATTTAGTTTTAATTTTTTTAATTAATATTAGTGAACAAGTAAAATTGATATTTTATTGGATTTTAGGTGGAAACAAGGGACTTCCGTTTAGTATATAATGTAGGTTCAAAATATGGGCCAAATGCTGAAAAACACAGAATATGGCGATATTGCTAATATTTTGTACCTATTTATCTGGCCTCGATTCTCAGATCCTCCGGGGCGGAAGTGAGTGCGGATTTAAGACTTTGCGATTCTCAAATCCGCTACCTCGAATATCTCTTTGACATTTTCCGTGTGAGTCTTCACTCCCAATTTTTGATTTAATTGAATCCCCGACTGCGGATTTGAGAATCGCAAAGTCTCAAATCCGCACTCACTTCCGCGCCGCCGGATCTGCGAATCGAGGCCCTTATCCTTACTAATATTATAAATGCGAAAGTAACTCTGTCTGTCTGTCTGTCTGTCTGTCTGTCTGTCTGTTACGCTTTCACGCCTAAACCACTAAACCGATTTTGATGAAATTTGCAACAGACATAGTTTAGACCTTGGAGACGGACATAGGCTACTTTTTATGGAGAACAAAAGGGTTGAAGGGGGTGAAATGGGGTTCAATAAGTTGCAAGGGGATTTTTTTCTATTGTATAAAAAGTAACTGACTGACAGACAACGCACAACTTAAACCGCTAGAGCTAAAGGGCTGACATTTTGACTGTGCATCCCTATAATGGCGTGGACATCCACTAAAAAACGATTTTTCGAAATTCATCCCCTAAGGGGGTGAAATGGGGTTTATCCAAACCGCTGGAGCTATAGGGCTGAAATTTGGACAGTGCATCCCTATAATGACGTTTACATCCACTAAAAAACGATTTTTTGAAATTCATCCCCTAAGGGGGTGAAATGGGGTTTATCCAAACCGTCGGAGCTATAGGGCTGAAATTTTGACAGTGCATCCCTATAATGGCGTTGACATCCACTAGGAAGCGATTTTTCGAAATTCATCCCCTAAGGGGGTGAAATGGGGTTTATCCAAACCGTTGGAGCTATAGGGCTGAAATTTTGACAGTGCATCCCTATAATGGCGTGGACATCCACTAAGAAGCGATTTTTCGAAATCCATCCCCTAAGGGGGTGAAATGGGGTTTATCCAAACCGTTGGAGCTATAGGGCTGAAATTTTGACAGTGCATCCCTATAATGGCGCGGACATCCACTCAGAAGCGATTTTTCGAAATTCATCCCCTAAGGGGGTGAAATGGGGTTTATCCAAACCGTTGGAGCTATAGGGCTGAAATTTTGACAGTGCATCCCTATAATGGCGTGGACATCCACTAAGAAACGATTTTTTGAAATTCATCCCCTAAGGGGGTGAAATGGGGTTTATCCAAACCGTTGGAGCTATAGGGCTGAAATTTTGACAGTGCATCCCTATAATGACGTGGACATCCACTAAGAAGCGATTTTTCGAAATTCATCCCCTAAGCGGGTTTACCCAAACCGCTGGAGCTATAGGTCTGAAAGTTTGACAGTGCATCCCTATAATGACGTTTACATCCACTAAAAAGCGATTTTTCGAAATTCATTCCCTAAGGGGGTGAAATGGGGTTTATCCAAACCGTTGGAGCTATACGGCTGAAATTTTGACAGTGCATCTCTATAATGGCGTGGACATCCACTATAAAGCAATTTTTCGAAATTCATCCCTTAAGGGGGTGAAATAGGGTTTATCCAAACCCCTGGAGCTATAGAATTGAAATTTTAACAGTGCATCCCTATAATGACGTGGACATCCACTAAAGAGCGATTTTTCGAAATTCATCCCCTAAGGGTGTGAAATGGGGTTTATACAAACCCCTAAAGCTATACGGCTGAAATTTTGACAGTGCATCCCTATAATGACGTTTACATCCACTAAAGAGCGATTTTTCGAAATTCATCCCCTAAGGGTGTGAAATGGGGTTTTTACAAACCGCTAAAGCTATAGGGCTGAAATTTGGACAGTGCATCTCTATAATGGAGTGATATTATCCCCTAATGGGGTGAAATTGGATTAACTCACACCGCTGAAGCTGGAGGGCTCTAATTTTGACCGTGCATCACTACAATGACGTGGGCATCCACTTAGGGACGATTGAAATTTATCCCCTAAGGGGGTTAAATGGGGTTAAGCCAAACCGCTGGAGCTAAACGGCTGAAATTTTGACAGTGCATCGTGGACATTTACTAAGAAGCGATTTTTCGAAATTCATCCCCTAAAGGGGTAAAATTTGGTTTACCAAACTACTGGAACTACAGGGTTGAAATTTGGACAGTGCATCCCTATAATGACATGGACATCCACTAAGAGGCGAGTACTCGAAATTCATCCCCTAAGGGGATGAAATGGGGTTAACCCAAACCTCTGAAGCTGAAGGGCTGAAATTTTGACAGTGCATCCCTATAATCACGTAGAAATGAATGACTCGAAATTCACTTTATTTAATATTCATTTGTGATTGCTTCATAATTTCTTACATCCACGTAAATAGGCGAACAAACTTAACGAACGTTCGTCAAACCCTAAAATGTCACTTTTCTTGATGACATATACATGCCAATCTACTTTAAAACTTGCAGATTTGTTGAGGAGAGGTGATATTCGCAGTAATTTGTTTACCATATTTATTAAAAAAATGCACTATAATAAACCCTTTTTAGGGATAATAACAGCTGACTTTTTTGTTGGTTTTTTTTTTAAGGAAAACATTGCACATAATAAACAGTTTTTAAAGGCGTTGCAAGGCACGCGGGTTTTATGCTAGTATCAAATAAAAGAATACATACATATTTATCTAAAATAAAAATAAGAGCCCAAAGATTTTGCTTTACGATAATTAGTTTAGGAGTTATTCATGTTTAAGTAAATTTAATACATTTTTTCTTAAACACCCTGTATCTTAGTGGATAGTAGAACCATTCTTTTCTCCAAACACATCCAGGAATCACCCCTGTAAAACACAGTCTGCACATTCCATATTGTTACGTTTTTACAGCTTAACGGATTCGTAGGATTAATTAAGGAATACACATTTTAATTATCCACACAAAAATTTATTTATTACAAACCAAAACACAATTTAATAACAAACACAATTCTTATAGTTCACTATAATCATTTTCAATTTAATATCTCGCACTATTAAATTCTATCTATCGCTTTATAATTCACTTTTAAATCACCACTTTTCACTGTTCTCACTTTAGAACACTTTCATCGCCTTTTAAATCAAAAACTGACTCCCTCAGCGCCTGCAAGGCGCTTTTATATCCCAGCTCCACCTTTATCTAACTTCTGGAACCTTCGTCCCTTTTCTAGTGCCTAGTGGTATGTTCTTTTCTTTTCGGCAAGAGGCCTGAAGTTGTCTTCAATTATCGCTCGTTCCAATTTTAGTTTAGTACATAAATCATTAGTTCAGACAACAACCAGAGACGTTAACGACAATCGTTGACTCAGATTTTTAACGAACAGATGGCGCATAAATCATCACATTGCCCCCTTCTTAGGACTGTTCGTCCCGAACAGTTGTCCATCCTGGATCCGGCTGATGATATGGGCACAGCCTGTCTATGTGCACGATCTTCTTCTTTGCTTTGGGTCCTTGTTGAATCCTGAAGACAACATCGTTGATCCGTGCTAGGATTTTATAGGGCCCCTCCCACTGGCGCTGAAGTTTCGGGGACTTGCCTTTTCGTCGTCGAGGGTTGAACAGCCAAACGAGGTCACCTTCCTTGTACCCACTACTTTCCGCTCGGAGGTCGTACCTTGGTTTCATCCTATCACAGTCTATGGCCATCTTGGGATTCTCCTTTGCGATTTTCTCAACTGAGGTCCCATCGTTGTATTGTCGCGTTTCTTCTTTCGCCCTGACTCAAGGACCCTTACTGCCGGCACAAACTGTGCATTTACGACACCAGTTCGTAGCATCCTCCCGCATATGAAGGAAATAGAATCTCTCCTTTATCTTTGCCAGAGTTTTGTTGACTCCCAAATGTCCTCCTGCCGGGCTATTATGACACTCCTGGAGAATATGTGTTATTCCAGCACGAGGGACTAGCACCTGCATTCCATGAGAGGTACCATCAGGTGTTTCCCATTTGCGCTTCAATACTCCTCCTTCGATATGCAATGAATCCCATTGGGCCCAATAGCTCTTCAGGATTTCACTTCTCTCTGCGATGTCTTTCCATTTAGGCTTCTCCTCGTGTTCTTTCCATGACAAAATCGCAGAAATGTCCGGGCCGTCGCGTTGCGCATCTCGAATTCCCTGGTCCTCATATTTTATGCTTGGCTCAGCAGTCATCTTTTGACACTTTTCCTCAATACGCCAACGATATTTAAAACCTGGTTCGCATGGTCGCCGGGACAGTGCAGTATCCATTGGAATTCCCCTGTTGCGATGTTTCATCATTCCTTCCCCAATGTCCAATAGTATTCCGTGTGTTGTCATAAAGTCCAAGCCGAGAATACACTCGTCTACTATGTCAGCTACCAGGAACGCATGTGTAAACTCAATGTCGCCAAGCACCACATCCATCATTGTCTCCCCATGTAATCTCATTGGTTCTCCGGTTACCGTTTTCAAAGTGTACTGGTCCGCATTCTTCAGCCGCTTTCTACCGACCAAGTCAGCCCTCATGACAGATCTTGAAGCACCTGTATCCACTGTAATTGTGCATTGTTCATCACCAACTTTCCCCTCGATTACAAGGCTGCTGTTGCTACGCTGCAGTTGGGTGATGTTGATGATATCAGAGGTCTCAATTTTCCCCACCAACTCCCTCCGGTCGCCCTTCTCCCGTTGTCCACATTGTTCACAGCATGTTAAGCCACTTCTACTCCTTGGAGATTCAACTCTCCTTCGCTTTCGACAACTCCTTTGGAGATGGCCCGTCTCACCACAATTCCAGCATCGTAGACGGTGACGTACTTCCGAGGTGTTGATTCGATGGCAAATGTTCTCAGTCGCATTGATTCCCCTGAGGTGGACCGTACTCCTTGTTGCTTGCTTTGCTGCCTCGTATGCCAGAGCATATGCCAAAACTTCTTGGGTAGTCTTCTTTCCGGCCAATCTGGCTGCCTGTTGCAAGTCCCGGTCAGCAAATGCGTTAAGAAGAGCCTCTCTTGCTACTTCGTTGATGTAGTCTTGGCCGAAACTAGGATAAGCCAGATGCACTAACCTCTCGATATCGGCGCTTAATTGTTGTAAAGTTTCTCCTGGCTTTTGAAGTCTATTTCGAAGTTGAAGTCGATAAACCTCTTGCATGTGCTGATCACCGTAACGCATTTACAGTGCTTGAACTAAGAACCCATAGCTGTTGCGATGTTCTGCTGGTATTGACTGCAATATTTCTGCTGCTGTGCCCCTTAGTGACAACGTTAAGGCCATTGCTTTTTCCTCCTCAGTCCAGAAATCGCCTGCTGCTGCTGCTTCGAATTGGAGCTTGTAAGTAGGCCATGGGCTTTGCCCGTCAAAAGTTGGAGGCTGTAGTTTCCTAACTCCGATGACTTCGTGAGATGCTGCCGCTGGGTGATGAATCTTTACCCTTTGCAGGTCGGCTCTGATAGTTTCTAGTTCAGTTTCGAGCTTTTCCAAATCATTCCTTACATTTGCCTTGATGGAAGATTCGAGATTTTCCAGATCATTCCTTACATTTTCTTTCATGTTATCTAGCTTGTTGTCGACAGAAAGGGAGAATGATTCGATTTTCTGTTCCAGCTGGTTCTTCTGCTCTTCCATAGACTCTTTGAGTTCTGCTAACGAGCGTTCATGAGCTACTGGTAACAATTTCTGTCTTTTAATTTAATTTCATCTTTTAACGCCAACACTTCCGCCTTGATCTCTGCTGTCGAACGTTCTTGCGCTTCCTTCATCTCTGCTGATGACCGTTCTTGCGCTTCCTTCATCACCATCAATGTCTTAAAAAGTTCTGCCAAACTCACTGTCGCTTTCTCTGGCTCTGCTTCTACCTCGCCTTCAAACATGTAGGTTCCAGGATCCTTACCCTAGTTCACCATAGCTTCTCGAAGCAGGGCTGTTAGGGAATTTTTAGCCCCTACCGTGGACAAAGACCGTTTACTTAATTCTCTTTTCAACTCCACAGTGCGCAAATCCACTAACTTTCGACCCATTTTATGATTAAGTCCTTATTTTTCACGCACAAAATTTAAATTCCAGTCCAGAATTTGTTTTAAGGTCAGCAGTTGGTCCGACATTGACCTGTTTGTCCCAAAACCAGCTTGATATTCTCCTACAAGGCCTTCCACTATAGGTTCTAGTATTTGTTTCACAAGGATTGTGAAGGCGCTGAGGAGTGAGATGCCTCTGTAGTTTTTACGCACAATTACTAAACAATAGTTAAAAAATCTGCTTGTTATTAGTAAGTATTGATGGCCTAGATATTTGCAAATGTTGAAGGTGGGCGACTTTTCGGTACTGTGTATTGTGTTCGTAGCCAGTGCACGCACTAAAGTCAATGGAGGGAAATCATAAACGAACTCTGGGATATAAGCTATCCTCACTCCTTCGTTGTGCTCCCTCATTATGCTTTGCTCCACCGGTTGCGCGGCAACCCTTCTACAATTATACTTTCCCTACCTGTTCGCGTGCAGAACAATTTTTTTGCGTATTCTTCAAAAACTGCTCGTGTGCCAAAAATCATTTCTATTGGTTTTAGTGTCAGGTTAAAACCCCTCGCAACTGGGCTAATATTGGAAACCGTGGTTGGTGGTTTTGGTACCATTCAAACTTTCCGATCGTTTGTAATTTGCCGATATGTTATAGTCCCACACTTTGATGGACCAACATGTTGAGATTCTGCCAATACCATCTTAACTACAAAAAATTCCCAATGTATGAAAATATATTGCTCTAAAATGCACGATCCTACCACTATATAAAACCGATTAAATGTGAAGGAAACTGAAAATATTTTCCAAATGACTTAATCATAACAATCCACAGTTTTAATTTAAATTATTAATAATAATTTAAGCATTTGAAACATCCAATATTTACCGCGTAGCTATCACTACAACCAAGCAGGAATCACATTTGAATGGCCACACTTCTGTTTATACGACATATTGATCATAAGATCTGCATGTTCGACCTCTGACGCAAGGTCAATTAATAATCAATGCTTAGTTTCAGACAGTTATATTGTAAGCTAAGCCGCCTATTGTGTGTCCGGACGAACGAAATTAAATGACGAAAAAGCGCTATTCTATTGAAATCAAAACCATGTCAATTATAACATTTCTATTTGTTATCTGACGTCTGTTGACAAAATATGTATTTATCATTCGTATAAAATTGAGTGTGGAAGCCTTGATTTTTTTTTGAGAAAATGCATTTTTATCATCGCTAGCATTGATGCAATTCTTTTTATGAAAACCATTTCACTTTGGGCTATTTGTCGTATAACAAAGTCTACCTTGTCAGCAATATGTCGAGATAGAGAAAAAAATTTCACATCAAAAATCACTTGATTTATTTCTAAATTATCCATATGAGTTTAAAAGGTTTTCGTGAATTTATCCGCCCCCACACAGAATGATATTGATGGCTGTGTAGCATGGCGGTATGTGTAGGTTGTTTGTCAAACTATAATCAATGCGTACGGAAGCAGACACGAATCTTCAAAAACCTTCGATTTATGTTTCGGCATAACCTAGTTAACATAGTATGTTTTTTTATGTTAATAATTTATAGTTATAAAAAGGTAATAAAAATGTTGGCACCATATGTTTTGGGACATCTTGGGACAACTGTTTTAATATCAAAAATTTGGAATCTAGATGAGTCATAGAAATAATCACAAACGCGAGACAAATTAATTAATTAAAAATCTGGAATAATCTTTATCTTTATCTATATCTATAAAAATCTCGTGTCACATGCTTTGTTACCGACTCCTCTGAAACGGGTTGACCGATTTTTATGAAATTTTTTGTGTATATTTGTCAGATCTGAGAACAGGTCGTAGTCTATTTTTTATACTTTTAACCAAAAGAAACAGCTGAAAAATCTAAAAAATTGGTAATTTTAGGAATTTTCACTTCATTTTAGTTTCAATAGCTTCATGGCCTACCTATATTGTTTGACAGCTTCGTAAATGTAAAATTGTCATTAAATTGAATCATTCCATTTAATGAACATTTCAAGTTTGCGCAGCTGTCACACAATGCCGTTAGATCCATGGCGACCGTCTCAAAAGGGCAGTTTACCAATTTCTTCGACCCTTGACATGGGTATCAAATGAAAGAGTATGATAAGTAGAATACAATAAACAATGTACTAAACTCAATATAAATTTAGATCCATGGCGACCGTCTCAAAAGGGCAGATAACCAATTTCTACAAAACCCTCCTTGACATGGCAACCAAATGAAAGGGTATGATAAGTAGAATACAATAAGGAATGTAGTATACTTAATATACCGTTAGATCCGTGGCGGCCGTCTCAAGACCCATGTACCCGTTCTTTGAGGCACTTCATCTGTGTGAAATTCATATTATTTTAATGAAATTTTGCGTGCGATTCACAATTTGAAGCGATACCTAAACGACTGGACAGATTTTTACAAGCTTATTAACTTCGTCCCTGTGAGGAATCTTGCGATTTATTTTTCGACCTCTTCCCGATATCCGGTGATGCTCAAATTTGGCACACACCTTTGGTTCTGAAAGCAGTACAATAATCCCCCGATATGGGTTTCAAATTAACGAGTATGACGAGTAGAATACAGTTAACTATGTGGCGTCATTTTAAGTTCAATATGGCTGCCCTACGAAATGGCGCATTACCTTTTTCTGCACAACTCTTCGATATGGGTGGCATTATCTTCAGTTGAAAGTTGGTTCGGTATTATTATGCTGGAAAACATCAATCAACCAAGACTTGCAATGGCACCAGATTGTCTGTGAAAAAGCTTATGAACAATGTGATCAAAGCTACCATTAGCAAGGGAAAGTATCAAGGGGAAGATGTTTTGATTCTGAAAATTTCAATGATTACGAATGATTTGCCTTTTGAATTTAAACGCCATCAATTTCCGATTCGACTTGCCTTCGCAATGACAATTAATTGGAAGTATAAGGAATCTATTTAGAGTGTCCGTGCTTCTCACACGGCCAACTGTATATCGCCTGCTCTCGCATTGGTGAACCATCATATATGTCTACGCCAGTGGTTTTCAAACAAGGGGGGGGGGGCTCAAGAGAGGGGGTTATAATTCAAAGGGGGGCGCGGATGATTTCTGGAGAAAAATGGTGCCATTCAGCATTGTCAATCAGCAGTCCATTCCTATATGTCAGTGGGTGAAGCTCACTTTATGCTGTAAACATGCTAAGGGCAACCGACGAATCGCTGTGCTCAGCAACTGTCAAAAACGAATAGGACACACTGCTTGTGTACTACGCCGGCTCGATAACTACGCCGGCAAGCTCGGCGACCGAATCAATCCAAGTTCTATTTCGTAGCCGTCGCCTGCCAAAGTTGCATGTGCGCTATGGCATGGGTTTGTGTTGCTATTCTCGTGTGCTCCTAGCCTACTCGGCTTTTTAATTTGTGAATAAACAAAAGTGCCGAATTTGAGAAACAGAGAAACACGACATTCACGAAAAACCACTGCACGCCAAGGAAGTCACTGTCTGGGCCGTAGTGTGCTCAAAAACCACCATCGGACAATTTTTCTTCAAAGTTCGAAAAATCCTCGGCGGTGTACGCCGACGATCCAACGATAGTTGGATGTTGGTGCACTTTGTGCGTCCGAAAACGCGTGAAAAAGGTCTGGCGAACCTATTTTCAACAAGACGGCGCAAACGTACATATTGGGGGGTCCAAGAGTGTGTTTTAGTGGCAGTATCATATAATATGGAAACCACAGACCTACGCAGAAGACGGCAAAAATTAGGGGTCATCCATAAATTACGTGAGCTGATTTTTACGATTTTTCGACCCCCCTCCCTCGGTGAGATTTTGTGAGATTTGGCTCGACCCCTCCGCCCCCACTAACCTCACGTGAGACTTTTCAAATTTTAAAAAAATTCTAGTATTTCCTTAGAATATAAAACTGCAGGAAAGGCGTAATACGTAACCGTAGTGAAATCTGGGTCAGCTGACTGTCAAATTGGGTTAGTTGATTGTCAAATTATATCTGCTTTGTTTACATTAAGATGAAATGCTATCAGCTGATTAGAATTCTCTGCAGCATTCGCCGAATCGCGCTTTCGGCTGCCCCGTGGAGGCTAAATAATAGAGGCATCGATACACCGCATCGACTCGGAACGAAAAGCAAGGGGCGAGCTAAGCGCGAAAACCACCCACACTCGCGTTCACGGGTGTTCACGGCACTTGAATTAATAACCTGCAATGCTAAGCTGTCGTTTTCGCCTCATAAGCTCATACTCATACCTGAAGTATCGTCCCTTAGTTACACTGAGTCAAGCCAAGTCGTGCCGGCCGACCTAGTCCGAAAGGCCACTGAATACCGGCGGCCTGTAAGTGAATAGGGGACTTCAGTGGTGAAACATATTTTACTTAATTTAACCCAGTTTTTTCACAATTTTACACTGTTTCTTTAAAAAAAAATAACGTAAGAGTTGGGGAAATTCGGCTCAACCCCATCCCCTCTAATCGCCTCACGTAAGTAATGAACGACCCCTTACCACTGAACTGTAAATAACCGCAATTAATAATTTTGATCCAAATTGATATCTCTTTGTGTTTTCCAGTCACTTAATAAACAGAAACATTTTGCAATACTAAAAATATAAAATTAACAAACTCCATTACATTAAATCCCAACACAAAATCGTGTTTCTTCCCAGAAAGGGAAACAAAAACATGTAAATGAGTCAAAATAGTTTTTTGTAAGTCATTTGACTTGATAGTCAAAAATTTCATTCCTAACAAAATGGGAAAATAATAAATTTCCGATTAAAGACGTCCCAATAATGTGTGGTAATTGCCGTTGGCGCGGGAACGATGATAGTCACAAAAATCTCTCTGCCAAGAAATTAATTAAAACAAACTTTCAGCACGGCGGCCCATCATCGGCATATCAGTTTTATGGGAAAATGATTTAAGATTTCACAAGATAAAATTTTTATTATCTCAAGAGGTAAGTAGAGGAAAAAATTAATAATAATAACGGTTTTTATCTTAAATATATTCAAGTAGCCTGATCTCATAAACCCGCTCGCGAGATCGATCGATCGATCGATCGACTTAGTGATCGACTTTATTAAAATCCGATTAAACTCGATCGAAATCACTTTAATTGAAATATTTCATTCCGCGATTTCCCTCGTATCTATTAATCTAAAAGCCGAACTTTTTTTTATGTTATGCGCATAATTTGACGAAGACTCGACACCACACCTGACAAGGTGAGCTTATTTATAAATATATATTTTTTATATGATAAGCATCGAATGTGTTATACCCAAAAAGAATTCTACGTGACAAAAGCACACCTAGGCATGCGTAAAACAAAATTTATAACTTGAACGCGGGTCCGCTGTTAGTCCGCTTTCGCACATGCGAGCAATAATTAAATATAATGAAAAATGAATAAAATCAATAGCTCACAATCTGTCATATACATCTCTTTTTTTTATATGATAATTTAATTCACATATTTATTATTAAGTTCACACCTGTCGCAGGCGTATCTCAAAAAATCATATTGGGCATTGCGTTAGGCTAATCTGAGCTTTCGCGGCAGATTTAAAAATTAAAATCCATCTTTTTTTCAAAAATTCATTTATGACCCTGGCCTCGTAAATCATTTTGTGACAGTTTGGGACAGAAATAAAATAATAATAAAAAAAACGTGCGTCAGATGCATTTCAAATTTCGTGATTGTGTTAGGTTGATGAATTTCGCGGTAATAGATTGCTATTAATCTTTGTGCTTAAGTTTTAGGGCATCTTAATATGCGTTGTCTTGTTTCATCTGTTCAGTAGTGTTACGAAAAGATTAAATAACACACAAATTTAGTAAAAATAAAATGATTAATGATTTATACAAAAAAAAAAAAAAAATTGTGGATTTTTAGAGGTGCGAAATGAAAACAAGAAAATGTGATTTTGTTTTTGAAAAATAGTGGCTACACCTTGTATTGTTGTAATTTTTTTATATTTAGGCAATTTCCGTAATGTTTTGTAGTGAAATGTGAAATTTTTGAAATTTTGGGCGTTGTTTCGAGGAAATATGTTTTTTTTAAATAGCCAATTTATTTAAACTTTTCTAGCCAAATAGATAAAATTCAAAGATTAGGTATGCAATGTTGGGCTTATAGAGAGACTTTTGCCGACTTTCGAACGAACGTGTAATCCCAATTATACCAAGAGGTAAAGGGAATTATGGCCACAGGAATATACACAAGATGACATGGACGTGAGAGGAAGAAGAAGAAGATAGGAAAATAGATGCATGTCTTCTCAAAGTTGTAGCTGTGCTCATTCTCTGTATATGATTTGGAAGATTATTCCAGATCCTGAGGGTATACACAAAGAAGGAACGTCTACCAATTAGGGAAATGTGGGCTGGAATTAGGAATTTGACGGATCTCAAGGATTGTAAAGGAAAAAGGATGGTTGGTATAAAAAACCTAATACAAGACAAGTTAAGCCATGAGATCGGGGAATTGAAAGAGATCACAACCCAGTAAGTAATTTAGGATACCCGAAACGTGATCAGATCTTCTCAAATGAAAAATCAACCTAAGACAGTCGTCATTAAATGCTCCTTTAAGACGCTGACAGCGAGCCATAAAGAAAGTAAGGAACACCAAAAGATTTGATAAGTTTGGCTTGAATAAGTGATGATAACAGACTGCCATGTAGCCACAGTTTGCAAAATGTGCCTTTTATCTTAGAGAGCTGCAATGAGACATGATTGCTGCAGGAGAGTTTGGAATTGACAACAATACCCAGGTTTTTGGCACAGTCAACGATTAGAAGAGAAACATTATTAAGTAAAAGCCATGGGAAGCCATCCGAACACAGCGAGAGAAGACGAAGGAAAAGTACTTGCGATTTAATTGCATTTAATTTAAGGAAATTACTAGAACTTAATTGGTTTATTTGAGACAAAGTGCTATTGAGTTCAGAGATACAGAAATCAATCTGACTAGGAAGACAAGAAATATGTAGCTGGAGATCATCACCATATAGATGAAAACAGCAGCAACTGATAACGGAGGGAGGGTTATTAATATAGAGGGAGAAAAGCAAAGCACCAAGAACCGAACCCTGAGGCACACCAGCAGGCACACTTGGGAAAGAAGATGTAACATTATTATGCCGAACACACTGTGATCTATTAGTGAGAAGAGAAGAGAAACGACGAACAGAAGAAGAAGACAAGTGATACCGTTGACTAAGTTTATGGAGAAGATGCGAGTGAACCACAAGGTCAAATGAAAAAATCTAGAGTATCTAGAGTATCTACTAGTATTGCAATATCACCTCAGTCAAGGGCGGAACGAAAATCAGTGCTTACCTTCAATATAGCAGTTTCGCAACTGCAAGATGCATTGAGTGAGTTTACATCAACATCCAAAGAAGTAATCTCAGAGAAATTAATGCCTAGAGAACGAAGGTTAGACCGAAGTTGTTTAGTGGACAGAGCAGGATCAAGTTTACGGGAGAAAAATTCACGATTTAACTTTGCATTGATTGAGTTACGAAGGTTTTTATACTCGCTGAGGTAGCTCGAGATCCTTGTTCTGTGATATCATCTGTACAAGAACTCACATGTCGTAAGAAAACTAGGGGCAAGTTAGAGACTTACAACGTGTTCTTGTAACTAAAGGGAAACATTGATTAAATAGGGATTGGATGAAAGAATTCAAAAGATCAGCCTTAGTGTCAACACAGGTTGTATTATAGATGTCAGCCCAAGGTGCTGACGAAAAAATTTCAGAAAGGCTAGCAAAATTTATTTTATTAAGGTCTCGGTAAGAAGAAAAGTTAGGCAAGGAGGGGAGGTGAAAAGTTAAACGAAGGGAGAGGAAGAGAATGCCATGGTCAAGATAGCTGGGAGGGGAAATTTAGCTATGTTTTAACATTAAATTGGTGGAGATAGCAGTGAGAATATCAAGGAGCTTTGGATTATGGCGGTTTAAAAATGTGGGCAGGTGATTTCGAATACGCAGATGCATGCAAAAAGCAGCATGGAAGCAAAGGAAATTGCGATATCTGGTTTCAGCCACGTCTCATTGACTACAATAACGTGTAGTTTAGAGATATCGAACAAGTACCTTAGTTCCTCCATTTTATTTCTCATGCTTCTTGCAGTCATGGTACATATATTCAGCCCTGAGGAGGAGCAGCAGTGGTTATTCAGTAGAGGTCCCGCCAAAAGAGTTGATGCCGAGAAAGTCGCATTTTCCATGCGCAGTAGAATCCCCGCATGCCGTTCCCGTCGCTTAGCCTAGTCGCAACAAATTTCGAAGGGGAAATTTGAAAATACATAAGCGCATTTCTTATCAATATCTATGTGCGCAATTTTTATTTGTGTGCAGCTTTAATTTCCCCAGCTGCGCGCTCCGGCATCAACTCTTTTGGCGGGACCTCTAGCATTCCTTCACTGTGTATTCTGTAGGTGAAATGCATCAATAACAATGAGCAACAGAGCCACAGAAGCAGAATCACACATGCAGAAAAAAAATAAAGGCAGTAAAGAGAAATTTGAAGCATTAGGAATAGGAAAGAAAAATAGAAGAAGAAGATAAAGAGAAATTGGTAAAGCGAACAATATTGCTCTCATATAATTTTTCATTTCGAGACGATGACTGTCTGGGCTAAAAAAATGCCAAGCACTTAGATAAATGTTAATCTAAGAATGATAAAATAAAAAAATGTTGTAAATCAAAAAATAATTATTGATAATTTACAGATGTTTTTTTTTATTTTGTAAGAAATTGTACGAGAAACAATGTTTCCAAAGACGCACGCCACTGGCCAAATAATATTAGTTTATTAAAAAATTTCGCGGTATAAAACAATATATATAAAATATAGTTCAATATACTTCTCTGTGAGCAGCGTCGACAACATATCCTATAGCTGCTAAGCATTTCTGTTCCATCGCCACATTCCAACTATGGTTACAAAAACCTGAACACCGCTTCAGATTCCTATCTTAATTGTTATTATTTGTTTATTACCAAAAAAACACACTACTCTTCCACACCACCTTAACTTCACTAAAACATGTTAACCTATCGAAGTATCCACATTTGCCAATTGCTGCCAATTAAATATTTAAGATCTAAGCTTTCAAGACTGATCGATTTTCACTCATATTTGCAATACTCTAGAAACTTAATTGGGTCAGCTATGGCATCCTTGAAAGTTCATCCACTTTGTCTTCGATCAACCCAACAACAATCATTTCTATTTGTTGTTTATTTTAATGTTATAGTATATTTTTGTTATTTTAAAATGAAAGACTGCATTTTATATAAAAGATAAAAATCGACACGGTAACTTTTTGTTTTTCTTTTCTTTCTTGAAGTTCAATAACAACTGGCTTGAATTAAGGAAGTTATCTTTGGTGATATAATAATTAGATATTCTAATCGCTCAAAACCAACCTGAAATGTTATAGATAAAATTGAATTATTTTTTTTGTGTGCGATAGACTAGTTTAAATTGTGGAGATATAAAAAATGCAATATTTTATAGATATTTAAGTACCTACTACATAAATATGCATAAACAATTCGAACAAGTTTTGCAAAATTAATTTTGTTGAGAAGTATCAATTTAATGGCACAAAGGGGTTTTTGGAGTTTACTCCTTAAGAATCGTTTCATATATAGAGCACAGTATGAAAAATATATGGGGTGTAAAAATCAAGGGTTAACAAAAAACCCTCTTAACGAAAAGCATTAACAAAAACAAGAACCTTTAACTTGATTTTGACCCACTTCCATACAACCGATCAACATCAAATTTTGCACATCAGCGAGCTTCAAAATGCAATCTGACCATTTTGTAAAAAAATCAAGATGGCGGTTCAAAGATGGCGGCCGATTTTTGTCTTTGTGTTCCCAGACCCCGACATGGGTATTAAATGAGAGGATGAGAGGCATGGCAGGTAAAATTGAAGTAGCGTCTTTCCAAATTCAAATTGGCGACCAACACAAAATGGCAGAAGACTAAAAAGTAGAAAATATAACTGATTAACTTCAAATTTTGCACATATGCGTAGTTTGCTTGATAAAACAATGTCACTATTTTGTAAAATAACATCGACGGGGGATCCAAGATGGGGGCTGGTTTGTATTTGTCTTCCTTGGCCCCCGACATGGGTATCAAATGAAAGGGCATGACAGGTAGAATACAATTAGCGATGTAAAGTCATTCGAGAAATTCAAAATGGCAGCCAACACAAAATGGCGGAAGACATTTCTTCTTCTTCTTCTTTGATCCGTTAGCTGGCGGTCCGTGCGGGACGTCCCCGCACCGGATACGCTGCTGTCGGTGCCGCTGGGTCTCGAACTCTATTTACGATACGTTTCCATTCTAGCCGGTATTCGGCGACGGCTCGAGCCTCGGTAACTGATGGTCGTTGATTCTGTAGGTCACCCTCGATATTCTTTAGCCAGGTTTTCTTCGGTGCCGATCGCTGGTTTCTCCAGCCTGCGGTACGGTCTCCCCAAGAGAAGTTTACATGGCAAGCGCTCATCATCCATTCAGCAAACATGTCCAGACCACCATAGCCGACGTTTTTTCATATCTTCCTCGATCAGTATCGGCTGATGGCATCTTTGTCTAACTGTCTCGTTTCGAAGGCGATCGCGGAGTGAGGCACCGATCGCTTTTGGAAGACCTCGAGCTTCTTAACGTCCGGTTTGAGCAGTGTACACATTTCAGATCCAAAAAAAGAAGAATCGGTAGGATCAACGTTCGGGAAAGGCGTACTTTTGTTTTGATGGAAATATTTGAATATCGGAACCTGTTCGATTTGGGTTCCATCGAGGTGAACACTGGCCCTTGATCCGTTTGTTGTGAGCATTTTGGTCTTTTTCGGATTGATTTTGAATCCGTATGACTGAGCGATGCGCGAAATGTCGTATAAGTTGTCCGTTGCTTCGGCATCCGTGTCGGCGAAGATGGTGCTATCATCGGCGAATATTAAATCGGTTACGAAGTAAGTTACGCAATTATTGTCGTCGTATCGAACTCCGAGTCGTCCATCGAATGCTTCACGCATAATCGCGTCGATCACAACGCTGAAGTGAAGTGGCGAAGCGACGCGACGTCTCCCTGTCGGACACCTGTTTGAATCAGGAACTCCTCGGATAAGTCGCTTCGAATACACTTGGATAACCAGGCTGATTTTCACTGGCACGTGTTCCAAAGCTCTCCACAAGCTGTTCCAATCGATGCAATCGAATGCGGATTTGAAATCGAAGAAAACGACGACAGTTAAAGCCGACGCCGGCCTCTGGTCTCTCACCATCGGAATAGTAAAGCGTCATCGTTTCGTCATTTGTTGGCGGGACGATCGTCAATGTCCCAGATCCGGTTAGTCGTAATTCCGATAGCGCAGCAACTGATATTTTGCATTTCAACAATTCCATGGTTATGATTTCCTTTTGACCGATGTGAAGTCCTGTTCGTACATTCCACGCGGCGAATTGAATTTCCATTTTCGGTGTGGCTTGGGTGTTCGGCCAGTAACCCACTTCTCACCGCATCCCTGGTCCCTAGTGCTGGCGCATCGGCTGCCCCAGTTGCAGTAGCATTATTTCGTGAATAGTTAGTTCGTTTGGCTTCTTGTCTAGTTTCTTCGGTTTCCCGATTCTGGTCACCTCGGCAGGTCGACCACCCTCCTCCTTTCACACCCTGGGTTTTGGGACCAGTCGACGGCAGACATTTAATAGACCAAAATGTAGAAAAAATAACCGATCAATTTCAAACTTCGCACATATGCATAGTTCACCTGGCAATGTAATGCGATCGTAACAAAATCAAGATGGCGGTTCTAAAATATTGGCCAATTACCTTTTTCTTCAAAACACCGCAGTATAGGTCCGAGCAACTTCAAATTTTGTACATATGCATAGTTTGCTTGACAGTGCAAACTGACCATTTTGTGAAGAAAAAAAAATCAAGATGGCGGCTCATTTTTGCTTTTGCGTTCCCCGACCCCCTACATGGGTATCAAATGAAAGGCCATAACAAGTAGAATACAATTAGCGGTGTAGCACGTCATTCGAAATTCAAAATGGCGTCCAACACAAAATGGCGGAAGACATATAATAGACAGAAAATTCAGAAAATAATAGGCTAAAAAGTAGAAAATATAATGTATGTAATATACATATATTAACAAATCAATATAAATAAATATATTAATTCATTTACTTCCTTTCTCTATTCTTATTTTAAGACAATCGTTTTTAGGAGTAAATTCCAGTCACGCGTCAGCTCCGACGCACGCACTTTTGTATTTTTTTTTATTTTAAAAATGCATCAAATAACAAAAAATGCAATACAATGAAATTTTGATTTATTGCTTGGCAATAAAACATAAAAGCTTTTAGCTTTCAGTCGAACAAAAAATTTGACATTTTAGTGTTAAAAGCCACCATTTTTAGGGCAACAGTTTTACTTAAAGTCGAATCAGACTAAATATGTATATCTAAAATTCGCAGAAAACCGTGTGAACCATAAAAGTTATACTACTAACGATTTTTTTTTTAAATTTAAAAAATCCGAAAAATTAAACCTTTTTCAACCCAATAGCCAGAAAAATTTGCATATATTGCTAAAATTAAATTTAATATAAAATTCTGTGCATCATATTTTGGGCAGATCTGTCTCGACGTTACATAATTTTTCTTCTCTGCTTTTTTCTTTTTATTAAACCAAAATTTTCTCTTGACTCATACTGGAAAGCGCATCTCGTCTGACCTTTAGTTATCAAAATCG
This sequence comes from Thereva unica, assembly GCA_949987705.1. Taxonomy (NCBI): domain Eukaryota; kingdom Metazoa; phylum Arthropoda; class Insecta; order Diptera; family Therevidae; genus Thereva; species Thereva unica. The sequence continues at coordinate 147,844,880 of OX465282.1, forward strand.
TCGCATTATGTTGTAACGCAACATCATCCACAGCATCCATCCACACCACCCAAACGATCGGCGATCGATCGTTATAAAAGAAGCGTCAGATCGTCCATTAATATCAGTATTTATCTTAAATCGAAACGAGCGTGACAAATTTATTTAATATTTTTTTTTAACATAACAAAAATAAAATAATAATAATAATGATTCGAATTGTAAGTGTGGAATAGAAAAAGTGGATTATAAAAATAATAATAATAAAAAAAAACGATTTCAGTGTGTTATTTTATGTTATCCTCGTTTATAGATACTCCTTGCCTTAGCCTTGGGATTATGTCTGGCACAAGACAAGGATGCTACTATTACGAAGTACAAGAACGAGAATAACGGTGATGGAACGTATGAGTACCAGTATGAAACTACAAATGGTATTGGAGTACAAGAATCTGGTGTAGGTGGCCAATATGCCACTGGATCGATACAGTATTATACACCAGAAGGTACTCTAATTCAGCTAACATATGTAGCTGATGAGAATGGCTTCCAGCCTGTTGGTGATCATCTGCCTACTCCACCACCAACGCCCGAGTATGTTCTTAGAGCATTGGAATACATCCGGACTCATACGCCACAAGATGATCCTGTACCATCGCCGCGGAGAGTAAAGTAGTAATAGTAGTTGTTATTAGTTGTTATGTTGTAATAAAGTATTGTTATAAGCTAGGCTTAGATATTGTTTTACTTTGAATGCCTGTAATTATAATCCTCACAAAAAACCCACCTATTGTAACCCACCATTGTAACCCACCACAACAAACTGGCCTCAGCCAACGCTTTTGTGATGACATATTTATGGGGCACAAATCGGCACTGCCCTGGAAGTGAGATAGCAAAAAGTGTGGAGCAAATCCATAATTTAACTTCCATCAGCATATATTAATATTGAACATCAATTAATTACCGCGATGAACTCGGGAGATAATGAAACTTTTTCATAGAGGTGAAACCAACCTTCAGTGTGTAAAATTAACACACAAAATGTGTCACAATGGTCTAGACGGAGGTTTGTCACCTTTACCATGTATATTTTGGTATATTAACCAAATTAAAAGACCGATCAAAGCACACACATATGTATATATGGAAATTGATAATATTACGTAACCTTACGCAATTCCGTTGATGCTACTGTTTCATTCGCGAATGGCAAGCGTCTGTAAGGTTAAATCCATTCGGAATCGTCTGGTAACTTTTTAATTTCCATAAAATATCGACTGAAATGCATTCCTTCGGGGTTTTTTGTTTGGTCAAACGTTTATTTTGATTTTTTTTAAATTTTGTATATATTCAAGTGAATCACTTCTTCTTGTATATATCAAGGGTGATGATGGAATGGGTGAAGAAAAATTCCGATTTACATTCAAATTGATTTATTTTATTGAAAGTTTCATTATAGTATGTTTTTTTTTTGCAAAGTAGATATTTTAAATTCATAGTGTGAAATTCAAAAAAAGGGCATGCTTCTTTTCTTTCAATGAAAAGATCACCCCATAGATTGATGCATAAAAAACACATTTAGTATTCATATTGCAGAAAAAACACTCTACCTTTGAAACTGAAATGGACAAAGATGGTTTTGTATTTGTTTATTGTATTCAAGCAAAATTTCAATTTGCAATCTAAAATGCAGTTTATTTAAATTTTTGCAATATATCGTAGCTTATACTAGTTGGGTGCATTAATGATGCTAAATCGGATAATCTAGCTGCAAAAGTGCCCCTGTTTTTAGACAAAAAAATGGAATAACGAACTTATATCTTATATTTAACAGCTTATATATATTTTTTATGAAAATTAATCAATTCTGTAAATAAAAATTTGTTAAATGCAGCAGATGAATGCATAAATCTTACCTGGGATGTGCAGTTTGAATGGAATTTATTGATGAAGCAGCTTCAGATTTATTTCCAAATCGAAATGATTTTATTTAATTAATTAAATATATTAAACTGCATTTTAAATTCATAAAATCTGCACAAATATTTTAAATTATTGAATATTCATTAAAATGATGGTTTATATTTTTTTTGCGGGTAAGTTTTGTAAAGAAACATGGGATTTGCAACAATGAAAAAGTATATGTTTGTTTTGTTAATTACCAACCAAATATATTTGTATTAGCATTTCTATATTTTAAAATTTTTGGTATTGCATTAACATATTTAATCCCTCTAACTAGAGTAAAGTTTCTTAATCAAATTAATTAGCTCTCAGTCTGTCTGTAGTAGTGTCTTCTGCCATTAAAAAAAATAGTACTGGTATAAGTATTATTTTATCTCTATTTTTTATGCATAAACAGGATAAAAGTTCTCGGTCTTACCTTGCACCCAAAAACTCAACTGGAAGCCGAACATCGAGGAAAGGGTAAATAAAGTCTTCATCGCTTTCTCTGCATGTAAAAACGACTTTGGTAAAGGAAATACATACAGTTTTAAAAAACTGAAAAATACGTCTTTTAAAATGAACTAAAAAGTGAAAAATAATTTTGAATGTTAAGTTTTTATTGCTCCAGGCAGTATAAGGAAACAACCTACCTTTTGAAATGTAAAAAAGCTCATAAATTATTTTCTTTCAGATTAGTTCTTATTTTAGGATTCAAAGTAAATCTAATAATTCTAGATATTATTCTCAAATCACGATTCCGAAAATACAAGCTAATGTGCGCTTTTTTCAAACGTAGTGGGGATGGCCCATACATAAAGCCAGGCAACGGACTCAGGGTAGTTACCTTCTGGAAGACTTAAAACAGATATCTGTACTAGATGTCAGAGCACTCATACGCTTCCGAAATTGCACAAGCTGGCTTTACCATGTCGATAACCAATCACGTACCCAAGTACACAACATGTGGATCAAGTTACCTATTGACATCATTTGAAAAAGGATTTTGTCATGAAAACTTGTGTATGATTCTCGCATCCATCCAATGGCGCTACAGCCCAAATCGAGCCTTGGCCTCCTCTAGGGCATTTCTCCAAGTTTGACGGTACCTTGCAGCAGTTCTCCAGTTCCGAATGTTGAGCATTGTCTCTGCGTCAGCCGTCACAGAGTCCATCCATCTCCTCCTGGATCTACCTACTGGTCTATTTCCTGAAATTTCTGTCACCATAAGCCGGTTTGGAATATGTTTCTTTTTGTGATTGTAGACTCAAAGTACACTGTTTTGTCGACTACTTCTAGATTGTGTTCGTCGATGGTTATATTTCTTCCCATTCTAAACCTTCCAGCTCTGGATTGTTGCATCACCTTTGTTTTCTCTTCGTTGATGCTCAGCCTTATGTCCTTGGCCGGCTCTCTTAATTCGACATAGACTTCTTTTACTGCCAAGAAGGACCTTCTCACGATGTTCACGTCATCCGCATATCCAAGTAGTTGTACAGATTGCGTTGCTATGGACGCACTTCTCTGTACTGACGTTTTTCTAATCACCCTTTCTAGGGCCAAGTTAAAAAGCATGGAGGCTGGTCCATCTCCTTGGCTAAGTCCTTGTCGCACTTCGAACTCTTCTGTTACTGCATTTTGGATCCCTACTTTCGCCAGGAAGCTATTCGTTGCACATTTTATCAGTCGTACCAGCTTGGAGGGGACTCCAATTCCAATAGGATCCTGTACGGCCTCTCTCTGTTTGTAGAGTCATATGCCTGAGTCGACAAATATATTCCTTTCCAGAATTTGTTTTAAGGTCAGCAGTTGGTTCAATGTTGACCTGATTGTCCTAAAAACAGCTTGATATTCTCCTTTAAGGCCTTCCGCTCGAGGAGCCTCAAGGAGCTCGATGTCAACAAATCCACTGGAGCCGATAATATACCCCCTATCGTCTTAAAACAATGCGCCTCACCTTTGGCTAAACCTCTGCGCAAACTTTTTGCCCTATCATACTCTTCCGGAGTTTACCCAGATTCTTGGAAACTTGCTCATGTGCAGCCAATACCGAAAAAAGGTAACTCCAGCGATCCCTCCAACTACCGCCCAATAGCAATTACTTCTATTCTCTCCAAAACCATGGAGCCGATAATCAACAAAAAGCTTATGGGATATCTAGAATCCAACCAACTTATAAACGACAAACAATACGGCTTCCGACAAAAAAGATCCACTGGTGATCTTTTAGTTTGCCTAACCGAACACCTCAGCCGTAGTCTGCATGGATCCGGTGAGTCTAGTCTGGTTGCTTTGGATATCTCCAAGGCTTTTGATAGAGTATGGCACTCAGCCTTGTTAGCTAAACTCAAAGCTATTGGAATTGACTCGCTTCTCTATTAGTGGGTTGAGGGTTTCCTTTCCGGCCGTTCAATTAAGGTAGTTTTGGATGGCGTCAAATCTGAATCTCACCCCATCTCTGCGGGGGTCCCCCAGGGGTCAATTTTATCACCGGCCCTATTTCTTATCTTTATAAATGACCTACTTTCAATCCCCTCCAACCCACTTCTCAGCTTCGCTGACGACGGTACTCTACGTTACTCGTACAGCTTCGATACAAGACAGACACATGCCAGATCCTGTCTTGATGATCGTGAACTAATGTTCAACTCTATTAATAACGACATTGAACTTATTATAGAGTGGGGAAAAAAGAATCGTGTCGAATTCAACCCCTCCAAAACCAAGTACTGTCTTATTTCAAAGAAAAAGATCAACACATCACCATCCTTCACAGTGGATGGCGTGGAAGTAAAGGCCGACCCATCCCTACACATCTTAGGCGTGACATTAGCCAAAGACTTGCGATGGAATGACCATATATTCCAAATCGCCAAACAAGCATCCCAGTGCTTGGGATTTCTTAAGAGGTGCAGGTTCCTCCTCCAGCCATCGGCCCGTGCTGTTATATATAAGTAAATCCTACATTCGGCCTTTTCTCGAATACAACTCCCTCATTTGGGGCGGCGCTCCAATAACAACCTTAGCATGGTTAGATAAGGTCCAAAAAAAGGCCCTTAAGTTAATTAATGACGATACCTCTTGCTCCACCATCGACCCCCTAAGCCACCGTAGGAATGTAGCAGCACTGACAAAATTTTATCGCTACTATCATAGTGACTGTTCCTTCGAGTTAAACGCTCTTTTGCCTCCACGGCAATCTTATAACCGCAACACCAGATTAGCCCACTCGTCCCATTCCCTGCACCTGCAACTACCCTTTTCACGCACTCAACAAGATATGAATTCGTATGTAAATAGAACAACTCGACTGTGGAATAGTCTCTCGCAGTCGGTATTTCCGAGCTCCTACAACATCCAAGAGTTCAAACGCAGGGTTCATCACCACCTTCTTCAATACCCTCCCGTACCTTCATAATCCCTAACCTATTCCCCCCACCCCTCCCCCGTACTAAGCTTACTGCTAGACATTGCACCATGACGTGACAAATGACATGACGGACTAGTAGTACAAAGGGTGACTCCTGAGCTTAGCACTACCACATAAAAAAAAAAAAAAAAAGAGTTGCGATGCTTCTTCCTTTAGTAGCTCTGCTGCGATTCCATCGGATTTGTTGCTTTTTTGCTTTTTCACAACTTCGCGTACCTCTTCCAGTGTTGGTGATTCTATTGGAATAGTATCTCGAGGGATTAAAATTGACTCCGCCTGTGGGTCTCCGTTTATTCTGGGTTTGGATTCAATAAGTTTTGAAAATATTGTCTCCATCTTTCCTTTATACTATTCGGGTCTGCTAATAGGTTCCCATCTATGTCCCTGCAGATATCGTTCTTGGCTGAAACTTATTGCTGATCTGGCGTGTTCCTTTGTAGGCTTGCCTAATTCTCCCTTCGTTGAAGTCTTCCTGTATCTGTAGGATCATCCTGTTTAGATGCTCTGTTCTTATTTCTGCACAGCTTGTCTTCAGTTATTGTTTTTAGCTAAAAGACTCCCATCCTTACCCTTGTGGGCCTTGCGATGTACTCCTGGTGGCTCTGGTTTCGTTCTTCTATTGCGGCTCTACAATCCTGATCAAATCAGTCAATTCTAGTCTGCCTGGGGGCCCTGCCTAGGTTTCTTCTGCTGCCTCCTTTACGCTGTTTTTCAGTTTTTCCCATTTGTTGTTGATGTCAACAACTAAAGCTTCAGATTACGATGTCGAGCAAATCTTCAATTAAGAAAAAATTAGAAATTGAATATATTTTTAAACATAACCATAAAAGTTCATGGGAACTCGCACCATTTATTTTTGAGTTAATAATCAAGGTATCGTAATATTAAGTAACTATATGGTCAGAGTTCAGCGGGGGCCACACTGCCTAAGGTCAAATTCATAGACCGGTTTTCGTTCGATTTCTGAGGTCAAGCAGCATTGGACGTGATTGGTACTCAGTTGACGGACCGCTGGGAAAAACGGCATTAGCGTTTAAAAATATAAAGCCGCAGTTACTATGCACATATTTACGCAGCTATTACTAATATATTCATACCTCTTGTGCCACTCGAGATCGGATATTAATGATTTTTCCTCAGGGGCCCACAAGGGGCATTCTTTATGAGGCAATGCATTAGATCCAAATGGGGTCCACACGACGAAGCGGGGCTAGCCTCATAGGGGCCTCATCTGCCCCCTTCAAAATGCTAGTCGGCTTTAAGGCGCATTTATTTTATCAAAATTACTTGCAACTAGATCTTATCAATCGTTTTCTAGTAAAACCGGAAAGAAGAAAATTGACTTTATTTATTGCTTTCTAATAAAGCGATGAGATTTGTACCACTAAAAGAGTTTCCTCAATGACATAGTTTTTTATATAGAAGTAAAAAATATCTAAAAAAATATTTAATTTGCAATATTATTTTTTTGCTTTTTTTTTTGGATTTCCTCTATCACATAGGTCAGACCATATTAGTTAATAAATTTATAATTAATATATTTTTAGGCTTGCGTGACGAAAGAAACATATTGTCACCTTTTTTGGGACGGGCTATATTAGTATTAGATTATACAATTAATAAACAAGCGGTTATTTATATTTTATTTTCACAACTCAGGCATAGCAAAAAATTAATGAATCATCCACGTTTTTTGGTGGACATTTTATATATATTTGGGTTATAATTATTCATAATAATACAGCAGAGCAGCCTTTCAAATCATTTATATTCTGTCTACCTGCAAAACTAATAAAAATGATAAAATATGACGTTTATTGATCTATAACATTTGAAAATTTTAGAACAGTTCAAAGTTATTTGTTTAATCAATTAAATGTTTTTTGATGCTGATGATACCAATGCCGTAGCTACTCTCTTTTGCGTGGGGGGCCGTTAAGCATATCATATATCATAGTACCGACTATGCTGGCGCAAGGCAAAATTTTCAAAAATAGACGTTAATTTAGTAATTTTACTAATTTTACAATATTATCCTAGACCAAGCACATTCTTCATACATTTTCACCGTTTTAGTATCGACCAAAAAGGTCTGTCACATATGTATATGTGACGACTGACTGTACCAAGAAACCCATGTGTCACACATATGTGACGGCTGGTGGCGAACAAGTTAATTAATATATGTAAATCAAAATTTAAGAAATGTTCTCAGTACAACAATATATAAACATGCACCTGATCGTTGAAGAAGATACCCAGCCCGATCAATGGTATTTCCTGTCACAGATCAGAAAGGAAAAAATCAGAGTGACCTCAAAAAATTTCTGTTTATTTACGAAAACATTCACGAGTTTAGATGTTGATATCGATATGCAAAACTTCAAAATTTGTTTCTACTTCGGATGACATTATTATTGTTTTTTTATTTTTTTTATTAATTCTAAATTTCCATAATTATTTTGATTTTTTTATGAATTTCTTTTGCTTCCTTAACGATGAATTTCTATTGCTTCCTTAACTTTGGTGAAGTTTTACAAAACAGCTATAGAAAATATAAGGCACCCCCACACCCCTAACCTATCCTTTATCTTCTATCCTTCAAATCAAGCTTACTACTAGATATTTCACAATGACTTAAACTACATAACAACCTGATAGTAAAAAGGGTAATCCCTAAGCCCAATTGCTTCAAATAAAAAAAGGTAAGATCATTTCGATTCGTTAACCCTATAAGGATAATTCGATAATATTTATATAATCATTATAAAGTCGTTATAAAAACAAAATAATATTAATATTATATCACGACTATGATAATAACTACATCCAATTTCAAAACTGTCCCAAATTTGTCCCAATTTTGAAGATTTATTATCATAAGTTTGACAATCACTAAGCTTTTTATATAATATTGAATGAAACGTTACTAATTAGATACTACAAGTAATATTTACTGCAGATCCGAGATGTCTTGACACATAATTTACATATCTATGCTTAATTATTATTAATAAAGAAATAGTATAATTTTAAGCATCATTTATCATTGTAACGAATATGTATGTCAAAAATATGCCAAAGCTTAGTAGAAAAATCAGATTTTGGTAGAAATTATTGACACCCTTTCGTATTGGGGTCATCTATTAATTACGTGAGGTGATTTTGAAGATTTTTCGACCCTGCTCTCCCCTTGGTGAGATGTCGTGAGATTTGGCTCGAAGCCTTCCCTTCCCAAAATGTCACGTGAGATTTTCAAATTTTATAAAACCTCTAGTATTTACACTTAAAACAGCGACCTAAATACAGCAAATCGAGCCCTTCTGCGGGTCGCTCCTATCCGTAGGCTAGTCGGTGGTTAGTAAATAATTGAGGGGTTACTTTGCTACTTTGTGGCGTTCGCATAACCGCGATAAATGTTTTTGTGTAGGTTTTAGCCATTTCTTAGCGTAGAGACATATTTTATTTAATTTAACACAGTTTTCTCGCTAACACCGATATACCTCCTATCTCAGTGGGATAAGAGAAGGTAAAAGCGGCTCCACACTCACGGGCACGGCGTGAATTCACAGCGAGTATTTACGCCGTATCCACTCAGAACGGAGAACAAGGAGCTAACTGGGCGAGAAAACCATCCACACTTGGGTCCACGGGTGCCCGCGGTTGTATACAGCCTGAGTCTGGGCCACGCTTAACGGCTGAATAAACTCTTAACCTCCTAAGAGTAACTTTAAGGCGTCCATTATACGTTCACGCAAGCGTCAATAAATTCCATTAGACGGTAGGTTTTCCGTCAGTCATAGCAGTAACTGTGGCAAAACTAACTGCAAAACCTAACGTCTAATGGACTCCTAAAGGAGGATCTGCGATGGAATGGTCACATATTCCAAATCGCCAAACAAGCCTCCGTGCCTTGGATTTCTTAAGAGATGCAAGTTCCTCCTCCAACCAACTGCCCTAGCTGCAATCTACAAATCCTACATTCGGTCCAGCCTTGAATACAATATAATATATTATGTAGGCAGATGTCCCAAAAATCACCCTGGCTTGCCTCAACAAATTGCCAAATCGTGCCAACGAACTCATTAGTAGGCCATACACTGAGAGGAAGCGCCACTCCTAAGGAGTTAACCGCGGGTTTTCCTGCCGGAGTGCGCGTCTTACTACAAAAAGCTTTTTGCCCACACTACACGTTCTTTCCTGCGGGGTAGCGCTCAAGATTTTGAGCTTTCCATGGAGATGAAAAAGTCAATAGGAATTGTTGTTGCTTCGACATTTGCAGTGTGGCGCGAGGAGTTTGTAAATTATGAACGTTCCAAGTGCTTGAAGTTTCCTTCAAGGTGAACTGTTTCGAATTTTTGAGATAATTATATCAACAGAATTAAAAGGGAGAGCAATCGTCTATGCTATGCCAGCGAGCAATAATAATATTATTAATAATGTTGTATATTATTAATAATGTATTAATAATTAATAATGTTATTATTGCTCGCTGGCTATGCTATGATGTATGTAGCCCAGGAAAAAATAAATGCAAAAAAAAGAAACCCGTTGTTCTCTTCTGTAACCCAAACGCCACTTCAACCGACCGGATTGCGCATGTGCACAATTTCTAATGTGTGGTCGAAGCCAAAGGAAAACTGTCAGTTTAATGCACATGATTTCTCAGGGATAAGCGTGGCGTGTCATATCGTCCACATACTATCGCGCAATCATCTGAAAATTGGGAATGCAAAGGATTGCCGGCGCGCTCTCCTCTTAGTGTATGGCGGCCTATTGGTGATGGCACCTTTTGCGCCTCTTTAAGTCACCGTAGGACTGTAGCAGCCCTCTCTATACTTTATCGCTATTGCCATAATTAATGTTCCACTGAAATTCAGAACCTCCTGCTCGCACGGCCCGTAACGCAAGACTAGCCCGCTCTGCCCAGCCCCTTACATACAGCCCAACACCCTCGAGCACAATACGTTATAAAAGTTCGTTTATGAATAGAAAAACTTGGCTGTGGAATAATCTCCCACAGTCAGTATTTCCGAACTCGTACATCTTAGAGCTCATACGTAAGGTTTATCGACACTTCCCCAGTACCCCCTCTAACCTTTCCTATTCTCCTCTATTCTTCAAAGCAAGCTTACTACTAGACAGTACTTCATAGCCTCAACTACGATACAAACTGGTAGCACACAGGGTCACACCTAAGTTTGGGTTTCACAAAAAAAACTGTTTCTTGCCGAAAAAATACGTGATATTTGCTGAGACCCCCTCTCCTCCATGTGAGGTTGGGTGAGATTCGGGTCGATCCCCTCCTCACCCTCAAAAATGTTAGATTAAGATCATAGACTGGTGCAATATTTTAGTACATACTTTGCGGATTTATGTATATATTCTCTCCACAAAAGCCGATCCTTGACTAACCACATTTTATTGCTAAATATCTAGCTTAGTAATTTATCAAGATTTGTAATTAGTATACTATTAGTGGGATCGTAAAAATGCTGCAAAGTATGCACGATCGGTGGAAGCTTTTTCGTGCGGCGTTGGTAATTGTCAGATTTGTACGCAAATAGTAATTCATGTAGGCACCGACGACGATGTGGAATACCACATTCCATATGTGCTTACCACATAAAATCCTAAAAGCCCATTAAATTTAACCAAATTACTTTAACCCCTTGCGCTAGTAACTTAAGCCGACAGAGCCTCAATCTCTTCCTAAGTACTTTATTTGATTATCGAATTCAAAACCATCAAATAATAAGAAATGTTTGCTCTGCGCACCTTCCTTCTACCTAGATTTTAGATTTACGAAATAACCAACAATATCGCCTCTAATTCGGGTATATTTATCGGTGTACGGTCATGATAGCGGTGCACCCCCGAACGATAACGTCCGCCGCACAATCAATGGCCGCCGGACACATCACATTATTGCGGATTCTGGCGCGATACCTACCATTGCAAGGTATTGTCGCGCATCGAGCCGGCGCGCACAGGAGGGACGTTGCGTTATAATTCGCAGCATTCTGGAGCTGTTATAACTCAAAACGGATTTTGGTTTATTAGCCTGACCACAAAACGCTGCCGCTCATAAAATACCATAAAATGTATTGTGGGCTCAGGTGATTTATCGTGCGCGAAATGCTGCACGCCGCGACCGGACTGGTATTTCGCGGCGCATAATTCAAGTTGACGTTATTAAAGCGACGATTTGTAGCCGCGAATAAAATAAACGCGGATTAGACTCCATAAAGGACAAATGCTCACCTTAAATTTATGATAAGTTCCTTCGGCTGCGCACTGGACTATCGCAGCCCTTTATGGTAGGCCGAGCTACAGACAGTTCGACACCGGAAAATAAAGCGATTTTCTTTTCATTTTCCCCCAACTTCCAGCCGCGATGCCATTAATTATTTATTATGCGAAATTGTAGCGAAAACCAAATGGTTACGTAAATAATACGCCATGGCGCGCAGCCACAGCAGTAGTCTGACGATCAGCGACTGTTGGGAAGATCAGTAAAGCTTGGTCATGAATAAATTTGGTGGCTGCGAAAGCTTTGGTGAAGATTTGTCACCGCTGTTGGGTTGAGATTTGCTGTTGATGGATTTGCATAAGTCTTGGCTGTGGATCTTATTTGAGAAACGTCGATCGATTTTCGAACCAATATAAAATTAACATTTAGATCTAATATATGTATGTATATTTAACATATCTAAGCTCACTCCATTTCCAATATTGTTGTATTAGCCTACAAAATGTTTAGTAGAGAATGTGGACTTAATCTGAGATAGCATAGATATGGGAGTACATCATTCGAATTTGAAGCTATTGTATTATGTTAGGTAGCAGTTTTTGTACTACTTAAAATGTGGATATCTATGCTGGTAGGCATCTCTTATTTCTTCCAGTTTTAGCTTATATTCATATTGGTTGGTATTTTGATTGAGCGCCATTTTAATGTCATTTGACGGTATTAAACTGATGGCGTTTGTTAGCGAAGAGTTCCTCTTACTCCTCGCCCGTCTTCTCTTCTGTGGTCCTGTGGACGTTTATAAGACTAATGTTATGTAGCCTTGTTTTAATGCGAAGCGTGCATACTCTATTGCTTACTGGCTTGAAGTCCAGAATCAGTGATTTCATTTGCTTCTCTACGATAAATACTGCTCCGAACTCTCTTGTTCTATTCGATGATCCACTGGAGACTACGGTGAGGGTTTTTAGATCCATTATAACATTATGGGGCCATTTGGTTTCTTGAAGGGCGAAGATCTTTGTTATATTTTTGTAGTACTAATAAAAGCGAACGCAGAGCGCCCGTTCTGTTGAGCGTCCTGACGTTCCATGTTCCAAGATCGATTCCATATTCCGTTGCGTGAGGCGTTGCCGTTAAGTCCGTCTTGTCCGAGGCCTGCCTTGAAGATTAGTGACGGGTAGGTTTTTACGATGGAAGGCTGTCAGCCTGCCGCCCAACCCCTAACCTGGAGGATCAGTCCGGCGCGAAACACTCGCCCTTGCCCTTCACCCTCCTCAGTCTGTTACTCTTGGATGGACAAGAGCATCCAGGGGTCACCTGATATAAAGTCTACATCTTCATGGAGGTTAAGGTAGGATTCGGTACCATTTCCGAAAATCTTAGATCGCGTAGACCTTAGATCGCAGATGGCGTTACTCAGGATTTATCTCTTTGATGTACCGTTACTACCATTTGACCCCAGCACAATTCACATACTATGAGAATTGTGTTCGCCCAATTTTGCGCAAATTAGTGAACTGAACTTTAAAATAACCTCAGTTCACATACAATTTCCACATATTGAACTGGGTTAAAATAGACCTCAGTTCGCCCAACTGAAGTTAAACGTAAAAGCTAGCACAAAAAAGAGCAATAAACTGGAATAATGGAATACTATCTGTCTCTATGGAATGCCATTTGTGTCTATCTTGAAACGGACGGTGCAGAGCAGAATTAAATCTTTTCGACCTTTGCATTTTTGTAGTGTCTCGATCGAAGCGTTTTTGTAGTCTGTATCGTTCTTTATTTTGTACTTTGTATGGTCTTATTCATCGTCTGTACATCTGTCTGTCATATCTTTCAGTTATGAATCGATTGCTTGTCAGATACCTGTTGCTTTGTTCCGCACCGGCGATATCCCCAATTCATGTGGTCGACTTGGTTTTCTGCGGCGATATTTTCAGCTGACCTGGCCGAACGAACATGAGTTGGAGTTTTCATATGCTTAACTTGTCCGAGGCGTTCGAATTTGTTAATCAAATTTCACTATAGCTGTACGAGAGGCGGTTGATGATGACCACTATCAATATGAACTTTACGAACCGTTTCTCTGATAACCATTTTTATACGCTTTATATTAGCTTCATCTGTATGTTGTATGTTGTATGTAGTATGTAAACAAATCTTACAACTTTATTTTGACCAACTTCCATATAACCGACCAACTTCAAATTTTTTACATATATATAGTTCACGTGATGGCGATCGAATTTCGCAATTGTACTCCGCGATAGGCGACATGGGTATCAAATGAAATGAAAGAACATGACAAGTTGAATACAATTAGCTATGTGGCGCCATTCCAATTTTAAAATAGCGGCAAACACAAAATGGCGGGTTTCCTTTTTCTTTACAACGGGTTCGGTATGGGTATCAAATGAAAGTGCATGACTAGTATAGTACAGTAAGCGGTGTTTTAAATTTAATGACGGTCACCATAAAATTCCAGAAGATATATAATATACTAAAAAGTAGAGAAAAAATATAGTTAAATGAAATGTACTAAAAGATAAAAAATAATTTTGAATGTAAAGTTTTTATTGCTCCACCCAATATATGGAAACGACCTACCGCTCGAAATGTTAAAAAGCGTGGGACACTAGCGTAAAGCTCCAGTGTTAATCAAACAAGGATATAGGTAAAGAGCGCCCCACGCTTTTTTACATATAAGTAAGTGAAAACTTTACATTCAAAATTCTTTTTTACTTTTTGTTTCATTTTATTATATTAAATTTTCACTATTTCAATGGATTTTGCGAGTGTGTATCGATCCATACCTCCTAGTTTTTACTTGACAAATTGTAATGACAGTTGAATATTGACAGTTAAAGAATGGCGCGAAATTTAAAAGGACCACTTTGGTTGAAAAACACTTTATGGTAGATTAATGAAAATTTAATGAGGAAATGAAAGGATTGATGTAACTCAAAGATTCAGACATTCAATTTTCATGACTGAGTTTATAGAATATTCCAAACACACTTAAGCGGATTAGTTTGGTACAATGCCTTTAATTCATAAATAAGCAGGAGCTGAGTTTGCCTAGAATAAAGTTAAAACCATCTGCCCTGCGCATTCCCTTAGCATACGTTTGACGAGAATTCATAACTTCTGACAGAAGGTAATATTTTTATTTCATCAGCAAAGCTTTAATGTGCAAAAAGCAGATCATCGCCATATGGCACCGTCCTCTTTGTTATCAATTCTGGCTGCAGTTTTTCATGACGTGGTAAGAAGCGTTCCTCTCCTCTCGTTTTATCCGCTTTACTAGGAAGTATGGTTCATCAGTACTGTTTGTATTTATATTTACGTAAGATGACTTTAGCATCATTTGCACTCCTTGTACTTAGTGAAGCGATTGTACCAATATAATGCCTTTCTAACATTGTTATCTTGAAGTTGCTTCAAATCCGCAACTATGCGCAGAGGTTGAAGGTGTGTTTACTTCTTAACAGTTCAGCATTAGCGACTTTTATAATTAGCAATTCTATTGTATCCACGACCATCTTTTTCGTGTCATATTTGTGTCTAGATTAAAGCAAATCCTGTCTTCAGTAACAGTTTCCAATAGATTGAGGTCTTAGTCTGAATTCTTTAATTTCATATAGTGTAGAGCTTGGATGCTGGAAGGTGAAGTCGCTGACCCTTTTTTATTTAAATGTAGTTGTTTCGAATTGATGGAATGTGGTGGTGGTTGAGTGAACTGGTGGTGTATATCTAATAGCGATCGATTGGTTGAGTGAATTTGGCAACAATCATATCTAAAAGTAATCGAAGATCTTAAGGCAAATTTATTGAAGTTCTTGATCTTGTATAATATAGGAATAGAAATTAATAAAAAACTCAAAGTTTGTCAAGATTACCCAAAATCCCAATAGATTCACTCTGCCTCTACCGAAAAAAAATATCCCCGAAAATTCACAACAAAATCTCCATATCTCTCGAACGTCGGTATCCCAGAGCCTAGGTCGCATCCACCCTGCTGTTAGCCAAAGCATATTCAATTTTTCAGGGATTGAATAGAGCGCGATGAAAATTATTGTTTTCTTATAAAGGATGAAATTCGATAATAACTCATAAACGGCGGCATTAATTTGTGACTAATCCTCTGCGTTAACCTGTGATGCGCCTGTGAACATTATACGAGCCGTGGCCGGTCCCGATCCGGGCAGAGCCCCAGTTCAATAACCAAAAACACTCTTTTCGGGGATCAGCAGAGTGAGCTGGCCGCGTCTGAAGCACCGAACTTCGGGGCTCTTGATTTATGGAAAAATAAAACGCCGAAAAATTTATTCCGAGTTCTCGTAACTTACATAAAATATCGCCTATGATTTGTTGGGCTGCGGGGCTCCGGGCTCTGGGGGCTCTCTCCGGGCTCTGACATTTATCTGGGGAAGATTAGAACCGTTGTCTTATCTTCGCGTCCTACAACAGGTTTTATTGCTCCGGGGCCGTGTAATACTCTCCGCGTTTAGGTAAGAGGTGAAGATTCGTTTCGGAAATAAATTAAGGTAAAGGAAACGCGACGGTTTCGGATTGGGATTTTTTATGAAGACATTTTTAGGGGCTAGAAATGTTAGGAGAGAAATTTCGCTTGTCGGACTGCCGCTGACTCTGTGATTATGGCAGGTTCAGCAGAGGCCAGGTCGACTACACTCATTCTGATTTATTCGCTTTATTTATTAATTTAGACGTTTACACAGTCGACAGGTACCCAAATATTTTCCTCTGACTGATGACACTCGAACGCTGCAAGGTATTCCAATGGCGCCTAAATGACAAGTTGTGTTTTTATTATTCCATAATTATTCCATTAAAATCGTTTCGGGAAAGAGGATTTAATGGGTGTGGAAGAATTTTTATTTAATTTTTAAAATATTTTTAACTGCTTAAGTGATACGTTTTTACATCATCAATAAAAAACTTAACATATTATATTTTTGATTTTTAGTATGTGAATTTGTATTGCTGAAAAATGACATTAAATTTTTGAAAATATTAAAAAAATTGGAACAATCTAAAGATGGTCTTGCATTCATTACTTTGATTTTTAATTTCCATTATAGTTTATGGAGTTTTTCATTTCCTTAAAAACCAATCCTAAAGAGAGAAATTGCAACAAATTCGTATATGGGTCTGCCTTTATGACTTTCTTACTGTAATTATTTCTTAATGTTTCCGTTAATTATAAAATGGTAGGAGGAGTTTTAATTAAAATTTGTTTTTTCACAAAATTTATTTTATTTACTGAGACAGTAATTTACCATGGTATGGTTTTCGCTGTCAATTTTAGACGGAAAGAACCATCGTCCACCAACGGAAATTATATCTTAAGATTTTGTTTTTAGGCTTCAAATACGATAGGATTTTGTCTCAAAAACATTTTTTCTAGAAGATGGCTCAAAAAGAAACATGTATATATTTAAGGAATGAGGTGGCCTTCAGAAGGTGCACAATAGTTAATATTATCCTGCTTCCTATCCACATTTGAAATCATTGTTGCGGGTGCTTTCAGTGTTCACAACGTAAATTGGCTTAATTGCTCAAATGGCATCAGCGTTTGTAGCAAAGACTCACAGAGCTCAAAGTATAAATTATACTACCTAACTTTGCTGGGCAAGGTGTCCATGCTCTTGATATATTTCTTACTTCTCATACAACACGGTACCAGGAGCGGTGGAGCATAGTCATAATCGGTGGGGAGCAAGCCAACAGGTAACCGTTTAAATGTAAAAAGTTAATCGGTCAAATAGATTACCAGCTGCCTGATTACCAGTTGCAAGAAATATGATGCAATACAACAACGAAAACTAAATCTTTGTATAAGTTAAACTAAAGCTTAATGCCTTGGCTTCACCGACTTCAGTTCAATAATGTTCAGTTAAATCCACTTAAGTGGCTTCACCGGGTGAAGTCCAGTTCATGTTCAGTTCGTACTTGAAATTTTTGTGGCTTTTTCGCAAGAAGTCAGATGTGCAGGCCCACTGGAATGACATTCCACTATTCCAGTTGATTACTCTCTTTTGAACAAGCTTTTACGTTAAACTTCAGTTCGAGACCAGTTGGGCGAACTGAGGCTTGCTTATCCTCAGTTGAATATGTGGAATTTATATGCGATTTGAGGTTATTTTAAAGCTCAATTCGCTAATTTGTTTGAACTTGCCCTGTTTGGCCGGTGAAGCTTTGCAAAAAGGTTTCCGAATACGATATTGCGGAATTTGACCTTTGGAATAAATAATACCCTTGACACACTGCAGCATCGAATGAACATTGCAGTATCATTCGGCTATGAATGATCATTCGCGCCCAGTATGTCATGTCCAACGTTCATTCAACAGCTTCATTCGTCATTCAATCGAATGAAGTCAAAATAACTTCATTCAATGAAGATGGAAGTGAAATTGGGAAATTATCGAACAACTTTCCATGAAATTTCCAGTAGAATTTCCAACTGAAATACCCAACTGTCAAACTGTCATTCAGATTTCAGATTTTTTTAAAAAGTAGTAGGTTCCATTTTAAATAACTGTTGTTGGGCCTCAATTAATAATTTTTATTAAATTTAAAAGTATAAACCACTATGTAATCACTTTCAGTTCATAATATTTAGCAGTTTGTGTAAAGTTTCTATTTTGACAGTTCCAATGAACATTGAGAAATGCAGTGTGTCGCTTCTAAAATGAATGATCATTGAAAGCCAATGAAGTTGGAAGAATGCTCATTCGTTTTTGCAGTGTGTCAAGGGTATAAGGTTTTCTTACTAGGACCAATATGAAAAACTGTTAAGGCATACCACACTTCAGCATCGCTGATTTTTTTGAGCGGTGTTCGGCATGCTCCCCATTTTCGGCATGCTCCCCATTTGCTGCATGGAGTTCTCATGTGGAACCTACGGGGAAATATCCCCCTCGGTCTGCCCCTGGGCTATTCCCTTTTTAAATGCTAGTCTGGTGGGGTTTAAAAAACTTAGGCCATACAGTTATAAGGTCTTAATAGCTTTAATTAATATAATAGTTTTCATACGAAAAGCTTCGCTTGGATGCAGACCTTCGTGATGAAATAATAAGAGTGTGGATTTCCTCACAAAAAGCGAAAGTGCGTCTGCACTTTTCCTTCCATTCCCACGTGCTCCTCCGCCCCTACACGGTACTCCCTCCAAGAAAACTCTCCCACTGGCCAAGTCAGCGCTCATTTTGCATACCAATCTCCTACCCACCCAATAAAACCAGGACTGAACAAGAATTTATTATTTTGCACTTAACTAAATTTTCATATAAGGAACGACGAGGAAGCTATATTAGCTCACATATTGTATTTGATCAAACAATGAGTTCTACACCGTATGCCAAGAAGAAATCAGACATGTGTTAAGAGAAATTTGGGTATGACCTTATTTTGCGGTGTTAAGTCAATGTTGTTGAAATAGTATTATAAAGAATATTGAACCTAATACAACAATGAAATCCTTTATGTTTAAGTGCTGATTTAAATGAGTGTGAATGTGAAGCATGTAGTATCTCGCAAAAATCCGCCGATAAGATGGAAATGGTGATGATTTATGCGCCATCTGTTAGAAGTTGAATCAACGCAAATTCGTATCGACTTTGAAAAAACGATTTATTCACTAAACTAACATGGTGCCCTCTATTGGAGTAGAATGAAAGAACAGACAAAGCTTCGAATTTTCTAGATGTACTTTAAAGAATTTTCCAGTGGGTTTTAGTATTTGGTGGAAAGCTCTAGGCTTGGATACATAAAAGGAGGTGCAACGGCATTTAGGAGTCAGTTTGGTGTGAAAAGCGGATGGACTTGCAGGATGAAGGTTCATGCATGCATGAAAAAAATAAAAAGTTTTCGGAATCCTGTGGGCGGAGCTAAGTGAATGATCGCATGAAGGACTGTGAATATTGTTGCTGTCAATCAGTTTGTCATTCTGACTGTGAGTTCCGGAGTGAGAAGGTCACATGACAGAAGTTGCAGAAAGATGCTAGTTTGCAGGATTGCATCCCTCATCTTTGCATTTTGCCTTTGCATAAAAGGGGTAACTTTACTAAGCGAATCTTCGAACGTGAACATGACCATCGAGAACGGTACACGGAGCAGTATCACGGAGTCTTTGTTATTTAAGAAAAAATTTACAATAGTATGCCATATAGTATTTTTCTTAATTTTAAGTAGGTAATGTAAATAAATCATTTGAAGGCAAATAATATAACATGATTTTACCAATCGTTCAGTATTTAAATTACTTAATGTCGAATGCTATAAATTTTCTTTTTTCTTGTTTTTTCCAACTTGATGGGTAGTTTCAAATAAATGATAAAAAAAACACAATCAATAAAATATAGCTTCCCTTTTTCCTTTTTACACTTGCAGCTACAAAAGGGCGCCAATATCACAATTCCAAATATTTACCGAAAGTTGCTCGGATGCAGGCACCAAGGGCTTTCCAGCTAATTCAATCGTAAGGACTCGAGGAACAAGTTCATTACACGTTCATGAACAACAAAGAAATATTTGTACAGGACGAAAGTGGATTTGTCGGCATTTGAAGCGGCGGCGGCGCTCCTGTTTTCACACCCTTCCTTCCACACAGCAGTCGCTGGGCAAATAAAAATGCAAATAGTGTAAAGGGATTACGCCCTTACTTGGGGCTCGGTTCATTGAGTCGACAGATGCAAGACTCGGGTATTAACATTGGCTGGGGGATGGTTAATCCTGTTGCAGAATCTTGCTGTGGTGTGACTGTGAGGATTTAAATATCACAGGAAAATACTGAAATGAAATTAAGCCATGCTTGAATATAGTTTCTTTTCGGTTTAAAACTTGATATTTTCAAAGAGTTGCGGGATTGTAACTTTATATTTTAGTAGAGGATGTAAATGCGCCATGTGGAGGTTGACTGTCAACAGTTGCTGCGATGACGACGGACTAATCTCGTTCGTGCGAGAATGTTTGCTTATGATTAAATAATGTTTTCGTGGTAAACACAAATGTAAGTTGTTATATTATTTGAAACACTGTTCAGCTACTAACTTCCACAATTATGTTTGATTTTATTAGCGCCATATGAACTACCATTAGTCGCCATATTCTGGACATTGCTGTTTTGTTGGCTCAATTTGAAACAAGGGACTTTTTTTTCTTTAATATGCAATATCTTGAGTTTGGCGCCGTTAAATCCGGAGAACCCGGAAGCCACTCTAAATCATCGTTTTTGACACAATGTGTCTCGGAAAGTTGCACGCCCAGTTTTCACAATTGAACGTTTGTTCAATATGAAGATATGAAATTCTGATAACTATAATTGATATTGTGCCCTTTTGACCCACAGCATAATTTTTGAAGTATTGCAACAGAATAAAGAGATATCTTCCTTTCCTTTTTGGGTAAAATTGTCGTATTGATGCTCACGGTTTAGTTTTTGATCGAACGCACAATATAGTCCTTCGTTGTATATTTCGTCTCACATTGCCATTTTGTATTTCGTACGCAATATGTCTTCGCACATCATTCATCATTGCGCTCCTTTAATCCCTCATGGGACATAGGGCGGAAACAGTTGCCGTCCAGCGGACTCTGTTTTGCGCGACAGCTCTCAGCTCCGACCAGGATCTCCCAGTTGTTGCGGCTTCTGCTAGTAGGGTTCTCCTCCACGTTGTTCTAGGTCTTCCGACTCGACGGGATCCTTGCGGATTCCAGTCAAGGGCCTGTTTGGCTAGATTTTCGTTTTCGCGTCGCAAGGTGTGGCCAACCCAATAACCCAATTCCATTTCCTTCGCCTGATTTGGTCGTCTATCCTTTCTTGGCCGGCACGGCGCCATAGTTCTTCGTTTGAAATTCTATCTTGCCAGCGGATTTTTAGGATACGACGAAGGCATCTGTTGATGAAGACTTGTAGGCGCCTTGTGATGAATTGGGTGACTTTCCATGTTTCTCAACCGTACAAAAGTACTGCCTTCACGTTGGAGTTGAACAGCCGCAATTTGGTGTTAGTTGAGATCTCCGTTGATCTCCATATGCGGAACAGGCATGCATATGCGCCTCGTGCTTTATTTATTCTGGAACTGACATCTTCTTCTGCACCGCCATTTTCGGTAATAATACTACCGAGGTAGCAGAATTTATCGACCAGTTCCACGTCACGGTTATTCAGCGCAGTCCGTTCAATGGTGTTTGCATTTATCCGCATTTCTTTAGTTTTAGTTGGATTTAGCCTTAAGCCTGCTGGACTACTTTCTGTTGCCAAATTGTTAATCATGTTTTTGAGGTCCTGGTGTCTGTGGGCCAGCAAACAGATATCATCTGCGTAGTCGAGATCCTTAAGGCGGTCTAACAAACCCCATTGTATGCCGCCTGTTCTACTATCTAGAGCGCCGACAAGGATGTCATTTATTACTATAAGAAATAGTAAAGGCGAGAGTAGGCATCCTTGTCGTACTCCTGAGCTCACCTCGAAGCTGTCGGATAATTTTCCATTATGGAGAACTCTGCATTTGGAATTGTTATATAGGGCTTCGCACATGCCGTCCTTGTATTTGTTCCACAACACTACAGCTTGAGATGGATAGCATTTTAGATAGATATGGATAGATTGTTTGCTCCCATTTGAATCACCCTTGAATAAGCTCAAACACTGACACGCCTCTCGAAATCTTTGACAAAGATGACCATTTACCGTTCGTAATATGTGATTGATTTTGGGCCACGTACGTTAATAAACAGCAAGCTCTAGTAGAAACATTCTACATAAGATAGATGACCGCTCGTTGCGAAGCAGTTGCTTCGGTGAAATACACGCTTTGACCTTCTTCCAATGTAGCGCTAAGTGGACAACTGTGCGATGTTGTTCGTGTATTTCGAAAGAGAATAAACGCCACAGCGCTTCGTTGGTGTTCACATGTCGGCCCATTTGGTATTGGTAGACTTCATCATTGTCATTTTCAGTACCAACTCTAAACACTGTCATGATATTTTGCCCTTCGTTACATATTTGCACAAATGTTAAACTGACTTGATGAGAACTCGTAACGTTTACGTGTGCATTAAAAATCCGGGACAATAATAATGGACAATCTGGCACAACGAACTCGTTTCCAATCTCAATCTCTCGACTCTGACGATGAACTGTCACTTTAACAACTATTATCCGGCCATTATTGTCCATTGAGCGCCGTCGATAAACTCGATATCAATCAGATCCCGTTACTGTTTCAGTTACTAATGGCCGTGGGTATCGTTTCGTACATTTTCCATCAACCATACATGATAATTTTGGATTCAAAGCGCCACACGGTCCTTGCACCATCTGCGTTCTGACAATCTCATGCAGTTCTGGATCGCCGATTGGGTCTTGGGAATTCAGCTGGTATGATATCGTCTACTTCATCAGACGGAAATTTGTTCATCAGCCAGATCAGAATACAGTGAAAACCCCCAGATACCCACTTTCATTAGAATCGGAACACAATTAACAAAATTCGTCCGTATATTGGCGCGGCCATTTTGAATTTATAAGTTTTGACCACAAATTCGATATTTGTGACCCTAAAAACTCCTATATATCCATCCTCATTGGAATCGGAAGAAATTTGGCAAATACAACCATATTTCCGCGGCCATTTCGATCATATTTCAGCAACCATTTTGATTTTTTTCAAAACCGAGCTTCAGATGTATGACAGCGCCATCTAGGAGTTGCTATAGGAAGTAGGTAATAGAATAGCGTATGTTCTTTCGTTAATATAGGAGAGCACATGATTAAAATTTCGTTAAGATCGGTTGGACGGTGGTAAACATTTTATATCCTGCTAAGAGGAGAAATATTAGATTAGAAAAATTCACCTAGTTCATGAAACTTTTCAGAATTAAAAATTCGGTTCGTTATCTTTACTGTTTTGGTATTCTGAAATGCACGTCTAAGGCCATTGTTATCAATATCCATCTTATTCATCTTGTCTTAATATTTTGTTAAGGAATGTTTTTTTTTCTGTTGCATAGCTTATCTTTTTACCTTAAATTCTACCTACGTCCCCCTTTGGATCTTGTAAACCAAATAGGCTTTATGGCTTTGATATCTACCTTCAATTGCAACTTCACACTCTACTTCGGACTATACCTTCTAATTATTTCCTAACTTCGAATCTAATCGATGCCCCTCTTCAATATGCCAGATTATGGTCAATTTGACAATGTGTATTCTCCATCCGCGTTACCTTGTGGATATCCTTGTCTGAGAACACTGTCGAAGTTATTACCATATTGATTACAGTGGCTAGTCCCATTAGCGTTTGATATGCTATGTTATGTATGCTATTTCTATCAATAGTTCCTAGACGACTTTCTTCCCTTCCTTGCTCAAGAACCAATTAATGTTAAACCATTAAAACATAAAAATATTCAATTTAAAAATTGAGTATCGTATTATTTTATCGTATTTCGTTTTAATTTTCAAGAAAAATATAACTAAAATACAATTTCAATGAGATCTTCCAACTTTAATCAAGACCTGGCTTTAATTTCGTCCATGTCTCGTAGTCAAAAGCGTTCGGAAAAGGACCTCTCAAACAAACTCCGTCGTCATATATGATTATGCACATATTTGCAGAGAAAAATAAATTCAAAATCAAATTTGCCACTTTGCTGCTTGTTAATTAAAATTTATTTGCACACATTCATGAATTTCCTCGCAGAAAGAACAATGAAAAAAATCTGTTTACTCTGTCATTTCGTTGGCTCCCCCTCCCCTCGCTATTTGCACATCCCCACTCCAGCAGAGTTATATTATCCTTATAGCTTGACATTAAACTTTTGCTTTAATCCCAAGTCCAGCTACGACTCCTGAAGCCAAACAAAAGAAGGCAGCGAAACGGATTCTGCAATACTTTCGCAAGTATCGATTTTCGTCGACATCGGACAAAAACTCCGCTACCGGGGCTCCATCTATGGAAGTTCCTAATCCAATTTTCCTGCGGAGAAAAGATCCACAAACGGTGTTGTGTCACATCGCAGTTTGTTGCGACGATTGGACGGATCCGGGCTGCCAGCCGTGGAGAAGTGCTCTGTAATAATGGATACTGTGAGTGGGTGGTTTCGCCTCAAGAAAGTGGGGAGCACGTCGTCTACCTCTTTCCTACGCATGCGCCATTATCGCTTTATTATGGAGGCGTGCCGTGCGCAGGAACACCCATCGGTCCACCGCACCGAATCCCACTCTCCACAATTCAATGGGGGGCTTTAGTCGAGATTATACTACTTCAAAATGAATCGGCCGCTGTTGGAGTGTAGTTGTAGAGGCCGTGGGTTGTGCCGGGGTGGGGGGATACAGTGATATTAAGAATGGGGAGCAGAATCGGCGGAGCGTAGAGACTGGAGATTTCTGATATGGGATCTTACGAGAAGGCAGCGGAGTGTGAGTTGCCGTTTCTTCGGGCTTTAGTTGAGTCGAGGGTTTTTCAGGCACGTTCCCTATGTTACGGCCTTCAAGTGGAGGATTATCGCGCATTGTTTACTGCTCTGCATTTGAAACTTTCAAGTGGGGCTCCTGAGACGAAAGTGGCCCTTTACGAAAAGAAATCGGATTAAAGTGTTCGAAGGTGAACAGTTTTGAGAGGTTTTAAGTGGATATATCGGTGCGGATGGCTCTTTTTATGTGAGGGATATATATTTTTTGAGATGTTTGAAGCTTTAAGCCGGTGATACTTGAGATTTTACTGTATTTATGAAAAAGAGAAAAGGTAGAGCTTAATGTAAGCAATACATATCTCAATAATGTTTATTTGACGAATTCACGACAACTCTGTTATGTTGATTCAATACAGTAAGTTTGATCTACACTGACAAGAATATAGCCAAACAATATTTATTCGGAAAATGACGCAGTTTTGCCATAAAAAATATTTTTACATTTGCTAAAATATGTAATATTGCCTTTTTTATAGTATCCCAAATTGATTATTTCTATTTGAACTCTTCGTTTGAAAAAGAAAATATAGTGTGTAATCTAGTATTTAGCCAGCTCTTCAAATTTATTGTTTTCTGGTCTCAACATGTGGTGCTTTGTCAAAAATTTCTAGGAATCTAATCGATATTCTTGTTTTTAGAAGTACGCAGTTATGGGTAAAATTTGCAAGGCTAATACTTATTGACGATTAGATTAGACGATTGTGGATTATCTGATAAGTATAGAAGTAAGGTTCTTAAGGCTTTCTACCTTCTTGATAAGTTAATGGATAATGATATAGTTGACAGAAAAAAATTGTCATTGGCTACATCAGAGTATTCAGTGCCGGATTTACCTATGCCGGGGCCCCAAGCAACCTGAGGTTTTCGGGGCCCTCATTCTAAAATTAAACACCCCCCCCCCCCCAATATTTTAAAATAATAAATAACCAGTTAATTTTGCAATTATTTTGTTTACTTATAATTTACTAACTAAATTACGACTTTTTCTTACTTTTCTCAGTCGCAAATTGATGAATGACATCGTCAAAGTCAAGTTTTTGAAGATTGTCTTTTTCGATAAACGGTAAGCCCAAATCACTAAAGCTATGGTTTCCTACGAAGCGGCACCGTCATGTAGTGGCCGTATTACTACGGTGAGTGACGTAAGCAAAACGGTGTACAAAAATACGGCGACAAATACGGTGACAATAGTTGTAAAGTAATACGGCCGCTACATTACATCTTGTTCACTTGACCATTGCAAAGCCTGATTTTTCAAACACATTGTTGCACTGTAAATATCAATAAATTATAGAAAATATAAATTTATGCAGAACATTGTGCAAAATAAAAAAAAACACTTTTTTTATTTCTAAACGTGTACAAAAATTAAACACGTCTCCACCGCTAAACTACAAAAACGTTGACAAACAGTTCTACACCGTAAAGCGCTACCGCTACAAATGTGACGGCAACGCTATCTTACGTGACGATCTGCAGTAACGCTATCTTAGAAACCACTACCGCGATATTCCACAGAACAATTTTTTGTGACGTCACTCACCGTAATAATACGGCCGCTACATGACGGTGCCGCTTCGTAGGAAACCATAGCTTTTTTTTTCATGGCACATCGAAGAGCGTAAATACTTTTTGACGCGTTTCAATGCGCTGAACGATCTCTCCCCTGTACTATTAGATATCGGTAGTGTAAGGAATAGCTTGATGACGCATTCAACATTTGGAAACGCTGAAAACAATTCATCCTTGAAAATGATTTGGTACAATTCAACGAATGTTTTACAAGGCTCGTTTACGTATACTTGTTTCACATAGATATGAAAATTTTGAATTTCAGTCACAATTACTACGATTACATATCGGCCTGAGGACTTGACTTGAACTTGAACTGACAGTTTAATCCGTGACGTCAGCTTGCCTACTTCAGAGCTTGACTTCAAGCTGGCTTGAAATGAGGAGTGGGCGAACAAAACGGCACATGTCCAGTTTTGCAAATTGTTCAGAAATCGCAAAAAACTGTTTCTGCCTCTGAACTGATCACATTAACTATTTATGAGTATGGTAGGTTGTGCTACTATTTGAACTCATTCAGACGGAAAAAATTTTTTTTTAAATATGTTTAATACCTTAAGAGAAAAAATTAAAACAAAAATGGACATTGTGCCCTTTTGCAGGGACACAACTGGACATGTCCCGTTTTGTCAAACCCTTGAATGGACATGTGCCCTTTTGCAGGAACCCAACTGGACATGTTTTTTTTGTTTTTAGCCTTTTAGGGAACTCCCTGGCCCCCTTAGAGGCAAGGGGAGATTTTTCTGGTATATTTTCCTAATAGTAGGGACTGTTACGCAAATTTTAAGGGGTCATAGGGCTTGTTTTGGGGCCGTGGGAGGCAAAAGTGAGGTAAATTTTAGTGCATTTTATGATGCACATACAAATCGATGTAATTAGAGCCCCAGGTGAGGTGCAATGAACTTCCATTGTTGATTAAAAACTTTTTTGTATGAAATACGTGCCCTTTTGAAAATCCACATTAACGAATGGTTAAAAAATATGAATATTCGTAGGACATGTGCCTTTCTGCAGGGAAACCGTTACTTTGCTAACAAAAAAATATTACATGAAAGTGATTTTTGAAGTGTCTGAGATTGAAATTAGTTGCAGTTTAGTGTAATGAACACGATTTTGTCAAAACACTTAAAACGGCCAACCATGGACATGTGCCGTTTTGTTCGCCCACTCCTCAAATATACTTGACACTTCACATAAGTTTGCTTCGAAAAAAGTGATGGAAAAAAAGTTTTTTTCTCATTTATGTGCAGCTAATATAAAAAAAGTAAATTTATTAAGTGAATTGCACTGGAGGAAAATTGCACAATCAACGGAAAACAAATTTCAAAACTCAAGCGCTGAAGCGGAGGTTACATGGTTTAGTTCAAGTCGATGCGACAAAACTTTCGGATCTACTTGAGTCAGGCTTACTTGAAGTCGATCTGAGATTACATGACTTTCAAGTCTACTTGAAGCCGATTTCAAGTATGCATGTAAACATAGTAAGTGTTCATGTTAACATCATTTGGATAGTGTTCTATCAGTCTTTCTAAACTTTCTGTGATTTTTTCCTTCGACGCATTTAAGTTGACAAGAAAAGAGAATTTAGCCGTGTATGCCGTAGCACGTTGTCGCAAGTTGGTTGTCAAAGAATCGATCATCGGAAGAAACGATTTTATCCGAAAACTATCACGCGGAGACAGATTTTAAAGCTCATCTTGAGCAGGCCTGTCGTTACATTGGCTTCGATATCCAAGAAGTCATCACGATAATTATTCTCGACGAACGTAATTAACG
This sequence comes from Thereva unica, assembly GCA_949987705.1. Lineage (NCBI taxonomy): Eukaryota > Metazoa > Arthropoda > Insecta > Diptera > Therevidae > Thereva > Thereva unica. The sequence continues at coordinate 147,873,340 of OX465282.1, forward strand.
CAGTGTGCAAGTTCGCACATGTTTCAAGAGAAATCGACGGATTTTGTAAAGTAGCTGATACTTTTTCAAATTCGTGAAGAACTGATCCCCAAAAAATCACCATGAAAACGAATTCAAGATTCTCTTTACTCTTTACAAAACTTGATGCTTGGTTTCGAGTATCACCGTCGAGATCACGATCATCTGCGATCTATTGTAAATTATCAGTAATTTTATCATAGTTCGTCGAACCGGCTGACACAGCCTTTGCGTGCGCATTCCAGCGAGTTGTTGACAATTGCTTTTCGGTTAGAGCGTTTGGACCTAAACATGCATCAAGACGAGCCCATCGTTTCGTTGAACCTGCGAAGAATACATAACTAGCAAGAATTATACCAAAAAAATTCGCCGCTTCTAAGCACGACGCCACAGAAGATTGTCCAATTAAATTCAATGAGTGAGCAGAACACGGTATATAACACGCAAAAGGATTTTCCTCTAAAAGTGCCTGCTGCATTGCGTTATATATACCGGACATATTGGACGCATTACCGTACAACTATCCTCCACACAAATCGAAATTAACTAAATACTCTAAAGTAGTTCCTTCTAAGTACCTTCCAGTAAGTATGACTTTCTATTTCAAGAAAGGCCAAATACCTTTCTACAGGTAAACCAGTTGTAGAACATATGTACATAACGAACGATGACAGTTAATTGATCAATATGAGATACATCTGGCGTGTTTTTTTTTTTTTTTTCAAATTTCCGAATGTGTTTTCAAAATGGAGGTGACTATTTCGACCGTAAAAACCCGAAACCCGAAACCAGAAACCCGAAACCCGAAACCAGAAACCAGAAATCAGAAACCTGATAGAAATTACTGACACAGGCAGGCAGACAGGCAGACAGGCAGGCAGGCAGGCAGGCAGGCAGGCAGGCAGGCAGGCAGGCAGGCAGGCAGGCAGGCAGGCAGGCAGGCAGGCAGGCAGGCAGGCAGGCAGGCAGGCAGGCAGGCAGGCAGGCAGGCAGGCAGGCAGGCAGGCAGGCAGGCAGGCAGGCAGGCAGGCAGGCAGGCAGGCAGGCAGGCAGGCAGGCAGGCAGGCAGGCAGGCAGGCAGGCAGGCAGGCAGGCAGGCAGGCAGGCAGGCAGGCAGGCAGGCAGGCAGGCAGGCAGGCAGGCAGGCAGGCAGGCAGGCAGGCAGGCAGGGCAGGCAGGCAGGCAGGCAGGCAGGCAGGCAGGCACTGCCTGCCTGCCTGCCTGCCTGTCTGCCTGCCTGCCTGTCTGCCTGCCTGTGTCAGTAATTTCTATCAGGTTTCTGATTTCTGGTTTCTGGTTTCGGGTTTCTGGTTTCGGGTTTCGGGTTTTTACGGTCGAAATAGTCACCTCCTTTCAAAATTTTCCAATTTTTGGGGCCCCTGTCCAAGCGGGGCTCCAAGCAATTGCTTCCTTTGCTTCCTGGTAAATCCGCCACTGAGAGTATTGTTGATTTGCTTCTTGGCAAGAATCTTATTATTCTTTCGTCTTTTGATATTTATATTAGGTTTGTCCAAAAAACTGAAAAGCAAAGTTAGCAAAGAACGGATACAAGCGCATCAGATCGGATCTGTGCGGATTCGTTTTTATTTGTTGCTGTCACAAGTTTAGTAAACATACTATCTTTGAAAATGGTCGTATAACACCCCAAACCTCAAAACATAAAGTTCATTGTCATTTTCTGAATCACCCTCATAGCACTGACCTATCCTACTCTCTTCCATCCTTTAAATCAGGCATACTATTACTACTTGCACCAAGAGTTGGTAAGGTAAAGGGAAAAAACGGTACCGTGGAGTCGGAGTGGGAAAAACAAGCATTTTTACATTTAAGTAAGTGGACGCAACAATAAAAACTTTACATTCAAAAAATTTTTTTTTTACTTTTTGGTTCATTTTAAACTAAAAGCATTTTTAAACTATTTATTTTTATTTTCTACTTTTTAGTCTATTATATGTCTTCCGCCATTTTGTGGTAGTGGCCATATTAAATTTAAAACGTCACGTTACGTCACAAAGTATTCTATCTGTGGTACTTTATAATTTGATAGATACCCATATTGTGAGCTCGGTGGAACATAATTGCAAATATCGCCGGCCATCTTGGAACCGCCTTCTTGGTTTTTTTACAAAATGGTCAGATTGCATTTAGTACTTATACATGAAGCGTTGAGCTTAGGTTGACCCAACTACATGTAGACGGAAGTCGAGTTGAGTTAGGTTCGACTGAGCTGGACTCAATTGTGCTACCTGGGATGAGTTGAAATTATGCATACAGACAAGAGTTCAATTGTTGAGTAGTTGGATTTAGTTGACAGTAGAATCTCTGCTTTTTAAGTTTCAACTCAACCTGAACTCAACTATTCAACTCATCATGTATACATAACTAATTATCACGCGAACTACGAATGTGTGAAAAATTTAAAGTCGATCGGATCGGTCGTTGGATTTACAGACTTAAACCAAGCCAATATTAGGGTGTAGGCGTAGGTTACTACAGTGATTTATATACCCAGAACCGTAGGAAGTTACCCGAATGGAAAATGGAGTCATTTTTTAAGCCGTATTTTGAGAACGGTGACAATGTGCTGAAAAATAGTTCCTAGGGTGATGTCGGGCAATGCAGGTAACTGTAGCTACGGCTAACTAGGCTAACAATCTAGTCTCGGAAAAAAACCGATGTTACGGAACCTTCAGAAAGGACTCGGACTGGACGGATTACACGGCAACGACTTCGGCAATGAAATATGGAACGAGAATTGTTTGGACAAAAGAGAGAGAGTAGGAGTGAAAAGTATACCTACTGGACGATCTCAGGAGATATCGAATAAAAGTGGCAGCATAGCAAGAGAGCACCAGGACCTCCTGTTTTACAAACTAGAGCGCCGAAAAGGATGTCGTTTATTACTAGAGGAAATAGTTATGGCGAAAGTAGACATCCTCATCAGTAGACTGCTCCACTATGATTCTTAAAGTGTTAATATGATCTATACATGCGCGGCCCTTCCAGAATCCAGCCTGCTGCCTAAGCGTTCGGTATACTGCAGTAATATATGGGACAAGATTTTTCCCACAGTAGATTATAAACAGTTGCCCCTCCAGTTGTCATATAGTCCCCCTTTTTGGGTATTTTGAGTATGATACCTTTCGTCAGTCAGGTACAGGTGTTCCATGCTTTTCCCAGGATTGGCTGAAGTATGTCTGCTATGAGGCTTGAATCGGATTTCAACAATTCTGGCGGCACTCCATCTTTTCCAGCTGCTTTACCATTGGCCATTGCTTGAATTGCGGTTATAATTTCCGTCTTGGATGGGGCCCGGTTGGTGAACGTAAGTGCCACCTACATGAATTTGTGGGAACTTCAGAAGTCAACGAAAATTAACCATTGTTATTGGTAACTTGGCTTAGGCCTTGATTTCCAATTGTTTGTTCAAGACCGGTGTTGTCATGGCCGATCTGTGCGTTTGTCATCCATTAATACAATGGTGTCTCCTCTTGGAATAGAGCGAAAAACCTCATTCAGTCGCATATAGAACTCGTCCTTGATGTCATCTTCTGCGTCTTCAGTTGGAGCATAGCATTGGACTACCGTAGTACTCTTAGTCTGGTACGCAGGCACGTGGTAATAATACTCTCAGAAACTGGTGACCAGCTGATGAGGCTGGACCTGGTTTCTTTGGTGAGTATTACGCCAATGCCACTCCTGCGGTGTTCAGTCTAGTTTTTCCCAGAATATAAGAAGGACTCACCGTTTGGGCAGATATGTTCCCCCGCATCGGGCCATCTGGTCTCGCTAAGTCCCATGACTTTGATTTTATATCGATTCTTCTTGTCCATCAGCAAGCAGCGTTCTCACATTTCATAATCCGTTGTCCATCTGGCTCCGAGGCATTGTTTCAGTGGCGGCTCGTTAGGTTCAGGATAAGGGAAGCAATGCGCAAAGCGAACGATAAAAGTAAAAGTATCGAAGGCTTTAACTAAAAAACTGAAACATAACATATAGTGGAATCAGATAAGCAAAACATAAGAAATTGTTTCCAGTTTCTAGTTACATCGAATGCTATACGAATCGCAAATCGTGAATTTTTGCATTTTCAATTTTTTCGAAATAGTTTCTCTGCTAGAGGGCATTTTGCGCCTTTTTTCAGATTCTGTTGATAATTAAAGCGTCTAAAGAAAAGCCATTGAAAAACTGCAACTACTACTTTGATCTCATTTAATTTTTCATGCAAATGCATAATTTTGGCTCTAAATCTAAAAAAGATAGTAATAATAAAACCCTGCATACCTCGCATACACCCCTTATTTTCTTTTGTAACCTTCGCTCACCATCTTTACAATCTTTTTGCAAAAAAACACTTTTTAGGCAACCCGAACTCAAAAATACAATTCTAAAAATATTCTCTATTCCTTTAAATCTTCTTTAAAGATAATCATAAAAAATATAATGGAAGCTACAAAGTTATCAGCTTATTTTTAATAAACACCGCCTGCCACCCCCTAGAAAACCAAAAGATAAAGAGAATCTTCACCTATCTTCGATCTCTTTTTTCTTCACTCAATATACAATAAACGAAAATTCGTATTTTAAGAGTCAAAAACAAATTTCGAAGTAAATTTGCAAGAGTAAATTTAGTTCTTGCTCGAAACCAGAACATTACCAGAAACGAAATCAAGAAAACAAAGAGAATAGGGTGGCTACAGAAAATTTCTGTATCTTCGACTTCTCATAACCCACTGTTCGGCTCCAAAGAAGCTACGTTTAGCTCAGCTTCTGAGGGTACTGTAATCAACGCAAACCTTTGCGTGAGTGTGAGTTCAATCAAATTGAATGTGTTGGAGTTTTCACATTGATTTTCTGAGGCAAAGAAGCTGACGATATCACAGCTTCCCCATGTTGTGTAAGGATTCGGCCACGATAAGAGCGGCGAGAAGCACTTTAGTATTTGCCACTCTGCCGCTCACCATTCGCCGCTAAAACCGTGGCCAAGACTTTACTCTTTGTATACAGTAGTGTGATAAATCTCAATGGTACATTTTGTATTCAAAAATCGGTACATTGCATACTTAGTGTTTCCAGTGGAGGAAATATATTGAGATTTTTCTTCTGATTAATCTTGATATATATTTCAATTAATTTTTATGAAGTTGCCTATTTGGTCAAGGGAAGCAGTGCTTCCTTTGCTTCCAAAGAGGAACCGCCACTGCATTGTTTGCCGATTCGTAGCAATGGTATTTTTTATGGGAGCGGATTGCTAACCCTCAGCCCAATCGACTTAAAACTCTCTTTTATGGCGCAGAGAACTCGCCATTCGCCCGTCTCCCGTTAGCTCCTTCCGAAGAAGTACCCCAGGGGGCACCGTGCGGAGGTGGGATTAGGACTTGCGGTACTGCTAGGTGTTCGTCTGCGCTGACTCTTCTCGGGTTTTGACAGAAGTGACAAGTTGGGTGCCACCACCTTCCGAGGTCTTTGTTATCCATTTGCCCACACTTACATAAAGGTAAGCAAAAATTGGCCATTGGCAATTTAACATGGAAATATAGGAGAGCGAGAGATTGTAAAAACGAATAAGTAGGAATATATATGACGTCTAGATAAAGATTTGAAATTATATTAGATTCATACATTACAGTTCTGCGAATATACTCTGTCCAATTACAAAGTAAAGTCAGGATTACGAAGCATAGTCAGGAGATACATACAAAAGATTTTAACTCAAATTTTACTTCAAAAGAACACTTCCAAAGTTAAACACTTACAGAAAAGAATAAAATTAATGTTAGATCGTCCTGTTTCGTCCTTAGACTGGATTCTGGAGTATGAAATTGGTGTGACGATATTAAGCTGCAAAGTATGCAAAGTTGTAAACTTTTTGATTTTATGGTGGGGTGGGAGGCAATCAGTTTTGCTGATTGTTTGAGCATGCGCTGATTTTTATTTTTTAAGATTAATAAGTGTTAAATTTATCCTAGGCATACAACTTTACTTATATTAATTTAATGTTCTTCGAGATACATAGTACCCATAAAACTTCACAAATTTGATTTTAATTTAGCGCTCCAAAAAATGTATTATGAAAAACAGGTTACCTGAAACACCTTTGTCTTACACTCTCGAATACACTTAGAATTTAGAATTTCTAAACGATAATCCTTCTTCGTCATAGTCTCAAAACAATTTCTATCAACCTATCGATTTCCAAATTGCCTCCATTCCATCCGACAAGCATCGATCTCTTCAATTTATGTTAAGGTTACCATCTTACCCTCCCCCATTTTACAAGCTCCTTGAGTGTGTACAACCAATCAGCATGAAATTAGCCTGCCAGAAGCAATTTCCTCCAGGTGAAAAAATTAAATTAGAAAATGTAAAAAAAGAAACTCCAGAATTAATTTCCTCATTCGTTTGTAGTAGAGTTTTTATTTATAATCATAATTCCTTGATGTCTTACTCCGGAGCCCCAAGACGTCGAGCTTCTATTTACTCTGAAAGAAAGACTTCCCTGGGTCCGGGGCTCTACCTTATTTATTCCCTACCATAGTTCAGAGCTGCTGCCCAGGTGAAGAAAAATTGTTTTTACTTGTAAATTAGTATCTGAAGTAGCGAATATGTAACTGGACTGGATCCAGCTATTTATTATGTTATCATAGGCCCGTTTTTCGGTTTTGTTTCTACACGGCTCCAGCCCTAACCAGCGACCTGGCCAGGCCAGGCCCATCGATCATCGCAACCTGTTTTCTCGATTTTTCCCCCGTGAAAGCGCATTAGCCACGGACGGACAGACGGACATCGATGCTTCTGCATTCTACATACAGTTCTCCACTACACCAGCATCGGCTGGTCTCTCCTTTATAAGGTGTCCGAAACTGGCCAAGAACGAGGAGTCTTAAGACCCGGGGATCCTTAGGAGATTCGTCGTGGGAGTTATTTATTCCGTTCCGCCCATTTACTCACCCCATTAATATGGATAAAAGTGGACTGGGGACTGCGGCGCGACGCTTTGAAATTCCGCCTGCCCGGCGTTGTTGTTGCTCCCTCAAATTGTTGACTGGTCCATGATTTATGGCGATTTTAAACAGGCCGCTGAACCTTGCCCATATCATAATCAAACAGAATTAAGACTCGGGGGGCCTCTTGCTCTCTTTTTACACAGGTGATATTAATTTGAATTTAATTTTTACGCTCGACAACGTTACATGCCCGAAAGCCTTGTGCAACATGATCCAAGCTTCGTGATGGACCGCTTGTATGCTACTAAATAATACAGCTGGAGAGTGTTGCCTAAGAAGAAGGTCTAGCGATAAGTTAAGGCTATTTAGAACCGTAACAAGCTTATCAACGGTCAAAAAAGCGAACCGTTTGAAATTAATATGGGAAGAAATTAGCTAATCTCAAATATGGGCCAGTTTTTCCCCCGGCCTATTGTGAAACTCGTAAATCTTGTTAATGCTGTAGAAAGTTTAGTGTGCTGTGGAAAGGCCTGTGACTTAATCCATTATGCTGGTAGTTTATGATATTATTGTTTACTAATTATTTTCTGACAGATATAAATTTTGGAAAGTTAATTTACGGCGGCAGATCCTTTTGTTTAAAATAGCATGAGACCTGAAGTTAGCTCTTGTTAGCTGAGATTTTGCATGTTAACTATACCTACTACCAACATTTACGAAATTCGAACAGGTTATATAAAAAAGCATAAAAATTCATGTTACACGCTCTTTGGAGCTGGCAAGGCCGATCCTAGTTTCAATTGCTCGCAAATTTATGCGCTATGATTGAATTTTGCAATCGCCAGCCTCGTGCTATGAATTTTATGCATAAAATTGTTCAGTCCAATTGTGCCATTTTAAATTTAGTGCATAGATAAATATGTATGAAGCAGCTTCACGAAGGAGGAAATGTGCGTGCTAGGTAAGGGAAGACTGGTGGAGTTATCGAAAGTGATTAGAGTGGAAGCAACTAAGTAAAATGCACATGGATATTTCTCTAGCATGTTAGAAATATGAATGAATTAGTGATTTACTTAGTTGCAGTTTTTCAATTTTAAATTTTTGTTTACTTACTCAATAGGTGTGATAGGTTTTACAAAGAGGGCGAAGTATTATTTATAGGCTGTTAGGGGCTTGGCTGTATTTTGAGCTTCTCAGACCACATCCTACTTGCGGTGCTCCTGCACTGCAGCGTGGACAGGTGAGTGGTCATCAAGCTGTCCCTGCCTGGCCATGATATAGGATGAATATGGCAGATCTACAGCGCACATGCTCGATAAAACCTGCAATCCCAAGATGTAAACAATCGTGCTGAAGAGAGGAATGGTACTACGTGACTTGACGATGGAGCCCAGATACCCGAAAACGTCCAGTTTAACTTAGCCTTCCTATTGTAATGCTAATAGATTAAAACCCCAAAGAGTTTAAACCCCCATATCCTTGCTTGCTTTCTAAACGCCTAGAAACTTGGGTCTGAAACTCAAGTACACAGCGCTCTAGAATGAATGGACTTATTCTTAGCACAGAGTTTAAAAGAATTTCAATCTCTTTAAATGAGCTTCAAAGGAGTCCAAGAACTGTTAGAGTTCTGTCGCCAGTTGAACTGACAAATCGTCATTGGTTGTGATCCAAATGTTCACCACTCTGTGATATAAATGAGAGAGGTGAGAATCTCCTAGAATTTCTTGTTGCGAATAACATAGATCCTAAAAATAGGTGATACAAACCCACCTTTGTCACTGGTGGTAGGGAGGAGGTGCTGCACCTCACCCTCATTAAAAGGCTATTCTTTGACAGTATCTAAAATTTTCGTGTTCTAGAGGACCATTTGTACAATCGGTTCAATATTGTTGGCCTTCCACATATACGCGCCTCTTCCTGTTTCCTCAAAAAATCAACAGGTCTAAATTCCAGGGACGTGTGACCTCGAAATCAGACCTGCTCGCCGCCTCTATTAGCTCAATGTGAGAACTAAAAATGGCTGCAATACGATGATCTCCCTCTACCGTGACAGCAACATTGTTTCATCCTTCCAGTCATAGCTGGTGGAATGATCCAATAGGACACAGCTTGTTAGGCAAAGGGAAGAATGCAGGTTCACTATAACACGTTAGAGTAAGGACTAGAGACGTTCCAAAAGGACTGCCTGCAGGAAGCATTGTGAAGGCCTGTAGACTCTACCACAAGAAACTAGACTCCAAAAGCTCCTTTTCAAAGACTCCTTCAACGGAGTGAGCCTTCTCAAAAAGCAGGATAGTTCATACACCTCTAACCTCACCACCTCGCTGAACCATGAGGTGCGTGCTCATCGCGCACTTTTCATGTTTAATCCTCAAGATCGCTTATTCTCGGGATGCTGGGTAGTCATAAAATCCTCCCAAATCCTTATTCTCGTAGCTTTTCTCGTGACACCTGCGACAGGAACAAGGTTAAATGAGTAGTTACCTCTTTTCAACCTGGGGGAAATGACAATTTCGAACACTACTTTAGAAGTTCCTCGGTCTTATTCTCCACAATCTTCCTGTCTGTCATGTCTTATGCCGTTGGTGAGATATCTGACCAGCCATGTATGGCTACGGTGTCACCTCCACAACCTAGGACTGTCTCAGAAAATACAGTGTCAACTCTGCATGAAAGGCGAAAAGATCTGGCTTAGAAGAAGAACGGTTATCAGAGAGCTTATGAGCCTCGATCAATTTTGGCCGCTAAACACCTTCTAGCCTTCATTCGGAGGGCAGTCTTTTCTGTTCCGGGAGTCAATATTTACAGAAGTTACCTTTACTTCATTTCTACTTCGTTACTTTTCATTTAGTAAAAGCCCACAAGTTGAGTACCACTACACACTTAGGTACTGTGACTTATGACTGCTTTTAGAATACGGGAGTTAATGTTATTTCGGAAAAAATTCCATGTCATTTGAGTAGCGTCGCCACAAAAACTGATGATATATCGCATGCAACTTTTTTTTGGAAATTGCAAAAATATGACCAAGTTTATGGCTTTATAATTTAGAGTTGAACGAAGTTTGCCAATTTATTGGTCTGTCTGTATCATGGAAGCCTAAATGCCAGATTCCTGTATGCGGTAGATATATTATAAAAAACAAAATGGGGTAATCGATTTTGAATCGGATTAATTGGACATAAATTGGATACACTTGGCCCAATTATTTCTTCAGCAGCAGCAAAACCGGGTTTTTACGAGGGAGGTATTGAAATAACACAGGAAGTTAATATAGTCACATGTTTACCAGAAAAATTTGGCATAAAAACTTAACCCATACACAATATCCTTCTGCTTACTTTTGTTCCTAGTGGGTATCAAATATAATTATCGAAACTCACACAGATTACTCCGCGTGCTAAAGGAAGGTAATCGTAACGGTTTAGCCCCCAGGGCGTTTTGAATTTTTTTGGCAGTGGTTTACATATAACGGTGTATTTTTGTTACCTTATCAAATATTTTCATGAATCTACGCAGAATACTCTCACATATATCTAAAACTGTATAAGTCAAGGCTCCAACCTACCAACTTTCAGAGTTATGAGTCGCCAAAATCAAAATTTTGGTTTTGTTTCACTAAAATTTCAACTTCAACTATTTTTTTTTTTTTTTTCAAAAAATACTTAATCAATGTTTTTTTTTAAATTGGAAGGCTTGGACACAATTTCCTATGAATAATGTCGGGACAACTTTTATGCTACTTTTGAAGTTATAAGAAATTTTGATATTAAAATTGGCCGTATTCGGTAGGTATTTGCTACTTTTTGACAAGGCTCAGGTATAAAAGTACTAAAAAGGAAGAAATAGAGCCACTATTAGCTTTGTCGACTTATTTCCACTCTTCCTTCCAGGCCATGTGAGATCGAGCAAACTCGTCGTTTTTCCTTGCGTCTGGGTAATAACAGCCAGCTTTTCTTGAGTCGGCGACATTGTAGCGCTCGCCACCTTTAAAGTCCTCTGCACAGTGCAAAAACGTGCATTTACTCCGGACTCAGTTTCAATTTCCCTGGCCGTCATGGATAAATTTGACCCTATTCCCACGATTATACTCCTTTTTCTCTCTCTCTGTTGTGGCCCTTGGTCTCTCTGGTATCGGCGTAACTTTCGATGTTCTTAAGCAAGTTATTGATGACGGGGGCTTCTACCTAATCTAAGGTTTCTCTGTCTCTCTGATCTGAAGAATCTATTCCTCTTTCAAAGTTTTGATTCGTTCGATTTGAATACGTAATAAACGCTTTCCATTAGTGTTAGGTAGGACACGATTATAAAATGAGTTTTGTAAGAGGCACCTCTTTTCACTTTTGAGCCAGTACAATGTCTTACTTCAAATGAGGCGAGGCACAATGTTCTAAATAAATTTCATTAAATATAGATCATCACTAAGTGAAATCTATTTAATAAAAGGCATTAAAGAACATCGTTCTTTACGCTCGCTCGTGAATTAAACATTTACACTTACTGGAAAACTATCACTTTTCTTTACTTGTAGAACAATCTACTATTATTTATGTTCTCATTTACAGTATTTTCTTTTTAGACAAAAATTATCCAAAACTTTTTATAAACCCACTAAAACTCTTATTAGGAGTTAAATAAAATTGGAATATGTTTTGTAAGGATAAGCACGGTTATATGCAAACAATCATTGCATATAAAACATGCTCAGCTACATACATTAGTAATAACATAAACGATTGGTGTTGAAATAGAAGAATATTAACCTGAAATTCTTATAAAATTAATTTCATCTCAGCTTATTAATATGTACAACCTTCTTTGTCTTATTAACTCGACTGCATCAACCCCACAAGTCCTGCATTAAACTGTAGGTGCCTCAACCAGGTAAAAAAAGAGATAATGAAGAAAACATCGCCTCTAGTCTGCAGCTCGACTTAATTTGAATGGCAAAAAAAGTGAGGCATTTGTCGAAAAAGTGCGCATTTAAAATTAAACATAGAAAAGATCGCTTTTGTCGTTTATTTACGCATTAATTAAGGGCTCCTCGTCCATTCAAATTCCCACCGCAAAAAAGGATATTAAGAGCAAAAAAAGCCTTACAAAGAGTTACAAATCCTGAGACATGAGCTACTCGACTACCGTAGCCCAATTTACTGGAGAAGGCCTGAGAAATGTAAAACATAATCTCGGTCCCAGTTTACCGCGGATCCGAGGGGCTCAGCTCATTTTTAATTCCATTTCAGGTGTTAAATGGACGCACCAGAAGCACTGAACACGGCAATCAATTTACGCCGAACCGTGTTTAATTGGCGAAGTGTAGGCTCACTTGTGTTCCTGTGCAGTGCAGTCCTTGTCTTTTTATTCCTGGGGCAAACAGTCGACACCAACCGAGTGGGAGAACCATGTGAAAACATGTCAAGAAGCATCCGAAGTGCATTCAATGCGGGGATTTGCATAAAGGTGACCGGGGGCCCCATGGGACTCCCCCGGTGACACCAACGTATCCCGATTCCACCATCAATATGTGCTCCACGTGGAAGTTGGCTCACATTTGTTCCAACATCGATGCCCAAATGAGATACATGGCGCGATATGCCGTGTTCGGTTGTACGCGACTTGCATTTATTTATTGGCTGCAGCGATGCAATCCGCCCGTCTGGGGGTCCGCGGTACGTGATGCTGGCACTGTCACACCACACCATCAGAACTGGATGACGCTTCGGATGTTTGCCAGAGTGGATTTGTCCACACATTTCCAAGCCAGCAGGATTCTGCATTTAACCTCCGAAATTCCGTTCATATTTTACGACAGTCGTCGACCCGCAGTCCCCGTACTGCAAGTCATACCGTCTCGGCGGCTTAAGATGACGACGACGTGCACCAATTTCCTCATATCGCCTCCTCTACCTGGGATTGAAAGTTTTGACACTCATTAGAACATGAATCAATTTGTGACTCGGGGATTTCGGTGTTTACTTAGCTGAGGGCTGAGCTTATTTAAGGTGGTATACAGAAACAACAACAACAAACCAACTCCTCAGTATCCGCGGCCAGGTCGGCATTTACCTTTCCGTTAATGAATGAAAAATATCCGAATGCATTGCGTCATTGCGTCACGGTATCATTCCTCAAAGCATCAATGTGTTGTTGTTGTTTTTTTTGTTCATTTTGTTTTTTTCATTTTTTTACCTGCACGATGTTGTTTTGCGTCCTCACCTTTCCGATTTGGTTGTCCGGGGGATTCGATTTCGATCTGACAGCTTCGGACAGTTTTTTTGAGGAGATTTCAACATGAACATCGGAACAAGATGAATGCGCGCAGGCTCCGCAGGCGAACGGGAAGGCGCGCAGCCGCAATGTGTTTATTCACTTCAATAACACAAATCCATTAGGTAAGACATATATCATCGCCGTGTCAAAGTTGATTCCCATAAATTAAAAATAAACAAATGCCCGAATGCCCCGCGCCTCAATTGAATTTTTTTTTTGCTGGTCGGCCATGCTCCAGCAGAGGAGTTCGAGGCCCCCCGATTTCGCTTGGTGCTTAAACCTTCATAATTTTTCATTTTCGGGGTTTTAATAAATCAGGTCAAAGTTGAGGTATTGAAAATGCGGAGGATGCACAAAACATTGATTAAAAAATTAAGAATTTGTTTGGAGTTGGTGTGTGGTGCACCGCATGCAGAATGAATTGAATTGTGCGAAGGTCTTTTTGGGTATTTTTTTTTCGATCAATTGAAATATAATTTTCATGTTGATTTGATCTAGGGAATAGGAGAATTTTAGAACAGCCTTACTGCTCGCTCAAGGGTCATTTAATGATGACTCTGCCACTCATTGTTTGTGGTTTGGAATTGTAGAAAATAAAAGGCCTTTCAGCAAGAGATGTCATTTTAAATCAAAATAGAGCGAGCAATAGAACCAATGTTTTGCGAGCTGTGTGGAAGGTGGCACCGTACTGCAGAAAATAAAGGTCGACCACATCCATGGCAGCAAGCCCAAAAAAAGTCAGGCAGTATCGTTCGGTAATGTAATCCATTCACTGTAACAGTCGAACCCAGTACTCCCAGTCCAAAAACCGCATCAAGAGGAAAGCGCATCGACAGCTTTCCTTTGGCCTCGGCCACACACTAGATATTGTACATGCGTGCAATCCTGACGGTTGGAGGGGCTTCAGCTTCAGGCTGCCGTACACTCAATTTCCAAATGATTGCGCGTAAGTGTGTGGACGATATGACAAGAGTTTAGTAATAACCCCGAGACAAAGTCTAGAAATTAACCCTCACAACTCAGAATTATTTTTCTTTTTAACGACTCCACAACCGGGATCCGGTCCTTGCCTCTCGCAACTGTTCACTCCACTGAATAATTTTGTTTAAAAAATCTTGTCTGAAAAGATAGCATAAGTTCACGTAAAACACCCTTGTTTTAAAACCAAAGACAATCGGTTACAAGTAGCAAATGAAATTTTTAATAAACAATTTTGACAAATCCGTTTTTGCTAGTTGAAAACTTTGTTTTTACTAAAACTAACATACATACATTGATTTTCAGTCCACGACAACCCTTATAATTTCTTTCTATCACAGTATTAAATTCGCGACTTTGTCATAATAATGAGGTGTAAGTGTAATTGTCTCCCACAAAGAGCCCGCGGAACTAAGGAGGAACTAAGGAGAAGCAAACACCTTCTTACAAAAATAACTTTTCTTTATTCATTCAAAATCCTTATTTACTAACAATATTAATCTCTTAACTCTACATAACTACTTATTAATTCTGGATTCATGTTTCTTACTAGTTATGGCTAAGCAACTATCTACTTATTATCTCGCTAAGCAGCTACCTATTTTTTACTTAGTTCTACATGTGTGTTATGGTTAACTACTATTGCGGTCTAAGGTGATATGTTATGCGATTTCCGGTGTTTGGTCAGGTCATATCGTGGTACTGGTTTAGAAAATGTTGCCAGGAACACTGTTGCATCGTACACCTCGACAAGACCTGGGCAACATTCCACAGGTATCCGGTAGTGGTCTTTGCTCAGTCTAATTTTAATTTACAACAGTTCTATTTGAATTCTCGAATATTGACATATTTAATAATCATGGAGCAACCCTCTAAAGTCAGTTTTTGCGAACTAATGTTCAAGGGTTCAAGCGCTAGGCTAATTGTCTCTTCCCGAGCCTATCCAGGCTCGTTTTATCTCTTCCTATCTATCGTTCTAAGCTTCATCTTCTATTAATGACGAATCGTGTTCAGATTGTTCTCTCAACAAATTGTAACTGTCGATCTAGGTTTATTACTAGACATACCACCATGATTTGCTTAAAACCTAAGCTTAGCTCTGTCTCATAAGAAAATCACTGAATGAAATTGAAACACCACATGATTGGGCCAGCAAAAATACTGAATACCTATTTCGCAAAACTCTTTTAGAGATTTGTTTACAGTAATAAAGATTGTACTTCTTTCTTCTCAGTTAGGTGCAACGATTTAGACAGAGAAGTATTGGGTCATTCCATAAATAATGTAGTTTTTTAGACTTCATTTATTTTAAAAATTGGGTTAAAACTAATCTCAATTCAAAATGTATTCTTCATCATTTTCTACAATGGTTTTCCTATATATCTGGCAGCGTTTGAACCTTTGAACGCCTCCTCAAAATTCACTTGGCTTTGACGAAAAATACTCAAGCAGGCACCGTACGATTTTGTAGATTGCGGAGCACTTGATAATCCTATGGAGCAATGCCCAGTGGATGTGGCATCGTATCCATTCAAACTCCTTGAGCTTCTTTAAAATCGTCTTGATGAAAGACGAAAGCGTTGTCTTGATGAAAGAGCACTTTTCGTCTTGAAATCAAAGATGACCATTTATTTCTCAGTGCTGACTCAAGCCGCTAAACCTACACGAAGTAGACCTCTTTGGGTACCGTCTGCTTAGGGTTTAAAAGCTCATACTGGATTAAACTCTTCCTATCCCACAAACATGTACGTTAATACTAACCTGCTTTAGCCTATCGTTTTCTTTGTCTACCCACTGTCTTCTGCGCATAACATATTTTGTACAGGATAAAATTTTCATCGCCAGTCACAATTCGGTTCGAAAAAGATGCATTCCTGAGATGTGGCAGCCAGCAAGGAAGACAACACATCCCACTCTCTGTGCGCGATTAGATTCCAAAAAAGATATGGTAAAGAACCCATTGACCTACTATTTTGACTATCCCGATGGCATGAAGGAGTCAATGAATGGTTGAATGACCAAATCCAAGCTTCTACATTGGTTATGGAGAGGCTATCTTCGGCCAGCGTTCGCAGGATCTCCTCATCAAGCTCCACACTTCTTCCAGGACCAGGTGGTCGTGGTCTAGTTAGGTGTAGTTTCCAGGTCATTTTTTTTGTATTGTCGTTGGCACTGGATTACGCTTCTTTACCCAGCTTTAACATTTCTTGCGCTTTCGTCTACAAAATAATGATTAAACCAGCTCTCGTATATACAGTGGATGAAATTTGGACGTTGACAGTTTCCGATCAAAATAGCCTTAGTATCTGATGAAAAAGTCTATGAAAAATATTCCATCCTGCAAGAGACGAACAGGGAAGGTAGGTATGTCGTTTGAATCAGGAACTGATGCAGATGAAAGGTGGGAATATGATGGAATAATCATAATCAGAATTAGTAATGATCGCACTTAAAGCATTTTGCATCAAATTCCATTCGTAATAGAGAAATTGATAGAGCGATGACAGAAAAAGAATTAAGGTCACTGCGCAACATACGAAACTATGATGGAGAACTGTAATAGCGTTACGTTACGTTATTATAATGATGATGACATGTAAGTTATTCCAAGCTTGATTGCCTGATGCTTCATGTGCTTTTAAAACTTCTGAAAAAAAATTTAAATTTATAAACATTTTATTAATATGTATCAGTCACAATTATGAATTGCTTATGATCACGTTATACAAGAATTATTAATTTGTACTGTGTCTGAAAGGGAAAGCCAAGAAAATACAAATTAACATTCAAATTGATTAGCCCAGCTACTTGAAAACAGCGGCTTAAATTAATATTAAGTTCCAAAAACAAAAAAATTGAAATAGCAAACAAATAAAACACAATTACATTTTTTTTATATTTCAAGTTATCACATTTTATTATACAATATGTTACACCTAACAGTAATTTACTTTTTTTTAAACTTAAAATCTAAAACTAATTTGATTTTTTTTTATATAAATACCGACGAATTATCATTATCATTATTATTTTTCATTTAAACTAAATAATAATTTATACAGAGAAACTTTTAACCACATAAATTAATTACAAGTTCTTTCTTCTTCTTATTTTCATTCATAGTAATCTTTTTTTTTTCATGTTGTAGGTATGTGTGTTTTTTTTTAATTTGTTTTTTATATTAATTTATAATTTACAAAATTTATTTTGATTGATTTAACTAAATTTTATTTAAATATAACAAAAACAAAAATTCAAAATATACAAATTGTGTTTTCTTTTCTTTTGTTTTTTACAAATTTTACAAAAACAAAAAATATTCACTTTGTGAGGAGGCTTCAAAAGAAAAGAAAATCGATTACAATTACAATTGTGGAATGCATTTTTATTTAGGACTTTTGAAAAGCATTGTTTTTTTCGTTTGTAAACTGGGATTGTGTTTTTTTTAATAAATTAAAATAAATTAAAAAAATAAAATTGTTAAATTAAAAATAAAATTTTGCACTTTTTAATAAAGAACAGAAATAAGTTGTATTTATGTATATTTTATACAAATGTAAAAAGGGTTTTCTATAAATCTTCATTCTCTTTGGAAGAAGTTGTAATTTTTACATAGTGACTTCTTTCTGGAATATGACTGAGTGTAATTTGGTATGATTTGATGTATTTATCCGAATACGCATAATATAAAGAAACTGACTATCTATCTATATTAATAAAACTAGCAAAAACCCGCGTGCGTTGTAACGCCTATAAATAAAAAAAATGATGTTGCATTGTCCGCGGTGGTGTGCATTGTCCGCATTTGTCGCCATATCGGAGCGGCCTTTTCGAATTTACAAGTTTTGATCATAAATTCGTTATATGCAGCTTCAAAAACCCTCAGATATCGATTTGCATTGTAATTGGAATACAATTGCAAAAATTTGTCCTCCATAACGGGGCGGCCATTTTGAATTTATAATTTCTGATCATAAATTCGTTATTTGCAACCACTTTTATTGGAGTTGGAACACAATTGATACCGAATCGGAACACAATTGGCAAATTTATCGGTCATATTGGCGCGGGAATTTTGAATTTATAACTGCTGATCATAAATTCGTTATTTGCTACCTTAAAAACCCCCAGATACCGATTTTCATGGAAATCGGAACACCATATTCGGAGATCGAATCCTTCGTTTTATTTTAGCCGCCATTTTGTGCTAGCCACCACTTTGAATTTGGACTCACGCCACATAGCTAATTGTTATCTATTTGTCATACTCTATCATTTGATACCCATGTCGGGGATCGGGATACACAATTGGAAAATTCGGCCGCTATCTTGGAACCGCCATCTTGACGTTTTTGCAAAAATTTCATATTGCATTGTCACGCGAAGTATTATACATATGGACAAAATTCGGTAAAAAATTGCGAAACAACGTACTAATTAATTAATTAAAAAAACTAATTAAAATTTCGATTTGTGCAATTGTGCTTTCCGATCCCCGATATGGGTATCAAATGAAAGGGTATTACGAGTAGAGTACAGTTATCTAAGTGGCGTTATACCAAATTAAATATGGCGGCCAACACGAGATGGCGAAGACTGAATAAAAAGCTATCGACTTGAAATTTTGCACATATACATAGTTAGCATGACAATGCAATCGGACCATTTTGTAAAAAAAATTAACATAGCGGTTCCAATATGGCGGCTTTTGCAATTGTGTCCCCGATCCTCGGCATTGGTATCAAATGAAAGGGTGAGACAAATAGAATCAGGGTTTGAAAGCAAAGTAAACTTAAATCAGAGCACATATTTTTAAGCTTACTTTGCTGATGACTGTGAAAGCTGTTTGTTCAAAATTGCTGCGAATGCTGTTGGTCCGGCTGTAAATGCTTCGGCTTTAAAACACTTTGCTGTGAAAAATTTTCTGTTTGCTTACAGTTTTTTAAACCTTTCCTCTCCAAAGCCTGTGAAATACTTTGCTTCCTTCAGCTTTTATTTCATGGTCCAACTTTATATAGTAAAATGGTACTTTTGTTTAGAAGACTGGAAACTTTTTTGTTTGTGTATGTGAAGCATTCGCAGCCGGAACAGCATGCTCCAGCATTTGCAAGCAGCAGCATACGCAGCAATATGAAACAAAAAAGCTTTCACAGCCTTCAGCAAAATGATTGAAAATATAATTGCTGTACAGCAAAGCAAAGTAAATTTCTGTAGTCTTCCTGGCAGCAAAGTCAACAGCAACAGTATTAAAATTGTTGCAGCAATTTAAACCCTGAATTGAATGCAAGCTGTGAGGCATCATTCCATAATCAAAATGGCGGCCAACAAATAATGGCGGATTACCTTTTTCTTTACAGGCTACTCGGAATGAGTATGAAATAAAAGGGTATGAGAAGTAAAATACTATTAGCTTTGTGGCGTCATTCCAAATTCAAAATGGCGCAAACACAAAATGGTGGCCAAAACAAAATGGGGGATAACAATTTTTCTTTACAACGCGCTCGGTATGGATATCAAATGCAAGAATGTGACAAGTAGAATTGTAGAAGCTGTATGGCATTATTCCAAATTCAATGGCGGCCGACAAAAAATATGGGGTTACGTTTTTCTTCACAAGCCTCTCGGTATGGGTATCAAATAAAAGGGTATGACAAGTTGAATACTGTTAGCTGTGTGGTGTCATTCATTCAAATGAAATGGTGTCATTCAAAATGGAATGAAATCTGATATGGCGGTCACCACAAAATGGCGAAAGACATAAAATAACCTAAAAAAAATACGGTTTTTATTTCAAAATGAACTAAAATGTAAAAAATAATTTTGAATGTAAAGGTTTTTTGCTACAGCTAGTAGCAAAGAGAACAACCTTTCCAAATGTATAAAGCACGGGGCGCTAACGAAAAGTACGATAAAGAGTCCTGAACATTTTTTTACCTCTTCTGTTCGTCTCAAACCAGAATAGAAAAAGAAGAAAAGTTTGTTTTAGGAGCACCAAGTTGTGCATTTTTGGGCTGCATGGGGGTGCCACGCGGGTTTTTGCTAGTATTCACATAAATACAACAAGTTATCACAAATTAAACTCCCTAATTATTAATAATTAAAAAAAAAGTTTCCCTTTTACAATTTTTATAATTTCTTCTCAAAAAAATTGCTTTAATTTCTATTAAAATAAACAAAAAATTTGCGCTTAGCACATAATTTTTTTTTTTTAATATCCTTCCAATTACTATTATTTTTTTTCTTGATTTTTTTTTATAATTTTTTTTTATAATAAATAATAATTTATAAATTATTGTTAATACTGTGACAGCATATAGTAGTAACGATACCTTTGAGCATATGTTCTGTGCGTCCTAATTTCCATCCTTAAATTTTCATCGCAGACTAATAACAATTTTGACTAGGAATTGACAAGTGAATGTGTTTGTGTGCGCGACATATCATTTTTACACTTCGCTCTGCATACAATGAATACTAGAATCCTGTGATAGTTCATCCATGGAGGATTCTGAAAAGAAGATGCCTTCATTTAATCATTGAAGGTTTCAGATTTCTGATGTTAAGGCGTTATAATTACCATGAGATGGAAATAAGGACGACTTATTGCTAGATAACTGCATTGGATTTTGTGAATTATTTTGAAATGAATATGTTAGTTGAAGATTTATATGTCGGGCAAATGAATTACCATCAGAGTCTCGTACTACTGAAATTAAATGTGATTAGAGAATTTTAATTTTTTGTGAAATAATTTTAATTTTTATTGATTGGAAGTTTTTGAATGAATTAGTCAAAGGAAATTTGTTTCTATGGAGCTATTTTTCGAATATGGGAAGCATTCTTCTAGATTCTAATGCTAGAAACTCAGAAAATTACTTTTTTGCATGTAATGGAAAATGGTATGATATAAAATTACCAAGGCCTAAAACACACTATTCGTCTGTTTTCATCATAGCCTCGGTCCGATAAGATCTCCTCATAGTCATACTATCAATTGGCTCTAGATACAGCCTCGTTCCAATACATCCATATCTAAATTTATGGCCAGGTACTGAACGTTATACATTATTTTTTCATGAACAATTAAATTAAAATAGCTAATCAATCATGGAAAAGCAAAGATAATCCAGAAGAAGGTTGGTTTCCAACAGGGGCGGCGGAGCATAACCATAGTGGGAGGGAAGCAAGCGAACAGGTAACCGTTAAAATCTAAAAGGTTAATCCATCCCTGGAGAAAAATTCAATGCTCTTCGATTCTGAGTGAAAAAAGGATTCCCAAAAATTTGATAATTTCGGCGTGGATATGTGAGTAATAACTGGCCGATATCGAAAACTTTCTATTTCCTTCCCTCAGTCTCCCAACTGAGTACTAATTACGTCAAAGGCTGCTTAACCTTTTTAATCGAACCAGAATCTAAATGATTCCCTTCATAATCACCAACATAATTGCCTGAAATATGAAGCTACACAATAACAAAAACTAAACCTTTGTGTGAGTTAAACTATAGCTTAATGCCCCGGCTTCCCCAACCTCAGTTCAATAATGTTCAAATCAATCCAAATAAGCGGCTTCACCCGCTAAAGTCCAGTTCATGTTCAGTTTGTGCTTGAAATTCTTGTTGCTTTTTCGGCAGAAGTCAGAAATGCAAAAGCCCGTTGGAATGGCATTCCACTATTCCAGTTGATTTCTTTCTTTTGAGAGAGCTTTTACGTTCAACTTTAGTTCGAGGTTTGTTTATCCTCACTTGCATGTATGGAAATTATGAGCGAACTGAGCTGAGATCAGTAGTTCAGTTTGCCAATTTGCTCGAACTTACGCAGTTCAGCAGGTGAGGCCGGGGTATTTCTTTCAAGCTTTTCAAAAAGCTTTCCGAATACGTAAGGCAGATATCGCTAGATTTCATTTCAAATAAGGTTTCCCTACTAGGGCCATTATTAAAAACTGATAATGCCTATTTTTGAGCGGTGTGTTGAACGGAGGGAACTTTTTCGGCATGCCCTTCATTTGCTACATGGGGAACTTACGGGGAAATCCCTCTTTCGGGATGCCCCTGAGGCAATTCCTTTTTTAAATGCTAGTCTGGTGGGGTTTTAAAAGCTTAGGCTAAGCAGTTATATGGTCTAAATAGCTCTAATATAATATACATATTTAGCCCTCGCTCATATTCCTTCGTTGCCAGAGATAGCGAGACCGAATGTAGGATTTGTAGATTATAGCCAGGCCGGCTGCGGCTGGAGGGGGAACTTGCATCTCTTGAGAAATACAAGGCATTGGGGGGAGGCTTATTTGGCAATTTGAAATATGTGATCATTCCATCGCAGTTTCTCCGTTAAAGTTACCCCTAGGATGTTGAGAGTTGAATCAGCTGTTAGATTCTCTTTAGCCACTGATATCGGAGGAAGGTCGGCGCAGTTTTTGATGGAGATGAGACAGTACGTCGTGTTAGTGGTGTTAAATTCATCACGATTCATGCCGTCCCAATCAAGAACCGATTCGATATCCCGGTTGATCGAAGTGGACATCAGTTCACGGTGGTGAAGACAAGGTCTGGCACGTGCTTGTCTTAAATTGTCGAAGGGATAAGAGAAATGCAAAGGTTAAAGGGGGTTGAGAGCAGATCATTAATGAAGATTAGAAAAAGTGCGAGTGATAGAATTGACTCCTGGGGAACTTCGGCCGAACTGGCGTTGGGGTTGGATTCGACGCCATCCAATACTACCTTGATTGAGCAGCCTGAAAGGAAGCCAGTAGAACGTTTTGGTCTAAAACCGTATTGCTTGTCGTGTATAATTTGGTTGGATTCTAGATATTTCATATTGATTATTGTTTCCATGATTTTGGAAAGAACAGAAGTAATTGCTATTGGGCGGTAGTTTAAGGGGTCGATGGCTTCAACTTTTTTTGAGATGAATTGAACATGAGCTAGTTTCCTAAAGCCAGGATACACTTAACCAAAGGTGATTGTCGGGGCCAGTGGATTTGTTGATGTCGAGCTCTTTAAGATACCTGAATACCTTGCGAGTCTTGAAGTGAATACCTTCCATTAAGGGGGTGGTATTCAAGAAAGGCTTAGCAAACATTCTTTGTACTACTAGTTGGTCCTATCTTTCAGGTCACAAAGAAAACAGTTTTTAGTTGTATATATCGAATTAAAATCACTTTCTTCGTTATATTAAGGTTTATTCTAATTATTAACTTATTATTATTGCTTATTTATTAACTTATTATTTTAGATTTTATATTTATAAGTGTTAATTATATTTTAGTGAGTGGACCGGCTCTATGTGCGTGTACTCTAGACTTTTAATTGATCGCTCTGTAAACGGAAGTCTTTTGTAGGGATAGATCACCGATCGGTGATCTAGGCGTTTTTAATATATATCGATTTAGCCGATATTTGATCGGTTTCGATTGCAGTGGCTTGTGTGAACTTATAGTGGTTCTGTTCTACACGGCCACTACATACTCCCCCCCCAGCGTAGCGTTAACGGAAAGTTACCTTTCGATGTGGCTCGGCTTCGTCGTCGTCGCGGTCACAACCAAAGGCTGGCTTCAGCCGGTCGATTGAAATTGATTTGTTTGTGCCTTTCAAATCGACGACGAAGTGTTTACGTAATCGCTTGATTACTTTGTACGGGCCTTCATACGGGGGCTCAAAAGGTTTTCGTACGCGATCGATACGCACGAAAACATAGTTGGAGTCCTCCAAGGCTCGTGGTACATAAACATCCTTCTGACTGGGTTGTCGAGGATGCGTTGCCTTTAAGTTCTGCATATGCGAGCGAAGGCGACTGAGAAATTCTGAGTGCTCGATTGGATTTTCATCCGATGGGATGGAAATTGAATTGGGCAGTCTCAGATTCTGGCCATAGACGAGTTCTGCCGGTGAGCATTGCAAGTCGGATTTAATTGCCGTACGTATGCCAAGTAAGACAAAGGGCAAGTCTTCACTCCAATGAGTAGTGTTGTCCCTTGCCATTAAGGCGGCTTTAAGTTGTCGATGAAACCGTTCAACCATTCCGTTTGCTTGTGGATGGTAGGCGGTTGTCCTAATTCGGTTACTACCGATTAATTTGGCAACTTCATTAAACAGTTTGGATTCGAACTGCGTACCCTGATCTGTAGTGATTTCGAGGGGTGCGCCGAATCGTGGGATGTACTCAGTGACAAAGTGTTTTGCCACTGTTGAAGCGTTAATATCCCGAATTGGATAGGCTTCTGGCCATCTCGTAAACCGGTCTACGATTGTAAGGATGTACGAGTATCCTCGAGATGGCGGAAGTGGTCCCACAATATCCATATGGATATGTTCAAACCGATTATCCGGAAGCTTGAAGGCTTCAAGTGGAGACTTAGTGTGTCTCGTCACTTTGGATTTTTGACAACCGAGGCAAGAACGAGACCACTCATTGCAGTCTTTGTTAATTGCCGGCCAGAAGTATTTTTTAACGATGGTTCGTCGGGTAGCGCGGATACCAGGGTGCGACAAGCTGTGTTCGGAATTGAACGCTAACTTGCGCAAACTTGCTGGTATATAAGGACGCGGAATACCTGTGCTAGATTCACACCAGACCTGATGCGTCGTAAAGGGTATAGGTGTGAGAACAAGCTTAACTTGTGAGCCTTTGCTGGGGTGCTGTAGGAGATTTTGTAACTCTTTGTCGCCTTTTTGGGCTTGTGCTAATGTAGCCAAGTCAAAAGTGACGGAGTCGACATTGTCAGTCGCTAGCGAGCGTGACAAATAATCTGCGACCACATTTTGTTTACCAGACACGTGGCGAATGTCTGTGGTAAACTGTGAGATCAGATCGAGATGTCTGGTCTGTCGAGGGGATCGTTCGGTTTTTGTGTGAAGGGCGCGTACGAGGGGTTTGTGGTCCGTATAGACCACGAAAATGCGTCCTTCGACAAAATAGCGAAAATGTTTAATCGCTGCATAGATGGCGAGTAGTTCGCGATCGAATGCAGAATATTTCTGTTCGGCAGGTGACAACTTTTTAGAATAAAAAGCTAACGGTTGCCACCGTTGACCGTCAAATTGTTCTAATACGCCTCCGATAGCATAATCAGAGGCGTCAGTCGTTAGACTGTATTTGGCATCCTCGAGTGGATGGTTTAGCAATGTAGCTTCTGCCATCGAAGTCTTTACTTTGAGGAATGCTTCTTCACATTCTGCGGGCCAAGGGAATTCTTTATCTTTCGTGGCACGAGCACGATTGAGAAGATATCTCAAATGCTCATTGATTGGTACCAGCATTTTAGCCAAATTGGGAATGAATCGGTGATAAAAGTTCACCATTCCTAAAAACTTCTGTATCTGTTTAACAGAAGTGGGGGGCGCGAGATCAGCGATCGCCTTAACCCGATCTGAAGATGGAAGTATTCCATCTTTCGAGATGTGGTGGCCAAGGAAGTTAATCTCTGTCGCCCCGAAAACGCACTTTTCCAACTTAATGGTCAAGCCGAAGTTGTCAAGGCGTTTGAAGAGCTGTTCGAGATGGTTAATATGGTCTGACTCAGATTTACTCGCGATGAGTATATCATCTAAGTAGACGAAGACGAAGTCGAGGTCTCTCGTGACTTCGTTTATAAACCTCTGGAACGTTTGGGCGGCATTACGTAACCCGAATGGCATACGAGTGAATTCGTACAAACCAAACGGCGTAATCAATGCAGTCTTATGCACGTCTTCTGGTGCGATAGGTATATGGTGGTACGCGCGTACCAAATCTATCTTCGAGAAGATTGTGCAGCCGTGTAAATGTACGGAGAAGTTTTGAATATGTGGGATAGGATATCTATCCGGCACTGTTACTGCGTTAAGGCGACGGTAGTCGCCGCATGGCCTCCAATCATGTGAGTCCCGTTTAGGGACCAGATGAAGTGGAGATGCTGCGGGGGACGACGAAGGTCGACAAATCCCCAGTTGAACCATATGTTCGAATTCAAGTCTTGCCACCTTCAGCTTCTCTGGATGGAGTCGCCGAGCGGTGACGAAAGGGAGTTGCCCATTTGTCACAATGTGATGTCGCACATTGTGTTTAACAGGAAGGTTAAAGTTCGGAGGTTTTGTTAACGAAGAAAACTTCGTTAAAAGCTCTTTGTAAATGCCGGTAAATTGGCATTGTATCTCTTCGAGCTCATAGTCGACTGTGGAACACACATTGATTCGAAGGTTCGTGTGTGAATCGACTAACTGTCGATATTTAAAATCGACTGACAACTCGAACTTCGTTAAGAAGTCCGCCCCGAGAATGGCTTTTGAAATGCCGGCGACGATGAAATTATGGATGTATCTGCGGCGAAGACCAAGATGCAGTTCCAATAATTTCGTGCCGAAAGTACGAATTACTGTTCCGTTAGCGGCCCGTAAAAGTAAATTGGCACATCCGTTGCGTGCCGAAAAGGACGAAGCCGGAACAATGGATAAATCCGAGCCCGAGTCGATTAAAAAGTCGATTCGATTATTCGAATCGCGGACGAAAAGACGGCGTGAGCGTACCATCATTTGGTTGCTCGTCGACTGAACGATCCCCTGGTCGTTTAGTTTTTTGTTTGTTTCCTTGTAAATTTACAAGGTTGACGGCAATTCGTCGCCTTGGTGCCGTACTGCTTGTGGTACCAGCACAGAGTATCCCCTGTGTCACTGGTACTGGTGGTCGCTCTAGAGGTAGATGTCGATTTTCTTGCCGGTGTTCTACTGCGTTCGCGCCGGCTATTTTTCTTCTGGCGCTGGCTAAGCCGTAGCACCAGAGCTTTGAGCCTGTGGAAGTCTCGTTGGAGCGATTCCACTGTTGGTTCGTGGGCTCTTTCAGCCCGAACCGCGGACGCGAACGAAATGTTGCCGTGGGGGAGAACCTCCCATACATTATCGGCAACTTGGACCCGCTCGCTTAAAGGCCGGTCTTTCAAAGGGGCCAACGAGACCTGGATAGTCTGTGGGAGTCGTCGTTCCCACAATCTCGCAATGAGCTCCTCCGTGACTGCTCGGCTATTGCCAGCCAGTGTTCGAAGGGAGTGGAGGAAGTCGGAGGGCTTTCTGTCTCCTGGTTCTTGAGCAGACAGTAGCTGCTCGAGACGTTTGGTCTCTGATAGACCATATTTGTCTAGTAGCTTGCGTTTCACGTCGTCATACCTTGCCGTCGTTATGTCCGACAAGATATGTGCTACGCTGGAAATCGCCTCTTCAGGCAGGGCCGGGATTATATGAAGTAGGCGTGACTTGTCAGAAGTCATGCCTGATATCGAAAATTGGGCCTCTGCCTGTATAAACCAGGAGACCGGACTATGAGTCCAAAAACCTGGAAAATTAAATTTCGCCGAAACGGCGTCAGCGTTTGACGTGCCTGGTTTCGGGTCTTCCACAGGCATATCAATGTCTTCTTGTGGTATATCGCCGGTCCTTGACATTGATGTAGTGTAAAAACGAAATTAAAACAAAATGAAGTGAAGGTTAAAAAAAAAATACAAAAATATCAAAATCGAGAAAAGAAAAAAAATCAAAGGAAAAAAAAATTTCAAAATGTCGAATAATATATACGAGTAAAAAAAAATAAGAATATCAAAAAAAAAATAATAAAGAAAATATCGAAATAATAAAAAAAAATATCACTTCATAAAAAGAAATATATGAATAATGCAAAAATAAAGTAAGAAAAATTATTATGTATATATATTTATTTCTGTTTTCTCTTATCTGAATGATGGCCTGCTTTAGGTATTGCTCCACTGTCGTTTCTTTTGTTGTTGTTGTTACGATTAACCCTTTGTCTGTCGGGTCCCTCGTGTTATCTTCTAATTCAATGCCGCTCTTATTGTGTATTTTATTTTATGCACCAAAAAAATTTTTGAAACGTAATGCAAATATTTTTATTTGTTAGAAAAAAAACTTTGTTTAAAAAAATATTTTCTATTTTTTTATTATGCACGTGGATGCTCCAAAAATTATTATTAATAAATAAAAAAAATCGTAACTAATCTGATTTTTGAATTTAAGCACACAACGATTTTAAATTTCTTTAAGATTCTCGTGGATGCACTTATATTAAAATTAAGCACTTTTTGCAATTTTTTTGTATTTGTTAGGTGGATGCACCAAAAAAAAAATTATTATTAATATATAAAGAAAATCAGAAATAATTTGATTTTCCAAGTTAAACACACTACGATTTTAAATTTTTTTTTGAGATGCTTGTGGATGCACTATTAAACGTATGCACTTTTTTTTTTAAAACAACATGGTCGCGTGTAGCGACGTCGTGGTCACCAATTTAGTTGTATATATCGAATTAAAATCACTTTCTTCGTTATATTAAGGTTTATTCTAATTATTAACTTATTATTATTGCTTATTTATTAACTTATTATTTTAGATTTTATATTTATAAGTGTTAATTATATTTTAGTGAGTGGACCGGCTCTATGTGCGTGTACTCTAGACTTTTAATTGATCGCTCTGTAAACGGAAGTCTTTTGTAGGGATAGATCACCGATCGGTGATCTAGGCGTTTTTAATATATATCGATTTAGCCGATATTTGATCGGTTTCGATTGCAGTGGCTTGTGTGAACTTATAGTGGTTCTGTTCTACACGGCCACTACAAGTTCAAAGGCACTTGGACCATGACGATCTAGTGGCACGCTTGATGGGTATTAGTGGTGAAACACGCGTATCGCAGCGAAATAGAGGAATGGGAAAACTGCTAGACTCATAAGAATTATGACGAAGTTTTTTACAGGAATGGATCCCAATAAGAGCCGGACGTAGGCACTCCAAGGAGGAGGAGAGACGGAGCGCAGTCTAAAAACATGCGAGCTGGTCCAATTCTGTCGAAAGGAGCTCTCATTTTTTTGTGGTGAAAGTACGACTTCAAGACCCTAAAGCTTACAGAGAGAGGTAATCAAAATACCGACATTTAACTTTCATTCTACTCTAAATTCCAATCGAATCAAATTAAATTAGATTTAAAAATTATCAAATATTTAATATTCTTACTTTTATTCTTCCCCGCATGAATATGCTTTTTTTGTCTCGCTCTTGAATTTTGAAACCATACTTGAGTGACCCTTTTACTAAGACCAGTTACTGATGCTATCCTTTCTAGATCCTGTCCATCAGGATTGCTGTCTATTTGGAAATTAGCCTGAAGAACCTGCAGTTGCTCCTCTGTAAATGTGGTTCGGACTCTTTTCGTTTTACTTTTATGATATCCATCACCATCGCAGCCATCTATCAATGATATGAAATTAGCATCGGTCGGTTAGCATTCATCACAACATGAAACAACGCCCACTATTTATTAATGAGTTTTGTTTGCTTGCGATTGTGTACTTACCATCAGATGACGTTGTACCGCCTTCGATTGTTTCTAGATAGTGGGCTTTACACAATACCCGATCGTCCATTAATGCGAATTGCTCTCCTGTAGATAATTGCCGTCCACATGAATCGCATGCAAAACACGCCAGGTGAAAGACTAGCTCTCTGGCTCGTCGCACCCAGTCTGAAGCTGATATTCCGCGGCAGCATTTCGAACATTTGGCACCAAAATTTCTGGAAAATATTTTTTTTTAATAAAATGAAAAATAATTGAAATTTTATAAAAGTTTTTTGATAAAGATTTTCCCACATATTTATTCTTCTTTGATTATTACAACAGTAAACTTTGCAGCTAGGTGCAGATATACACCTCAGGTTCTTTGAAAACACAGCAATACCTCAAGAGTATGAGAAAAAATAGTTTCAGTTTAGCAATAACGTTTATGTCACTGAATATTGCAACGAAGTACGTGCAAATCATTGTCTTGTAGGTACAAATTCTTGTGTAACAAATCAACGGTTTCAATGTAGGAAGAAATGATTGATTCGGTTGATAGCAGAATTAGGTACCGCTAAAGTTCTGTTTTTCAAATACAATAATATGCTGGAGGCGTATAACAAAACTGCGGCAGTTTTTTTGTGTTCGGTTATTTTCAGTTTTCGGTTGATGTTGCCCGTAACATTACACAGATGTCCGAGATGATCAAGACCGGATCCGGCACGTGCTTTTATTGCATTATCGAAGGCGAAAGTGTAACGCAAACTACTGCAATTATCAAAGTTGGGCTGGAAGGGATTTTTTAAAGATTAGAAATAGAGTAGGTGACAGAATTGACCCCTGAGGGACCCTGCCAGAAATGGGCTACCAGAGCTGACTCGTTTTGTATACTTGTTTTGTCTATTGCTTTTCGTTCATTCTCTGCATATGTCAGAGAAAGAAATAATGACCAAAACGAAAAAGGCTCTCGAGATCAACCGAAGCTTCTACTTCAGAACCCCAACAATCAGGCTCAAAGGGTAACAGACCAATGAGCGAAATAGTGAAGAACCACCTTCTAGAGGCACTAACCGATGGCAATTCTAGTAGCGACAGACTCCCGGATCTTCTCTGGTCAGTAATCAGAAATGGTCATTTAGTTCATGGAGATATCAGAAATGGTCATAGAGTTCGTAATGGGGCAAATTGTTGAGTATCTGGAAAGTGTTCAAGACCGAGGCAGCCCAGCGGAATAATAGAACCCTGGTACTGTTAATCAACTTTGAGTGCCAAGAGAGACTCGAAAGTTGACTATAAACTCCATTTTACACTAAAGCCAGCATGAATAAAGGTTTTCAAAACGGCTTCACTTAACCAAGAGGCTGACACCAAGGAGAAGCTCAGTGAGCGCTTCGATTGACTAACAGTCATCAGATGCAGCGGTTGATAATGTAGTATATACATGGGAGCAGACGGCCTGCACCATCCTCCGACTGCATGAAGCGGGTTCCTGGATCGAGAAGACCTATGAGCATTGTATTATACTGCATTCTCTCCCACAGGAAATGAAATGGCATCGGACCTACCGACTATATGGTCGCAAAATTGCATTTCGGCAATTGCAATATCCGGAACTCTTCCAGAGAAAAATGGGAAGATTTCCAGCCTGACAAAGACCATGACGTTGTATTGTACACAGACGGATCCAAATCAGAGTCGTAGAAGCTGGTAGAAGCTTCCCCTTCAATTAACTTGCAAAAAAGCTTCCGCCTACCTAACTTCGCCCGCGTTTCCCAGGCAGAGCTTCAGACAATTTTCCATGGCTGCCTAGCAATGCATTCAATTCCAAGGCCGGGAGCCAGGCTAATTTGTACGAAACCGGACTTCAGTGCATGAGCCATCCCCACATGGTATTTTGTGGAAGAGCCACGCTTATCGGGCCAAAGAGCCACATGTGACTCGTCAGCCTCTGTTTGCCGACCACTGACCTAGACCTAATACATGATTTTTGACTATAGGCCTCATGTGGATGCAGAAGTTCTGGAACAGAACTGCAAGGAGCTGCAAGACTTGGTGCGAGCTTGGAAACGCAGGACTGCAGCCCCCGTACCTTTATAATCCCTAACCTATTCCCCCCCTCCCCCGTACTAAGCTTACTGCTAGACATTGCACCATGACGTGACAAATGACATGACGGACTAGTAGTACAAAGGGTGACTCCTGAGCTTAGCACTACCACATAAAAAAAAAAAAAAAAATTCTGCAATATTCAGATTAAAGCTGAAACTATAGTTTTCCAACTGCTGAATACTGAACAATGACACTGCAGTTCTGCGTTTCCGAACTCGCATTTGCTCATAAGATTGTCTATGAGCTGGTAGGGACGTAGTTTGGTATCTAATATCACTCCTAAGTATATTTGGACGTAATGAAAACTTTGCCGCAAGGAGTAGATTATTCACTATTGGTATTGATCATCGCTTTCCTGATGAATAGAAGTTTTGTCGGGATTGACACTGAGTTAAACGCCAAATCAACAGCTTTTGCATGAGCCTTCACGTTTCACCGGTATTCCTTTATTTTTAGTGAATTAAATTTCTCTATATTTAAAGGGTAAGTCAATATCTCCCAGAAACTATGAAATATCAACAAAATACCGTTGATCCAAAGCAGGTAAACGCATTTTCATAAAATGATTGTCTTAATCCCTGCCCGAAATTTTCCATAATTTTCTCCCAACAATATTCAAATTAATAAAAACTCCGCATTTTTCATCGTCGAAAAAATTTCCCGCCTCAGCCAATTGTCCGTGATCGAAATGATGAATGTTTCCTGTGATAATAAATTTGTTGCTATTAATTAAAATGAACTAAAAAAAGTAACAACACAACACCACTGAAATCACGTCGTTTTCCGGCGCAGCTTTAAGAGAGCGCGAAAGATCCATTACTTGCGCGTGCACTCCACCACCATCAGTCTTGGGTATAAGATCAAGACTTGATCTTGACTTCGGGAAATACAGAGATCAGAAAATCCAAAAAGGAAGGGAAAAGGTGCTCGAAAAAGATTGGTTGGTGTTCAAACACGGTTCAGCATAGATCCAAGGTGAAGGGAAGACTTTTTGAGAAATGATCCGATGACACATCAATAAAAATCCCTATTCAAAGCGATTCTTGTGGAGCACCGATGCCGATCGATGCTGTGGTGGTAGTAACGGAAGAAGGTAAGGAGAACAGATATGATTCAGACACTGTGCCTTGTTATTCTTTATCGATTATATGGGATTGGTAAGTTAACTCTAACCTAAATAAATACTGGAATCACCTCAAGATTAAGTTTTGTTAACTTTTCGTCAGGGTCAGTCCGGATGAATATGACTGGAGTGAAAAGAAACAGCATCAAGAGCGTTAAAATAAATATCGAAAGGTTTCTGGTGTGTTTATTGTCATTCGGATTGGTTTCAATTTTTCAAAATATCCTCAAAAGATACCCAAGAGTGACTTGGTGGAATCCCTGATGATCGGTAATGGTGGTTAATTGAAGACTTAACCAAGAATAGTAGCTGGTAAAATTCTTCATTCCACATCGTTGCTGTGTTGATATCATCACATCACAAAAAATGAAGGTGTTGATGCCATGACTCGGCAATATATCATTCAATACCCGTGTTTATCCGCCAAAGAATTCGACTGTCATTCATCAACAAAAAAAACTTATTCAAAGGAATTTTTGCATAAAATTTTTTCGATAAACGAAAACAACTAAAAAAATTCTTTTTTTAAAGCACACGCCTCAACTGCTGCCCATTAGTTTTGTGTTTTTATCTTATCCCAGCGCGAAATTTATCAACCGCTTCCAAAAGAAGCAAGAATGCAGCGCTTCCTATTCATATGTTATGGAAGTTCTTTGGAAGCAGGCACCCTATACTCTCCCATTTTTTGCTTTGTTTACCTCAAGTTCTCTTTTATTCCCTTTAGTTCGGAAATTTGAGGATTTTTTAATAATCGCGCCAGTTGTGAAATACTATTTTTGGTGAAAACAAAAGCTTCAGGAGTTTCCGAAGAGTTTCAATTTCCCAGCTTCGATTGCGATTCTTGAATAACCAAATATGACCGCTTCGCTCTGATGACATGCCTGCGTTAAAAGGAAGGGAATTGGGATATGAATAAGAAGCGCATTGGCATACCTTTTCAGCGCTTCAGAATCTGTTCAAAAGCGCTTCAATTTCCCGCTGGAATATTACATATAAAGAAAAACACAATCTTTAAAACTGTCTGCCAAAAACTATATAACAAAACGCGGAGAGCCTGCGGGCTGCTTCCTAAGCCTTGTTGATCGTCGAACTGTTGGGGGTTGAACCAGATTGGGCTTGACCCTAGTTTCCGGATCTTCCTGTACTGACGTCCTCTGAGTGGTGAATGGTGCCTTTTCTTCTGGATTGAAATCACTGTTAAGTGGAAGGTCGATGTTACGACTATGATCCTATGGATTCATTGGTGGTATGTGTGCTTCTTCCGACGTTCGTGATCTCATTTGATTTGCACGGTATCTTTGTATTTTCCCAGTTTCTAACCGTGCTTGATAAATTAGTTGCCGTTATTCTTGCACCTTGCCAAGGTTGACTTTAAAGCGCCTCACGTAAACTTTTTCTCCTATGTAGTACCGCCTATCTTAAGACCCGTGCCTGCGGTTGAATTGTGCTTCCATTTGAAAATTTCGTTATTCTACAGATGATTTAGGTGGTTTCAGTAAGTCGAGCGTTGTTCTCAGCTTCCTTCCAATGCTCTTTTTAAAGTATCGACAACCCTTTTTGCCTGTCCATTTGCCTGAGAGTAGAGTGCGAATATGGTTGATGCCGTTTTCTTTGCAAAATGATGCGAATAGATCCGACGTAAATTGAGCGCCATTGTCGCTAACTATTGTTTCGGTCGGGTAATCCATGTCGCACGAATAATTGCCGCAGTACCTTGGGGGGCAAACCACTAACAAAAACCTCGGAAGATTTGACCTTTCGATTAAAATTCGAGAAGATTCACTGCAGACAAACACCTAGCAGACCTGTTCGCAAGTCCTAATCCCACCACGCGGTACCACCTGGGGTACTTCTTCGGAAGGAGCTAACAGAAGAATGGCGACCTCTACGAATCGGCAAACAATGCCTCGGAACCGGATGGACAACACGATAACGACCTTTGCTTTTCGAACAAGGACACGAATCGGATCATGGAATGTGAGAACACTTCTTGCTGCCAAGAAAGGTTAGACGACCAAATCAGGCGAAGGAAATGGAATTGGGTTGGCTACACCTTGCCACGTGAAATCGAAAATCTAGCCAAACAGGCCCTTGACTGGAATCGGCAAGGAGGAGAACCCTACTAGCGGAAGCCGCAACAACTGGGAAATCCTGGTCGGAGCTGAGAGCTGTCGCGCAAAACAGAGTCCGCTGGAGGGCAACTGTTTCCGTCCTACGTTCCATGAGGGTTTAAAGGAGCGTAAAGAAGAAGTGGCAAACGAGCAGTATTGTTGGGGTTAATCTCTTGACTGCCAGGTTTTCTTCGACCTGCTGTCCGAAGAATAATGTCCTCTCTTACCACAATTATAGCACTTGATTTTTGCAAGCATCGAATTTTTGTTCCTATTGTTTGGGCTGGAACTTGCTCCAAATGCATGTTGAGATATTGTCGTCTCTTCTGCTGGCCCCAATTGCTGCCGTTGATCTTTTTTTATATAAGAAAAAAACAAACTTAGGAGAGTAACCCCTTATAGGTACTACCAGTCCGTCAAGCCGTTCAATTCATGGTGCAATGTCTAGTAGTAAGCTTGATTTGAAGAATAG
Source organism: Thereva unica (assembly GCA_949987705.1). NCBI lineage: Eukaryota > Metazoa > Arthropoda > Insecta > Diptera > Therevidae > Thereva > Thereva unica. Next base: position 147,908,686 of record OX465282.1, read on the forward strand.
AGGTGAATAGGAAAGGTTAGAGGGGGTCTGAAGGGTATAGAAGAAAATGACGATAAACTTCACGTTTGAACTCTAAGGTGCTGTACGAGTACGGAAATACTGACTGTGGGAGATTATTCCACAGTCGAGTTGTTCTATTCATAAACGAACTTCTAGGCCGTATTGTGCGCGAACGGGGGGGGCTCTAGGGTATGGGGGTGAGCCGAGCGGGCTATTCTTGTGTTGCAGGAAAAATATTGGCGTGCAGGCAAGAGGTCCTGAATTTCAGTGGAACAGTCGCTATGGTAATAGCGATAAAGTATGGAGAGGGCTGCTACATTCCTACGGTGGGTTAAGGTGTCTATGGAGGCGCGAAAGCGGCCATCATCAATGAGTTTGAAGGCATGATTTTGCACCTTGTCGAAGCAAGCCAAGGTGGTTTTTGTGGTGCCTGCTCAGATATACGAGTTGTATTCAAGGCGGGGCTGAATGTAGGATTTGTAGATTGTAGCCAAAGCGGCTGGCTTGGAGTTGAGTCAGCAATTAGATTCTCTTTATCGACTGAGATAGGAGGAATGTCGGTACAATTTTTGTTGGAGATCAGTACTTCGTTTTCGTGTCATTAAATTCGACGCGATTCATTTTGCTCCAATGAAGAATCGATTCGACATTCCGATTGATCGAAGTGGACATCAGTTGGCGGTGGTAAAGACAAGGTCTGACACGTGCTTGTCTTATATTGTCGAAGGAGTAAAAGAAATGCAAAGTACCGTCATCGGCGAAGCAGTGAAGTGAGATGGAGGGGATTGAGAGCAGATCATTAATGAAGATTTGAAAAGGTGCGGGTGAGAGAATTGACCCCTGGGGAACTCCGGCCGAAACGGCATGGGGGTTGGATTCGACGCCGTTCAATACTACCTTGATTGAACGGCCTGATCTGAACTCCTTCTTCAAGTAATTTAATTTTTAATTTTTCAAATTTTGTTAATTCATTTCTTGATTCCACAGCATTTACAAAGTTTTCGAATTCCTTAGGTAAACTTGATAGCATCATTATTGTTAAAAGTTCGTCATTTATTTTTATGTCAACTTCTGCTAATTTTTCAGCAACACAGACATGCGAAGATTTTATAATTTTAGTACAAGTACAGTGCCACCTTTCTAACAGGGCCACTAGGTTAATGTATGGCTTTCAATTTATTCCACGCATCCTAAGCTGTTTCACATTTTTTAATATAATTTAGTTGTGAGGACTTTAAGCAAAGCATTATGGTTGCTAGCGCTTTCTCATTGTCCACGCCCCATTTTGCGATTTTGTCAGCATCGCCGACTGGCATATCCTCGTTTCCATTTACAATCGACCAAAGCTTAGAGTGTATGAGGACGCATTTCATCTGAACACTCCGGGTATCCTAATTACTCTCGCTTGGCTTTTCTATTTGATATAGAGAAGAACCCATTTTTTAATTGATTCTTTTCTATTTTTTATCACGGACACACACGTGAATCCTAGGCCCATAAACTGTTGAGAAGAGTTCAGAGTTGACTAACAACTATATTGTTTTTTCTCTAATGCGGAATTATAAATATGGATAGGAAGTATTTGTTCCAAATGCCATAATTCCAACAGAAAACAACAAAAACAAATTCTTTCGCTAAAGCACACGCCCCCATTAGAGACACTTTTCAAAGTCAGAAACCAAACTGTCATAATTTCTGCCATTTTCTGTCTGCTGATCTAAAACAGTAGAAGCAAACACAACAATGGCATAACCAGTAGCAGAATTATACAAAAAAAAAATCAATTTAGCAGTTAATAAGATATCACCTGGAATCACCTGAAAAGAAAAGATTTGCGTCTTAAGTAGTAACTCACTTTGCATAATCGGTTTTACAGTAGACCTGTCGCTCCCTGAGAAAACACGACTGTTGTCGATCGAGCGGTGATAAGCAGACGCAACATCTTAGACATGATCCGTGCCATGAGCAGCCGCCTACCTCCAAGAAATACCTGTCCGATATCGGCTCACCACACGCTGCGCATGAACGCAGCTCAGTCTGAAAAACAATCCATGTTCGAGAAATTATTTTTTTTGTTTTTTATTTATTTTCATTTTTCAAAATTATTCGATTTTCAAAATATTTTACATAAAATATGCTTTTTTGTTTTGTGCATTTTTCATTCTTATGCATTTGGGTGAAATTCGGTGTTTTTGGTTTTTGTTTTCGAAAGTTTTCGATTTTCTATTGTTTTATGAAATTTGAGAAATGGTAATTTTCGAAATTTTTTTCTCTGGTAGTTTTTTTTTTACCTGAATTTGTGAAATTATGATTATGGTTTTACTGTCGCTTAGATAAGTGTAAAAAACATAATTATAAATGCAAAATATTAGTTTTTTTCGGTTTTATGTAAGCTTACACCGAACATTTGTTGTGGCGTGAACATATTTTAAAATACAGTGGAAATCGTAGGCAATAAAATATGCTTTAAGGAGATTCAGAGTATAAGGCTTACAAAAAAAATGTTGATGGTGTAAATTTGTACAATTATGAGAGACGGCTTGGATTAATCTTTATTGATAGGAAAGAAGCTTTTGCAGTGAGTAATTAATTAACATCAATTAACACAATTTATATTTAAAAAAAAGAAGTGAAATTTAAGTTTATATTTTCTAGATTAACAGAAGTTTTAGATTATGGTTAAAAAAAAATACTAAATACGTGACTACTATTCGAATAAATTATTTTTAAAATGTTTTGTTTCTGTACCTAAAAGATATGCAGATTTATTCTAAACAGAAGTCAGCCACTAGCTACTACCGTCGGCTCTTCTAAATGATGTAATACCTAGACTGCGAAGCTCATTCGGAATGTCCGTTGATAATTTACGAAAGATTAATATTCATAAAAATGCAGAATAAGAATTCAAAGAGAACTGGCAGAACCATAATAAATAAGATACTTTGGACTATGTAAATATATCTCAACAATTATTGTTAAGTTGACTGAAGACTAAAGTAAACTATAGAATGCCCTTATAAAACAAGTACCACTCTATGCAGGGGCGGCGGAACGCGTGGGGATGGAAGTAAAAAGCACAGACACTTTCGCTGTGGGTGGCGAAATCCACACCATAAATATTTCATGTACACCTGATAACCCAAAACAATGGGGGGCTATGTCGATCGCAAACTGGGGCGTCAGTAGTCTGTGGAGTACGGCGCCTGGCTACCATCCAAGAGGTCCCGGGTTCGAATCCGGGCATCGCCACGATTCTTCGTCTTTTCCACTTTCCCAACTTACATAACTTTCCTTTTTTCTTCTTCCCTCTTTACATTCCCGATTCCTCCTGTCATAGCCTTCCTTAGTCCTTCCCGGCTCCACTCAAGCGCATGGCATGGCTTTGCCGGCCGAACTGGGCAAGTTCGAGCAAATTGGCGAAATGAACTATAAAAAACCTCAGTTCGCATACAATTTCCACATATTCATCTGAGGAGAAACAAACCTCAGTTCGCCTAACTGACTCGTACTGAACCTTAACGTAAGAGAGTAATCAACTGGAATAATGGAACGTAATTCCAGTGGACGAAAAGCAACAACAATTTTAAGCACGAACTGATCATGAACTGGCCTTTAGCTGGTGAAGTCACTAATGTGGATTGAACTGAAGTTTGTGAAGCCGGTATTGAGCTTTAGTATATATACAAAGCTTTAATTTTTATTGTTGCATTGCTTCATATTTCAGGCCTATATGCTGGTGACCATGAAGGGTATCATTTAGAATATTCAATAGACCGATTCTATTTCAATAACAGAGGCTAAGCAGCGGGATTTAGTCCACATTGATCAAATATTCGCAATCCGTAAGAAAGAATTAATTGCGGCAAACGAACTGTTGTCGTTTCCATCGATTTCAAACCCGCTTTCGATTGGAGAGCTTTGGAAACCGAACACATGCCATTGAAAATCATCCAACTTCTCCAAGCGTCGTACGATTGCTCAACCAGCAGCGTTCATATTCCAAGCGACTTATGCGAGGAGTTCCCGATTCAAACGGGTGTCCGACAGGGAGATGACGCTTCGTCACTTTTCTTCAACGTTATGATCGACGCCATTATGCATGAAGCATTTGATGGATGACTCGGAGTTCGATACGCCAACAACAACTTCATAACCGCATTAATGTTCGCCGACGAAATCGCTGTTCGAGGAAACGAAAATGGCATTGACGTCCGACGTTCACAGCCGCATTGGCCATGCAACAATAACATTCGCCTCGCTCAAGTGGTGCATATGGAAACGAACAAATACTTCCATTAAAACAAAAGTACGCTTTTACCGACCATTTATCCTTCCGATTCTTCTTTATGGATCTGAAATGTGAACACTGCTCAAAACGGACGTTAAGAAGTCTAGGTCTTCTAAATGCGATGTTTGAGGCAGATCCTCGGTGTATCACTCCGCGATCGTCTTCGAAACGAGACAGTTAGACAGAGATGCGATCAGCAGACATTTATCGTGGAAGAAATGCAAAAACGTCGACTATGGTGGTTTGGACATGTTTGCCGAATGGATGATAACCGCTTGCCACGTAAACTTCTCTGAAAAGAAAACTTGGCTAAAGAATATCGAGGGTGACCAACGATTTTCGGTTACCGAGGCTCGAGACATCGCTAAAAACCGGCAAGAATGGAAACGAATCGTGAATAGACCCAGCGGCACCGTATCCGTTGCGGGCACGTTCCGCTCAGACCGACAGCTAACGGATCAAAGAAGAAGAAGACTGTGCACCACAGCCTTGACTACCTCATGCACATATGACTCTTAAATGTCTAAAAGCATTTCATAGAGCTTGAGTGGCTTGAGCATAGATCTTATTGAACAGCACACTACCGAGGATTATGTAGGATGTATCTCTTCTTTTTTTTTTTTTTTTTTTGTTATAATCGTTTTTATATCTGAAATTTATTTTTAATTCCACTCCGCTTTACTATACTACAAATATCTACTATAAACTCTCACCATATTTCATCTCTAAAACGTTAATTATCTTGACTTTGATCCCCAATAAATTTTTCACCAGTTCCTGATCTAGATTAGAATTTCTATAGCAAAAGCACAAACCCCAGTCGAGACCTGCGAGATGAATGAACCCGTGGAGAGTATAGTTCCATAAATTTCGTCACTGATCACACTGTTAAACTACCACACGACCCGGCACCAGATCGGAATGGGAAATCACAGGTGATTTGATATAAAGGTATCAAAAGATATCGGTTTTCATTGAATGTATCTCAATGCCTGTATTAAAGATTCGTGGATTTTTCAACATTTTCAAATGCCGTTGCGCGTATTGTCATGCAAATTTCGAGAGAGAAAATTTTTTAATTAAAGCGAACAAACGCGACGTCCAACAGCGATTTCGGATTAAACAGAAGATGAAAAAAAAAGAACGGACAAACCAAAACTGGATCAGTCCCCCAAATGGAGTGACATCATAAATTCAGATGAAGTCCGACGACGCGACAACATGCTGCGAAAGTTTGGAAACTTTATTCTTTTACTACTTTCACACCTCGGCACAATTGACGGGCCACAATATTCACCTTTAGAATGGCATCAATAAAGCGATAACATCATCGATGCCGATATTGCCGTCATAACTATTTTATGTCTGATAGATGACCGCAGACCAAAGGGTTTTTATTGTGGCTCAACTAACGAACGATTTGCTTGAACAGTCATAATATTCACACTACGTCAAGGGATATCGTGGGAAACGCAGTGTAAAAGGTGTAAAACTTGTACAAAAAATATAGATTATAGTGTAAACTCGGTCAACCCGAGATCATATGAATTGGTTACGACGTTCGTGCTAATGGTCGTAAGTTTCGGTTCTTAACCGTTTCAGGTGGGATTCTGTTGTTGTCCACACACACACACCGACTGATCTTCGTTTCTCGAATCGTTTTGTAATTGAGAAAAATCCCGGCGGAGAGAAGAATCGATTGAAATCGGGCTGAAAAATTGGATATCATCGCCGGTAACCGTAGTTGACAAATTGTCTCACTCGGGCCCCGTAGGCGCTTTGAGCGGCTCGCATTAGGCACCTCTTATGTAAATGCTGCCAGTTTAGGACATCAACTGGACAAGCGCTCTTAGCCGCATTTGCATAAAAACCCGATAAAGTCGGAATCTCTAAGAGGTGTTTAACATATTAATATCCAACTCTGGCCGATTTATCTTTTTTAATTTTTTAATTTTTACATTTGGGAACTTGTATACCTGACGGAATTCGCTGTTCTCGCGGTTCATGTCTGCTGGATTCCATCGATGAATGTTTGTTTGGTAGTTTTTTTTTTACCTAAATATATAAATATATATCTTTTATCGAGTTTAAGGCATCCCCGCCTATACTAGAATCGATACTTTTTTTTGCGATTATCGGATTGATGCTGTGCAAGTCAATTTCGAAGATGGAGAATGACCATGAATGGAAATCCGAGATTCGAGATAAGCAGCCGCAGCAGCACAAATCCACGAAAATATTCGAAAAAAAAATAAAATAAAATAAAAAATGTTGAAAGTTTACTATCCCCGCACGACAGCCTGAAACATATGTCAACCTGGTGTAATAATTAACGACTTTACAGTAAGGCGATATCGCCGCTGACAACGGATTTCGCTACCGTATTCGACCGCAAATCCATTAGTCCGGATTTCATTTGCGCTTTTATGAAGGTTACTTACGGATTTAATGCTGGATCATTTTTAAGCCGCGTTTTATTAGTTCTGCACTTGATTCAGCGGATTTTGTTACTTTTTATGTAAGTACATTTTATATGCAAATGAGAGCAATGTACTTAAGGAATTTTATTGATTTAGTAAGAGTTGCCGATTCGTGTCTTTTTAATAAATTTAATACTACTATCATGATTGGCTGCCCTTGATCGTAATCTGGAATATTTAGCTTAAAGATTTCCTGTTCTATAAAGTGGTTTGCTGATGTGGTCTTAAGGATTACTCTATAACTTATCTATCTAAATATCCTTATTAAATTTGCTTTTTAGTAGTCGGTATCAATTGGTAGAAACAAGATATGCAATAGAAAAATTTCCTTACTTTGTTTCTTTGACAAGGATATTAGTTTAAAACGAATACCTGCTAGTATAATTTTAACAAGTCATCAGCTATACACGACATTTTGAGACCCAAAGTTTCGGATATCCACTTTTTCTATTAATATTTTGAGTGTGTATGAGTATGAGTGTAATGCTTCGCTACCATCTTGCTACCGTAAAGCAACTATTAGCTTAAGAATCGTACTCCAAAGGAAAATTTCAGGGTTTCTTGGGACTTAAGTAGGAGCCATCTCAATGAAGTGTCATGAAACCTTTATCTTATCTGATTTAACTGCTGACATATCCCACCTGCTGATGAAATAGTCATTGGTATATTTTTTATGTTGAAGGTTAGATTTTAGATGGGAATATCCTCCGTGTGCTGCTCGATCTTGATAAGATCGGCTGATAGACATTGGACTGGAAAATTCCTCGACGAATTAAGGTTACTGTGAGGCAAATCGAAACCCTCTTGCTTGGTTAAACTCAAAACACCTTATTGAGAAAAAAGTCGAGTAAACCAGACATGATTATCCTGAAATGTATTGAGCAATTTTAATTTTAATTTCACTAAAAACACAAAGTATGTATCTAGCTAGGAAAAATATGAGTGTGCTTAAGACCACACTTTAGAAGTAAAACTTTTGTGCCCAACGGCTAGTAATATGCAATTAGATATAGTGGAAAGTCTGTCGGATATATAGTACGCTTTGAGAAAATTCAGGCCAACGACAGATGCAGGAAGAATAGTGACGAATCTACTGACGGAATACTATTTGAAAATATCAATATTTATGAATTCCTATTTACATTAAAACCTAAAAGTAACCGAGTAAAAATAATTTTGTTGGCTAATTTTCTTAAAAGCATACACGCGGTGCACCTAGTAGGTACGTATATCATATTAGTGCAAGGTGCATGTGTTTGTTGTGCATACTTGTGTGTCCTATTTCGAATGCGGCATTACAGAAAAAGTTAAAAGTAGTCCGACCTTTGCGTGGCATGCATTTCATTCATGGAACATTCCGTCAGGTCGCATTAGAATACACACACTTCTATATTATTTATCAACGAATTGAACGCATGTACGCTTGGATATGTCACCAGCTGTATGCATGCTCCGCTCCCGCTACACTCATGATCATTAATAATTGCATCCGCATCGGCATAGACTATTCCAAACCCAAGTATTGTTTTACCAAGCAGTCCGCCAACCACATCCAATGAAGCTTTACCTACGCGAACGAGAGCCAGTCTACTTGAGTATGGTATTGGCACCCTTTATGGCCACCTAGCCAAGTACCTGATTTCTTCGTCCCATACAATCTTTTAGGGAGCCAATTAATTTTAAAGGGAGCAAAAGAAATGCAAAAAACAATCAACCTTTTTTCAAATTCTTCTTTCTATTATTTTTGCTGATTCTTCTTTAATTTATTTTAGCTGATTAAACCGCATTTGAAGCATAAATATAACATTTATATTTTCAGACGATGTAGGGATAGTTTTAGCCCTTTACTATTATCCCTTATCATAAAATTTGCTTTGTTATATATATCAACCACTTTTGAATATAAATATTGCAAAAAATGTATTTTATTGGATTGTTTTTGATTATAATTTAAATTATCGCGAAAATCCTTTAAAAAAAGGGAGTTTTTAAGCATATTTAAAGGTGACATGCATATTTTAAGACTGTGGGACCCCGATTTTCGTAATCAGCGACCCAAAAAACATATCAGGAAAGATTTTCACAGTAGTGTAATGTTTTGACATAAGCGATTCGTCGATTTGTTGCAAGTTAAAAAAATTGTAATTTAAAAAGGGGAAAGGTCCAGCACATCTCACCAAAGGGGAAGTGGGTGCTGAAGTGTTGATGGGATAATATTATTTTTAAATCCAACAAATTATTAATTAAAAATTGATCACTTCTTTTATTTGTAAATCTTTAGATAATTTTATTTGAAACTCTCAATATTTTATTTTATATTAAAACTTTATAACTTTTACAAATTATTACGTAAAAGCAAATCGACTTGAATAAAGAGATTTGAATAATTCAAAATTCTAACTACTACTAATACATTTTTATTTTTATTTTACATGACAACTTTTTGTGTGTCTATGTTTTTGAAAATCGTTTATGTGTTCAGTGTCTGCGTATGTGATATCTGATTCAATATTCCTAAAGTGTATTTGTTAGTAGAAGTGAAAATATAATTTTTGACGTATTAAAAACACTGTACTAAAAAGTTACTAGTATAGGAACTGAATTGAGTGTTGAATAAACTTGCTACAATAACGAACATAAATTAATAACAAGTAGCAACGAACATAAAATAATAACAAGTAGCAACCGCTACAGGTGCCAATTTAAAACAAGAGCACCTCACACATTTAATTCACCACACCCTTTTGGTATTCTAAGCACCCAAACCACTGGACATACGGTTTTAACAGCTTCGGTTTTATCAATTGAAGCGTGCAAAAAGTATTTTATATTGGAGACAGTAACAAAATAAAAGTAAGAAAGATGTATTGTTCATTTCTTCTTTCATTTTTTCATATTTGTTTACATCGTTTGGCATTTTAAGAAAGTCTCAAGTGTTTATACCGTAACTTCCCGGCAGTGCTACATGTTTGGCCACACCAAAAAGCAGATCCACTTGCTCAGGCTGCGCCGAAAATTCTTGTCGTATATGCCGCTTCCAACATGTCAGTCAACTCCAAAGTGTCCGCGGCATAAGCCCGGCCAGTGACCAATTCACCTCTACATAATGGTGAATTTGTATTCCTATAATGAGATAAAGCAAAGTCTGGGCGGCAACGTAGCTAACATGCCAGAAAATTTATGCAGTCAGGCAGAGTGTATTTTAACTGTTGCACACACAGCCCCGAGTTTCTTCGTCTCTTGTACCCCGTCCGCCCCATTTCCCATCGTTATACGAAAGTTCTGACGATTTTTCATGTGTGAGAGCGTTACGCGAATGAAATTGATTCACTCTCATGTAAATTTTTTTAAGCAAACGTCCCTAAAGAAGTTTTACTTCAAAAAAACATAACAAAGCCAACCACAATAGAGCAGCAAAAAAAGCCAAACAAATGAAGAGATAGGTAGTCTGGTAACAGCAAGATTATGATTTTATCCTGTTTGTGGTTTCACCAAGAGTATATTCCTAAGTTTTGAGCCTCGAAAAATTTGTGCACATGGAACGTGCAAACTCTATACCAACCTGGCAAGTTAAGAGTAGATACTATTAGACCAGCTTGAAAAGAAACTAGGTTATGAAATACGAGGAAGAGTTCAAGACCGTTTCGATGAAGAGTGCGCTAGAGTAAGGAAAGATAAGAATGAAGCATATGCTAATACAAAGATATAGAACTAGAAATTCCGTAGCGACCTACAAGGAAAAATGGCGCATAGAAAAACGTACGCACCGAAGAAAAAAGAAGACGTTGCTAGAGGAACAAATTGCAGAGATAACCGAATTCGGGAATAATAACGAAGTGAGAAAGTTATATTGGAAAGTGAACAAGCAACGTAAAGAGTTTAAACCCAGAGTATCGATATGTAAATACAAAAACGGTAATATCCTGAGCCAAAAACAAGAAGTCTTAGAAAGATGGGGGAATAGTTTAATGAGCTACTGAATAGAGACGACGAAAATGAGAGTGATGTGAACCACCTTAATAGAAACGCACCAGCCGATAACGATAGTGATACTGGTGCTGCTAATGAGAGGTGTCTACAATGAACGACGTACAAGAAGCTATGACGAGCCTCAAAAACAATAAAGCCCCGGGAAAAGATAGCATAGCAATTGAGATGTGGAAATACGAGGGCCGGAATTAAGGATTGGATTACATAAGTTTATAGAATCGATCTGGTGTCAGAAAAAGAACTGACTTAAATGGGCGGAAGGTGTTATATGCCCCGGCATAAAAAATCAGATCAACTCATATGTGAAAACTACAGGGGTATAACCCTCCTCTCAACTCAACGTATTAAATACTGTCCAACTATTTTGTAGAACAAACTTCTACCCATCGCAGAAGGCATAATAGGTAGTTATCAATGTGGCTTTCGACCGGGTAGGTCCACTACAAACCATATTTCCACTTTAAGAAGAATTTTGGAAAAATCATGGGAGTTCAACATCAATATACTGTACTGTTTATAGACCTCAAGCAAGCATCTGACAGCGTCAACCGTGAGGAGTTATTTAAAGCTATGGAGTACTTCCGATTTCCACTTATAGTACAGTTAAAATAGTAAAAATAACGGAAACGATTGGGTACAGGCTGAAAATTAGCACAGAGTTTCCTTTGAGGGTTCTTAATAAGAGGTTATAAAGTCTACCGATTTTCTGCCTCGGGAAGCTCACCTTTTAGGGTCAAAATATCAGTTTTTTTGCAAATACATATTAAACTACCATTTTCTAGAACCGGATTTATTTACATTTCAAGCTCGAAAAACACGGTAAAAGGTAAAAAAAAAAACTTTAATTGTTTTTAACAAAAGTGACGAGCCTTTTTTCAAAAAGACAGCGCACTTTGTCACACCGGAGCCACTACGATGAAGTTCTTGCAAAATTAAAGCTTATGCCAGCAAGCCGAAGACCATTGACGAACTCAATGCTAGCATACGAGCCGAAGTAGATGCTATAACGTCCGAAAATAGCCGCTTTTTGCGTATCGAATGGAGCTCTTAATTGGCATTGTATTCCAAAACCGATTGGATATAAATGGTAGAGAATATCTTAAATAAATCTAGCTCATTTGTCAAAATCGGCTAAAAAATATCGGAGTTATTCAATGTTGAAATACCGAAGGTCTAGATGGCCCACCGAGTATGCGGTATTAGGGAGGGTTTTTAATGCATCAGGGGGGCCGCAGTATCATAAAGTTTGGAAACCACTGCTGTGAACCATGCAATCCCACGAATTATTTCACATGCCGACATAAAACAACAAATCAACATCCCGTCGCTAAATCAATATTTCCAAACGCATCGATCTTTCCAAAACAAGTAATGTTCCTTTCAAAGTGTCAGGTAAATTCACACGAAAATAAAATATTTTATAATTCATCAAATCATCGACCAATAGCAATAAATTTTAAATCTCCTAAGAACTCCCATTAACGCGCGGTGCTCTACATGACAAGTTTTCTATTTTTATAAGAAAACGAGTACTAAAAATTGTGCTCCTGATAAGAAAATGTTGGTTTTTTTCGTTTTTTCAGTTTACATTCACTTTTTTAGATAATAACAATCGAGTTTATCTATCTGTAGTTTGAAGGTTATCATCTGTCAGTTCAATACGTTTATTTCCTTATCTGTAAAACAATGATCGTTTAAACACCAAATTAAACCCCAAAACAAAGCTTAGCTGATAGCACTCCATTCATTTGCTTAATCTTTGCTTGGATGTAACACAGTCGAATGCTCGTTCTTGGCTTGTAATAAAGAATTTATGAGAGCTGTGCGCTAAGTGCATTTTGAAATGTGTTCAAAAGAGTCATGTTTGGAATTCTAGAAGAAAAAATTAGAAGCGATCTTTAAAGGCAAGAAAGAAAAGATCAACTAGAAAATTTTAAAAAAGAGAAATTTAACTGTGTTGTGGTGGTTAAATAAATTTAAATAAATAAATAATAGTAGTAAATAAAAATTATTTACTAAAATATACTCAAAACATTCATAGCAAAGGGCCAAGTGCTTTAATATAACTGCTGCCGAAGAAGCTTTGTTTGAGCATACCCAAGATTCCCTTCAAAAAGGAAGAATTTGGCAGGTCTTGCGTCCAACTAGATAACAGATCTTCCAGTGACAATTAAACTTTATGAAATTCAACATCCCTAAACCATACATAGCATTCTTTGATTAGGCAGGCGATAAACCAAGTTGCTATTTACTTAAAGAAGTTCCACTACTGACGAAACCTGAAGGGCGTAAAACTACAAAAAAAAATTCATAGAGATGTTACTTCGGAAATGTAAAATCAACGACAACAACATGAACAATGGAGAAGGATAAAGGAAGCTAAAAAGAATAAAAATTAAAACTAAACACAGATTAAGAAAAGAATTTAGCAAGAAAATGACTGATCTTGTTCCAGTTCTGACGAAGAATATTTTTGTTTAGTCTACTATGAACGATACAACGACAGCGTTCATGGTGAAGGTTGCATTCAGTAAAGTATTTACAAATACTGAGCACAAAGCACAAAATATTTACTTTTAGTTCACTTTTGTAACAATTCGTTTTGAATTTGCAACCTATTGTAGCGGTGATCGCAATTTTACTTATTGATCTTTGTATTTTGGCAACAAAAATCCAAGCCGCTATCTTACCAAATTTAAGGTCAGAGTGATTTTTATACCCAAGGACTTCAGGACAATTACCCTATCATCCTTTCTTTTAAAAACTTTAGGTTAATAAAGGTTAATCGAAATATATCTGAGACAGACCTTATTAACCTCGGAACTCTCTGGCGCCCAACACGCCTATACAAAGGGCAAATCTACTGATACTGCTCTCCACTTACTGGTTTCAACCATTGAAAAATCCCTCGAGGTTAAGGAGCATACATTAGTGGCATTCCTTGACATCGAGACAGCGTTTAACTATCTACTCCCGGATGCCATTACCTTGGCCCTTATAGAACAGAAGATCGAGGCATCGTTGGTGTCTCTCATCGACAAATGCTTCGGGATGGTGAGTTCGGTATTAGGCGACAGCTTGGTCCGAAGAGCCGTAAATAGGAGGCACTTCGCAAGGAGGAATACTTTCCCCGCTCCTATGGCTCGTAACTATGAACCAGTTGTTGGCCGTATGAAGGCTGAGGGGCATCATGCCCTGGCATAAGCAGATGACGTTTCTACCGTCATAAAAGATAAATTTCCTCAAGTCCTCTGTGATCTCATGGAGGCGGCGTTACAAGCCTGGACAATACTATGCTCAAAATTAGCAACAGTGGCAAATACTTGGGAGTAGTCCTGGACAAAAAACTCCTCTGGAATAAAAAAAAAACAAAAGAGCGCATTAAGAAAGCGAACATAGCGCTTTTCGTTTGAACAAATCCATTGGGAAGAAGTGGGGCTTCTCCCCTAACATAGTACGATGGATCTACACAACGATCGTCCGCCCAAATCTCCATCGTGCTAAACATAATACAGAAAGTACAAAGATGTGCGCAGTTATTCATAACAGGAGCACTTCGCTTCGCTATTATGTTATTTCTCCCTCTTTTGAATTTTGTGGCTAGGGAGAGCGCAACCATCGCAACCCTCAGAATAAAAGAATCTGGGTTTTGGACCGGAATCAGGGGAGGACACACCAAGGTCCCGAACTCCGTTACAATCTCCACAAAAACGGACTTCTGCATACCCGAGATTAACTTCACGAGGAACTACGGAGTCCACATCCCTTCATGTTGTGAATGAAGAAACAAACCACCCAGTTCTCAGGGTGTCACAATCTTCTTTACTGATGGCTCTAAACTCGAAGGTCGAGTAGAAGAAGGAGTATTTTCCCCAGAGCTTGGGATTGAAGTCTCTTTCCGACTACCCGATCACTTTAGTGTATACCAAGTGGAGGTTCTAGCAATACATGAAGCTGTTCTTCTAACCAACCGCCATGGCGATAGGAATCTGACTGTCTACATCTTCTCAGATAGCTAAGCAGCTCTAAAAGCCCTGCACTCTTGCACAAACAGCTCTAGAACTACCAGATCTCATCGCAGATCTCTTAACGAGATGGCTCAACAGTTCACGACCGTACTCGTACGGGTGAAATATAGATGGAAATTGTAAAGCTGACGAACTGGCTAGGAAGGACACGACAGCTACTCTCCTTCCAGGAAAGGAAAGAGTTGGTATGCCTTGGGCCACTTTAAACTCCGATGCAAACAACACACAATGCAACAAGCGGAAAAGCATTGGAATAAGTCCACGGTGGCCAAATTGACCTGGCCCTCTTATGATCTCAGGCAGACCGCTTCAATACTGAGCCTCGGGAGACAAGACCTCTCAGCTATAGTAGGAGTGCTGACCGGAAATTGTCTTATAGGGAGACATGCGACGCTTAGATCTTGAGACCTATGATTTTTGCAGTAGCTGTAAGAATCCGGACGAGGAGGAAAGTGTACTAGATCTCCTCTGTCACTGCCCAGCCCTAAGCAGAAGGAGACTAACCACATTTGGAGAGTTCTTTCTAAATACGCTTGCGGAGATCTCCAAGATCGGGATCCCGCAACTTAGAAAACTCATTACTTCCTCGAGATGGTTTAGCGAAGAAATGACACTTGAGCATCAGGTTTAAAATGGGATCACTATGGCATCACAATGGGCCTATCCTTTTGGCCTAAGTGTATGAGCTCAAACCAACAGCTCAGCCATATTTACCCTAGCCTAACCTACCTAATTAAAGATGGAAAAGAATAAACTAGTGTAACTAAAATAATTAATTGTTATATTCATGCAAAAAAACTGATCTTTTAAGCAACAATCATTATGATCGGAAACAAAGATTTGAAGCCTTAACAAGGTCAACTTCATCATATTCATAGGTATTTCTCTTCTCTATCAATATAATGGAATCAAAAGTAAAACTATGCCCAGAATTTTTTTAAACATAGTTCATATTCGGGATGTATCTATTTAAACAAAATACAACCTATAAGATGTATCTAAAAGATAATAATCGAAAAATATTCGCTTCATTCCTACGTCAAATAAGAAATTGATATTGCATTTGAAAGCTCCATATTTATTCTAGTATTTTCTTTAAGAATAAAAATAACTCTGATCAATTGATTTCATAACTTTGCATGCGCAGACAGCTGAAGTGCGAATCGACTCATTCCGCCGGTTTTCTTGGCATCAATCGCATTTGTTTGTTTTTTCATCGCAGAAAAGCCGCCTCTTTTATGAATATATTTCCGAAATCTTTAGACTTGATTGCCAATAAAATCGCTTTTTACACAACTAAATAAGTTATCTATCAATAAGTGGAATAAATCGAATTACTCTAAAACGATCTTGTCTTGACTTGATTTAATTGATAATTCTTTAGGTCAACTATAAATACCGATAAGCGCATAAAATGCTCACAAATTATTTCGCTATCGGTGACAACTAGTAGTTGTTGAACGCACAATAAATCCGAATGGTGGCTGAATTGATATTTTAAGAGTTATTGATCTATGGGTCTACTATGTTGAGCAACAATCTCTGATCAGTCAAGTAAATAGATTTCACATTCAGATAGCGTAAATATTAATGATCTTTAGTTTTACTTTTAACAGAAATGGATCTGTCAAAGTGTTTTAGCTCATTTATCATTGATCAAGTTTTTGGTAGAATTGAAAAATTTTACAGGTTTTCTTGAAGTGAGATAATATAAAAATATTATGTACAAATGCGCGAATTTTAGTAGATTTTGTTACGAATAGCACGATCAGTTGCAACAATAATATGTATTGAAGTTTGGCAACGAAAAATTAGCAATCCAGTTTACGAAATATGATTGAACCATTAGTATCGGCAAGATATCAGCGTATAACCAGAGTCTACGGAGACTGGCGTTGATAATTCGCAGTAATGCGTTAACATGGTCACAGCATGTCATTGTTGAATTCAAAATTACCCCTAAGTTTCTTATAAGTTACGCGCTGGACATACGGTATAGGACTGTTCAATAAAAGAACCTAAGGGAAATAGGATAAATCCAGCGGGTTTCTATGTTTTACTAAAGCCTGGGATTTCTTAGGATTGAGCTTCAATTTGTTTTCAAGAGCCCAGTTCAGAACACGCATTAAGTCATCAATAAGTCTCCAGATACAGTTTTCAACAATTCGTAACGCTCGATTCAGGTAAATCTATACGTCATCTGCGTATAAGTGAATCCAGCAGTGATTCAGTACATTAGGTAGATCATTTATAAATAGGCTAAATAGTAAGGATCCAAGGATGGATCCTTGGGGGACCCTGATTTTAAGTAAGCTGACTTTAAGCACCAATCCTCGATTTTGACTCTCTGAGAACGTGATGTTAAGAACGCAAACATTAATTTTAGGGCTGGTTTAATGATATTAAAGCAGTACGCTAAATTTCTCGAAATCCAGGAGCGCAAGAACTATAAAATTGTCCTAGTCCAGCGCCAAGTGAAAGTCCTTAACAGCGCAGTGTCACATCTGTGTGGAGGACGGAAACCCGATTGGTACCGAATTAAACAATTGTTTTGAACTAGATAGAGTCTAACTTGGAATTCCATTACTTTCTCGGTCGCTTTGGCCAGCAAGCAAAGAAGATTTGTTGGCATGAAATCCCCGATATTTGGGATGGGCAATCTTGGCGAAAGGGATGACTAACGCTTCTTTCCACACTGTGGGAAAGACACTGAATATGGAGAGTGGTTGAAGACAGCTACTATAGGGTACGTGACAAAAGGGAGGATTAGTTTTATGAATTGTGAAGCAACTTCATCAGGACTCACAGCATTCGAGCGAATGGATAGTATCACCCTAGCAAGATCGATACAGCCGAAATTGTAGTTGCTATCGAGATCACGCTTAGCAGGGGATATTGAATCTAAATTTGGCGGGTCTGTTTCATCATCGTTTGAAATTGATGAAAAGTAACCATTCATGTCGTCTACATTATAGCTTAAGGTGGTACTAGGTGCCCCTGCCTAGAGATACTAGTTGAATTCGAGGCGAGGATGTATATCTTTTGCCTAGGACATTGAGAGATGGTTCTACCATCAGTTGTGTCTGTCTGTCTACTGAAACGGGAGGAATTGAGGAGCGCGTTTTCTTAGAAAAGGATAGTATTTCGTTTTCCGTGCTATGAATTCGACACGATTCTTGAATGCTTTGGTTGCATTCAAGATATTCCATATGTTTTCTGTTTGTTATTATCTCCATGATTTTGGAGAGAATAGAAGTGATTGGTGTTGGGCGGTAGTTTCTCTAGAGTCACCTTTTTTGGTGTAGGCATGGATCAGGTTCCAGGATTCTAGGAAAACTCCGGAGAAGTATGAAAGGGCGTAGAATTTGCGCGTAGGTTTATCCAAAGCAAAAGGTACTATCATCTTTATGCACACCTAGATTCCTCAGGGAACTCCACGGCTTTAACGCCGATTCGCATCTTTGATTTTCTTACTCACTAATTTCCTGGTCTTTTTAAAGCGAGCAAGACATTTCTGATTTGGTTCGCTTGTACATGGCATGCAAGAATTCTCGTTGGCTAAATCGCCAGCGTCGAATACGGATAAAGGGCGATCCACACATATCCGTAACAGCACAGCGCCGATACTTTTCGTGTCAGTGGCTTCCGTGATGAATTTTTCATTGACATTCACACACCATCGACTTTTTCCGTATCAGTGCTCAATGTCAGTGTCATTTTTATTATAAAATTTGGACAGTAATGTTTGTTAGTAGAAACAGGCTTCAGTGCATTTCAAATAAACTTTATCTAAATTTCTGTTGAATTCTTATAAAGTTTTCCGTTCAATTTAAAAAATATTTATTTCACGTCCGGGATAAATTAAAAAATATCGGTTGCAACGCATTTTTTATGTTTTTCACGGACGCCTGAAAGGTACTGATATCGTCGGGGCCCCACTGAATCGGATGTCTAGAAACAAGTCTTGTCTTTCTCCATTTTTTTGCATTGAATTATAACGTACCGATAATTTTTTTTTCACTGATGTTTCCGGTACTGCACTGAAGTCGCCTTTACGGATCGACTTTAAGTGAACAACATCAGCTTTTTATTTAATGATGATCCATTTTTGTCTCGCCTTACGTCCTTTCCTTTCCTCTTCAAACCCCTTACAACAAAATTAGGCAAACCCTCCCTGTCATGTCAGTAGTCGGAATAAGCTCCAAAAATACATCTATGACTACATACTTGCCCGTCGCTCAATGAGAAACTTTAGGCTCCTGTGCTGAAAGACGAGTCGTCACGACACGACAAGTCGTTTTCAGTTGAAAACAGTGACGTTTTACTTGAATTACGACTTTCAGCACAGGGCCCTAGAATGGAAACTCTAAATTGAGGGTAGGCCCTGTATTGAAAGTCGTGATTCGACTGAAATATCACTCAAACGACTTGTCGTGACGACTTAGACAGTGAGCTTTGAATGCCATGACTGTTCATAATTTTCTTGCCTTTATTTTGGATTTTGAACCCCCAGAACACCCCGTGGTGGGTCTGTCTATGGTCTCTCTAGCACCCCCGAATATGGACTAATATATGGTCTCTAGCAACTGTTATTTCAACCGGGCCTGATTCTGAGACATCTCATCTCTAAGTTCTGGTCTACGCCGTACTTCCAACACTAAAATATAAATTTTATAAATTTTCTATTTATTATCTCAAAAATCACTCCTGACGGAATGGAACTGAGGCCTTTACTATTGCTAAGGCGATGTTTTAATCAGTAACTGACTTTACCTCATCCAAAGGTAAGAGCTAAAAGATAATCAACTGTATCTCCTTTACCGTCCACTCCTTTCTACACCATAATGAGAATGATCGAATTTATAATAGTAGGATTGCTGACGCGAGTTTCACAACCCTTGCACATTTATTTTTGTAGGCATACTATACATTTATACATATTATAACAAATTCAAACTTATGTATAGAAAAACGGACTTTGCATAGAAAAGCATTCAATTTTCAATATTTGGGTGGGTTGTTAACACCATTTTGGTGGGTGGGAGATAGCTTAAAAATTTGTTAACTATGCACAAAATAATTCAATGAAAATGGGCTTACCGTGATAAATTATTCATTGTGAATTTTGATAATTTAAAAAAATATGGAAAATAGAGAACGTAGGTTTTTCTGTAAAAACAAAACAATGGAATTATTTCAATAAAAAAAATGCTCCAAAAACTCCAGGAAAATTTCAAAATTTTCAAAATTAGTGTAAAAGTAAATAATATGTGCACGCCTAAACATTTTTTATATTATTACAAAATCACACACACAAAAAAAGAATTTTAATATGTTTTTACCTTGAGAACTCTTTAAAATCATTTCACTATATAAATACCTATGCATAAAATATCGAAATGCTTCTCCATTTTAAAAAATATGACATATTTACACGAGAAGTGATTAATAAAAAGTATAAAATTTGCATATAATCCAGTTTCTACTGTGGACATTTTTACCTTTTGTCTTTATTTTTCTGAATATTCAAAACTCGTCTATTATCTTTTTCTTTTTGAATGTAAACAGGTGACCATTTAGCTGGAATAGCGGCAAAATATCGGTATATTTACCATTTTAGCCGCCGACGACGACGACGACGACGATGTCTCTCGCGGGGCATATTATGCACGGCGTCAAATAAATTCATCTTGCGAAATAAATTCCCTCGCGTTGGTGATAAATTACTAAAACGACTAGAAATAAATTAAAATGAAAACAAGAGAAACAGAAAAACTTTTAGCTACTGATCGTGTTTTTTACCCAAAGTTAAATAATTTTTTAAAAATGGAAATGAGTGGGATCAGTTCTTCCTTACCTGTACGGGGGAGAGATCTGTTGCGGCGAGACGAAGATGCTGCTCGATGTGGTGGCGGTGTACCACCGTTCAACATGCATATATCTCAGACTCATAACACATAATTTATGCACGAACGAACTACCAAAAATAATACAGACCGGGGCAGAACAAGAAATACGTAACGTTCACGCTAAAAGGAAAACTGGCTCTAGATCAGAGAGAGGTGGTACATGAATCTTATTTGAATAACTTTGAGAGTTTTCTTTCCTCCAAAAAAAAATATAGATGGATACTATGAAAAAAAACTCACGGAAACCATGTGGATATCCCCACAGCCTTGTTCTCAGCTCTGTAAACAAAATGTACGCGCGGGAACTAAGAGGATAGATGTAAAAGATGAAAGCGGTCGATTCCTTTGTGCATAGGAATGGACCAATTTTCTGGCATATATACCCGCGGACGAACTACATCAGCAGGCGGCAAGTTAGTGTAAAATTTAAAACATCGCAGTATTTTTTAATCATAATTTTTTTTTCCCCAAACTCTCTTATCCTCCTATGGTCATTCCATTCAGTTTCGGTGAGAAGAAAGATAACGATTCAAGTGTGTAATATCGTTATCGATAACGACTTTCCCTACAACCAAGTAAAAAAAACATATATTACACAAAAGTTCTACTTTAGTACACACACAGTGGATGCCGAATTTCTGTGTTTGATCTTTCATGGCGGAAAACTCGATTTAATTGTAAATTTTTTTAACAGAAAACGAGCATCGTTATGGGACCCCCGAAAGTAGCCATTTAAATGCATTAAATGCATTTGGCTGTAAATGGCTTTTAAGCGGCTTGTTTAACTTAAGGGAATTTAGTGTATAATAGTTAATTAGAAAAAGATTTGATTTTAAATGGCTGAATAAACATGAAAAACCTTACAGGGGAAAATGTTTTTTTAGAAATGGGAAAAAGTTCATTATACAGAAACAAATATATATATTCATAGCATCCCATATATTTATATGTATATGGAATTGCATTAAGAATATAGACCATTAAAAAAAACTATACATATACTATAAAATCAAGCAAAAGAATTTGTACGAATTTTTTAATGCGGCATAATGCACACACGCAAAGTAAATTTTGTGGATTCCTTGATTAAAATTAATCATAACCCCTTATATGTCACTTGCTGGTCGATAAAATTAACGGATTTTGTTCGAACTTAATTAATAAGCGCATATAAACTCAATTACGATCCTGTGAGATGTTAAAAGATGATGCGATGAGATCATGCAATTTTTACGATCAACTTTCAATCATCGTTTCGGGCTATTCTTTGCAGTGCCGGCGGATAATGTGGGTATGGTGGGTACCAGTACCAACCCGGAAAATTAGCCACCCGAAATTTGAGCAATCCAGAGTGTGATATAGTATTTTTATTTCAAAATTACGGAGTTATTGCATAGGGTCGTCCATTAATTACGTGAAGCGTTTAGGGGGAGGGGGTCGAGCCGAATCTTACCCAATCTCACTTGATGGAGAGGAGGTTCTTGGAAAATATGTATCATGTAATTTTTTTCTCAAGAAACTTAAAATTGCTTGAAAACTGGGTTGAATTAAGTAAAACATGTTTCTCTACTAAAGACCCCCATTCACTTACAGGCCGCCGGCAGGCCAAGTCAGTAGGCACGGCCCGATGAATGCCACACAATACTCAAAGTGCAAAAATGTGCATGGCTTCAACTTTAAAGGTAGAAACAGATTAGTGCTTATTTGCTAACACAATGTGCACGCGATGCAAAGAATTAAAAGTATCGGAAATTCTCTCGCGGGCGGTTGCCGATACCGCCGTTTGTGCCTTAAGGCGGCTCCAAACTCACTCCAAGGATACCTGCGAACAAGCGTGAACGTGAATATGTATGGTTTTCGCGCCTAGTTCGCGTCTTGCTCATTCGAATAATATGAATAGAAGATCTGGGGTGGTAGCATGTAAGTTGTTTCAGTCGACCTCTTCATACAAAAATTCAAGTGTTAAAAAATTTACTGTATAAAGAAGTCGATTGAAACAACTTACTTGCTACCACCCCAGATCTCCAGGCACAAACTGACGACAATTGCCCGCATACATAAAGTTTTTGTCAGTTTTCTTGGACTGCAGCCCCATATATTTGGCGGCTGGGGAAGTGTGTGGGGATACTTGGCTTCAAGGTGAAAACTTTCAGGACACGGCCTGCCGCCGACCAGGTGAAACCCCTGAACTTAAGAAATGGCTAAATCCTACACAAATTTTTTTATGATAACGCCATTGTTTAGCAGTCACCGGCCAGCCAAACGCGCGACTCGACGAATGCTGCGGCTTACGAACCAAATAACAGTGACCCGCGAAAAGGTAGTTAGATTATAGAACTACAGGAAGAGCCCTTGATGTGGGGGTCTTGACTCCTGGACTTTGGGTTTTAATATTTTTAAACTTCTCTCCACATCATAATAGTTTATACGGATATTTAAATAAACTATTTCATTAAATATTTATTTTAAATTATTTTTATTTGATTTAATTTTGAGTATTATATTTTTAATTAGTTTAATTTTAAACTACACAACTTTAATTCGAAAACGGTTAAAATATACAACCGGAAGTTTTTTTTTAATTAAAATAAAAACTTCTAACTAATACTACGATAAGTTATGTTAGATTAGTTCAATTACAATTTTAATACTAATACATTTTCTATTTTTTATTTTACATGTAATGAATTCGTGTATCTATGTTTTTATACATTCAATACTTGTACAGTGTAAGCGTACGTGATTGTGATTTCCCTAAAGTGTATTTTCAAAATAGTGGTGAAAATCTAAACCGATGACGTAACGCACACTGTACTCCATAATTGTAAGTACATGTATTTGAATTAGAAAATTAATAACAAAAACTCGTAATAAGAGAAAAACAAAAGTAATGCGTAGCGACTGCTACAGCCCTCGCCGAATTTTTGCGTAGTGAAATTCTTGTTGAGTGATTCTCCACTAGTGATGAGCAAACGCAAGAACAAGACAAGACTAATCTAGTCTTGTTCTTGTCTTGTTCAGTCTGTCTTGTTCTTGTTCTTGCAAGCATAACTAAGTGTTGTTCTTGTTCTTGGTCTTGCTAAATGTGCAAGAACAAAACAAGACCATTTTTGCTTATCACTATTCTCCACTGGTGTGTCTTAATATTTGACCCTAGTCTGGCCAATTGATCTCCATTTTTCTAACCCTCACTGTACTCACTGAAGGGTGTTTCTGCATCTAGAAACTAAGGAAGACAGCTCCGTATGCCGGTTTCGACCGGGTTGGAGGCTATACCTTAAAACAGTATTACGCTAGGTCTTGGCATTGGGTTCGTCTGCTTAGCATGTAGGGGCATCGTCCTACTACTTCCGGTCTTACTTAGCTAAGGAGACTTCCCTTAGCACCGCCAGCCGTTCCCGGACCTCAGCACCACCAGCTATATGGATGCTAAGATGTGGTTGCTAGAACAATATAGACAATCGACTACGAACCGACTCAAGAAAGTGTTGGCAGCGCATGAGTCCGGAGATCGCAAGCCCTCAGATTTCGCCTTAGGTATGCGGAGGAGCTCATCCGGAATCTTTGGGAACGGAGGCTTCCTAGGGATATTCAGATGGTGCTGGCCGCATCCGCGGACCAGTCCCTGGGTCAGCTGTCGAGGCTGGCGGATACGGTGTGTGAAATTACGGCCCGTCCAGCTCAGGCTGAGGTGGCCGAAGTTAGAACCTCGTCGTCCCTGGAGAGCACCGTGCAGTCTCTTCATGGTGAAGTGCAACAGTTGCGAGCACTGGTGCTAGAGGAAAGGCAACGGGATCGTTCACCGGTTCGTCAACCGAAGGCTCCAGCGGTAGGGGCCAGTAACCCCACCAAACAAGGGGCGGTCCACAAACCCTCATCCGCCCAGGCGCTACGCTGATACACCCACTAGAGCATGCGAAATATAGCGTCACAAATGATTTTGCTATGGGAGCTGTGCTGGAACAATTTAACGGGCACAGATGACATCCATTAGCTTTCTGTTCTAAGAAGTTGTCATCTGCTGAGCGAAACTATTCTTGATTTGACGGTCCATGTCTATACTGACCACAAACCATTAATACATGCCCTTCACACAAAGACCGAAAGATCTCCCAGCCAAAGAAGATACCTAAGCCCAGTTCACAACAGACATCAGACATGCGTCTGGGAAAAAAAACCTTTTCGCAGAATATTTTCCTCATTAGCGGTGGACAAAGTGGACACAATCACCTTCGATTTGCTACATCTTACTTAAAATAAATCAAGGTTCGCAATTTGACCAGCACCAGCAGAGCTTGTCTATGGACAAAATTTGAGGCTCCCTAATTCAATTTCCATCCCAACGTATGAGAACCCGATAAAGCACTCACAATTTCTAACACGGCTTCGTACACACATGAAAGGTTTGTTGGAAATTCAGCCCCGACAGTACGCACAGAAGGATCTGTACGTGCCGAACGCTTTAGTGAACTCGGAGTACGTTTTCATACATACCGATCGTGTTCGTCGGCCTTTCGAACCACCATACGAAGGGCCATTCAAAGTAATCAAAAGATTGCGAAAAAAACATCGCAATTTTTTTCTTACTTAACAAATTCTATAAATAAAGAACCAGCAGCACCAGCGATTTCCCCTAGAAGACAATAGAATGATTAAGCCCCCTAGTAAAAATTGTCTTACAACGGGCGAACACCGGCCGCTTGGCCTTTTAAGAGGTATATGACGGCCGTAGAGTTTTTAACCATTTTTAATGGAAGCACATACCGCCGACTCTGTTACTTAAATGCAATTTTATCAATGCGAAACCTCCAAAGAATGGACTAGTTTAACCAGTAAAAAAGTTAATTTAAAAAATATTGAAATTTTAATCTAAAAAGCCTACACATTTAAAATATTTACTTAACATCCCAGCAGTAAAACAATATGTTATGAGATAATTATTTATACATGTACTTGAATTGGCGCCTTATAAAATAAAATAACTGCAGGAGAACAATCACTGTATATTTCGTAACAATGTCATAACGTTCATTTTTTTTTGTATCGACATAATAATAACCTCGATAAGGAATTTGCATTAAAATTCTGCCATTGGAATGCGGATCAATACCCTCCGACGCATATTGACATGTTATCTCAACTTATACCGATAAAGTTTTAGTGTATGAGTGATTAAAGATTAAAGTTCATTAATATTCACTGTGTTTCTTTTTATCATTTACGAAAAATCTATTCAACAACTCAATTATGATGTGTAGGAGAGACTTTTCTTAACTTGTTGTAAATTAACTGCCAAATATGCGCCATTTTTCGAACAGATTAGCGCCATCGCATTTTCGAAAAAGGCGTTGAGTTACAATAGGGAAAAATGTTTTATCCAAGCTTAACCTAATAAAGAGATTTTGTTACCGTTGAATTGATATGATAAATTGTGACTGCAGCAAGATTAATTGATTTCTTCACAATATACTACCAAAAACTAAACTTGGTGATTAAAAATTCCCTAAAAATGAATGTAACACCATTTTCTGATATATGAATACTTTTTTTGCTCCACTTTTGTCAACAACGTTGTTTGTTGTTTTGTTTTTTTAAATATAAAAACAGCTTTTGTGTGATATTAAAATATTTTAAAATATTAATGCCCATAAACCATAAATATTTTATTTATAAATACCTACCTAGAAGCAAAATCTCATTTTGGACTCTCATCCATATTCAATATCACAAAAACATTTTTTCCCTGCTCCCGTCGAAATCGAAGAAATGAAAGAAACTTTATAACAAAGCAAAGAAAAAAACGTGAACTTCTTCGGCACAAAGAGCGCGTGGGAATGAAGCCATATTTTTCATTTTATAAAGTCTAGCTTCAAAAGCTGCCTCCATCCATACTCAGGGTGTTACTACAATACTCCTTGTGGCCATGATTCAAATCAAATCACTTCGAGTCAGTCCCAACGTCAAAATGTTTAAAATATTTCGCGCATAAATTCAATCCCGCTCCTGGTTTTATGTGGATGAGCACAGCACCGCAAGGCGACAATGCCAGACCGATCGGCCGACCTACCCTATTTGGCGTGATGTTATAATAATACCACTGGCACCCCATGACCAACCACCGAAGTCATCCTTATAGCCATTTATAACGTTTTTATTATGCTGCGAACCATGTTAGTGCGGGAAACTAGTAAGTAATAAGGGCTGCCAAAAGGTACCAGCCTACCACCCTTGTTGTTTATGGACGAACGCGTACCTACTACAAAACGGATTTGTTTCCTTTTGTTGCCACTGACAGCCACCAAACTGTGTAACCTGGGAAGATGTTGAACATATTTCACATGGCCATAGACCGTGACACTTCGCGTCCAATAGGAGGTTGCCAGTTGCTTGGAAATCGGGCATTGCGCACCCCTTGCTCAAGTATAGCTGTCAAAGAAGTATTCAGGATTCCTGCTCCTGCGGTAAAATCCAGCAAATGGCTCTAGAGCATATGGATGGAATGTCCCCTCGGGAGGGGTTGTGAAAGTCCCATTACGACAAATTTGCTTCCGACTTTGTAGTGTTAGTAGAAGAGGAAGCATCAATAAGAAAATAAAGAGACGGCAACAGCAAGGAAATATGGTGGAGGTTCTGGTTAGTTTTTTTCGTTGGGAATTTATGAAGAAAAATTTAGATTTTTATCACAACACGAAGAGGCTAACAAATAATAAAATTAACTTTGATGAAAACAGCTTCAAGTGTTGAAGAGAAGTTCGGTTATAGGGGCTGAAATATGGCATGGTACGACGAAAGAATTCATTCTCTTCTACCATTGGTATAAATAAATTTTATTAATTAGTTATGGATGGCGCAACTAAATGAAGGTGCTGAAACCCGTCTAACATGCCTGATTGGGGGTTGTCCACAGGACTCAGCTCAAACTTGATTTTAGAAATAAAATTTATGAAACTTTACCAAAAATAAAATAAGATTTCGTGGTATTTTAATATGATATGCGTAACTAGTAAGGTAAATACTATGACTGCTAGCCGAATTGGCCTCTATCAGCGTGGATTTGATAAATGGCATTTCGGCTTTTCATTTTTAAAAACAACTAGCTGGGACCCGGTGCGCCTACGCTGCACCCATAAGTCAATAGTAAACAATAAAAACCATCCATTGACTTAATATTTTTCGAGATATGAATTTTACACAGATGAAATGCCTCAAAGAACATGGGTCTTGCGTCGGCTGCCATGAATCGGTATATTGAGTCTACTGCATTGCTTATTGTATTCTACTTATCATACCCTTTAATTTGATACCCATGTTGAGGTGGTTGTGAAGAAAGTGGTACCCCGCCCTCTTGAGACGGCCGCCATGGATCCTAAGATATATTTTGTATACTACATTGCTTATTGTATTCTACTTAACATACCCTTTCATTTGATACCCATGTTGAGGTGGTTGTGAAGAAAGTGGTAATCCGGCCTCTTTAGACGGCCGCCATGGATCTAAAGATATATTTTGTATACTACATTGCTTATTGTATTCTACTTATCATACCCTTTCATTTGATACCCATGTCGAGGTGGTTGTGAAGAAAGTGGTACCCCGCCCTCTTGAGACGGCCGCCATGGATCCTAAGATATATTTTGTATACTACATTGCTTATTGTATTCTACTTAACATACCCTTTCATTTGATACCCATGTTGAGGTGGTTGTGAAGAAAGTGGTAATCCGGCCTCTTGAGACGGCCGCCATGGATCTACAGATATATTTTGTATACTACATGGCTTATTGTATTCTGCTTATCATACCCTTTCATTTGATACCCATGTCGAGGTGGTTGTGAAGAAAGTGGTACCCCGCCCTCTTGAGACGGCCGCCATGGATTTAAAGATATATTTTGTATACTACATTGCTTATTGTATTCTACTTATCATACCCTTTCATTTGATACCCATGTCGAGGTGGTTGTGAAGAAAGTGGTACCCCGCCCTCTTGAGACGGCCGCCATGGATCCTAAGATATATTTTGTATACTACATTGCTTATTGTATTGTACTTAACATACCCTTTCATTTGATACCCATGTTGAGGTGGTTGTGAAGAAAGTGGTAATCCGGCCTCTTGAGACGGCCGCCATGGATCTAAAGATATATTTTGTATACTACATTGCTTATTGTATTCTACTTATTATACCCTTTAATTTCATACCCATGTCGAGGTGGTTGTGAAGAAAGTGGTACCCCGCCCTCTTGAGACGGCCACCATGGATCTAAAGATAGATTTTGTATACTACATTGCTTATTGTATTCTACTTATCATACCCTTTCATTTGATACCCATGTCGAGGTGGTTGTGAAGAAAGTGGTACCCCGCCCTCTTGAGACGGCCGCCATGGATCCTAAGATATATTTTGTATACTACATTGCTTATTGTATTGTACTTAACATACCCTTTCATTTGATACCCATGTTGAGGTGGTTGTGAAGAAAGTGGTAATCCGGCCTCTTGAGACGGCCGCCATGGATCTAAAGATATATTTTGTATACTACATTGCTTATTGTATTCTACTTATCATACCCTTTCATTTGATACCCATGTCGAGGTGGTTGTGAAGAAAGTGGTACACCGCCTTCTTGAGACGGCCACCATGGATCTAAAGATATATTTTGTATACTACATTGCTTATTGTATTCTACTTATTATACCCTTTAATTTGATACCCATGTCGAGGTGGTTGTGAAGAAAGTGGTACCCCGCCCTCTTGAGACGGCCACCATGGATCTAAAGATATATTTTGTATACTACATTGCTTATTGTATTCTACTTATCATACCCTTTCATTTGATACCCATGTCGAGGTGGTTGTGAAGAAAGTGGTACACCGCCTTCTTGAGACGGCCGCCATGGATCATTTTAGTTTCAATAGCGTCATGGCCTACCTATTGTTTGACAGCCGCGTAAATTTGAAATTTTCATTAAATGTAATGATTCAATTTAATGACAATTTTACATTTGTCAAACAATAGGTAGGCCATGACGCTATTGAAACTAAAATGAAGTGAAAATTCCTAAAATTACCATTTTTTTGTTTTTTCAGGCAATTTTTTTAATTTTTCTCTCCGTAAGAACCATCCTCGTACTTCAACGAATATTCGAAAAAAAAAATTAGTCCAATAGGTCCAGCCGTTCTCGAGTTTTGCGCTTAGCAACACATTTAGCGATTCATTTTTATATTATAGATGTAGATAGACTACGCGCCAACTGAGTTGATGCCGAGAAAGTCGCGTTTTCCATGCGCAGTAGAATCCCCGCATGCCGTTCCCGTCCCTTTGCTCTAGTCGCAACAAATTTCGAAGGGGAAATTTGAAA
This sequence comes from Thereva unica, assembly GCA_949987705.1. Taxonomy (NCBI): domain Eukaryota; kingdom Metazoa; phylum Arthropoda; class Insecta; order Diptera; family Therevidae; genus Thereva; species Thereva unica. The sequence continues at coordinate 147,938,742 of OX465282.1, forward strand.
ATACATAAGCGCATTTCTTATCGATATGTGCGCAATTTTTATTTGTGTGCAGCTTTAATTTCCCCAGCTGCGCGCTCCGGCATCAACTCAGTTGGCGCGACCCATATTAAATATTCGTTATATTTTGATTTTTATATAAATGGAAAAATACAATTCTAACAAAATTGGGAGGTAAGTATTATCTGCCCAATACATAATAAAGCTCATGCCAAATATAATTAAAATCAAAATGGAACCCCATTTATATGGAGCAATTGGTGTACACAAACCTAGATTTACAAAGCATATATTAACAATAAATATAAGTTTTGTAGGTCCTTAAAAAATGCTAGAAATTCAACATACAACATCATCGGTCTTAGTAACTTTAGAATTAAGCAAACACACCCAGAAGTTTGTGGTTCGATTTCACATGCATTAGCATGATTTTTCCTCTTTCCAAATCTCCTATCTACATTTTTTCTTGTCATCTCTCTTACATAGAATAGTCGACAGTGCAAAAGGGCTATTCTCGAAGTTCCAGTGTTTCACAATAAAAAAAAGTATATTTCCTGCCAGGGAAAATCTTCTTCGGATTCTTCGGATTCTTCAACCGGGATCCAGTTCTAGCTTCTCGCAACTGTTCTCTCCACCTGTTGGATTCCAACATTTATTCTATACCGACAACAGCCCAAACGTGTCCAAATACCAACGTTGGATGCTTAACATTGGACACTCGTAGTTTGAGCATCGGCACATGATGTGTCCTACCATCAAGCGTCCAACGTTGGAGGGTATTCATAGCATTGTGCAGAGCAGGCTTAAGCTATGAACGTCCTGGTTTACGACATATTTCCAGCGAAGGTTGAGTCTCCCTCGCTGTCGCACCCCATAGGTCTTACCGCAGGGAAAATCTTACTAAGCCGACATATTTTAGAAATTTTAGAAATCTCGACCGCGTCAACTTTCTCACTAGCTGAAGCTTTCTCACTCGACTGGGGTAATATATATTTATTGCCAGACGGTAATATTCAGGTTGAACACTTCAACAAATTCAGCTTATATCTGGTAGAAAAATACGTGCAGTAACCTCTGGCGTTCCTCACGGTAGTCATCTTGGTCCTCTTCTCTTCAACATTTTCATCTCCGATATATCCGAAAAATTAGCAAATATTCCACATCTCTTTTACGCGGATGATCTCAAAATTTATAGTGTCATTAAGACCTAAACTGATGTTTCCTCACCTCAACAAAACTCAATGCCCTACAAGACTGGTGCACCACGAACAAACAATTTAACACCAGAAAATGTTGTGCAATTACCTTCTCCCGTGAACAAAACACACAGAAGCAAAATTGTTATCTCAAGGGCATAATGTTGAATCAGGCTGATCATATCGTAGATCTAGACGTCGTCCTAGATAAAAAACTCAATTTCAACCTGCACTAGGATAATATAATTGCCAGAGCCAACAAACTTCTTGATTTAATCAAGAAGAGTGCCAAAGATTTCGGTAATGTATGAGTTACAAAAACACTCTTCTGTTCTTTAGTCCGTCCTATCCTGGAATATGCCTATCCTATCTGGGATCCTATATTCCAATTGAGCAGCAGGAGGATCGAATCCGTGCAAAAGAGATTTCTCGTTTTTGCCCTGAGACATCTAGACAACCCCTATGACGACCAAACCCTACCGCACTAATTGGGCAGGCTCAAAGTGCTTGATCTCATGCCGTTATCTTTCTCTTCTTCTTTAAAGGCTCTACAACCGGAATCCGGCCCTGGCCTCTCGCAGCTCTCCACCGGTCCCGATTCTGAGCCGATGCCATCCAGTTTGGCACCCCTAAGCTCTAAGCGTCCTGGTCTACGCCATCCTTCCGCAGAGAGGCCGTTATCTAGCAGGAGAAAATTGCTCATATTTTGCGATGCCTTTAACGTCCTAAGTGGAAAACTTAAAGTACAGTTTCTGTGGGACAAGATCAAATTTAATGATATAGTCCGACAAACACATTACAAATTACTTAGGGTATATCCACATCGTACCGATTACGCAAGGAACGAAACCGTCAACAAATGCTGTATGGTTTTCTATAGTCATAGCTATAGAAAAATACTCAGCCATAGCTATAGAAAACACACTCAGATCCCTACCAACATAACCCCCCTTTCTTGACAATACATAGTAGGTTTTTAGTAGCTGTCAATAGTTATAGTTCTTAATAATTAATTATTATAAAAAGACTGTTACTACTTCATTTAAGTTTATACATAGTTTAGGTGTGCCTTGTTTGGCGAATAAATAAATAAATAGAATACTAATAATTTCTTTTATCATGTGAAGGTTTTTGTTAGATCGGAAATTCAGTCGATTCTTATACCAGATCGAGGCTACTCTCTAATAAATACCGTCATATAGAACACTCCCCCACAAATGCAACTATCCAAACTCCCCCAGAAAATGTCATTCCAAAGAACAAATATCATCGAATAATACTTTTGAATTCATAACGTCTAATCTGCATAAAACTCCCAACGCAACAAGTGTAACGCCACACGATTCGTCCCCGCTAGTTATCACCTGGTTAATGGGTAAACATCCTGGATACAACAAAGTACAGTAAGTCGCTGTTACACAATAGACATAAAAGCTACCGCAATGAGTAAACACCCTATCATGCAGATGATGGGCTAACTTTACGCTGACACCACCGACCGATAATTAAGTATTCTGGGCACGTTCTATTTACATCTTTCGCGGTCAATTTCTGTTAAGGAAGTGTCCATTGTGGCCCGGAGTCAAAACAGACACAAGAGTATCATATGGAAGAAGACACGAACGCTTCTTTTCTGGTGCGTCTCCCGAGCACCCGATGTCTGTCACAACATTTAATGTTGCTCATCTTTCTGTCTGTTTAAGGGAGCACTCCTGGTCCCTGGCATCTTCTTCTCTGGAATTTCTTAAGTTTTAGGTCGAACGCCGAAGATTAAAGTGCAGTTAATGCCGTAAACCAGTTTTAATCACCGTCAAAGATCTCCTCGAAGACTGCTCGAAGACTGTTCTCGAGAATGTTATCCGAGGCTGGGGAGACTTTGTATCGTTTCCAATGACAAATCTGATGAGCTTCAACGATTATGATATCAATTCGGGGACAACATGTCAGAATGGAATTACGATTTGTGGACCACTCTCTCAGATAAAGTAATCTCAAAAACTGTTCCTTCACATATGGGTGATTGTCATGAAATGGGGGTAGTGGCTGGCTGGCCGTTGTTCTCTAGCTACAACGCCTCAAACAAATTTTTTCTGGGGTGAAAATCTCCATCCAGTAATAAAACATTCTCTCCTTCATCGCCTCCCGCGGCAAGCACTCTTGAACAAAATGGCGGCCCTTCGACCACCGAAAATGTCGCCTCCGTAACCTGTCCATTTTCCGCTTTTACGTCACGGCACTACGTTTACGGAAAAACAGTGCATTATTGCCGCGCGCCTAGGGTCTCAAACGATAGCAGCAGTGTTCCGAAACTGATCACCGGTATGTATTACGCGGGCGGATACCTGCTTAGTTAGATGTCAGTGTTTACATTCTGACTGTTGTTTGTTGCAAATTTCAATAAAAACTATAAGAATAGCGCACACGCAACGACAAATTGGTTGTCAAGTGGCACTAAGTAGTGAAAACGAATCGTCACAAGTTTCTTTATGAATGTTTATCCTCGCCGGACGTTTAGACTGTGAACAATTTATAAACAAGAGAGCAACCCTCAAGAAAATTATCGAAGAAAAAAAAACTGTCGCCTCCGTAATGTGTGTTTTCGTTGTGATATGTGTTGCAAATCTCTTTTAACTCGGTTCGGTATATTTGTTTGCATTTGTAGAGCAAGCAAATTTTCGGAAAAATTGTTTGCTCTCATTGATCATGAAAGCGACGGATTTTTCGATGAAATGTCGCTACCGTAATTGTCGCCTCCGAAGCCATATAATTTCGGCTTTTCGATATAAACTTCTCACTGTCTATACCTCGTGTGTATTTATGTGGAAATATACAGAAAGTACTTCAAAATAATGTTGAAAACACATGAAAAAATTTTTTTTCAGCACTTTTTTTTTTGTTCACAAATTTTTGTTCAAATCTCAAAAACTCCCATTTCATGACAATCACCCATATCGTCGATATACTTCGAGAAAAAACGAAGAAACATAATCGATTAAAAAGAGAAGATTTAAACGTAATCCAGTTCCGTTCCGAGATGCCTTGATGCTCGTTCTAGCCGCGTCCGTGTGATGTTCGTGGCTGTTTTATTTTGGGGAGTAGTGAGTTATTAGAAATTTTTGGCCATCGTACAGCGTTTGACAAGAACATCAAAATTATGATTGACAGTTCAGGTTGCCACAAGGTTTTCGACACTCTTTTTATGTAATAAATAACAATTTTTTGCTCCCCCAGTGGAGTGGGATGTACTCGAGATTTTGATGGATGTCATCGTTTTGGGCATGTCATGGCTCGTCAATTTATTTTCGCGAAGTAATCGATGTGTGTACATGAGTAAGGCAGTGGCTGAAAAGTCTCGTGTTTGGATTTTTGGACAGGAGTCAATGTCTTGCTTCCGGTATGTTTTACTTTTGAAATGTAAGACATTAAATACAATTCCACTTGATACCAACGCCATTCTGTGCTGTTACGACTGTTCAAAACGTAATTCTTTTACATGGCAGATTTATAATGTAGGGCTCATAAGCAGTATATAAAACTAAATTTTCAAAAAAGAACCATAGTTCTGTGGTACTAAGGCAGAACCCGATATGTCCAAATATACAATTGTTCAGGAAACGGGGTTTTAAGTTTAAACCGATACCGTAAATATATACATATTGGACTTTTTAATTTTGATGGTACACTTTTTAGAGAAACAATCTGTCATATTGGTTTTTGGCAACGAATTATTTACTAAATTTTCGACATGTTAGCAATTAAAACGACAAATCGTTTTTTTTGGACATATCGGGTTTTGCCTTAGTACCACAGAGTTAATAATAATATAGATCAGCGCTGGTCAATAGCAGCTCTTAACGCCCAGACGAACTCCCGGTAGTTCCAGAGCCCTCCTATTTTTCTTGTGAAATAAATATAGACAAAAGCTTTGAGTTCGAGTGAGACCGGTACAAACAAAAACTTTCCTGGTGCTCTGAAAAATCCAACTATTGCCCAGCACTAATCTAGGTTATTGAAGAAGCATCAAAACTCCACGTAGGTACTTTTATGCTAGCAAAAAAGTATCGTCGGTTAAGCAAAGAGCTCCATTATTGAGAAAAATAGGGTTCGTTTTCAGAAAAATTAATTGGCGATCAAATCCCGAGGTTTGGTCACCGGTTTGAACTGCAAGGGGCTCGTCCAGGTCGTTTTCCTCTTTTACATATATCTAAGTTATCGTCAACTTGCAGCATGACGCTTCACATTGCTGGCACAGTTTCGTGCAGAACAGTCCTGCTTGCCTATATATCCACGGCAGCCTCGGTAATCTGTCTTGCATTTGCAACCTGAAGAAGCCTCTCGGCAAGGCTAGGCCAAGGAGGGCCTAGCAATTAACCCAAATAAAGCTGTCCTGGTACCTTTCTCCAAACGTTACAAATTGGTCCTATCTGTATTCGGGATACCACAGTTGATTACTCAGACTCAGTCAAATACGATCGTAAAACCCATTTTGACTTATGCCGCTATAGTTTGGTGGCCCAAGACTAAACAGGTTACCTCGATCCTCAAGTGCAGCAAACTGCAACGGCTTGCTTGCCTTTCCATTACCGGGGGCTATGCGGACCTGTCCCACAGCTGCAATGGAGGCAATCATTGGATTGACTCCTTTGCATATCTCCATATGGAAATCCGCCGCCATAAGTGCCGTGAAACTTCAGATCTCATCCAACTGGCCCTATACGGTCAAAGGACACATGGATATCCTTAACAATATCCCAAACATTTCCATTTGCCGAGTATCCGACCACATGGTTAGTGAACTGCGGTTCCAAAGGAAATTCAGAGCAATTATCCCGGATCGTTCTGAGTGGGAGGAACTCATTCTCCCTGGGGATCCTAAACATCTTCACTGGTTTACCGACGGGTCAAAGATGGAACATGGCACAGGGGCTGGTGTCGCAGGACCCAACTCCAAGGTCTCGATTGCAATGGGTAAGTGGCCCTCTGTTTTTCAGACTGAAATACATGCCATTGCGACCTGCGCTAGGCTCAACCTTGAGAAAGGTCTGAAAGGCGCCAACATTAAAATCTTTTCTGACAGCCAAGCTGCCATCAAGGCACTCTCAACTTGGAAGTTTTCATCCAAAATAGTTGCAGGGTGTTTCGACGTACTTCAGAGCCTGACCAGAAGGAACAAGGTCTCGCTCTGCTGGGTCCCCGGACACCGGGGTATCGAGGGGAATGAGGCTGCAGACCGCCTCGCGAGGGAAGGGTCTGAGACGTTGATCCAGGGCCCCGAACCCTTCTGTGGCATCTCTTGGTCCACCTCCAAGTCCCTGGTGGAGGAGTGGATTAAGGGACTAAAGCTTAGCGCCCAATGATACCGTCAACGCCAACGACATCCGCCACCGTCAAAAATTTGAAAATAAATTCAAAGTAATTTCATACAACTTCGCCCAATGGCAACGTCACCATCTCGTGACGAAAAAATAGATTTGATTCTATTTTTGATGGTGGCGGCACAGGAATACATACTTCCAATTTTCCATTGTACGTTCCAATAATTGAATTTGACAACAGGAAAACTTCCAACTTTTTATTGAAATTTCCAACTACTTATATTTGATTTGTCAAAACTGTTTGCCAAAAATGCAGGAAAATGGATGAGACATTAATAGAACTAATGAAAAACTTTTCTCAAGTTGGCGTTGCAAATTTCTACCGGCTGTGAGGGATTCATTGGGCGAACATGTCCGTCATGACGTTACTGGAAATTTTTGATGGTGATGTTGACGGTATCATTGGGCGCTATGCTTAAACCTAGCCTACTGGGAGTCAGTCCCAGGCCTTAGACAGGCTAAAGATCTTATAAGACCCTTTGCCCTAAGAGGCAGTATTACCTTAAACAGAACGGACCTAAGGCTGCTGGTGGGTTATCTGACTGGCCATGTGGGACTGCGGTATCACCTCCATAACCTAGGATTGTATCAAGAGACAGAATGCCGACTCTGCATGGAAGGCGATGAGACTTCCACACATATCCTTTGTGAATGTCCTGCTCTGATCAGGCTTAGACGAAGAACGTTTATCAGAGAGTTTTTGAGTCCTGCTCAAGTCCGGTCTTTGTCAATTAAAGACCTTCTTGCTTTCATTCGGAAGGCTGATAGTCTGTTCCGCTAGTGGGGTACGTACACAATAGGCCTAACTTGGCCGCAGTGTTCACCATGTGGGTTGCCCCCTCACTTCTTAAAAAAAAACAAAAAGCCTCTCGGCAGCCGGAGGTTTCAATGTGCTAATAGGAACCAACCCATTTTTTTTCACATTCCACCTCTCCGCTCCGCTCTGGATCCAAGTAGTTTCCGATGCACTATTGCTCCTGATAGAAAACTCTGAAGCGGTGTTGTTGAGGAGCAGCTTCAGTAAGAGGTCTGGAAGACGCGTTCGTTGATTCCTTGTAGGTTGATATCAGATATTGTATATATGTACCTCAACCTGCTGAATGCTTAAAAAAGCAATCAGAAATTTCTCAGCAGTGACTGTTATTTCCTTTGAATGGGCTGAACGATCAGTGAATTTAGTAGAGTAAGTAACGGTAATGGTTGAAAAACGCGTACGTAGACTGGCAGAGGAAATATCCATTGAGGGGAGTTTGAAGACGCATCTATATGGCCATTGGTGTCATGGTGCTGCTAAATTGTATCTCCCCAAGCGCCACATAGATCCGAGTATTCATCGAACACAATAGTCATGTGCATTTAGTAGCTCACTTCGATCCCCACTCTACAAAAGTTGTTGAACATCGAATTGAACCGTTGTTGGAGAAAAGTCTAGAGACTACATTATCAACTTACCTAGAGCTCGGAAAGCTAACATGTGTTCTGCGATCGCTGTGGACTGTCAGACAGAGACTGTCTGTGTCTGTCGAATGGCCTGTCATATTATTTTCAGTGCTGTTGGCTGCTTAGATGGTAGCTCAGTGTCTCCTACACCACTCGCATCACATCTTGCACTCTAGAGAGAGGTTGATCGAACGTGACGATCGAACGTGACGAGTGTGTCTTTTTAACGACAGAGAACCGATGTGTATATTGCGTCGTATTCCTCGAGAGGAGCATTGTGTGGAATGTGTTTCGTACATCCACAGTATGTTAAAATTGGCGTTGTCATAGACATATGGTTATTGGTTAACAATCAAAGACGGACACACAATATTTGACACACTTCAAATATAGTTGTTTCATTGTACGAAGATAGGACATTTATCAGCGAGAACAGTATTTTTGCCGATTTGAAGAGGTGAAACGTAGGCCTCACAGCACTATTCGCCATGTCAATTCGCCTGTGATCGGACATGATGGAAGAGTTCACCTGGGAGCAGAAGCCATTTTTCGTGATTTTCGTTTGCGCCCTCCCGATTTAACCTGAACCAAATATGACGTGCCGTATTATAACCCTACGCACCCTAATGTACGAATATATATGTTCATACGGCACCGACCCAAATTGACTTAATGAGCTTAGGGTAGGTAAATACAGTTACGGTACGGCAAGTCATATTTGTGTCAGGCTAATGCTGTGAGGGTGCATACAACCATTTAAATTTAATGGTCAAAAATGGCAATTTCGCATGAGTCTTTTTTGGCAATTAAACCCTGAGTGGTTTTACCTTGATTTATGCGCATAAATACCACATAAATATGATGTAACACTATATTTTAATTCACTCTCTGTACGAAATGAAATGATTCCCATTATACAAAAATATTTCTTTTTTTGTGAAACGAAAACCATAATCTGGCCATTAAGGTTTGTGCTAAAATCTCACACAAATTTTCAGTTATTTTAATCGCCAGGTAAAAATGCTGCAGAAAATCTCGGCAATCTTAAATTTATAAAATTTATTAAAAGTAAATACTCCAGCAGTGAAAGGTGTTTAAATGGATACCGAATGCTACTGTTACTACATACCGCCGCAAATACCATGTGTATATATTTTGTTCCAGTCCTTCAAAAATCTTTTTTTATTTATTTTTATTAACATGACATCGTCGGCATCTTGCAGAAATTTTTTTGGTTTTGTGGGAAAAAAGGTGAAGATGTTCACCGAAAAACTCTTCTACAGGTGCAAAGCCGTGTAATCGCTGAAATAAACTACTCTTCAGTTGACACAACATTCGCTGTGTGTCTGTGCTGCCAGAATTCAATTAAATTTGGTCAGCCACGGTGTTTCCAACTGTTCGTCACATAAATTATTGGTGAACATGGGCCTTAATCGGCGCTTAACTAAAACAATTTCGACCGAACTTTATTTTCCGTATTCGGGCGAACTGACGTGCGAGTGGGTTCCGTCCATGGCATCCGTGTGCTCCTATCACAGATTAATAAAAAATTTTACGAGTTTTTAAATAAAGCTCAGTTTGATAAAATATTTTAAAAGGCTGACCAGTTCAGGTCGACGGGGACATTATGCGGAGCGCGGGACTTAAGTATCCACCTGAGAAATCTCTGATTTTTTTTTGATAAGAAAAAATCAAAAATCGGGAAAGGAGAAGGAAGCGCCCAGAGCCAGGGCGAAACCTGTTCCTGGGCCTAAATTTGTTTTTAAAATGTTTTCCTGCTGTGCAGTTAATAGCGGCGTGGAGAGCGGAGACACAACACAGCCTTTGGCATCGCATGGCGGTATTCTACACAGAGCGAGGAAGACCCGTTTTCGGGTCGGTTAGGTTCCATGCGTTTCGATTATTCCGATTATTACATCACCAGATCGCGGCCCTAAGCCAGTAATCTATTGTTGGTGGTCATCGTCGCCTTACCTATTGAAGAAGAAGAAGAGCCCAGGTATTTGAGGATCAATCGAAGGAGATCACGCCACGACAAGCTGCAGACCCCTACGGAGCATCTTCGTTCCTTCCTCCTATACGTATTTTTTATATTCACAATCCGTCGATGGTGGTGCAAACGTGCGCCTTCGCAAGCTTCGATCTTTTCGCTCGATCGTCGCAGATGGTGAGTAGATGTCTGCCGTACTATCAAGACTCATCTTTTTTTTAGGTGAGGACAAGCTTCGAAAGCCATTTTTCATGTCACGGATAGCACGACTTTTTTCGTCAACTAGAGACGTGTCGGTTTTTGTTTAGTGACAGTTGGTTCCCATTTGAGGATCATTAATGATTTTTTTTTTGTAAATAAATTAACAAGGAGAAAAAATAATTGTGATTCATTCACAAATAAAAAGCGTGAGTTTAGATCGCGAGGAGAGGGCAATATCCTGCGGGTTTTGATCGTTTTATTTCTTTTAGAATAACAAAAGTTTTTGTCCAAATATTTTGTGAAGGTTAATTCAAATCGAGGAGAGGTTGGACATTGTGTGTATATTTTAGATCGGCGATCGTTTTTAGTGTGATCGTAGTTAATAGCGCTTTTATCTTTAAGCATCCTTTAAAAAAGCTGAGTTTTTCATGATTTATAAATAACTTCTTCAGTGTTTTTTAGGGAACTCTCTGAAATACAAGTTTATTTATGTAAAATAAAAACACGAAATTAAATCTTGCTACAAAAGTTTGTGCTAATATTAAAAAAATATAGAAAAAACTTGTTGACTGACAGGAGTTTCCAATTACAAAATATATTTAAAAGAACATCTTCGATTTTTTGTTGAAGAATTTACTTATAGTTTAATGATATATGTATGTATAATAAACAAGATGTGTTTTCGGCCGATTTTTTATGGCCGCCATTTCGGGTTTCCTGTCATTTAACAGTTAATATTTTACAGTTGTGGATATAAAGTATTTAACGCCGCTACAACGTTCAATTGTGAATACACGAAGAAAAGTGCGTGATTTTTTTTGGAAATAATCATGTGCCAAGTGAGTCAACAATTCATATCCCCCAAGAAAGATTTGCTTTTTTAACTATGTATATCTACAGGGTGTCCCACATAAACTTACAAAGCGGCCGGCTGTGGATAGGTCTTGGATAGACGAACAAAAAATCGTATGGGTGGGGGGGGGGGAATCGTAACGGTTTAGCCGCTAGGGCGTTTTGAAGTTTTTTTGCTACAGTTTTACATATCACCCTGTATTTTTGTAACCGTATAACCTATTTTCATGGTTATGGTACCAGTGCACGCAGAATTCCTCCACCTATCTACAACGGTAAAAACAATGGTCCTATCTTACCAACTTTTGGAGTTATGAATCGCCAAAGTCAAAATTTTGTTATTTTTTCACTAAAATTTCAACTAAAACCACCTTTTTCTCCAAAAAATACGTGATAAACCAATATTTTTTTTAAAAAAATTGGAAAGTTTGGACAATTTCCTATGAATAATGTATTATAACTTTTACGCTAGGGCCTTTACTTTTGAAGTTGTGAGCAATTTTAATGTTAAAATTTGCCTAATTTGGTGCTTATTTGGTACTATTCGATAAAGCTCAGATGGAAAAGCACTAAAGAAGGACGAAACACAGCCAATTTCAACATTAAAAATGCTTATAACTTCAAAACTGGAGGCCGTAGCGTATAAGTTGTATTACATTATTCATAGGAAATTGTCCAAGCTTTCCAATTTTTTTAAAAAAAGTATTGGTTTATCACGTATTTTTTGGAGAAAAAGGTGGTTTTAGTTGAAATTTTAGTGAAAAAATAACAAAATTTTGACTTTGGCGATTCATAAATCCAAAAGTTGGTAAGATAGGACCATTGTTTTTACCGTTGTAGATAGGTGGAGGAATTCTGCGTACACTGGTACCATAACCATGAAAATAGGTTATACGGTTACAAAAATACAGGGTGATATGTAAAACTTTAGCAAAAAAACTTCAAAACGCCCTAGTGGCTAAACCGTTACGATTCCCCCCCCCCCACCCATACGATTTTTTGTTCGTCTATCCAAGACCTATCCACAGCCGGCCGCTTTGTAAGTTTATGTGGGACACCCTGTATATAAACTGCAATTGACACCAACAACAAAGAAGGTTTTACAGCTTGATTTTATAGTTCAGGGGTGTCCAAGCCTTTCTTTCGCGGGAAATTGTACCCCCCGCGAAATTCAACAAGATTTAACAAAATATTTTGTGCTAGAAGGATCCAACTAGGCAATCCAATCCCGCGAACGCGATACTAACAATATTGCCAAGTATTAATAAAAATAGATTTAGGCACTACGAACACGAGTTCACTGTTTACCCTGGGTTAACTCAGAGTAAGCGCCCATGGAAATCCGGGTTGAATAAAGTTTCGTTAAATTCAAGAAAACTCCACGAAACACTGTCCAAAAATGTCCAGTTACCGTACGTCTACAACAGGGGATTCGCCACGTGCATTACTGTGTTTCCATGAACAGAGGTAGAGTTTTTGTTGAGTACACAAAAACCTTTTTCCCTCAAGTTAACTCGATGCTGTTTCCATGGCAGCTCTGGTTGAAAGTGACAGATACATAATTTAGTTCAGAATTGGCCTGAATACCTTGTTTGACTGTAGTTTGTTACGCTTTTATTTCATATAATATTTCATGAATTCATGAACATAACTATTTAGAGCAAAATCTATGAATTTTTTGCAGTCCCGCAAAACCCCCGGAATCGCAAAAACGAAAACTTGCACCAACAAGCGCATTAAGGCCCCCAACATGGTCAAATTGAATGTACATCGAAGTGCGAAGAGACAACCAAAACTATCCATTGTGAGCCGTTCGGCCGACAAAAAACTCTTTGCGCGCATGGGTTTGATGAAAATCTGGATGTACATCCAATTTGACCGTGTATGGGGGCCTTTACATTTCGCCTGGTCTCTTAAAAATGCTCATATCTCGTCTATTGCCTATTTTAACTAACATTCGCAACTCCTGCCTCACGGTATAGATGTTTTCAACTGTCGTGACATTTCGTGCATCCTGGGATGCAAAGCTCTTAAAAATGTTTAAAAGCTTGGAGAAAGTTCCATTTAACTCCTCCTATCAAATCACTTGCTATCATTTAGTCAGTCATGACTGCGTATTGCTAGAGGGAGGAGTATTTTTCTGGGGCTTTAATGATTATTTAAAAAATTTACAAATTATGAATGAAAAACGTTATCGGCATGCGTGCTTCTGCTTGGGGAGGTTGTGTTGCTTGAGGCTGCGGAGAACTCTCTTTAGCTTTGTTCCCGTACTTTTCCTGCAAAAATTTATTGGGCAAAAACTTAGTTGAATGGTGGGGATAATTTTGTAAAGAAACGACTTTTGGGCAATTTCTTGCAAATAAAGAAGAAGATAACATAAATGTCGATTGTCTATGTGTACCTATGCCGCTTTTTAAGATACCCACACACATACAAAAAATTGTCAATTGACAACTTGCAAGAAATCGCAGTACCGAAAACCTCCGGCTAATTCATGCACGAGGGGAAGTGAAAATTTCCCCGCTTTTTCTGTCATGAGAAAGTTAAGAAACACAAAATTTTGGGAAAATTTTTGTCCCGCGGGATCCCACATTCGAGTTCTGGAACAAATCTATTTTATGAATGAAAATGCTCATGTATTCAAAGAAATGTTTTCAGCTTTTTTTTTAAATTTTTTTTTTAATATTTAGGGATGAAAAATATTTCGCATAATTATAGTGATTGAGCAAGGGGTTTTACATGCATTTAAAAGCTCTGATCTACACTATAAAGATAAATTAACTTTATTCATTTGGCATGCGCGCATGCTTTCCCAAATTATTTTATTGAGTTTTTCTGCGTTTTCTGCCGTTTTAACTTAAAAGAGAGGAAATGATAGAACAATATTTATAAAATTTGACACGGAGGTGCGCAGAACTGTTCAAATTTTTTGTGTCACGGAGTTTGAAAAGATCTATGCCAAAGTTTCTCTCGGCTTGGAAAGGTCCAAACGGTCCAACTTTTGGGCTGTGTGCTACTTCTTTACAAAAAAGATGTAAAACATCCCTTGTTAGATGATGGCCTTTCAAAACGATTGCAAGGGATGTTACAAAAAACACTGAGTAAATTTCGTTTGAAAAAAAACAGTCTTTCTTTGATTCAAAATCGATTTCAGGCGCTGACAACCGATTTCAGGTGCTAAGCAAAGAATAGAATTAAATGTAAAGGAATCTCGTAACTTGGAAGCAGAAGTAACTTCCACATCACCAGTCTCCCAACAAAAAAAATGAATGGATAACATCAACAAACAAAAATTCTCTATGGAAGATTTCTTTAATTCATAAAGAGTATTAATAGACCGATTCTATCATCAACACTGAAAAATAATTGCGAAATTATAAAGACCCAGACCAATTGTTTCACTCCCTTAAATGTGCGTCCATTCTAGCCAAATATTATGCAAGTCCCAACAATGTTTTTGGTTTTACCCGCCAAATATATCCCACATGTGACTTTTACCTACGGAAAACAATCTGTTCTACAGAAGTACGTAGAACAAAGTAAGTCATAATGGGGAAATTGACGCCTTGCAAAAAGAGCGTGAACAAAACAAAAAAAACACCTTTTACCCCTTTCTGTTGCCAGTATTCGGTTTAGTAATATTTACCCAAGTGGCACACTACAGTTGTGTACACTAAACTCCGACTTTAGAGGATTATTCTCATAATAAGAAATGCGTTAAAGGCATTTCCACATCAAAGGCCGAGATGCCGGCAAACCAGAATCGAGCCGAGACCGAACGATACCTGGCCAGAGGCTAATTTGCATAAAAGTCGAAGCTGTCGAAGTTTTCTATTATTCCGTATTCATAAATTCCCCGCGCTGCCGTGGCTCGTCTTGGGCCTTTGGGCTTAATGCTTTGTATACGGAAACGATTCCGAGAGATTAAAATGTGCTTATGAAGTTGTCGCTGATCTGCCGGCGTTTAATTGATTCGTGGCTGAAAACTATCTAATTAGAGTCCTAGAGATAACAGTGACCAGTAGTTGCAACCGAATGCAGATATTGGCACTCGACAGTAGTTGCAGCTCGATTCGCGGCTAGAGAGTGCCATAAAACTAGTTTTGCGTATTTTTTCCGAGAACCACCTTGTAAGATTTTGCGTAATGTTTGGGTTTTATGTCAGAATTATCATTAGTGTGAAGTTATCGCCAAGTTTATGCATTTTTATCCTTAGATATCACATCTTAATATCGTTATCACAGATTTCAATAAAATACTACTATATTGAAAAAAGCTTTTAATGTAATACGCATTTGCATATATATCAAAAATAGCGGACATTTTAAACATGGAAGAATTTCAAATTTAGTGATACCAAAATTGCCATAAATAATATAGTTGATGCAAAAGTATCGAAATAGTATCTTGAAAAAGTTCCGATATCTGCGAAAAATTTAATAGTTATGCAACTCGAAGTACTCGCCGCGGCGGCTTGGTAACAAAGTAATCTTGCGTAATTATATCTTTATATCTTGTGGATAAGGCTGTGTGTCAATAAAAATAGTAGTTGACTAATAACTTTGAGTGAAAATACTGCCCTTTTCCTTTAGCAAACTATTAATTGAAAGAAACTATTTTTTTAGAATCATAAAATTTACTGTACTGGATCAACTTTGTTATGCCATCGAAGTCGAAGAATTTACTTTTTTTTTGTACAATAAAAAAATGGAAGCACAGATAAAGTTATTGGAATATATCAACCTGCTACAATGTAAGCATATAGCGTAACATCAACAGATTCGCATTCCTTTAAGTAACATACGTTATACGATTTATCTTATAAGAATAAGTTCACAAACTAATTATTGGTTGCTTCTTCATTAACGACATCAATTACTGCATTTGGATTTCATAAATCAAACAATTTTATGAAATGAATATTTGTTTTATTTTGTTACATTTTACCACCCGAGTAAAAATAAATCCCGCCCGCAACTAGCATGCAGCAGGCACGCACTAACCCGCACGGCACCCATAGCTAGCATGTACGCTTGAGTAAACATAAGACTCGCTGAAGCTAATATGCAGCTGACCAATGTCAAAGAGTCTTTTTTTAAACTCAAATTTTTCGTAGAATAAAACATCCTACGCTTCTTAAAACAGATAGCCACAAGAATGCACTCTCCCGCCACAAGCATGCACGAAATCGCCGTATGGCAATTATCGTGCTGAACATAAAGGGCGCCAATAGCATACTCAGTAGAAAAGTACTCGGTCGATTACGTAGGTCAAGCAGCATTGGACGTGGTTAGTGGTTAGCTGGGAGACTACTTGGTAAGACAACACTCGCGTTTGGAATAATCTATGCCGATGCGGGTGCATTTATAAATTTTCGTGTCTGAATTTTTGGTTTTACGTGTCTGTGGCGGAAGCGTGCATGCCTGTGGGGGGAGAGTGCGTACTTTTGTGACATGCCTATTTGTTCGCTATGCGTGCTAGTAATAAAATTAACCAATAAATTATTTTTAATCCGGTAATTCATCTAGACTTTATAATTTAAGGAAATTTAAATTAAGCTGAAAAAGTCGAAAAGCCAAAGCTTGAGCTCCACGCAGTTACATGAGTAGTATAGTAATGCCGGTTCTGACTCCATTTCCAAGCGGAAAACCGTTACGAAATCGGATAGCCAAGCCACAAATTATTTTTCAACCCTCATTATAATATACCTTTTCAAGCTTTATCAATACGTTCCATTCAACAATGCTTTTGGTCATATGGATTCCTTTTTTAACTTCAACACAACATCAATAAAGCACAATGACATCTCTTAACATCCTCGGCATGACTTTATCCAACTATAACTATCTGCGTTGGAATAATCACATATTCCAAGTCACCAATGCCTCGGCTTCCCCAACAGATCAATGCCTCAACAGTATCAATGCCTCGGCTTCCCCAACAGATGCACGTTTCTCCTTTATCCAGCTGCCTTGGATACAATCTACAAGTCCTACATTCGGCCCCGCCTTGAGTACAATTCGTATATCTGGGCTGGTGCCCCTAAAACCACCATGGCTTGACTTGACAAGCTGCAAAACCACGCCACCATGAAACTCGTTGGCGATAGCACGCTTTGCTCCCCCATCGACCCTTTAAGTCACCGTAGGAATATAACAGAGCTCAGCAAGTTTTGCCGCTATTACAATAGCTGAATTCAAAAACCTCCTGCCTACACGGAATTTTTTTCCCGCAACACCAGACTAGCCAACTCGGCTCACCCCTTAACCCTGTAGCCCTCCCCTTCACACACTTTACGGTTTAGCAGTTCGTTTATAAATAGAACAATTCGATTGTGGAACTGTCCTCCGCAGTCGATATTTCCGAACTCATATAACATCTCAGAGTTCAAACACAAAGTTCATCGTCATCTACTTATGCACCATCCAGTCTCCTAATCTATCCTATCTCATCTATCCTACAGATCAAGCTTACTACTATACATTGCACCATGACGTGAACGACATGACGGACTAGTGGATTCTCATTGATCCTTAACTTTTTCCTCGATTCCCAGATCCGGCGGCGCGGAAGTGAGTGCGGATTTGACACTTTGCGATTCTCAAATCCGCAACCGCGGATTTCTCTTTGACATTTTCCGCGCTTTAAAAGTGTGATCCGCAACAAATTTTCTGCGGATTTGAAACCACAAATGCGCCTAAGATAATCCGACATCAGGTATTTCATTATCGTGTGAGTCTTCACTCCGAATTTTTGATTTAATTGGATTTGAGAATCGCAAAGTGTCAAATCCGCACTCACTTCCGCGCCGCCGGATCTGGGAATCGAGGCCTTTGTTTGTTATTATATATAAAATCCGATATAGTCATAGGATTTCTAAGATTTAGACCTTAAAGGTTGTGTTCTACAATAACTGAGCTCTGTATTAATTTCCACTGTAGGGTACATAAATAATTGTAAGATTTTAAAAAAAAAACCCTGCTGGAGAATATAACTTATTTTATTTTAGTATATTCCATCTAAATAAACAATCTTTTCCTATCTTTTTGGTAAACGTACTTCTCTTCATAGTAAATCATACCCTTCTGATCGCACCAGATGCACACCTTCGAGCCATGAATATTACCTGTTGGGGTTGATGGGCTTAGTTCAGCTGATTTCAGCAGTACTTCCAGGCATTTAGAGTAATCGTTAAAAATTATTGCACGTCAAAATTAATAATTCGATGTAATACAGTAGCTTGCAAATAGTTTTTCGAAATTCATGGCTGCGTACACTTCCTTCATTTCATTTCCTTTTTTATGTGCTCCATAACGTTCTATATCACTGACTTTGAAATTTTTATTTTAAACTATGCTCCCAGGTTTTTATGGATGGAGAATTTTATTCAGCAACAAAAATCATGCGAATTCTGATTAGTAGACAGAACTGTTTCTATTTTCAATGGAGTAAAAGTTATGATACTTACCGGAAATACCGCAAAAAACTTATTTATATATCTAATATATTGAATACAGATGGCAACCCCTATTGAGTTGTATCGTAAGTTCGTTCTGTTTTTATTTCTTCATAAATTATCAATTAAAGGAAAGCACTCGTAAATGCAGTTGTTAATTTTAAACACAAAAATTTTATCTCTCTTACAAAATTTATTGTCCCCTGCCGAACGGATTATACATATGATGAGCATACATGTGATGAGCATAGTTTAGTGTTAAAGAGAAATGTTGATGTCTCTTCTAGATGCACAAGTCCAATTTAAATTTGGTTTTGATATGTAATGCCATAGATTAGTTAAATGATAAAAGATTCGTGTGCGGTGTGTGTACTTGCGATTTACACAGTATCTGGCCAAAAAGAGTAATCGCTTGGCAAATTTTGCAAATTTACAATTGGTTAAGAAAAAGCAGGCAGTTTTTCCTACTTTTGCTTCTACATCTACATCTTCCCAGGGGCGGCGGAGCGGGTGGGTATGGAGAGAATAGTACACACACATTCGTTTTGGGCACCCTAAATATTTCAAGTGTACCTACCTGATAATCCAAAACGTTAGAGGTCGCTATCTCGGTCGATGGCGACAAAGGAATGTGGGCGAAGGGCCGCGCAAAAGTTCATACGAAAACCAAATATACTATACATGTATGAGATATCAAAACCTTTTAGCTGTATAGCCTGAGCATTTAAAGCGCCACCAGACTAGCATTTAAAAATGGGATTGACGTGCTGCGCAAGTTCGAGCAAATTGGCGAACTGAATTTTCACTACCTCACTTCATATACAATATTCATCTGAAGATAAACAACCCTCAGTTCACCCAACTGGTCTCGAACAGAAGTTGAGCGTAAAAGCTCGCTCAAAAGAGAGTAATCAACTGGAATAGTGGAATGCTATTCCAGTGAGTTTTTGCATTTCTGACTTTTGACAACAATTTCAAGCACGAACTGAACATGAACTGGACTTTAGTCGGTGAAGCCACTTATGTGGATTAAACTGGACATTATTGAACTGAGGTCGGTGAAGCCGGGGCATTAAGCTTTAGTTTAACTCATACAAAGTTTAATTGTTGTTGTTCTATTGCTTCATATTTCAGGCAATCATGCTGGTGACCGTAAAGGGTATCACTTAGCATACCTACTCAATATACCGGTTCTGGTTCGATTACAGAGGATAAGCAGCATTTGACGTAATTAGTACTCAGTTGGGAGACCGTATTGGTAAAACGACACTCGCGTTTAAAAATATAAAGTTTTCGACACCGGCGCTGTTATTACTCTCATATCCACGCTGAAATTCTCAAAATTTTCGGCCTTCCTTTTTTGCTCGGAATCGAGGAGCAATGATTTTTCCTCAAGGGGGCCAAATGGAACACTCCTTATGACGAAGTGGACTGAGGCAAAACGAGGGAGGAGTGGGCCTTACAGGGGAATCTACACCGGGGCCGCATGGGATGGTTGGGCTAGACTAGACTTATAGGGGTCCTATCTGCATCCCCTTCCAAAATGCTAGTCGGGGATACCTCCATAACCAAAGAATTTAAAACTCAACAGACAGCTGGTAATTCAATTGGCCGATTAATTTTTTACATTCTAACGGTTACCTGTTCTCGTGCTCCTCACCCACAATGATTATGCTCTGCCGCCCCTGGCTTGGATTTCCTGTGAATAATATCTGAACAATTTTTATGCTACGGCCTTTACTATTGAAGTTATAAGCATAAGATCAGGTGGAAAAGTACTAGAAAAGTACCAAAAGGTCAGAATCCCTTTCAATGTGCAAATCTCTCTGATCCGTATGCGAGTTCTGGCTAGGCATTAGACCATCGTCCTATAAAGCCATAGTTAGAATGCGATTGTTACATGCTTAAGGAATCGTTCCAGCATTTCTAGTTCCATACTGCTGTCGGCTCTTACTATTTAACAAAATTAGGTGATACTTCAAATGCATGTTCATCTTCCATGATTTTGAGACTAATGTTAGATCATCTCCCAGACCAATATGCAGCCCACCTCTATTTGCGACAAATTCGTCTTGTGCTCCCAATGATGTCAATATTGTCTGCGTTAAGGCACTTCTTCAGTGGATTTGTAGAGGATTAGACCAGCTACATTCGAATCTCGAATTATTTAATGAAATTCCAGGTTGGAGAATAGGCAGGCTAAGCCATCTCGGAGTCCATTATAGGTGGAAAGTCATGCGAATATCTCTGTGGTACTAAGGCAAAACCCGATATGTCCAAAAAAACGATTTTTCGTTTTAATTGCTAATATGTCGAAAATTTAGTAAATAATACGTTGCCAAAAATCAATATGACAGATTGTTTCTCTAAAAGGTGTACCATCAAAATTAAAAAGTCCAATATGTATATATTTACGGTATCGGTTTAAACTTAAAAACCCGTTTCCTGAACAATTGTATATTTGGACATATCGGGTTCTGCCTTAGTACCACAGATCTTATCTTTGCTTGCGGCAACCGTCATCTCTTATCTACATAGTCGAGTATTTTTCTCGAGATGACGGGTTGAAGAGTTCGTCTATTAGTCCATTCAAAACGCGCGTTATGGTGTTCCAAAATAACACCGTTAAGAAAATCGAACCCTAAACGTTTTTGGGATCGCTGATCACGAAAATCGAGGTCCCGCGGTCCTGAAATTAGGGCGTCACCCCTAAAAATGCAAAAAACACCCCTTTTTAGGGGGTTTTCGCGATTATTTCAATAATAATGAAAACTAATGCGATGAAATGCACTTTTTTTAATATTTATTTGCGAAGGGGGTTGATTTGTACAAAATTAAGGCGAACTTTATGATAAGGGGTAGTCCTAAAGGGTTGAAACTACCCCTAAATTGGCGAAAAATGGCAAAAATTGTAAAAAAAAATTTTTTTTCAAGTTTATACTTCAAATTCGATTGTGGCAAAAAGATTCAGGCAAAAATAAATTATTTTCAACCCTTAAGGGGTTAAAACTACCCCTACTATAATAAAAACAACTTTATATAAAAAAATTGCAAAATTTTTTTTTTGCTTTTTGTTTGAAATTTGGTTCAAAAGGTATTATCAGCAAAAAATAAATTTTTTCAACTCTTAAGGGGGTAAAACTACCCCCACATTAAAATTGTAATTGGAACAAATTGAAATTTATTGTTTTGCATTAAAATTTTATATTTGATGAAATATTATCTATTAAAACATATGGAAAATTTTTAACCCTCTTCAAGGAGTTAAACCTTAGGTGTAAATTGAAAAAAAAATTCTTTTCGTAGATTGCAATTTAAATTTTTTTAATGAATTGTTTGAATAAAAATTCTTTTTATTATAAAACATAAATTGATAAATTTTTGCAAGTTTTTTTATATAAAGTTGTTTTTATTATAGTAGGGGTAGTTTTAACGCTTTAAGGGTTGAAAATAATTTATTTTTGCCTGACAGTACGCCAACAATCGAATTTGAAGCATAAACTTTAAAAAAAAATGTTTACAATTTTTGCCATTTTTGGCCAATTTAGGGGTAGTTTCAACCCTTTAGGACTACCCCTTACCATAAAGTTCGCCTTAAATTAGTATAAATCAACCCCTAAATATTAAAAACAATGCATTTCATCGCATTAGTTTTCATTATTATTGAAATAATCGCGAAAACCCCTAAAAAGGGGTGTTTTTTGCATTTTTAGGGGTGACGCCCTAATTTTAGGACCGCGGCACCTCGATTTTCGTGATCAGCGACCCCGGAAGGGTTCGATTTTCTTAACGGTGTTATTTTGGAACACCCCCCCCCCCCCGCGTTTTGTATGGACTATATCCTGCCACAGGCGTTCTTAATATTTGCCACAATCGTTGGATTTCTTCTTCTTCTTTCATTTTAATTAGATGCCGAAAACTAGGAAAGTGGTTATTGGAACTAGTACCAATTAGCAGTGTTTAAAAAAAATCAAAAATCTACAAATACTAGAACCGAATTAATCCCTCCAACCCCTTAGCAAATATAACGCAAAAAGTTAATAAAAAATTTAAATTTTAAACTTTTAAAAAATCCAACAACCATAAAAAATGTTCCAAAGTCACCAGTGCGCATACAAATGCAATTATTCTGCTTGCTTCAATATCAGGAATCGAGGACACAGCAAATCCGTGTAATTGATTTCACGCTCTGATAGTCCTTCCTTGCCAAAGCGAACCGTCATCGAAATTTGACTGCATTAACGGTATTGAGAAACAGGATTACAGATGATCATTGCAATCTCGGATCCTTTCTTCCCATCGCCCATGAATGAGCAATTGCCAGTCGAGACACATCTGATTTTGCTCGAAGGAGCAGCAGTGACTATGGCTGAACGCCGTCATTTCCATCCTTCTATGAAGGTGTCAACGAACGGAGCCAGGTGAGTTGACTTTCTAGGATTTTAAGGATATGATTACCACACAGTCACACACAAGAAAAGAGGAGAAAAAAATGAACAGATACAAATCTGCAAACTCAGACTCAATTTTCGTTCGTTGTTGTTGTACCGCCATGTGAACAATAGTTCGATTCTTCAGAGTTTCTTGTTGGTGTACGCCGTAAATACAGATTTATTATCCCTGAGCCTCTTGAGTCCTCCCGTGTTTAGCCAGCTCAAGGGATATTTGAGAATCAACAGGGGGCGCAAGCCCTAAGTGCCTGACAATAGCGAGCCCTCGAGTGATTGAAAGGCAGACAGTTGTAAACCTCAAGCACCCTTAAAACAGTTGTAAAACGGTTCCGCATTGTTAGGTGGGCTCCTTTGATTGCGCTGGGGGCTGTCAGAGGAGAGAGAATCCTCGCCAAAAGGACTCGAGGGTCTCATCCGTTATCCGTTCACCATTTTTTGTACGCGCCTCTTTTTTTTGGAGAATTGCGTTAAAGTTGCATTTTCAAGGGCGCATAAATACCTGCTTGAGGAGGAAAGAATAACTACAGAACAGAATAGGGATTTACCAGCAAGGATAACAAAGGGACATCGGAAACAAATAGCCGACAATGGGTGAATTGACTTCGAATATTGCTTTAATAGATTTTGCGGGTATTAGCAATGGAAAGGCGTCAAGGTGGTGTGCTATCAACCAATAATATGTTTCTGCCAGGGGTCGGCTCGTGACTAATAGAACATCTGGAAGTTGTCTTGGGATTTTTCTTATTGGTTTTGATATGTGGAAGGAAAAAAACATTCATTTTTGAATGATGTAAAAATTCATAATTGCGAAGAAAATAGCGAAACATTTAAGTAGTTAGAACCGCGTAGAATTTTAGGCGTAAAAATGTAGTTGAAAGTATTCTAAACCGAAAAAGGCTTGCTTTTAGTACGTGTCATCTGTCACTCGACTCTTGTCAAAATTTCAGCTGAATCCATCAAGTGGTTTCATTTTCACATTTAAAAGGCTTAAAAGGCTTGAAGTTTATGATACATCTGTTCCTGTGCTTGCAGCTATTTACAATTAAGTAAATGCATTTTAACGCGACCGTACATCCTCAAATGTCGTTCCGGAACAGAGTTCCTTTCTCCGATTCCGATGATTGACAAAACGCGTGACATAGTTTTGAGTGATTGACGAAGTAGTCGTAGTTGAAACCACAGACATGCTACAAGTTACCGTATGTTTACGGAATGGAAGACTAGTTTCGTGGCAATACTGATATTTTGTACATTACAGACACGAAGGAAAAGTCGAAATAACAATGCGTCTCTAAAAATAATCCACCACCGAAGAAGGCGAAACGATGAAATCAGGCGCCAAGATGATATATAGCCACGGTTTTTTTTTGGAACCATGCCGAATAGTTGTACATTGATTACTTAGCAAAAATACCGATAACTAGAGAGTATTATGCGTCGTTATTGCGCCGGTTGAACGAAGAAATCAACCCTATATTATTGACAGAGAAAAAAAAGTCACGAATCAGGGCAATGCACATCTACGCAGTTTCGATGGCGAAAATTATAGAATTAAAGCTCCAATAATTGCAACATTCGGCAGATTTGGCCTCCTGTGACTCTACCGAAAAAGATATACGTCTAATGAGAGGGTCATCGCTCAAATAGATGCATAATTTGAAAATCTTCCAAAATCCTACTTTTTGGACGACTTGAAAAATTGGAGACACTCGGGGAAAAGTGTATCGAGCTAAAGGGTGATTTTGTTGAAAAATAGAATTTTTGGCATATTAAGGTTGTTTAGAAACTAGTATATTTTGTGTGGGAAACACTACATCAGTTTTGGAACGTCTCAAACCGTTCTTCTTCGTTTAATGAATTTCAACATTTCGCACAAAATACTTAAAACAATTCTTTAAATTAATCTCTGCCGACTAGGTTAGATCAATTAGAGCGTTAGTTTAACCTCATATTGTAGGAGACCGTGTTATACAGAGGTTTACGAAAATTTTGCATCGTGTTACAACAAAACCGTGCTGTATGATACCGTATTATAGGAGAGTTTGCATGTAGCTACAGCTATACAGCTTATTCGTTGGCGAACTGAACTTTAAAATAAACTCAGTTTGCTACAATTTACACTGAGGATAAAACAAACTAACTGAATTGGAACTGAAGTTGCTACGCTCACTCAAAAGAGAATAATCAACTGGAATAGTTGAATGCCGTTCCAGTGAGCTTTTGCATTTCTGACTTCTGGCGAAAAGGCAACAACAATTTCAAGCACGAATTGCACATGAACTGGGCTTTAGCCGATGAAACTACTTATGTGGATTGAACTGAGCATTACTGAACTGAGGTCGGTGAAGCCGGGAGATTATTGATTTTTTTCCTCTTGGCATTTTCAAAAATTTTATTTTGAAAAGACAAGACTAAATTTTCACGAAGCACAATTTGTGTTAACTCTGCCAAACCTTCACATAGACTGTAGTCCATGGAAATGATACTTTAACATTGCCAAAATGCAGGACAATGTTTTATTTTTGGGTTGTGTAGGTGGGGCTGTAAGTTTAAATTTGAGTTTTCAGGGTAGTCCGCGACCCCCTCATTTGGCCGCCATCTTGGAAAAGGTGTGCAAATGGTTTTTCCATTATATCTCCGTAACAGTACATCTTACAGAAAACTGTTATGTAAATGAGAGGGTCGCGGACCCCTAAAACTCATATTTAAACTTACACCTATCATTGCATGCCGGTTGCCTCAATGATTTTGAGCAGCACAGGCTGCAACTATGTTTAAGCCTAAATCCAGATTGATTGAATGACAGAAGATTATTTTCTGCAATAAATTCTCTGAGATTTGGTCATGGGCAAGTTTTAGAAACATTTTGGAATAGAACGGAAGAATAGAAATAGGATGAAAGTCATGCCTATCTGATTTTTTCGGCAGACTGCCGTAACTAACATTTCTAACTTTCGTTATTCCTATCGTGTTATCAGAAGGATAACAGTATAAATCTAGCTGTCTATATGAGGGTGGATTGCGACGGAGAATTTCATGAGTTTCGCCACAGGGACTATTTTAGCCAACCTACATTTAGTAGGAAAGGTCGAAGACCATATTATTGAATTAAATATATGAGTCCGCCCTATGTCCCATGAGGGATTAAATGAGCGCAATGATGATGGAATATATGAGTAACGAAGGACAATATCAACGGTAGAATCATCTTTATAAACTTAGGATTGATGTCGTCAAGTTCCACGAAGTGGGATTTAACACTTAATACTGCCGCATATACTTATTGCTGGGAAACATTCATAAATGGGAACCCTTGAAAAGGATCTCTAACTACCAACACACTGGTTCCGACTAGATTGAACAAACTCACGATTAAGCTCATTCAAATCCATGGCAATGTCATGAGTCTCAGAATTTCCTAGGGTAATGTTCCTCAGGTTATTCTACAGCTTTTTAGTTGCTAATTTAATATCAAATTTAATTTGATGCTACTGAGTTTTGGAAAAACGAATTTCATAATTAACACGATTACGCAGAATACAGTGGAGTGTCCATTGTCAAGGATCCAAAGTTGGTGTTTGAACATGTTCGGATTGTTTCGGTATTAAATCAAACGTTGGAAGCCAACATTCGCATGGACGTCCACCGCATCGTGTAGGTTTAATTATGCGTCTGGTCTTCAAGGGTACAAATCTATACCTCTTTGATAAATTTCGGCACCTATATTTCCGACGCTTTGCGAGTATTTCATCAAGTGGAAAAAACCAACCTAGGGAATCATCCATTCTGTTGATGTCCTTACTTTTGAACACTAGGATGGTGTACGAATTCAGGAATACTGACTTCGGAAGATTTGATTTATATTATTACGGACGTCTAGCTGAAGAAAGAACTTGCACTTTCTAAGAAAGTCAGGTATTGAGCTGCAGCCATTCCATCGCAGATTCTCGGCCATGATTTAAAGAAAAAATTTAGCCGTTTCTTCAACAGAAGGGAAGTCGGCGCAAATTTTGTTAGAGATGATACAGAGTTAGGCTCCGCCGCAATTCTCTTCGATTCTTTATGGTCCCATCACTTTTCATTCTCTATTCTTAACCCACATTTTTCAAAAAATTTCTATATGGTATCAATCCTGATTCCTGACTATATTTGATTTTTCCTTCGGGATATGCATTCGTTATATTCCTCTTTTTTTCTACCGCCAACTAGACGCAGTACATGGCAAACAGCCCTTCTTTATCGCTAAACTTTACTAGACTTTTTTTGTAAAAATTGAGTACATTTAAAAATAGCTATTTTAAAAAGACAGACTAACAAAATTTTAAATTTTTCAATAAAATTTGTGAAATAAGATTGTCTTTAAGAGATAGCATCACCTTACGAAAGAAAAAAAAATCAATTTCAGTTTTCGGGTGCAAATGGCAGTTTACGAGTTTTAGATACGATAAACCCAAATACCATTGGATAATTTATAGATGTAGCGTACACGTAGCGTAGCATTCCGTGTTGCGCTCAGGTAAAAATCTTACGAGAATGTGAATACAGAAAAAAACAACAAAGAATGTATAGACTATTATAGACTAGACTAGACTAACGCATGGTGTGGCCTCGAATTTTCAAAACACAAAAAAAACTGAACAGTAGACGAACGAAAATAAAATTAACAGACGATTGATAAAAATAAGACATTAATGTAACCTTCTGCTACCTATGAAATTTATATTTGAAGAAACATCGCAGACGAAAAATTCGAAAAGGTGGCAAAGATACGCAGAGTGCTCGTGTTTGAAAAAGATTGCCAGTAGGGAATTTAAGGAAGAATCGAATTGACCTAAAAGAAATTGAGCAGAGATCACTTTTTTATGACTATATTGCGTTGCATCACGAAAATTTCTGTCAAAATATTCTTAAAGACTAAAAATCTTTAATCAAGATTATACGCATATTTAAAGGATATCACCATCGGGCCAATCCATCACCATCGTCGGTTATATTATATTTTTGCCGACAAAGATTGTATCAATACAAACGTTGAACTGCTCCCTGAAAACTTCAACGAAATAGACTTGTTCGAGGTTTCTACAATCTGATAAAAGAAGTAAAAAAAAGGAAATGTCTATGTGGATGCTTGTACGAAGGATACCAGGAAGGCAAGAAATTCAAACATGTCTATAAAAAAAAATGTTTCAACCTAGTTTAAAATATACCCCGACAGTTCCGAAATTAATTCCCTACCGATAAACGCAGGGTTCTTCGTAAAATGTGGCTGAAAAAAAATCTTATTTATAAATTTTTTTTAAACCAATTTTTGTATGGAAAATAATATTTGTGAAATATCAGTAAACAAGCGAATGACAACATTTCATTCTTATTGAAAATATCGGACAAGGCTAGCGAGCTGCAACCTAAAGACGTATGGCTTCAATCTTATCTTGCATTGCACTGTTAGAGAAAAATTGTAAATATAGATTTAAACAGATGTAAAAAAGCCAGGGTATATACGCGATCAATTGGAGATCGTTGCAAATCTCTACCTTTTTTTTACCCAAGGCTATCCCAGATCTACTATGAACGCATCATTACGAATTAGTTAAGAATAATAATATCTCAATGTATGTATACTGCGATCAACGCACGCACGCAGAGGCAGCAGTGAGTATGGCAGAACTCTTGAAAGCATTGACGCTGATGAAGAAAGTGTTGAACCAAGTGCAAAAGCATTTTATCTCAGCCGAAATAAAAGAATCGATAGTAGAGATTCGCTGAATATTCGGCTGAATATTCGTATTCGGTATGTTCGGCGTATTTCTTCATGTTCGTATTCGGCCAAATAGTATTAGCGCACGTAACTGCTTAGTGATCTTGTCCGTGTACGCAAGCGAGAATCCACACATGGGTCGACAGAAACGAGACCTAGTTTGCAACTGATCACGTGCGACTTGCCGGTCGGAAGCATTTTCAGTTGCGTGGTTGCACTTGTACGTGTCAAAGTTTATTCAACAAAATCGTTCATTTATTTGTGTGGACAAAGGTTTAATTATGGTTGCAAACTGGTTGTGAGGATGATTATTGTGAAGCCAGGGGTGGGATTATAGAAGTCGTTTCAACTCATTTGTTACGAGTTTTAAATGGAAAAATTCAATAGCAAACTTGAAATAAATGACTTGAAACAGCTTCTGTAATGCTATCCCTGTTGGAAACTGGGATTGCAAGTCATTTCTCCAAAAGCGTGCTCTAGTTCCCTACTTTTGGAGATAGCTCGATCACGCAAGAAATTGCAATAAAAGAAAGAGCGGCACACTGAGTGAGCGAGCCGAGCTGGTGCGAAGTGTAAAGAGGAGTGGGTAAACGCAGAACGCTCCGCCGACCTGTATGGGACCTCTTTACTGCGCAAAAATGAACCGAATAATTCGGCCGAATGTTCGGTTCGGCACATTCTGCCGAATATTCGTATTCGGTTGAACCAATATTCGGCACATCTACAATCTATAGAAGAACAGAGTAACCAGGTGAAGCAGAAAATCGATTTAACGTTACTTTCGGTCCATAAAAAACTGGATACTATAAAGCAAAATGTAAAAAATGATTTGGAAAAACTCAAAATTAAACCAGAAACCGTCCGTGCCGATCTGGAAATGGTAAAGCTCTATCATTCACCGGCAACATCTCAGGAACTCATCAAAGGTACGAAACTGAAACCTCCAACTTTCGACGGATAAACCCCATGGCCTATTTACAAGGTCCAATTTGTAGCAGCAGCAGCGGGTAATTACTGTACCGAGGAAGAGAAAGCAATGGCCTTAACGTTGTCACTAAGGGGTGCAGCAGCTGAAATATTACTGCAGAACATTGCAACAGTTACGGGTCCTTGGTACAAGTGCTATAAATGCGTTATAGCGATTAAAATATTACACAAATCTCGCTTAGAGAGAATGCAACTGTCCACAGATCGGTAGGTCCTAGCGACAATTGACTAATTACTTGACCATTTTCTGAGTTCCAAAAACATAAACTAGAATCCAAGGAACTACAGAGCAATAGCTGAAAAAATAAGAAAAAAACAACACAAGACTGGTTCAAGTAATGAAATTGCTTCTTCCATCGGAACTTATTCCAACTGAAACCGCCTAAGCGAATGTCCGGTAAGCTGACGCCGCATAGCATGAGTGTTGTCTTCTTTAACATCCCAGATATTAATTAAATCAACCAAACCCCACTAACTATAAAATCACTAAAATTATTCGCGCCGATATAATTTAACGGCATCCGATTTTAATAGTTCCGCACATAACCCTTCAATTTCGACACTTCGCCGGACCACCGCCGAACACATACATGGATTCCCAGCGGGAAATGAAGCGATTCAAAAAAGGTACTGAATCGAAGAATCGATTCTTATGAAGCAGAGGAGTGCTTCTCTTAGCCTTGCCGTACATTTCTTTTTTAACACTAAATGTGCTAGCATGGAAGCGATTTAATTAAGCTTATTTCTACCGCTTCGAAATAATAAATCGCGTCTTTACTTCACCAAATCAGTAACACGACAAAAACCAAGAGTTAACCTATTGCGTAAAACATGTGCTTATGTAAAGATTCCTTTGGCAGTGTTATAAAAGCGATTCTTTTGTGCTTCTTTTGGAGGCACGTCTAATATTTCCCGCTGTATTATAGAAGGTTAGCTGATACATGTAGTTGTAGATATTTGAGAGAGATTTTAAAACAGAATCATTTTTGAGAACTGATTTTAAAGTCTTCCATCTAATGCCGAAAAAATTGTACCATATTTATACATACATATGTACGCCAAAAATTATCAATTGCATAAAAGGGAAAAAATGGGTAACAATGACAATGCCGCTGAAGTTCATCTAAGCTTAAAAAGTCTACCATTGAAAATCCGCATTTTTCTTCTGAAGCTAGTGCAAAGTGTCCGAGCCACCATAGTCTCCTCAATTATGTGTGTAACTACAAATATTTGTTTCTTCCCAGCAGGAGGGGCCTCCACGAGTAATGTAGGATGTCACCTACGAGAGGTACTAATACCTTCAAAATGTCTCCCTAACTATGATTTCAACATTAACATGTCATTGGAGAAGAGCGCTCCTTCTGACGTCCCAAAAAGTCTAAAGAGAGTACTCCATAGAGCTCCAAATAAAACTAGCTGTAAACCTGAAATTGGAGATTAGCTTTCAAATATTTCTGGATTGCATAAGCATAAGTTGCGGTTAGATGCAGAATGACTCAAACTGAAAAAAAGTAGTATATCACCCAATGAAACATAAACGCAGTCCACGGTACAAGCTCTCTAATCAATGACTGAAAACCTTTTTGGATGGCTCCTTTATTCATTACCAGGCAGGTCTCCAAATTTCCTGCGGGGTTCGTACAGTTTTTCAAGCTCTTCTTTTTGTTCATAAACATAAATGTTTGTTTGTGTTACATGAATTTAGTATAATTACTTCGGAAGGAAATACAACTAACAACAAAAAGAGAAAAACTAATGCATAATATCCACTGACATATAATAATGGACTGCTCATCAGCAATTATTCCCATACAAACCGATGGCACCAAAAAGGCAGGGCCGCGCCGCCCCTGTGTGCGAAGTGTGCGGCGCACACAGGCGCCAAGACAATAGAGGCGCCGCTATCGAAATTATTTTTGTTACACTTACACAAAAACATATTTCTTTGTATCGATAAGTAAGTAGCAAGTAGGTATAATAGGCGCAACGCCTCGTAAACAACGAAACATAATATTGCGCTTATTGTACAAGTGTCCTAAGATAATCATGCCGATTATACAACTCGCCGGATTAACCGCGGATATAAAATTCCATAGATTTGACTTTTGGCGTATTATAGAATACGCCGGATGAAAAATGACCGAATGATGGTAATGCAGTGTGAAAAATTGTTATTATAGAATCCGCTCGTGAAACGCATTCCATACAAAAATTGTCATTACAAATCGGTATCAAATTTACTACGGATGAGAAAAATTCCGATCTATGTTTTTAATTTAATTACACCCAGTGGCTTAGTTATTACGCAAAGAAAACGGCGATTCCGACTCAAGCAGGGAATCCCTGAAACTACTTATAGATACCCACTTCCCGAGTAATACTACAGTT
Organism: Thereva unica; assembly: GCA_949987705.1. Lineage (NCBI taxonomy): Eukaryota > Metazoa > Arthropoda > Insecta > Diptera > Therevidae > Thereva > Thereva unica. The sequence continues at coordinate 147,970,833 of OX465282.1, forward strand.
GAGACAACTATCACGATAAACTCTTCAGCCTCACAACAGCTGATCAAATCTATCATAAGTAGAGCAAAAATAAAATGGCCTATAAACACCTTCCAGCCCTATAAATCACCAGGTCCTGACGGCATAGTGCCGGCACCACTGCAGCACTTCTCTGGTTATATCATGCCCTGGTTGCAGACTATGTTTACTGTGTGCCTTCAAAATAACTGCATTCCTTCTAGTTGGAAAGAGGTTAAAGTAGTTTTTATACCTAAGGCCGGAAAAGCCTCTCACATAACACCCAAAGACTTCAGGCCAATCAGCCTATCGTCCTTTCTATTAAAGACTCTAGAAAGGCTAATCAAAATATATCTGATGGCAATTCTACGGACACTGCTCTTGATTCATTGGTCTCAACCATTGAAAAATCCCTCGAGGAGTATACATTAGTAGCATTAAATAAAACCCAATGGGATCCATAATTTCGTACTAAAAACACTTAATTTTTGGCACTTAAATATTTATTTTTCTAAAGATACGCGAAAATATCGAGGAAAATTTGACAGTTAGTGGTGAAATAGCAGTTTCAGTGCGGATCGATAATGCATAATTCCGTCGGATTCTATAATGCAAATATTTTCAAACGCGGATCGAAAGCGAATCGGATGTTCTTCGGCCGCAGAAAATCCGGCGAGTTGTATAATCGGCATGATTTATTTCGGTCAAAATTAACAAATAAGAAATAAAAATAAGTTGAAACATTAAGATTCGTGAAAAAAAGAGGCGCTTCATAGGTTTCGCACACAGGCGCTGTGGGGGGTCGGCGCGGCCCTGCAAAAAGGTATAGTCGCTCGCTCATCCATAAGCCCCCAAACTGACAGAAGCACTCAGAAATAAAATCAATTAGAAAAAAATAGACGGGTATAGTGATGTTTATATCTTTTGCTCTTTTCCCCATAAGCCCCCGGACAGAATGTCAGTTGCTAAGACAGGCGTTAAGAACTTAAATCAGATACACATAAAATTTGCAAATTAATGAAAAAAAGGCATTTTAAAAGGTGAAAAAGTGAAAATAGTGTTTATTAATTTTTTTAAACAAAATATTTGTGTTGTTTTAATGTTTTAAGTACGTATTTAAAAAAATGTAAATTTCAAAAGTGATTCCGGTGTTTACATGGAGTGAAAAAAGGTTTTTAGCCTATAGAACAAATTGGTGCCATGAAAAATTTCTCATAAGCAGTCCATTCTATATGTCAGTGATAATATCCATCAATAAAACCTAGGACATTAAAAAATAAATCCGGCGCTGTGTGTATGTACAAAAAATATGATTTCAGCTCGCCAAAATGACCATCTGACATACAAAATGTTCTTTTCGAATATACCTACTTATGTTTTTGCTAAATGCTATGATACTTAACTAATAGTTTTAAAACACCTCCAAACAACGATCTATTTTTTTTTTGTTTATAATCGCCTTAGCATTTAACAGAAAATAACATCAAATTTGTGTAAAATCAAGGTTTTTTTTATAAAAAATTAATACAAATTTACCAAAAAACACGGGAATTTACAAAAATTCAATTATTCAAGCTTAGACCGACTCCAAAAATAGCTACATATGTTAAAACCAGAAAAACATTTATGAGATATTTTTGTCAAAAATATTAAAAATTATGGATTTTTATAATAAATATTCATTCATATTTTGTGCCTAATCCAGTTGGATTTTGAATTTGTTTTAAAAACAAAATAAAACGCCCTTTTAAAAAATATAGTTACATTTCCAGGAATTGTGTATTACAGTTGACCTACAGAGAATACCACACAAACTGTTATCTGAAAATACATATTTGCCCTTGTATGTAACAAAAACATCTTAAAACTATATTTCATCCTACAAAATTCTCACCATACCTTCATTTTGCCTTTTGCACTAATTTCGCCAGCTTTTTGAAATCTGTAATCCTTTTGTATCCCAAAAAAATTGACGGTCCCAGCAGCACCCAACCAACAGTTTTTGAGCTCACTTCCAGGCAGCCAGCAACAATACAAAAAATGATAACAAAATTCCCACTTTTTTCACTAAAATTTCTTCACACTATTTTTTTTTTTATTTTTTTCAAATAATTTTCTTGTTGCAATTTTGATAAAAAATTCCTCTGGAAACCGTCACGCACCGAAAAAACACTGAAATTTGGCACCACTTCAAAAACAAAATATTTCTTCTTCTTCTTCTCTAGCTAGCAGGGAAAAAATCACCAACCACGACACGGTACGCAGCCCATATCGACACTTCAGAAACTCTCGGGTGACTGATCGGCTCCAGAGCGGCCAGATGCTTTACAGAATCCAGACAGCCGGTGGGACCGTCCCCTTCTACTAGCCTTCATCTTAGCGGTACAGCAACAATTCACCATTCAGTTCCGAACACAGTGTAAACACCGCTTGGCAGCAGGGAGGCTCCCATTGGTTGCTAGGTGTGACGTTGACGACTCCGCCCTGGTCTTTCTGTAGATTGATTTTATTCAACAACAACAACACCGGCAACAACAACAATGTGGGCATTGGCACAGGGAAAAAAAGACGAGTTCGTCGCGTGCCGTGGCTCCTTTGCAATGGAGTCGGGCTCGGTTCTCACAAAGACCGCTCGAAGGAGGAGGGTGGCAACAATCGAGATTAGAGTTGCCGCTGCTGTTCGCACGCCCGTTCCCCCCACCACTGGGATATTTTTAGTGAACGTTTTATTGGATTTGACTTCGCCCCGCGACGTGACCGATGACTGCAGATGGAGACTGGGGAGATGTGGACACTTTCAGTCTAGCGGTGTTTATGTATGTGCTGCGTGTGTGTGCATGTGGGGGAGCCCCGAAGCTTAAGCTAACGGGAAGCTGGAGGCATACTTTGCTTGTTTCCGTGGAGCTTAAGTAGCAAATTGACTTCAAGTGGAGCCCGACCGACGTGGACACGTGGTAGGTGCGCGATTGTGGGGCAGGGAGGGTGAATGTTCTTGAACACCGTAAAGGTGAAAGGTTATATTTCTTACTTTGTGAGAAATTTCCTTTTCAAAGTCCAAATTCGATTATTTATTCCTTGCCCCTTCGTAAAGGCCAATTCCGACCCTGGCTGAGCTGCCAGGCTTCTCACTTTACCTGGCTGTTGAAGAAAGTTTCACGCGTACAGGAGAAAGTTGAGCGTGGCGGGGTTGGTGTCGGTCCTGTTTAATTTGCAAAAAAAAATTCTAATAAATTCAGAAGGAAAGGGAGATTACTTCTTAAAAATGGTATAGAATTGTTGGGTTTGTCTACTTGTAATAATCGAAATATACATATTCCCTTTATTGCAGGAAAGTCGCATTGAAGTTGGGAAAGAAAAGGCAGATTTCGGGAAATTCACTATAAATAAAATCATATAAAACACTTGATGATATAAAAAACTGATTAATTTATAAACTTATGTATATTGACTAATCCCCAAGAAGATTTTTTTGATAAGGTATTTTTTCATTAGTCAAGTTGACATACAAATTGATACTACAATTAACCGGTGTTAGATGTGTCTCAGGCATTTTATCTATTTTTAAACTGATTGTTCTAAATATTAGTGTTTCCGTACAATCGGTGGAGCTTCTTGTAACAGAAGAACCATACGAAAAGACTTAGGGAGTCTAAAATGTAAAAATTTATTAAACAAAATGAGCATCTCAATGGAGAATTGAAATATGGAGATAAACATTAAAATATGAACAAACTTGCGCACAATATGTTGTGGAAGAGCTGATTATTGTTGAATATTATTTTCCCTTATTTTTGTCAGCAGCTGTGTTCTCTTGTTCCGTTTCCGAATATGAATTTTGAGTTTGGAGTTCGAGTCCTTCGCACCGATATGTTCATTCTTCTTTTCATTTTCCATATAATATTCCTTCTATACAGGGCCAGCTTTAGATATTTTGGCGCCCTGTGCGAGATATTTTTTATTATTATTATTAACTTTTTAAAGATATTTCTTTTACTTTGTTATTATACATAAATTGACAATAAAGGTAAGTACGATGCCGGTTTTTGTCGTCGGTCAAGAGCAACTTCCAGTATCGTCCAAATAAGATCCTGTAGAGGTTTGTGAATCGGACCATTTTCTAGTTAAAGCTATACTCAGATGTCAGCTATCCACTCAAGGAAAAAGAAACAACAAACAAAAGAAATCTGATCGCCTCCCTTCAAGGCAGTGGCGGCTCGTCTTTAGGGGCTAGTGGGGCTTAGCCTCACCAGAAATTATCTATCAATTCACATTGACAATTTTTTTCATTTTTATAATAATGTCATTGTGCACAAAAAAGCAAATCGAATTTTCTTGCAATTTATTATAACTTCTAAAAAAATCCTGAAATCGAATACTCCCCGAAAAAGAACTTCATAGGAAAATATACAAAAAAGGAGCAAATAAAACAAAAATAACTAGTTTCAAAAAAATAAAAAATACGCTTTTATATAAAAACGAACCAAAGAGTAAAAAATAATTTTGAATGTAAAGTTTTTATTGCTGCAGCCATTTACTTAAATGTAAAAAAGCGTGGGGCACTAACGAAAAGTTCCAGTTTTAATAAACCAAGAATATTGTTAAAGAGCGCCCCACTAATTTATACATTTAAATAAGTGGCTTCAGCAATAAAAACTTTACAATCAAAATAATTTTTTACATTTTCGTTCATTTTAATATAAAAGCGTATTTTTTTAGTTTTTTTAAACCAGTTATTTTTATTTTCTACTTTTTAGCCTATTATATGTCTTCCACCATTTTGTAGTGGCGGACATATTAGATTTAAAATAGCGACACACAGCTTACTGTATTTTACCTGTCGTACTCTTTTATTTGATACCCATGTCGTGAGCTCGGTGGAACATAATTGCAAAAATCGGCGGCCATCTTGGAACCGCTTTCATTATTTGTTTTACAAAATGGTCAGATTGTATTTAGTAGTTATATGTATATGATGAGTTGAGCTCAGATTGAACTCGAGTCCAACTACTGGTAGACGGGAGTCGAGTTGAGTTAGAGTCGCATACAGGCGTGAGTTCAGTAGTTGAATAGTTGATAGCAGCGTCCCTGTTTAGGTTTGTGATTTTTTGTAACATGTAGTAGGTATGGTTTTATTTTGAACTCAACCTCAACTCAATTATTCAACTCACCATGTATACATACTAATTATCACGCGAACTTCGAATTTGTGCAAAATTTGAATTTGATCGGTTAAATTTTTTTTCCTTTTAGTTTATTATAAGTTTAACCCATGTCAGAAGGCCGCGGAGCACAATTGCAAAAATCGGCCACCATTTTGGAACCGCCATCTGGATTTTTTTACAAAATGGTCAAATTGCATTGTCATCTAAACTAAACGTATATGCAAAATTTCAGCTCAATCGGAAACCGGGAAGTGGATCAAATTTAACTTTCAAATTTTTTTTACATAGTTACAAGTGAAGCTAATAAAAGCGTATTAATAATAAGAAAAACTCTCTACTCTATCTATCAAAAATAATCCGGCCGAATCATATTTCCATACTCATTTATTGTGATTCGCTATGCTCAGGGGCTGTAATTGAGTCAGCCATTTTGTTTGCAGAATTTTTTGACTGAGGCGATTGACTCAAGCAAGTTTTGTTATACCAAGTGGGGCTGAAATTTATTAGCCCTTTGCGATTCATAACAGTTAATTGCTAACTAATATAATATGAGCATTTTTGTATTGACAATGCCGTGCGGGTGGTATGACCAGCTGCTATAACATGAAAAGAAAAAAAAACACGAAAACAAAAAGCAGCAACGGCCCTTTTCAGGATCAAATCAGAGCGTGATCTGAAAAGTTTGCGACCTCAACGTGAAGATGGCAGCACTCGTCAATAAAAGCTAGTGAATTGAGTGAGTTGTGCATCTTTTGACAGTTACTCACCAAAGTTTCAGCCATTTTGGATGCGAAGTTGTTATTAGACAGTCGTTTGAGTAAATCGATGTGAGTGTTTTTTTGAAAGTGATGACTGAGTGAGTGATGATGAAATGATGAGTTGGACTCTGTGTACTCTGCACCATCATTTACCACAATGAAATTTTGAGCCACTTCACTTGTAAGCATGCTAAACACACTCATATTTTTATTAACTCTAATAAGCATACGATTAACAGGTTCGTTCTTGCCATAATTGGTAATAGAGGATTTAATATGCAAGAGAAATACGCCCTTCAAATTGTAATTACTCACTGTAAATGCTGTATGGCTTCGTAAGAAACCTGAGTCCGCGTTGTCATTCAGTAGCCGATCAACAAATATAACGTCAGCAACCTCATGACGAAGGGGGTTTAAGTTAAGTAATTTATTCCTGTTTTCATAAGAAGGAAGGATAAGTGTGTCCTCCCAAGGGAAGTGACTGAGTTCGAAACGGACAAACTTCATTTTAACCCATTCGATTCGTCCAACTTGGGAGGAGTAGTGAGGAAACCATACCTCGAAGGCGTATTCGAGTAAAAGCTAAACTAAAGGCATATAGAAATGCTTAGTGATAAAGGGGTTGTTGAACTGCTTAGACCACATTTATAAATTCAAGAACTGACCTCTCCTTAGAGGAAATATAATCTATGTGGGTGGAAAAAATCATCTTACTTTCAAACCTGATCCCCAGATCGATCACAGAGTTAATGCGGGAGATTATGTTGTTAAGAAATTTTTTTTTATGTGAAAGACTAGTCTCAGGAAAGGCCCTTTATACTGTCGACAACAATATCGAACAGCAGCTCTAGTCAGGAAGGAAGGAACTGCCACAACCTACCCCCGATGTTTTTTAGTCCACCTACTCCCAACCATTAGTATCAAGACTTTGACATCGGGGCATCGAGAAACAAGTCGCAGGTAAAGAGCTAAGGAAGGGTATGACGAGAAATCAGGAAGGATCGTGGGGCTTGCCGGGATTCGAACCCGGGACCTCTGGGATAGTAGCCAGACGCCTTACACCTTTGGTTACCGAGCCCCCGATTATAGGCATGAGCTAACGGACCACGTTTCGTGCAAAAAGTCGTGACCTCATACTTACTAATATTAAGTACCAGGTTGTTGTAAGAATACCAAGAATAGAAGGTGTTTAGGTCAACTTGCAAAAGTTTGCAGTCCTCGATACTACCTATATGACAGTAGAATTTAATGTCATCAGCGTAAATAAGGATTTTACAGTTCTTTAACAAGGCAACAATGTCATCAATTGATTGAATAAAAAGAAGAGGACCAAGGTGACTGCCTTGCGGGACACCAGAGGACGCTTCAATATTTCTAGACTTGGCTCCGCGAAGTAGAACCTGGTAGGTCCTGTCGGATAAGTATACGCCGTAAGGGCATGCGGAAAACCAATTTTTTTCAGTTTGAGAACTATAATAGAGTGGGACTGCTTGCCGCAAGCCTTACTGAAGTCAGTGTAAACACAGTCGATGATGAAACACATCAAACCTGGCCTGGGGAGCTCCAAGGGGTTTCTTCTTGAGCCACCTCGCAAAGCTTCTAGGGAATTTCTAGGGGAAGTAGAAAGGATATTTCGACATCAGTATGCTAGTCACCGGAAACTACGCCAGGATCGGAAGGGTCGAGAACCCCACACGCCAGAAAAAATCTGAGCGATCAATCTTTAGGCAAACTTTTGAACTTGTTCAAACGAGTTGGTCCACAAATACGCGGTACAGAGCTGCTAAGCATACAATATGTTCATGTGACGACCCGATGCGTTAATAGGTAATAAAAAGAAGGCTGCTCCTCTAAGGAGAGTATATTTTTTTTATAGATTTCTTTTAGCAGTAGTGGGAAAAGAGTGGTAAACACTGATTGAAAATTGATAAATTAATTTAATGCAAAAATCTATGCTAAATTTTTTTATACCTTCCGCGATCATCAAATAGTAATGAAATACATAAGTTGCTTCCCTTAAAAGCATTTTCATCAAAAAACCCGCAAAAACGCAATCAAACTTCCTCAAATTATATAAAAAATAAGCCTAGCGTTGCTAATCCTTCTTTACATAATAAGAAACATGGCAAACATAATTATAAATTCCGCATTTAATGCATCTACATAACTCAAAAACTTTATTACAGATCGACCTTCTCTCTCTATCCCCAACCATATTTATACAAAAACTCAAATCAAACGTAATTATTTATTACGTCGTCTTCAATTTTATTGCAGTTTTGTGTGTCGCAAGCGTGAAGGACATATCTAACAACAACAAAAACAAGGTCCATTTCATTAATTTGTAAGAACACGCATGTATGTATGGACAGGTAAAAAAAAGCAGCTTGCCTCAAGCTGAGGCTGGCGTAGGTAGAAAAAACAAATATTCCACAAAAAGATGTTTACTCCAATTTTATTATGATTGGCTCTCATAAAAATGAATAATGATTTGTTCACAGTCCCGCAGATACGAGGAATTCGCTCATATTTCAAGTGACCCAAATACCGACCACAAACCTCATATATCTATATTTTTTCTGTTCTTCCCTTTCTTCACAATCTCCTCTAATCAACTTGCGGCAAATTACAATGTCAGTTTGTTTAGCACCAAATATTAATTACATTGAATTTGGCTCTGTCCAAAAAACCACTTAACCTTTGACACCGCCCAGCCAGTATCGCTGGCTCATATATGAATACCACACAAAAGCGGTGTATCAGTCCGATTATGGATGTTTTTACCTGTTGCCACAGGATGACCACCTGTTATTACATAAATCTGCCAGGAGCACGTGTGCCTGCACGTATCGAATTAGAAATGTCCAATTTGACAAATAGCAAAACTAATTACGGTTACAAGATGCTATCGTGCCGTGATGGTCTTGTTTACCTGTGTTACCTGTCTTCCGACATATGTTGCCGACTCCGATGGACTAACCCCGGTGTAAATATTTGTTGAACGGCATTAAACACAGGCAACGATGTTGAGACGTCTTCATATATAGCAACATAAAACCCGGCAAAAAAATATTGTATACAGAAAAAAAACATGAGAGAGAGAACAACGGACAACAAATGACGTTTTCATATCTTTCATTTTCTTAAATGATCGATCCCACCTCTAGCTAATCACATAAATCTACTACAGGCGAACGGTGCAGGTAAGCAAACACCTTGATGATGAGGAACTGTACCGCGGCCGTGCCGCGAGATGAAGAGATGAAAGCTGGGCATCCAGCCTTCAACGGAAAACAATTAATCTCAACCTCGATGGGGCTCGATTCCAATCGAAATGGAAACCCGCGACTTCGCCACACCGCTGGCCCCACTACGCCCCCGTTCGCACACGCACAAAGGACTCCAAAGGTCGGGCGAAAATTAATCTTTTTCAATTTTTCATTTCGGATTTTAATTTTTGATTTTGGGGCGAATAAACTCCCCGCCGCCGCCTCCCGGTTCACCCGGTTCACTAATAAATCACGGCGAGTTTTAATCAAAAACCAAAATTGGACCTCAGCCGAAGAGCCGCGCATCGCACTCGGACTCTCTAGCAAGAGATCAATGCTGGGTGCTAGACTGGTGCATCCCTAAGCAGCCACTGACAAAGTGCAGCCATTTCGCATGGATACCTTAAGGTGCTACCCAGGACTGCTGCTACAGAAGTCCACCAGTAGTATGTCCAGAGCTGGGTGCTCCTCCTGGAATGCCATTCGCGGCATTTACATATCGCGTGCTCCCAGATCCGCTGGCCGCTGATTGTTGACTTTAACACATGTTGTCTTATCTTTCTCGTTAGCGGGTCGAGTAACAAAATTCCGAATTTATGATTCCCCAGCCTTTGGGGCACAAGAACATCGCTGCTCGGATGGAAGACAATGTTGATAAGTTGTCGGCGATAAACGGAGCACGTCGCTGCATGCGATTGTTTCTGGTTATGAATTCATTGCTTCGATTTGCATTATTTCACTCTTTTCGTATTTATTTAAAATAATTAATGAAATTAAAATTTGTTATTTAAATGCAAATAAAATGATTAATCAAGCAAGTGTGGAATGGTTGAGGAAATACGATGGCAGTTATTGCGGAAGATTCAATTAGTCATTATGACTTTGGGCCTAGTAATAATTCATATCAGTACTCTTTCAACTGCACTTGAGAGACGAACAAATATTCGAGCCGTTTCGTTCAATTGCCTGGTGTACTCTCTCTCCATAGTAGAGTCTGACCAACTGGAGGTGCTTCATAGTGATCGATTTCCTTCCTGCCCCACTATACCCACCAGAATCAGCTTTTTCAAAGTCAATCCTGGCTGTGAAAACTCACCAATGCTGGTCCATGATCCTTAACGCTTCTGATTTATCTGTAATGTTTTTCGCGACCAACATCGAGTTTCTCTTTGTATCCTCCTTTATGTTAATGGATCAAAACAGTTTTGTGGTCAATACAGCAATAGGAGCGTGGACAAGAGCGTGACCCATCTTCCACAACACAATTGCCAGAACGAAAGTGAACTACACTGTACACAGCACATCTTCTTCCTTTTGTTCCAATATTTTTCTACATTTTTCAAAGGCAAACTTATCTTCAACCACTGCACCAAAATCATCAAACGTATATCCACGTCTCAAACGATCGAACCGTGGCTCGTGACTTATTCCCAATAGACGCCATCTATAGGGACAATGCCTCGAACCGGAACAGAAAAATTCGGAAGAGTCACCCTGGCTCATGTGTGACTGAATCCACGCACCAACCCATGACACGGGTGTTGAAATTTTGACATGTTAGAGACCGAAAAAGCATAAGTGACTACTTTCTTGTCACTGTAAGAATTTACACGAAACCTAGCAGACACTACTCGGACATACACCCCGTTTCAACTTAGGCTTAACCCAGTCTTAAACGAGGGTCGAGTTTAAACTGGCTAGACTCAACCCAACTCAGCTCTCTTACCTGGGTCGAGTTGATTTTTCGCCTCATATACATTGGTTGAGTTGGAATTGGGTTAAAGTAACATTTGTTTTGTTTGTTTACCATACGTGAAGTCCGCCTATGCCTTTAGTTTTAACTTCGGTGTTTTTGCTTGGAATAAAAAATAATTTCGTTCTGAGTTTTTACATATCTACAAATGAGAATTTCGCACAAAAATTTGAGGTGACGTTTTAATTTCAGTTCAACTTTATTTCAACTCATAGTCAACTCAACTCGATATTATATACGGTGGTCGGAATTTCAACTCAACCTCGACTAAACTTTTCACCCTAGTCATAAACGGGGAATTGTAGATATATTTGCCCTAAGTTTCCCAAGCTTCTGCCCTATCCGAGGTTGTGTCGTAGGTTACCTAGCAGGAACTTAATGCCAGAAAGGGTTGCTAGCCCTTCGATGGAAGCCCTATATATAGTTGGTTGTCGATTCGATACGACGATGGTTGGATTTTAACTCGTCAGAGAACATATTCGTTATTTTTTTTTTAAATAGATGCCCGGGGAAAATACTCAATTTCACCGAAATGTTCGGAGTTTTTGTAGTTTTTGTCCGGCCTCGGCAATTTAGGTGATGGCAGCCTTACTCATAAGGGACCCATACATCGAACTTTACTTTATATCCACCTTTAGTTAATGGATCAAGCAGTTTTGTTCTTAATATAGCAATAGAATAACAAGATTGTGACCTATCTTGCACAACACAATTACTTGAACGAAAGCGAGCCAACCATTTCCGTAATTGATAAAGGGCCTTCTCTGTACACAGCAGCACATTTTCGCTTTGTGGTAATAATATTTCAAAATATAAAGCATTTTACATTATTTTTCTGCAGTACAGTTCTGTACAGTTTATAACTACTTTTTCAAGACTCGCATAGTGACACCTATACAGATACACTGCATCAACTCTTTGGACTATGACTTTCCCGGAGGTCATGGAGACTTCTAAAAACTGTTTCATATTCTACCCACATTAAAAGAGGTGAATTTTATAACCCCATCTCACTATCGCCGGATAGCGTTACTATACTAACCTGGTTGCTCTAGGGCAGTGGTTCCCAAACTTTATTTCGTACGGAACCTTTCTACAATGTACATATAAAATTTGGCGGAACCCAACGATGAAAAAATAAAATAATATATGATATACATATGTATATATTTATCCTTTAATATATTTCAAAACGTTTTTATTAGCTCGCTTTCTTGTCTGTCCGTTTGTCCGGTTCATATCTTGCAATCGATTTTTTGAATACTTCCGGTTACCCGATCACCCTGAAATTTTGCACACAACTTCAGCTCCGATGACAATGCAATACCGTTAGATCCATGGCGGCCGTCTCAAAAGGACGGATTACTGTTTTCTTCACGGAACAAATTTTGCAATCAATTTTTCAAATACTTCCGGATATCTTATCATGCTGAAATTTTGCATACAGCTTTAGCTCCGATGACAATGCAATATGGTATACTCGATATACCTTTAGATCTATGGCGGCAGTCTCAAGAGGGCGATTGAAATATTCTTCACAACCCCTTCGGCATAGGTATCAAATGAAAGGGTATGATAAGTAGAACACCATAACCAATATAGTATACTCAATATATCGTTTGGCCCATGGGGCCATCTCAAGAGGGCGGATTACCATTTTCTTCACAACACCCGAGACATGGGAATATGGAATGGCGGCCAAAATGTTACGCGGCGTGACGTAGACCAAATTTCAAGGAAGAAGAGCCACTCGCACTTTTTGATTAGCAAGAATGCGTTAAAAGGCCGGCGCAGCGCCAGTGAGTCTGCGAATGTATTGGCGTTTCGGCGCTGGTGGCACGGAATCCTAAAATTTTTTCGTGGAACCGTAAGGTTCCGCGGAACCCACTTTGGGAATCACTGCTCTAGGCACCTAAGAACCTTTAAAAGATTATAGCGCCTATTGACTAAACTAACCTATTGACTCAGCTACTCCTTTTCGTTCTTTAACGTAAGTACTGTCTCACCTCTAAAAACAAAACTCGACTTTGGTATAGTTCAATGCCAAGAGAGGCAATTTTATGCTTTAGTTAGCAGCCCGGGCGCAATCTATGAGTCCCACATTCGCCTCTCCCTGCAATAAAAGATAAGCCGCATGTCACACTCCCACACTTTGCAGTTTCCATTTTTGCATACACTTTGGTCTACACAAGTTCGTTTTAACATAACTCGACTGTGTCCACTAGTATTTCCTTCGATTGAAAGAACAATATTTCGCAGAGACAGCATTTCATTCGGGTTGCTTTGAGTATCGAGTCATGTTTTCGGTTTGATCCGATAGTCGGATAGACTGTAAAATTATATGTCTTGACCATAGTAGTAAGGCTATGGGGATTCTGGCGCACTTTCTTATGGGATTTAACATAGGGGTCAAAAATTACTTTTCCGCCATTTTGAAAGCTTTCCCTGTTCGTCGGTCTGTCTGGCTGGTTGGCTGGTCTGTCTGGCTGGTTGGCTGGTCTGTCTGGCTGGATGGCTGGTCTGTCTGGCTGGTCTGTCTGGCTGGTTGGTTGGTCTGTCTGGCTGGTTGGTTGGTCTGTCTGGCTGGTTGGCTGGTCTGTCTGGCTGGTTGGCTGGTCTGTCTGTCTGTCTGGCTGGTGTGTCTGGCTGATCTATCTGGTTGACCTGCCTGGTACGTCTGGATCTATATAAATGCTTATTAGCATAGCTGTATATCATTGTAGCTGTAACCACCTGTGTAGCAACATGAATGAAAAATTGATGAAGGATATTATAAAGACTCGTGAGGCTATACGAAGAAAGTATAAAGCTCTCAAGACTAGTAAAATTGAATCTGAAGCTCAATTAGAGGAAACATTTAAACCAATAGCCTCGACGCTTTTTCATAAAAATTAATTCAGCTAGTCCTTCAGTTATCTTATACTGCTTACCAGCCTGCCTGGTACAGGTCAACCAGATAGATCAGCCAGACACACCAGCCAGACAGACAGACAGACCAGCCAACCAGCCAGACAGACCAGCCAACCAGCCAGACAGACCAACCAACCAGCCAGACAGACCAGCCAGACAGACCAGCCAACCAGCCAGACAGACCAGCCAACCAGCCAGACAGACCAGCCAACCAGCCAGACAGACCAACCAACCAGCCAGACAGACCAGCCAGACAGACCAGCCAACCAGCCAGACAGACCAGCCAACCAGCCAGACAGACCAGCCAACCAGCCAGACAGACCGACGAACAGGGAAAGCTTTCAAAATGGCGGAAAAGTAATTTTTGACCCCTATGTTAAATCCCATAAGAAAGTGCGCCAGAATCCCCATAGCCTTACTACTGACCATAAACACATTTTAAGAGATATTATTGGCCTCGATTCCCAGATCCGGCGGCGCGGAAGTGAGTGCGGATTTGAGACTTTGCGATTCTCAAATCCGCAACCGCGAATCTCTCTTTGACATTTTCCGCGCTTTCAAAGTGTGATCCGCAACAAATTTTCTGCGGATTTGAAACCACAAATGCGCCTAAGATAATCCAACATCGGGTATTTCATTATCGTGTGAGTCTTCACTCCGAATTTTTAATTTAATTGAATCCGCGACTGCGGATTTGAGAATCGCAAAGTGTCAAATCCGCACTCACTTCCGCGCCGCCGGATCTGGGAATCGAGGCCATTATTATATGTGAGTCTCTGTGATTTATTGTAATTTGTTATCCTTTCTATGAAGTATTATGTCCCGATTATCACATGCTTGATTTACCAATAGCACAGAGATTTCATTTGTAGTCGGTTCATTGTGGGGACCTCTGTTACTCCGTTGGTATGTATCTTATAATTTCATTCCAATTGTATACCTCAAAGAACTATATTTAAAAATCCATTGGTGCCTAAGTACTGTATTGATCGGACTATAGGCAACCCTAACCACGAAAAGCGGACCAAAAAGAAAATGGCCAATGTTCACCATATGAGTTGCCCCTATACTCACATAATAATAAAAACGAAAAGGGTCCCCAATCATATCTTAGCCCCAAGCCCGCAAGATGATGTGGCTAAGGGTATTACCCTGGCTTCTGAAGCTCCATTGCTAGGCAGGCAGGAAGTCTGAAACACACTGAAAAAAGTGGGCAGGTGAGAATGTTTTTGGAGTTTTAAGCAAGATGAAAAAACTCCAAAAAGAACAGTTGAAAAATCTAAAAAATTGTAATTTTAAGATTGCAGTATAGTTCCAATAGCTTAATGGCCTACTTATTGTTTGACAGCTTCGTAAATGTAAAATGGAATGATTCAATTTAATGACAATTTCAAATTTACGCAGCTGTCAAGTCAAACAATAGGTAGGCCCTGATGCTATTGAAACTAAACTGAAATACCATAAGCAATATTGTATACTCAATATAATGTTAGATCCATGGCGGCCGTCTCAAGACCCATGTACCGGTTCTTTGAGGCACTTCATCTGTGTAAAATTCCTATCACGAATTGTACCAAGGCATTGGATGGTTTTTTTTGATGCTATTGGCTTATGGGTGCAGCGAGCCGTAACGGGTACAGCTAGTAATGTATAAAACTGTGTCATAGTTCTAATCAGAGTCTCATCGTTCTCTCTCGGATCGGATCCAGTATCGTAAAACTTTTTCCACTAGGACAATTCTGCGTTTAAAAATAATAACTGGTCTGCGTTTATTTGTTACATATAGAGCTAAGATCAATTCCTTTTATCCAGTTGCGCCACTACTTTAAATTCCATAAGCACACCATTGAAATGCCGCCTACAAATAAAAATACAAGACCAAGCCGAACAAAGCATTCACGCAAGAATTACATAATTTGATAAATTTCACCTCTTCATTTTGCTTCTGAACCGTTAATATCTGTCAAAATATTTCAGCCATTAAAAAGCACACCGGACATAAATCTTCCTCCAAGCATTGCAGACATTTTTATGTTAATTTATGTTTTTTTATTTTTTTTTTTTTTTCATATGAGAAATCACTTCCACACACTCGCCGCGGTTATCAAATAACCGATTCAAGGCTAAACGGTTAATTAAATTTCGCCAACCTGCCGCATCCACGTGGCCATCGCACGGCAATACGAATCCATCACGGGCGAAAGATAACGATCGTCCATCACTGGAGCTGTTATCGACGGACGACACCCGGCAGCAGCACAAGCACCAGACATAAACAACCGCTTGTCCGTCCGTCTGTCGGAATCGCCGAAATAAATTAGAAGAAATCTCGGATATGACGTGGGGCCGTAAATTTCCGTTTGAACGTGGAAAAAAAAGAAGAAGAAAGGCCCAAGGGATTCGCCTGATGACACCACCAAATCACCTGAAGCACCTTCGACTTCTTGATTAAATCCGTTCGGTGGCTCACCTTGATTGAGGTCCAAAAGAAGTTAATGCTTCTGTGGGACAGAATTTCGATGATAGAACCGAAATCACGAGAAGAACGACGATAGCCCATGGGTCGACTATGGGTTCTCGGGAATCTCTTTCAAGCGCCTGTAGCTGGTGGCTGTTTAGTGTGTGTTGTCTATCGTGGGAATTCTGGTGATAACAGGTGGAGAGCTCATGTGTTTGCATTTAGCTTATCCACGGCTGTATCCCATAGCTAGGTGGCTGGCTGGAACCGTTAGATATCAGGTATGACACCAGGCAGTAAATCCGGAAAAATTTATGGCAAATGGCTTGTATTTAGTTAAATGTCAGAACGATATCAAACTTTCGAGTTTCGTGGAATTAACACTGGTTTGATGTGACAATCCGGGCAGTAAAGCTGCAATTAAATACTAGATTTATGCAGATGCAGTGCTTAACTGATTTTTATTATGAATCGGGCCGAGAGGTGGGAAACGCATGTCTCATGGGAACAAAATTATTATTATCCAAGGAACTCTTCCATCGCAGCTAGCTAATCAAAACGTGCTTTTTGTTGTATAAATATAATGGTAAATAATTTTTTTAGGGAACATTATAATGTTTGCCTACTGTGATATTTCAAAGAACTCTCAGGAATTTTTTACATTATTTCGGATTTCACACAGTTCAGCGAGCAATGTTGGACCTTAATAATACACTTACCGCTGTTGGATTTTTTAGGCAATAATACACTTGTTCTGCAAGTCGCACACCATTCGTTAGAAAATAATTTATCGAGCTAACAACTATGGTGGCTCTACTGTTGAATGAACACAATATAACATTCAAACTAAAATGTAAGCAATGGTCATAAAAACTAAAATCCAGGCGTCTTCTTATCAGACAATATTTTTTATGTGGCATTCTAGTGATCATAAAAAGGTTGAAAACTACACCCTGGAAGGACCACAGTTCTGGGTGGAATCGATTCCACTCTCTCTCTCTATCTGGAATAACAGCTAGGTCGTCTTGACGCTAGATTTCCGTGACTGATCCAAGATAGTTATTGGGTTCCGCTCCGAGCTAGTCTTTCACATAAAATTGAGGTCTGTGCAACATTATAGGTGACCTCCACGTAGTACCAACTCGATAACCAACTAACGACGGTACTAGCGAGTATGAGGCGCTATATTCTCTTCCTACCATTAATATTATGCTGTGAAACCAACGGCAGAGTCTCGGACTGGACAGATTTCACGGAGACGACCCGGCAAACGTACCAAGGCTAAAGCTGGTGACTTATCCAAGCGTACATGCGTTGCATTCGTTGACAGATAATATAGAAGTGTGTGTATTCAAATGCGAGCTGACGGAATATTCCGTGAATGGAAGGCATGCCACGCAAAGGTCGGGCTACTTTCAACTTTTTCTGCAGTGCCGCATTCGAGATAGCACACACAAGCATAAGCACACAAACACATGAACACGTTACTTAGATTTTCGGGCTATGTGTGAAAGCCGACACGGAACGTAACCATGTAATTATGTGTCAGAGGAAATTCGACGGATATCATGGAGCTGCCGAATGCAATGCATGTACGCTTGTATATGTCACCAGCTTAACGATTTGAATTTATTTTCATGGAATGTAAGAACACTATACCAACCCGGTAAGCTGAAAATCCTCCTAGATGAATTGACGAAATACAGAGTGGACGTATAGCGGCCATCCAGGAGATGAGATGGACTGGCCATTGAATATTTGGAAAAAGAACACATAACATATTTTATAGTTGCAAAGAAAAAGACCACATATTAGGTACAGCATTCATTGTACGAAAGAAAATAAAGCACCTAGTCATAGAGTTTGAGGCCGTAGATGAAAGAAGGTACAAAATTCATTTAAAGGGAAAATTCTTCAATTATTCAATAATAAATGTTCAGGCTCCTGCCGAAGACAAAACGGAAGAGGGAAAGGAGATGTTTTATGACTCTTTAGAGAGGGTATACAGAAGCTGTCCTCAGCCGACAATCGTTTTTACTCAAAGAAACCCTAGAAAAGGCTGTTGAATCTAACATAAACATCCACATGTCATTCATCGATTACAAATATGCTTACGATAGTGTGAACCGTAATGAGTTATTTCATGCTATGGAGCAGCTCGGAATACAAAAACACCTTGTAGAACTGACAAAAGTCTCGATGAAAGATGCAAGGTGTAGAGTCAGAATTAATGGAGAAATATCCCCATCCCTCAGAACAAATAGAGGATTAAGACAAGGTGACGCACTCTCCTGATTGTTATTCAACGTGGCCCTAGAACCCATTCCCACCCTATCAGGGTGTATCTTTGCTAGGTCGGTGCAAATATTAGCCCTTGCCGATGATATTGGTATCTTTGGAAGATCATTTGAGAGCATGAAGGAGAACTTTGTAGCACTTGAGCAAGCCACAAAAAAATCGGGTTGGAAATAAACTAGCACAAAATAAAGTATATGTTCACAAAAAACACCAGAAGTAGCAGACAAAATATAACGATCGACACCTACAATATAGAAGCAGTGGATGAATTCGTATATCAAGCATGATTATAACAAAAGGAAATGACACATCGGCCGAAATCAGAAGACGAATAGCTGGTTAATAAATGCTGACCTGGACCTGACGTCCAGAAATATTTCAAGGAAGACAAAATTGGCAGTTTACACAACATTAATAAGCCCTGTCCTACTATCTTCTTCTTCGATGGCTCTACAGCCCAATTCGAGCCTTGGCCTCCATCAGCTTCTTCCTCCAGACGTCTCTCTGCTCCGCAGCTTGTCTCCAGTTTCTTGTGTTGAGCAGTTTTGCTGCATCGGCCTTAACATTATCTTCCCACCTTAACCGTGGTTTGCCAACTGGTCTTTTGCCATCTGGTAGTAGATACAGGGCTTTTTTTGGTATCCTTGAGTCATCCATTCTTTGGACATGGCCGGCCCAACGTAAACGTAGTAGTTTGGCATGGGTCGAAAGTTTACATTCTTTGTATAAGTCGTACAATTCGTGATTGTAGCGTATTCTCCATGCACTGTCTTCATTGATTGGGCCGTATATCCTTCGGAGAACCTTCCTCTCAAATATATCCAGCTTGTCTGCGGATTTCTGGGAGATACTCCAAGCTTCACATCCATACGTAGCTACTGTACGTATGATGGTTTTGTAGATTCTTATTTTAGTTTTTCTGTGGATGTCTCTGGATTTCATTACTGGCAGTAGTGAGAAGTATGTTCTGTTCGGGGCGTTTATTCTTCTTTGTACGTCTATCGTTTCATCGTTGTCTTCGCTGACTGTGGACCCCAGGTAGTTAAATTGGTTTACCCGTTCAAAGTTATATTCCCCCAAGGTGGTATTGTGGTTTCTTCTTCTTCTTTCCACCCTTGACTGAATTAGAGTCTTACTCTTCTCTGCGTTTATTTGCAGCCCTATATGTTTTGCTCCATCTTCTAATTCTGTAAATATTTCTCTAAGATATGACAGTAATCTTGCAAGGCAGTTTATATCGTCGGCATATCCTGCCAACTGTTTGGATTTGTTAAGCAGGGTTGCGTTCGCATCAATGTTAACCTTGCGAATTACTCCTTCTAGGCAGAGATCAAATGGGTGCCAGCCCATCGCCCTGCTTTAAACCTTGCTTGACTGGGAAGGATTCCGTCAATTCTCCTTGTATTCTGACTGCACATCTTGTATTTTCCATTGTCATTTTTGTTAATTTTATTATCTTCATTTTATATTCTTCATGTTTAGGTCCAGCATTGTTGCATACATTTGCTCCCTGTCGATGCTGTCGTATGCTTGTTTAAAGTCGATGAAAAGTTGATACACGTCAATGTTGTATTCCCAGCACTTTCGGAGGATTTGCCTTATTGTGAAAAGTTGATCCATTGTTGACCTATTTCTTCTGAATCCAGCTTGGTATTCACTTATTGCAGCTTCTGCGTAAGGTTCCAGTCTGGTCTTAATTATATTGGTCATTATTTTTGTGCTTAAAAGAGATATGCCTCTATAGTTTTCACAGTTGAATCTGTCCCCTTTCTTGTGTATTGGGCAGATAATGCTTTACTCCCATTCTTCAGGCATTTTTTCATTCCTCCATATGCAGCATAGTAATTCGTGTATAGCTGCTGAGAGCGATTCGCCTCCTTGTTTGATCAACTCTGCTGGGATGTTATCAATTCCTGGAGATTTATTGTGTTTTAATGATCGTATGGCACTTTGTACTTCTTCCAGAGTGGGTACATTTGTTTCTCTGGTGTCATCGTTATGTTGTAGACGGGGTTCTGGTACATGTCTGATGCTCTCGTTTGCGTTCAGCAGCTCGCTAAAAAATTCCTTCCATCTTTTCTTTACATCTTCGCTGCCTGTGACTATAGTGCCCTCTTTTGTTCTGCATATACCGGAGGAGGGTTTGAAGCCTTTCTTGAAGAAGTTTACTTCCCTGTATGCTTCCCGTGTTTTGTTTTGGGCAAAGTTTTCCTCTGCTCTCAGGATGTGATTGTTGAGGAATTGCCTTTTCTTCTTCCTGCAGATGTTTTTTGCGGTTCTTCTTGTTTCCTCGTATTTCAATTTCTTACTCCTCGTCGGTCTCTCTATGTATATTCTCCTATTTTTATTTCTGGCCTCTATAGCTGCTTTGCATTCCTCGTCGTACCAGTCACTGGCTCTGGCTGTGCGTTTATACCCTACAGTTTCCTTCATGACATCTGTCAGTACCGTCTTCAATCTCATCCATTTTCCCTCGACTGTATCTTCATTATTTATACCTATCCTTTCTGCTAGAGTTTCCTGATATCTCTCCAGCACGAGCTGTTCTTGGAGGCGATCGACTTTGAATTTCTTTTGTTTGCTGTTTCTTCTTTCTTGAGTAGACAGCCGACATCTGAATCTAGCTTTAACTAGAAAGTGGTCCGATTCACAATTTGCACCCCTACAGGTTCTTACTTGCAGGATACTGGAAGCTGCCCTTCTGTCTATTAGAATATGGTCTATTTGATTGCAGTATCTTTCGCTGGGGGATTGCCATGTGTATTTGTGAATGTCCTTTCTTGGGAAATATGTTGAGCTGACGATCATATTTTTACTCATTGCGAAATCGATAACACGTTGTCCGTTATCGTTTGATGTTTCGTGAAGACTTTCCTTTCCAATGGTCGGTCTGTGCCAGTTCTCTCTTCCAATTTTAGCGTTGAGGTCTCCTATCACCATCTTGATGTCGTTGGAAGGGGCCGTATCATATGCGCGCTCAAGCTTATAATAGAAAGTGTCCTTTGTCGTGTCCGCTTTCTCCTCCGTCTCCGCATGTACGTTTATGATTGAGAGGGTAAAGAACTTGGTTCGGAGTCGTATTGAACATAATCGTTCACTGATTGGCTTGAACTCTATAACATTATCTATAATTGATTTGTGTACTACGAAGCCTACTCCTAAGTGATGTTCCCTTCCGCAGCTGTAGAATCTCCTGTAGTTGCCAAGGTCCATTGTCCCGTCTCCTATCCGTCTGATCTCTTGTAACGCGAGTAATTTTATTTTATATCTGCTCACTTCGTCTAATAGTGACTTAACTGCTGCAGTTCTGTACATACTTCGCGTATTCCATGTTCCGAAAATCATTTCCAGGTGCTGTTGCCGTAGTCGTTGCCGTTTTCCCCGTCCGTTCCGAGGCTTTGCTTCGGGTTTCTTAACTGATGTGTTTTTACAGGGTCCGGTAGTTAGCCCAACGCCCAACCCCACTACCAGGAGGACCGGATCCGTGAATTATACCCCATCGGATAGGGTGGACCAGCTATACCCCCGGGCACTGGGTACGTCCGTCGTCGGTTGGTTATCCAGGAGGCACCAGCGAGGAGGTGACGGTACGGTTTTGCCTCGTCCTACTATATGGTTCGGAATTGTGGACATTGAAAAACCTAGACGAAGCCTTGGTAGGAAGATTTGAAAGGAAAATCCTTCGCTCGATCTGCAAATGAATACAGGGTGATGGCGTTTGGAAAAGAAGATACAACTCAGAGTTGTTTGAAATCGAAAATAAACAGACTACGATGGACAAAGATAGTGCTGAGGAAAGTACCGCCAGGAAAACGGAGACCAGGTCGTCCTAGGAAAAGATACATAGATGATGTCGAAGATGATTTGAGACCGTTGGATATAAGAAACTGGAAAAGTCGGGCCCGGGATCGAGAATGGAGGAGGGGGCGAATGCTGGAGGAAACCAAGGTCAACAATAGGCTGTGGAGCTCCTGATGATGAATCCTTGGTGGTTAATGTTTGTATTCTGCATAACTGAATCCAAATATTTGAAGGCTATTTTATTTTATAAAATTTTTCTTTTTTTTTTGCTTCTCAGAACAGTTGACAAGACATATGTATTTAGTTCCGAGTCTATTATTAATTTTTAATAAAAATGTCAAACCGTCCATTTAGCATTAATAAAACTTAACTTATAAACTAGTTTCATTAATGTGGCGAGTGATGGTCCAATTCTCCTATTGAAATCTCAGGCGGGCTTAGACAGCAAGTCGTTTCAGTAGTAGATATTTAATGCAGCATTATCTGTCGTATCTAAATAATTCCCATAACTTCTAGCTTAAATTAGATTTATGATCTTTAACATTAGTTAAAGATAACCGCTATTCAATATTCTAACGAGACCTAAAGAACTAAATATTGATTACTCCATAAAAAAAATTTGCTTACCATGCCTCAGGACGATTTTTATATTGTTGGCATGTTTCAACGAACAATAATAGCAGAACCAGCAAAAACAGCACCAAGAAAAACAGAGAAGAAGAATACTGAATGTTAGAAAATCCTCAAAGCTACTCGTCTGTATGTCAGATAATTCAATTTTCCACAAAAAGAAGTTTTTCCTACAGAATGAAAAAAACGGCAACCCCTATACGTGTTCAGCATATTGAGCGACCCTCTGCCAAGTGGAGAGTGAAATGTGTCCAAATTTCGTTACCATTCGAGCGCCTTATTTGCAACTTTGATTTCTGTTTATCTTTGTTTAGTCCCTCGGGGGTAGACAATTTCAGTTTCAAGATACTACAATCGCCCCGGGAGGGAGCACACATAGAAGGCGAGGAGAGATGGAACAGCCCGAAACAGAAGGAAATTGTTGAAACACTTTTCAAAGAAATAAATCCACCAATCGCGCCTCTTTCCGGAAGTAAAAGTTATCCTTGTTGTTTTCAAGGAAATTTCCTTAGCGTTTCCGGATTGAAACGTTTGTCTTCCAGCAGCAACAAAAACATCGAAACAATACCTACACAAAAAAGGAAAGGAAAAATCCTGTGATACATTATTCATGCAGTTGTTCTAGAAAATGTTAAGTTGGTCTATTTGCGGTTCGATCGTTTTTTTTTTTTTGACGAATTTCTGAATTTTAATTCAATCCAGTTTAAAATTCTTCCCCGCTTTAAGTTGAAGAAAGCCTGACGAAGGATAATTTTCGCTGAGTTTCTGAAACTAGCTACGAACGCACTATGGACCCTCCTTGCGGCAGCAGAGCACCCTCTAGCTTCTTATTCAGCAGAGGACGACAAAAGGGATAACTTAATTCTCCCTTCAACCAGCCGTGAAATTTGTGGGTGGTTTTTGTGTATAACCGGATTATACGCAATTCGGCCCATCTACGATGGAAAGTGTTCTGCGGTTTCCAGCTATAGACCTATCGAAGGGGTTGCTTACAGGGCTACTGTGACAGAACGTGTAATTTGATGTGACATGTTTGGGGAAACAGTTTTATCGAATCTTTTGTTCGTTATTACTATATTCAGCGACGAAAGTATTGAATACATTTTTTCCAGTTGCAATAATTGAAAGTTTCAAACTTTGTTAATGTGGCGATTGTGCTGCCTTTATCCAGATCAAGAGTTGATTGTTGGCAGTCGCAATTTATTCTGTTCCCCTATTATTATGTAATTTTGCATTTAATATTTGATTATGACTCTTTTTGGACAGAGGGTTGCATTGACGTGATTCTTTAACTGAATTAAACACCTGCATATATGACAAACCAGCTACTGATGGTAGTAATTTCTTTACACAATTAGCAAATCAGATTATTTCATTTTTGAATGATGATTTCGATGTTTGTTTGAAATATAAGTGCAGGTGTTTAAAAATATATCATTGATCAAAACTCTTAGAAGATTATGCTGCTGTCGAACACTGCTCGTAGCATCCTCCCGCTTGTGAAGCCAGAAGAATCTTTAATTTTTTTTTTTTTTTGCCACAGTTTTTCTGACTCACAAATGTCCTCCTGACGGGCTATTATGACACTCCTCGAGAATATCTGTTATTCCAGCACGAGGGACTAGCACATGCATTCGATGAGAGGAACCATCAGCGGTTTCCCATTTGCGCTTCAATACTCCTCATTCAATGTGCAATTAATCCCATTGGGCCCAATAGCTCTTCAGAGTTTCGCTTCTCTCTACCATGTCCTTCCACTTAGGGTTCCCCTCGTATTGTTTCCATAACAAAATCGGAGAAATATCCGTGTCGTCGCGTTGAACCCCTAGTCCTCACATCCTATACTTGGCTCAACAGTCGTCCTCTGACACTTTTCTTCATTACGCCAACGATATTTAAAACCTGGTTCCCAAAGTCGACAGAACAGTGCAGTCTCCATTGGAGTATTCCTGTTGCGATATTTCATCATTCCTTCTTCAATGTCCAATAGGATTCTGTGTGTTGTAACAGAGTTCAACCCGAGAATACACTAGTCAGCTGTGTCAGCTACCAGGAACAAATGTGATTTCGCTGAGCATCATATCCATTATTGTCTTCCCATGTAATTGCCCTGGTTCTCCTGTTACAGTTTTCAGCATGTCCGGTCCGCGTTTTTCAGCTACTTTCCCCGACCAAGTCACCCCGGATGACATGTCTTGAAGCACTAGTATCCCCAGCATTGTGCATTGTTCATCACCAACTTTCCTCTCGATGACAAGGCTGTTGTTGCTACGGTGCAGTTGGATGATGTTGACGATGACATTAGGGACTTAAATTTCCCCCACTAAATTTCTCAGCAGCATGTGGATCCACTCCTACTTCCTGGAGATTCTGCTTTCCTTCGCTTTCGACAATTCCTTTGTATAGCCCGGCTCACCATAGTTCCAGAATCGCAGACGACCACGCACTTTGGAGATATTTGATACGATGGCAAATGTTTTCAGTTGTTGCTTGCTTCGCTGCCTCGTGTGCCAGAGCATATGCCAAAACTTCGGCGGTAGTCTTCTCTCCGGCCAATCTGGCTGCCTGTTCCCGGTCGATAAAACAGTTCAGCAAAGCCTCTTTTTCTACTTCGTGATGTATTCTTGACCGAAACTAGGATAAGCCAAATGCACTAGCCTCTCGATATCGGCGAATAGTTGTTGTAAAGTTTCTCCTGGCCTTTTAAGTCTATTTCGAAACTGAAGTCGAAGCCTCTTGCATGTGCTGATCGCCGTATCGCATTTCCAGCGCTTGAACCAAGAACCCGTAACTGCTTCGATGTTCTACTGTGCCCTTTAGTGATATAACGTTAACGACATTGCTTTCTCCTCCTCGGTCCAGTAATTACCCGCTGTTGCTGCCTCGAATTGGAGCTTGTAAGTAGGCCATGGACTCTGTCCGTCAAAAGTCGGAGGCTAAAGTTTCCTAAGTCCGATGACTTCCTGAGATGCTGTTGCTAGATAACGGATCCTTGTTCTTTCTACGTCGGCTCTAACGGTTTCCAATTCCATCTTAATTTTTTCTTCATTTTCCCTTATGGAATTCTCTAGTTTTTTCATGTCAGTCAGAAATTTTTTGTTTTCATTTTTGTTGCAGTGGAGCAGTTCTAACTGAAGGTCCATCGCCTCCTCCTTTAACATCCTCCAGACTCTTACAAATCTCTCTTGTCTTCTATTCCTCCCTTCGAAACAAGATTACTACTACACATTGCAGAGTGAATACTCCCAGTAGGAAATTTACGAATTCAAGAAATCGGAATGCAGTATATCTTTGTAGATATTGCAAGCAATGTGAATCGATGGCTATTGGAAGGAATGGTATTGCAAAGGGTGATGCACACTTTTCCCTTTGTTCGTTATCGAGTAAAAATGCTGAAGTCGCTCGTAAAATAGGATGATGTAATAATTATCTGCCTTCGGCCGTCTCTCTCTCCCACCCTCTTCTTTTTAAACCAGTTTTTGGAAGGTATGGTAAAGCAAAAGTTGTCTCTTATGCTTTTATCTTGGAATGAATTGTATTGCGAAAGGTGGCCGTTATGCCTCCGACCCTAGGACATCGCAATGTTAAAAGAAAGGTTGATTCGACCTAGAAAGTAGACATTACGCATTCGAAGGAAATTGTCCTTCTCTGGAAGGCTTCCATTCCCTACTGGGCAAGACGCGCTTCCCTGCAAACAATTACTCGGCTGTTCGCTTTCTCGACCTATTTGTGAAAGAAAACTTGTCGATAATTATTCGAGAAACAATCGTTAAAATGACCCCTAAAGCTTTTACACTCTTTCCATGGTTTTGTTTCTTTCTCCTTTCCAATTGCTTTAAAATTTGAGATTTTGGAGGGTTTTGCTATCGGAAGATAAGTGCGTGCACATGACTATGCAGGAAACGCAGTCGCTGGCGAGCATTTTTAATAGTAGAAGTGAATGAAAAAAACGAGCACGTAATGAAAAGCGTACGTACATATAAAGCATTCGCGATTCATTCGATATCGAATCGAAAAAACGAAACACACTTCCATATAAAGCCTTCGAGATTCCATCGAAAAAGCGATTCGTTATAGCCATGGTACAAAAGTAGGCTCATAAGGAAAAGCTTTGGCTTCGTGACGTCACTCAGATCTCAGTTCTTAAGGGAAAAAGCTTTGCCCTGACGTCACTCAGATCTTTACTCTAACAAATTGCGTTTAAGCTTTTCAAGATGGAAACCGAGCTTTTCCTTACGAGCCTACCTTGTATTATTGTACCATGCGTTATAGCGTTCCTTTTTTATCATTTTGGATAATGCTTTCGAATCGTTTTCGATTTCGATATCGAAGAAAGCTTTCGCTTTTTATGAATCGCTCACGCTTCGATATCGTATTGGAATGTTTGCAGGGACAAAGGGTGACTCCTAGCTTAGACTTTCACACATAAATAAGTTTAAACTGACCTTGGCGCACTATATTGCAACACCAAAGAGTTTCGTTGTGCGTTTTGCGAAAAATCCTTTATAATGATAAGCATTTATGGAAAGATCAAGTTTGCGAAAAAATGTTTTTCTGCCGCAGCTTCCTCCATAACATTATTCGTACAATGCGGCATAAAGTTATCTACAAATGGTGACGTTGGTTGATCGTTCCAATTGACAGGACTTATTTTATGGCGTTATTTATAATACACTACATAATGCCACTACATAATAACCGTGTGTAATCAAAAGGAGTATAACTTGTTATTTAATAGATAATAAAAATTTTATAGTCTGTATTATTAATATTAGTCATAAGAATCATAGCTTTATTCGAAACGTTGGCAAATCCGTTGAGAAAAAATTTACTTTCTGCTTAAATCCATAATAGACTCTCAAATATTTTATTTGGTTGCTTCTAAAAATGTGATACTAACTGCGTGGGTGTAGCTCGTGTTGCTACCCTTGTTTGAATTTTAAAATGTATATTTGAAAGTAAAAACGTTTCGTGTGTTCAGAAGGTGTTGAAATACTTAATTAAAATCCATACTAACAAAGACTTGGAGTTAATCCACATTTGGTAACAAATGTGGTGTTAACTGTTACTTATACCAAATATAAATTTCTGTGTAATAAATATATTCGAAATTATAAAATTTAAAAACATCTCCTAGTTAAAAGTTGCTATCAAGTCCCGTAAAGTTTTAATTTTAAATTACCCAAGATAAATGACCATTTAAAGGCGCCAGCGGGATATCGGACCAAATAAATTACATTTTCAACATTTCTCTCAAAGTTTACAGTTTAAAAAACGTGTTTTAAAAATTAAATTTAAAAACTGCCAAAATTAGAACACATTTAGCCATTTAAAGAGAATACAACACGATATTTACCAAAAGTAAAAGGTAAAAAATAAATTAAACAAAATAAACGATTTTAGATAAATAACGAACTCGAGTAATTTATGCGAGAATAAAAATTAATATCGACCGCAAGGTGAGCAATTGACTTTCACGTTGAATTTGAAATTGATTAAATTTATCGTGGCTGCGTCTACGGGCAATAATTATTAATTACAGAAAATACGCATGCGTAATGGGTGTTTAATTGTTCGGGCTTAAGATAAGATCATTATTTTCTCGTTAAATATAAAATGTAGTTTTATATGAAATATATTAAGGACACACGCCAAGAAAACGATCTGAATTGGGAATGCGTAAAAGATGGATTTAAATGCTTTCAATGTATGCTGTCCTTGAGTCGGAGCCAATTACTTCAAAGAGAAAAAAGAAAAATAATCGTCATTATCTATAGTGACACTGGTGCCAGGGAGAAATCAATCTTGAATACAATACTGCAGTGGTAAAATGTGAACTTCATATTTACCTTGGCGCCGTTTTATTAATTTTTTTATAGTAATCCTTTCAGTATATGTTATACTGTATAAAGAATATTACCAGGAAGATGGAGATTGGCATATCTCGCTGTCGTATCGTATAAGCCTTCTTCTTCTTTTCTTTAATCCATTAGCTGGCGGTCTGAGCGAGATGTCCCCGCAACGAATATGCTGCTGGCGGTGCCGCCTGGTCTCGAACTCCATCCACGATTCGTTTCCAATCTCTTCGACGTCTCGAGTAGTGATGAGCAAAATGATCTTGCCAAGACCAAGACTTAGCTATGCTCGCAAGACCACCACCAAGACTATCTTCTTCTTCTTCTTTAAACTCCTTTAATCCCTCATGGGACATAGGGCGGAAACAGTTGCCCTCCAGCGGACTCTGTTTTGCGCGACAGCTCTTAGCTCCGACCAGGATCTCCCAGTTGTTGCGGCTTCTTCTAGTAGGGTTCTCCTCCAAGTTGTTCTAGGTCTTCCTACTCGACGGGAACCTTGCGGATTCCAGTCAAGGGCCTGTTTGGCTAGATTTTCGTTTTCGCGTCGCAAGGTATGGTCAACCCAATTCCATTTCCTTCGCCTGATTTGGTCGTCTATCCTTTCTTGGCCGGCACGGCGCCATAGTTCTTCGTTTGAAATTCTATCTTGCCAGCGGATTTTTAGGGTACGACGAAGGCATCTGTTGACGAAGACTTGTAGGCGCCCTGTGATGAATTGGGTGACTTTCCATGTTTCGCAACCGTACAAAAGAACTGCCTTAACTTTGGAGTTGAACAGCCGCAATTTGGTGTTAGTTGAGATCTCCGTTGATCTCCATATGCGGGACAGGCATGCATATGCGCCTCGTGCTTTATTTATTCTGGAACTGACGTCATCTTCTGCCCCATCATTTTCGGTAATAATGATACCGAGGTAGCAGAATTTATTTACCAGTTCCACGTCTCGGTTATTCAGCGCAGTCCGTTCAATGGTGTTCGCATTTATCCGCATTTCTTTAGTTTTAGTCGGATTTAGCCTTAAGGCTGCTGGACTACTTTCTGTTGCCAAATTGTTTAACAAATTTTTGAGGTCCTGGTGTCTGTGGGCCAGCAAACAGATATCATCGGCGTAGTCGAGGTCCTTAAGGCGGTCTACCAAACCACATTGTATGCCGCCTGTTCTATTATCTAGAGCGCCGACAAGGATGTCATTTATTACTATAAGAAATAGTAATGGCGAAAGTAAGCATCCTTGTCGTACTCCTGAGCTCACCTCAAAGCTGTCGGATAATTTTCCATTATGGAGAACTCTGAATTTGGAATTGTTATGTAGGGCTTTTATCAATTCCAGGGGCGAATGGGCCATAAGATGAACCGGGAAATTTCCCGGTGGGCCGGCTGTTCAGCGGTGGCTGAAAGTACGTCTAAGTCAAGGGCGGGGAACCTTTTTATAACATGGGCCAAAATAAACTTTACGTTTTTTCCGCGGGTCGTAGAAGTTAATTGACATCTTGTTATGACCTGTAATTTTTTAATCTGCATTTGAAGTGAAAGATCTTTAATGTGGTAAATTACACTATCCATCACTCCGTCCTAAATTCAAAAAGGTTCGTGTATAGTTTTTTTTTTCATTTTTTATGTTGCTTGATCAAGCTTAGGGATCACCCTTTGTACCACTAGTCCGTCATGTCGTTTAAGTCATGGTGCAATGTCTAGTAGTAAGCTTGACCTGAAGGATAAAAGAGAAAGTATAGGTTAGGAGTCTAGAGAGTGCGTCAGTAGATGTTGATGAGCCTGGCTTTCAACGGTGCGTGATTTTGCTGATTATCATGCACGGCGGACGTCCACGGAGAGCCATGAACCGCTTTTACAACGGTGCGTATCGGTCTGTGTGGGCCTTGAGATTCGAAACCATTTTGTCATTCCAAAATTCAAAGTGAAAGAGAACGTATTGCTATAGCTCCGGCCTTAGTGGTATTATTTAGAATTAAGAAATTAAGGAAGAAATTAAAACTAAGCTCGTTCGTTCACTCCATTGTTCATGCTCGTCTGTTTTTATACGGATGATCGCGTCGCACCTGTAAGTAACCTACGAACCGCTACAGACTTACCTGCGCTTCCACAGAAAACACTCCTTCCATGGAGCTCCGTCCGCATCTGCTTCTAATATCACGCGCCGTGGAAGTCACCTTGATTATTAAATTGACTACATAGAGGTTTAGAGGGCCATACTCGCGTGAGCAAAATTGGGGCACGAAGGAGAAGCACCCAACGATAGTGAAAATGGCAACGACTTTTAAGTATTCCAGAAGAGGACAACAATTTTTTTGCCAGTTTCAGGAGAAATGAGTGAAGAAAATGTGAATGAAAATGGCACTTTGAAATCCTGAGATTCAGAAAGACGGAATGGATGCCAGTTCAATATTAGTACTAAATTATGAACATATGTACATGGTGCTATGTGCGTTTAATTTTCAATTTAAACTAGACAAATTACATCAAAAATATTTAGTTATAATTTCTTCTAAAGTTCTCGCGAATAGAAACTTTCCGGGGGTTGCCCACTGTTGGTTTAAGTGATCTACCAACCTATCTTCATAAACATTTACTTACCGAAAATAAAGAACCCGAATGAATTTTTTATTTTCTTAACAAACTTTTGTAGGATTTTTGTACATTTTTTCTGTATTTTACACTATTATTTGCCTATATAATTAGTCAACCAAAAATTGAGTTTTTATATTTCTTCTTCCGACTGCCCATAAATAACTCTCAAACTTTTATGTTTTATTTTGTGGTACAGATGTTTTCAAATTTCGTGACATTTGGCGCATGCTGAGGTACAAAGCTCTTAAAAATGCTTAAAAGCTGGGCAAAAGCTTCATTTATCTCCTCCTATCAAATCACTTGTTTTCATTAAATCAGCCACAACTGCGTATTGCTAGAGGGAGGTGTATTTTTCTGGCACTTTAACGATTATTTAAAAAATTTACAAATTCTGAATGAAAAACTTCGTAACACCCTGTAAATGTATATTTTAGCCATATCCGGAAATTAAAAAAGGGCCGACAAATATTATTTCCCGGGCCGCTAAGATGTTGCCCATCCGCCCCTGATCAATTCTATTATTTTATCAGGCAATCCACGTCGCCGTAGTGCCTGCCATATAAAGCTCCTATTGACCGAGTCGAACGCTTTCTCATAATCTACGAAAGCAAGGTAAAGGGGGGATTGGAATTCAGTAGACTGCTCCACTATTATTCTCAAGGTCAAGCTTGAGCAGTGTCCACTTTTCCGATCCATAAGGAAATATCGCATGAATCAATAAAAGACGTAAAGACGTACTTTCGTTTTGATGGAAATAATTGTTTGCTCCCATATGCAGCACTTGGGAGAAGCGAATGTTGCTGTTGCCTGGCCGATGCGGCTGTGAGCGTTGGCCGTTAATGCCATTTCCTTTTCCTTAACCAATGGTCGAAAGATCCGTCCGTTGTGAGCACTTTGGTTTTTTCCGCAAGATGTTCGTTGCTTCGACATCCGTGTCGACGGACATCACATCGGTTAGGAAATTGTTGTCGTCGTATCCAATTTCGCATCGGCCATCGAATGATTCGAACATGGAAGAGAAGTGGCGAAG
Source organism: Thereva unica (assembly GCA_949987705.1). Classification (NCBI taxonomy): domain Eukaryota; kingdom Metazoa; phylum Arthropoda; class Insecta; order Diptera; family Therevidae; genus Thereva; species Thereva unica. Next base: position 148,003,340 of record OX465282.1, read on the forward strand.
CGGCCGGCGTCTCCTTGTCGGCCACCTATTTGAAGCTCGTCCAATCACGCCCATGGTTTCATGTCACACAACTAGTTCACAATAGTTCATTGGATGATTTTAAAGAGGAATCACACGAATTCTTCCTCTGGTACCATACAGAACTATTCCACTATTATGCTTCCCTAAATTTTCTTTTCAAAGGAATTTAGTATGTCCTCCATTCTTTGTGTGGAGACGATGATTCCCTCCTAGGGAATACAACTTGAATTCAAACTTTCTAAAAAAAAATTACTCACTAGAGTCTTTCACGATATTTCGCAATTTAATCAAATGTTATTATTCAATTGCTTTTTAAAATAAACATATTTCGAACCCTGCTGAATCACACTTAAATAAAATAAAAGGTTTAAGCATTCCAAAATCCCAACAAGGGCTAAAAAAGGGTAATGCTCCTCAAAAAATCATGAATAAGCATAACATAAACAGTTAATAGGAGAGAATATTAAATAATAATGAAATTTAAATGTTTTCTTAAATAAAATTAATACCATAAAAGGCGCAAGTCAAGATGAGATTTATTATGAAACGATTCCGCCAATAGAGTTCTCACCGCAGCCAACAATGCTGTAGCGCGGATAGCGACTGTGATATATCGCGTCGATCAATCACGGCTTTAAGTGAGAAAAGAATTTCCTCAAGATTAATCGCAATGGGCCACACGCACTTATCAACGTAGCGTTCCTGATCCGCCGATGATTTATTAAAGATCTAAAAGGAGAGTTTCAAAAGTCATCCATTGACGGAATTCCACCCAGATGGACAATGCTCCACCACTATGGCCCCCTTGTCGGCCCCTTGTGTGTGTACACATCGATCGCGGTCTGTTTACGATCCCGAATTGAACTCTTAATAACCTTTTACACTTTGTTAAAATATTTTGGTGCGATCGATCGTGTCATAAATTATATCAATGCGCATAGCGCGGCATAGCGTGGCGATATGGATGATATTCGTGGCGGACTACCTTACGATTCGATCTGGAGATCTAAAGAGATGCCGATGCAGGCTTACAGGTCGCCGGCTTTGTTTGAGATTTTCACCGCGGATCGAGTCTACAAAAGATGGGGATTATCTGAGCTTTTTGCTATTACACAAAAGACGAAGAAAAGCTTGCGAAAAAGAAAGATAACATTGCCGCAATGGACTTCTTTGTAACAATAGATCACAACACTATGCCGAAAGTGAAACTTTGAACTGGCGTAGGACTTCTTTTCCCATAGCACAGAAATGTTTTTTAGCACAAAATATTGCTGCAACATCAGAAATAGCCTATAGCCACACAAAATGCCTAAATCATGGCAATTCTTTATAAATAAAAAAACAATAATTAAATTATAAGCGGCTAAATATAAAACTTCGCCTTGGTCCAAGGTGTTGATTGCTATTGGAAAACACTTTTTACTACTCTATAAAAGCAGCCATAAAGGGGTGCGATAGTCTCCTCTACTCGGCATATAATAGCATTAAAACTAGCGATGTTTATCCCATGACGATTTTATTTAATGAATGGACTTAAAACACACCTAAAATGATTTCTAAATAACCTAACAGATCATCACTCTCCACCTGTTGATACCTGCGACAAACGAAGGTGGTTTCATCGTTTTATAAACCACAGTCAGTGTTATTTGTTTGCGGGATTTATAGCTGTCAAACTTGATATAAATTGCCCGTAGGTTGATTTATGACTTTTCGGATATATTTTCAGGTGTTAAATCATTTTGAAATTTTCCGTTAAGGGATTTTTGTTGAAATTTATGAAATATAAAGAAGGTAGAATTTAATAATGTGACGATAAATAGATGGTCATTTTGTTGGATGTTGTGTTGTGGTATTAATAGACAGGGTCTTTTTCATCTGTAATTAAATAAAGACCCGAGCATATTCTATAGCAGAGCGCATTGTCTGTCTAAGCGATTTTGTAAATTGTTATTATAAAAACTAAATATAGTAAAACATCGAATGCATCCGTCCAGGGCCAGCTTTAGGTATTTTGGCGCCCCGGGCGAGATATTCGTATGCGCCCTTAGCATTTTAGACATTTTTTAAGGTAGAATACCTACGTTAATAATTATACAATAACCCGAACAATAGTAGAAATAAAAGTTGACCTTACAAGGGGCGAATGCTGGCCACTTGAGAGCACATACGGGCTAACGACGGCCAAACTTGACCAAAGATTGAAATTGCGAGAACTTTTCACACGGGCTATCTGTAAATCTATTTTTCCTTTTTTTTTATTTGCCAAACAAGGCATACCTAAAGCCGGTACAACCCTATTTGTTAAAAAATTTGTCATACCTTCTCCAGCAAAAGAAACACACATTTGCAGGCCTTAGAGCATGTTGGTCAAGTTGTAGATCTAGGCACTGTTCTAGACAATAAATTAAATTTTAACTTGAGCTACGATAACATTGCTGCCAGAGCTAACAAGCTTCCTGGCTTTAGAGAGAGAAGAGCCCAAGAATTAAATAACTTTCGGGCCACAAAAACTCTTTTCTGTTCGCTCGTTCGCCCAATTCTGGAATATGCGTGCCCGATCTGGGACCCTATATTTCAGGTAAGCAACGGTAGGTTGGAATCAGTGTAGAACAAATTTCTCCTTTTCGCTCTGAGAAACCAACACGTTCTACGCGATTTTTGCAGCTTGCCGCCTTACACGGACAGACTAAAGAAGTTGGAACTCATATCGCTGTCAAGTGATTATCTCTTGCTTTACTTTGGACGTCCTAAACGATAATGTTAGGGTACAGTTCCTGTCCGACGAATCAAGTTCAATGGCGAAGTCCGACATAATAGGCATATAAAAATGCTTACGGAATACCTACCTTCATCGGATAGAATATGCCAAGAACAAACCCGCCAACAATTGTTGTATATGGTTCTCACCAAACAAAAAAAAATCCTTTATACAAAAAATTGTATATCCTTCCTTCCTGACATCACAACTACCATGAATTTACCATAGACTTAAACTGATAAAGTATAAATTAACTATACAGCCCTTTTGTTCCTTAGTCATAATAATGGTATTTTCTGCATTGTTTTTGATTTGCTTTAATAAGTTTGAGTACCTAATAAAAACAGTTGCGTTTGGTATAAGCTAGGTACCATTTAGGTATTGATAATTTGGAAAGCTATAGCTCTGCTGAATCCAGAAAATGTAACTTCGTTTAGAACGAGTTTAATTCCGACGAGTTTATTAGATTAGATATCAGAAAATCTAATCAATTTAAGGAGCTTGTAACCTTTAGTCGAATTCTTTTTATTTAAACACAAAAAGTCTGAAATTCGTTTCGAGTACGTTTTCGCTAATATGCTTCAATCGGCTCGTCAAAGGAGTCGATATCATTTTTACTTTAAGTGGTATCGTGCAGGCATTTTATTCATGTTCATCGTTGGAATAAAATAACAGCTCGACCGAATTTTATAAAAATCTTTTCAGGTCATACTTTCCTTAATACACTTCGAAAGACATCTTAATTGTGTTGATATCAATATTGGTTCACGCGATATCATGCACGTCAAAATCACGTACGTTGTTTAAAAAAAAATTAATGAAAATCTTTTAAGGTTATAAATTCGTTAATAGGCATCGATCGTCACCGCAATGAAACCGTTCTTATATAATAATAAAAAAAAAACTGAAAATGCTTCCACTATGGAGGTATGCCTGCCTCTCGTATTCATAATCGACCATTCTAAACGCGAGTGTCATTTTATCAAGCGGCTTCAACTAAGTACTAACCAGGTCCAATGGTGCTTGACCTACGCAATCGAACAAGGGCCGGTCTATTGAGAATGATAATGTCTTGTTTTTTGGTCACCAAGATAATTGCACGTTTTCTTCTTTCTTCGTCCTTTACAACAAAGCTGCAATTTTGCTCCCTTTAGTCTAAAATAAGTATGAGCGTACCGTGCTTCATTTTGACTATTTTGGGTGCCTTTTATTGACGTGCCTGCATTTCGAAAAGTAGAATTTTAACTCAGGAGTGCCGTGCCTCATATGGGTGAAATACAGGCGATATTTCGCTGTGCGTGACTGTTTCCTGCTAAGAATGGCGAGTGTTATTTCGCGCAAAACAAGACTAAGCCACTTATCTATCATTGCCGTTTATATGACGTACTTATTCCAATGGACCATCTCCTCGCTGCAACCATTTTTAATATTTTTAGATACTTCAAAATGTTGGTATATCATGCTAGCCGGCCAAAATGTTGCAATAATCTTTAACGAGATTTGCGTATAAGAAATATTATTTATATGATAAATCCCGATTTGTGAAAAATCAACTTTCCGGTCTGGCAATAGGATTATGATATTTAGGAATAGTGTGTATTTTACTGTATTGTAAAATCAAATCAGTACTTCGAAGTAGACATTTTGAAAGTATATCAAGCTAGCTGGCCAGAGTCGTGCCGCACACGGGTGTAAGTGTATAATTTGTCGCTAATTTGTTGCTAATTTGTTACGTCAAAAATAATTTTGTTACTCATCTCATTGTTCAAATAATGATGAAAGCGTCAGCTTGATATCAAACTGGCTGGCGAGGCGACCCAGTGTATCTTTCGATTTGAGCGAGATAACGGAATGGGGTTTGCGGCATATTTTGTAGGTAATTTGTCGCTGAAAGAATCACGTAATACCGATTTTGTCGCCGGTTTATTTTTCCTTCATCATGTCGATGTTTTCTTCGTTGAAAGTTGACCCGACAGATCATGGTTTGCATCACTAGTCTGACAAGTCAGCGGTAATGCTTAAAATTCGTAGGCCTTCCTTCGTCACTGCAATGATAGCACTAATAGCATTTTTGATCGATAATGATATTAACAAAAATAATTCGAGAAAATTTAATAGAGTAATAATTTAAAAAGCAACAGCAAATAACACAGGCCTGCAAAAAACGGGTAATTTTTTTTTCTTTTCAATTTAATAGTCGTATCCTAAGTATTTTTTCGCGCTGAATCCGAATCCGTTGGCCAAATTGCCCTATCACGTCAGGATTTTGAGCAATCCTAACCTAAAAATGCCAAAAATCGTGTTTTTTGCACTTTTACGCGTTAAATATCTCAAAACTATGGAATGATAGGGCAAATCTGACAACGGGATCGTTTTCAGCATGCCAAAATCTACAGAAAACCATGTCGAAAGCGTGAAATTTGATTAAAAAAATTTTGTAATACTGAAAAGAAAAACTTCTTGGCGCAAAATCGACGATTTTTATTAACACATGATATCATCGTTGCACCGAAGTTTTTCTTTTCAGTATTACAAAAAAAGTTTTATCAAATTTCACGCTTTCGACATGGTTTTCTGTAGATTTTGGCATGCTGAAAACAATCCCGTTGTCAGATTTGCCCTATCATTCCATAGTTTTGAGATATTTAACGCGCAAAAGTGCAAAAATCACGCTTTTTGGCACTTTTAGGTTAGGATTGCTCAAAATCCTGACGTGATAGGGCAATTTGGCCAACGGATTCGGATTCAGCGCGAAAAAATACTTGGGATATGACTATTGGACTGAAAAGAAAAAAACCTTGCAGGCCTGTGTAATTTGTTCATAAATTTTGCTCAGAGACTTTTAGAGTTAGAGAAATTCCTTGAAATGCAAAAATTTCGGGCTCAAAAATACTGACAATATGTTGCAAGCCTCAAAACTATATAAACTTAAAAATTTCGGTCGAAATCCTCCCCATAATGATTCGAAATCCTCCCCATAATGATTTTTTTTCAATCGTTGTAATCTGAAATTATTCATGGCTTGTCATTCGTTGAAGATTTCATTTCACCGACAAAGGAATTGTCGCTAGGTTGTCTTAACACCGAGGTGTAGTATTTCACAAGTGTTTTGTTTTGACCGGACGTTTTGAATCTACACCAAAATCTACACCAAATCCATACCAAATCCACACCAAATCTACACCAGATGTTTTTTTACGGAAGAAATATGAGACAAGTTATGTTACAAGGATGACACGTCTACATCTAGTTTTACATCTAGGTTAAGAGTGATGTCCTTTTTCCAAGAAACGAAGTAAAAAATGATGTCATTTACAGTTGTGGGATGGACTGTGGTTGGGATAGATAAAATATGAATTTACATGAAAACAAGAAAAAATCTTGGGTATGGCACACCAAGTTTCTATTTATAGTTTGTGTAGAGTCTGCGCATCTTAAGACATAAGGAAATGGGAAATTAAACCTATCAGTTTTTTGAAGTTGTAATTTTTTTTATCGATACATTCAAATAATGCAGCAAAGGGACCACAGTAAAAGATCAATAAAACATTTTATTTAAAAAATGGTGATCCTCTTTTTATGTGGTAAGCTAACCCTAGGAATTATCCTGTACACTACTAGTCCTTCCTGTCATTCAGGTTATGGTGCAATGCCTAGCTTAGCATTGTAAGCTTAGCTGATAGATGAGGATAGAATAGTGATAGATGAGGATAGAATAGATTAAGAGGATTTTGAAGGGACCTCAGCCAGATGGCGGCGTTCAAACTTTAGCATGTTGTGCTAATTCTGGAGCACCTGTTGCGGAATTGCAATAAAGAAGAGGCCGTATGTAGGACTTGTAGTTGGACATTGAGATACATACTTCTTTGCCGATTTGGAATTTTTGGTCGCTTCATTTTAGATTATAAATTAACCTTTCGCAAAGGATGTTAAGAGATGGATAAGCAATTACATCCAGACCGTCTTCTCAAAACAGATAACAGTAGTGCTGGTTTTGTTAGGATTTTCAGAATACCTCATTTATATGCGTTGAACTCAACATTACCCTTGATTATGGTCGATGTTGCTGTTAATTGAATTGAACCTGAGTTGACGATGATGAAGAGAGGATCTGGTTCGTGCTTTTCCTACATTATCGAAAGCATTTGAATAGTATTGAGAAGAACAGTCGTCAATGGAGTCTTGAAAAGGGGTTGAAGAGGCTTTAAAGAGGTCATTTATAAAAAGGCCTAGGAATACGAGCGGAGATAATGTTCGATTAGATTCGACGCTGCATTTCGTGCTCTGTCAAATTTTTTTTTTCAGATACTTCGAGCAACCAGTCCCGCTTCACTAAAGCTGTGATTATATTAGGTCTAAGAATAAGTTCGTGGCCTTTTTCCGATAAATGGCGTTAATTGCAAATAAGTTAAGAACTACTCAATCTCAACTACACAAGGAAAAGCTCGATATTGATAGTTCGAGAATCGAGTGTTACTTTGAATGCTTAACCTAGGGCTGCGGAGTCGGAGTTGTGGAGTTGGCACCGTGGAGTCAGAAGGAATTTTCTAGTTAGTGGAGTCAGAGTCGGAAAATCAAACAAAAAATTTGTCGAGTCCGTCTCCTTTTACAAATCATATATTGTAATCTTTAATTGAAATAAACTGTTAATTCTCTCATATATCTAACAATTCCCAAATTTTCACGAAATACCACAATTATAAGTTATAATAATTATTAATTATTGAATGAAGTACATATTTATAAATGAACTGCACATAATGTGCGAAACACATTGTAGTTAGGCCTGCATCATCAGGAGCTCCACAGCCTATTTTTGGCCTTGCCTTCCTCCAGCGTTCGCCTCCATGATTCTCGATATCTCGCCTGTCTTTACCAGCTTCTTATTCTTCCCCAAAGTTGCCTATATAAGTTTTCGATCGACTCCAACAGATCGTACAATCTCACAACGGAACCCAGTAGTGAGGCCCTAGGAGCGTTGCTCTTCAACTCTTCGCACCTATTAGGCGCGCCCTAAGCAAAGTGAAGCGCACCTACTCCACAGACGAAAAAGACTTAAATAAATCTGGATGCTAAAGGAGATCTTGAGGCTTTAGGTTATGCTAGGTTCTATGTATATTTGATAAAACTTGTGATAATGAAAATATATGATCGGTAGTGGACTTTTGTTTCCTTCTCTCATCTTTTCCAGTATAAGAAACTAACTGTCTTAACTGTCGTAAGTCCTGCTGAACGGCGGCCGTTCCGCACCTCGTTCGGTATGACCGATCCATCGTAGCTTGTTTATTTTAATCAATTTGGTAAAGTTTGGAATTTTACCGCTTTCATACAACACTGAGTTGTATCTTTTCCTCTAACTGCCATCCACCTGTATTCCTTTGTAAAACGAACGAAGCTTCTGCTTTCAAATCTTCCGAACCTCCGAACCATATAGTAAGACAGGCCTTATTAGAGTTGTTGAAAATGAATAAAAAAAATTGATAAGATCGTCGAAACCAGAAAAGGTTGGAAAAATCAAATGCGAGGATAGCTTAAAAAGTGCATAAAAGTGCACATTTTTCAATCATCTAGGGCTCTGTAAGTCGTTTCAATCGTTTAAACTGGTTTCCCCCCTTAAGCTGGTTTCAATGGATACATGTGAATATCTACTTGATTCAGTTTTCCAACCAGAAATCGCAGATGAATTTTACTAAAACAACTTTAGATTGCAAAAATAGTACGAATCAATGGTAAAATATGAAAATCCCTCCTTGAAGACAACACAAAAATACTTCACTGCCGAGTTGAACTCAAGGAAGAAGAACAGAATTGCATTTTACCCAATTCTGTTTACATGACAAAAATGGGAATCAATGCCCTTCTTTGTCCAAACAAAACTAAGATCGCTAAGAACGAATTCCCACATAATGACAACTTAATCGTATTTGATTTGATTATAATGTTACACGCACCGCGTTTACCCATGGGCATCATTTACGTCTCACTTAGCACTTTAAATCGACACGCGCCTCTAATCTGTAATTATAAGGCATCACCGCCATATTCCTGGCCCTCCTCATCCACCATCGCGCTCCCTAAATGAAGGGGATGTTGCGGTTTGCATCGCGTCACAATCTAATGCAACTTTTCTATTATCCTTACGAAATTTTAAATATGTAACTTTTGAAATAAAATCCTTGCTGAAAATTTCACCACCTCTGTACAAATAAAAAAAGGGTTAGTGATCCCCTAACTAGCCTCGAAATGATCTCGTTTTGTTTCAATTAATTCAGAAGATTTCGACAGCTACTTGCATTGCAATTTTCGCACTTCGGCACAAAAGGACTCAAGGGAAATGCAATTTCCTTAAAAATCTGTTCGGGTCGTTGGTGATGCAGAAAATCCCCATCCCGTGGGAGTTTTTAGGATAGTGTTGCATAAATTCCACCCCTGTTTTGAACACTGTATATTAATCTGAATCAACACTAGCGCCTGAGGCAACGTTTCGGTGGTGCTCATTTGTCCCATCCATCCCTTGTCGCTTGAAGCGCCGCTGATTGTGACTAACTCAATCCAGGACATTTCGACATCGGATCAAAGAGCCAAAATTGATACATCAAACAATGCACAGCACGGGGGTTAGTTCGAGTGCGTGTTCAATTACACGCAATTGAAATAGAGTGAATAATTTTTGGAAACGCATTCCAGGCCTGAGCATTTGTTTGACCTAAAGCTATTTCTCAGGTAGTCAAGTGGAAAAGCACGTTTTACATTTGTTTTTGCCGCCCTTAAAGAACACTCAAAATTAGCATTCATCACTTGCAACTAAAATTTTTATTTAGGACTAACCCAAATCTAATTTTGCTTGTAAAATAATTTTGTTGGGATAAGGATTCAACATTTTAACACAAAGGTGCGTCTATATTCATACACAGAAATCCCGAAAATTAAAAGGCAACAGTCTGGAATAAGACCGGGTCGTTTTGAAAGCGGAGATTTTCTCTGCAGTTACCTACCTTTAGCCTACCTTCGACCTTCAGGTTCATTATGAGTTTTGCTAAATTTCCGACCTTGAAAGAAAAGGGTTGTTAAAATTTAACCCCTAAGTTTGTTGTCAGTCAGTGCATGCACGGGCTTTTTAATATATAAAAAGGTGGAACGTGCCTTAAAGAAAAAATATTATTGGAATTAGTACCTTGATTTTGTGGATATTTGTTGCTTTCAATAACGTTGCCGATTTCGCAAATTTTCGCTAACACAACACCATGTTATGGCTGGATGCTTTAAAATTCCTACATATAAAGGGTATATAGAAGGCGAATATTGCTTTCTAAATCACCTGGCCAACTGATCCACAGCTTACTTAATATTCTTTACATAAGAGATCTGGTTCGAAAAAGTTTTTAGCTTATCTCAACGCTTGCGTGCCTGCGCCTAGTGAAAATAAAACTCGTCCGCTCCTAGCCTGCAACAGGCATGCACGGCGCTAAAACAGCCTACCTACCAATAAAAGACGCAAGGAATTGTCGAAAACAATCACGTTACGCTCACACTTTTTTCGACTTAAAGGAGCAAAATTGGGGCTTTAAGAAATTGTATAAGACGAAAAAACGGGTAATTATCAGTAGACGGTTCTCATTTGATTGCGTAGGTCAAGCAGCCCTGGACGTGAATAGTACCTAGTTGAGGGACCCTTTGGTAAAGCGACATTCGGGTTTGGAATGGTCGATGCCGAAGCATGCATACCTCTGGCAGGCACATTTTAGATTTTCATGCCTGTAGCGATAGCGTACATACCAGTGTGGGACTCTCATTTGTGCGATCACTTTGAGTGCTAATCGTGGTCGCGAAAATACTTTTGAAAAAATTAATCAACTAATTATTTTAACTCGGGCGCCCCAGGCGACTGCTAGCTAGTATTAGTACAGTTTCCAGAGTAAACAAACCCCCTTCTTCTTTCTTTATTCCCCTTTAATCCTTCATGGGACATACCGAGGAAACAGTTGCCCTCCAGCGGACTCTGTTTTGTGCGACAGCTTTCAGCTCCGATCAGGATCTCCCAGTTCTTGCAGCCTCTGCTAGTAGGGTTTTCCTTGTTCTAGTTCTTCCGACTCGACGGGACCTTGCGGTTGTGTCAACAGAAACGTTTAATATTTGTTGCAAGTTCCCAGCCAATTCCCTCCTTTTAACGCTCTCCTGCAAAAGGACTACGTTAAACCGTGTACGGTTTATGTTATTGGGTTGGACGTTTCTGATCGCGGCGATTTTGAGGAGAATAGTTGCTACTATCAAATGGTGGTCATTTCCAGTGTCTGCTCCTCTAAAGCTCCTGGCATCCTCTAGAATAGTTCTCCATCTTGCGACTAATGGCCACGTGATCTATCTGGTTTCTCGTTAACCGTCGGGCGATACCCAGGTCTTCTTGTGACAAAAGTAGGTCCACCTACCATGAGTTGGTGGGAGCTACAAAAGTCAACGAAAAGCTCACCGTTGCTGTTAGTGACATGGCCTATGCCTTGATTTCCAATTGTGTGTTCAAGGCCGGTGCTGTTGGGGCCAATCTGTGCGTTTAGGTCACCCATTAAAACAATGATGGAATAGAGCGAAAAACGTCATTCAGTCGGATATAGAACTCTCTCTTGATGTCGCCGTCTGCATATTCAGTTGGAGCGTAGCATTAGACTAGCGTAGTAGTTCTTAGTCTGGTACGCAGGTGCACGGTAATAATCCTCTCAGAAACTGGTGACCAGCTAATAAGGCTGGACCTGGCTTCTTTGGTGAGTATTACGCCAATACCATTTCTACGGCTTTCAGTTTCGTTTCTAGCCGTCCATCAGCAAGCAGTGTTCTCACATTCCATGACCGGATTGGTGTCCTGGTTCGAAAAGCAAAGGTCGTCGTCGTATTGTCCATCTTGTTCAGAGGGACCAATTGGTAGCAATGGTATTTTTATGGGAGCGGGTTGCTAACCCTGAGCCCAACCGACTTAAAACTCTGTTTTATGGCTTAGAGAGCTTGCCATTTTGCCCGTCTCCCGTTAGTTCCTTCCGAATAAGTACCTCAGGGGACACCTCGGGGAGGTGCGATTAGGGCTTGCTAAGAGAGCTGCTAGGTTTTCGTCTGCAGTAACTCTTCTCGGGGTTTAACAGAAGGTACCACTACTTTCGGAGGTCTTTGTTAGCCATTCACCCCCTTAAAATACCAAGCGGCCGGTGTTCGCCCGCTGTAAGCCCATTTTTTAATTTTACTCGGATGGTACTATGAGTATACCCAACATCCAGAGAATAAGCAGCCTGAAAGATTGACCCTGGAAAATACTCGCTGAGCCGACATCTCAAGGTTTCTTCATGGTTAGAGGTGCAGGAGCCATCTTACTTTTTGAGAAGGCCCACTCCGTTGAAGAAGTTTTTGGAGAGGATCTTTGAAAGTCTAGTTTCCTATGGCAGGCTCTCACAACGCTTCCTCCCAGTAATCCTTTTGGAGCGCTTCAACTTCTTGTTGTAGGTTGTTAGAATGAACCTGTATTCTTCTCAACGCCAAGCATGTTTTGTCCTATAGAACCCTCTCATAGTTTTTGCAGCATGTCTATCACTCCATCAGGGCACTTTACGCGACAACTATGTAGAAAGAAACAGGGTTGCTGTCATGCTAAGAGAAGATCAGCACTTCTGCTTACTTTAAATAATAATTTCAAGTTGTCAAAAACAAATGATAAATTTTTTATCGATTTTTTAAGCATCAAAGTAAATACAGATGCCAGAATTAATTTCAACTTTCTTAAAGCTGCCCAAAAACACGTGCAACAAAGTAAAGAATAAAAAACTACTTACAAGTACAACAGCTATTAAACAAATACGAGAGGTCAGCTCTTAGGCTGATTTACGCGGCCATTAATCATTTAAATAAAAGGCGTTCAAATAATTAAAATTTTACGTCTTTTAGCTCCTGCAAGTAAGGAAGCAAAACGCACGCAATTTCCAGAAATGAAGATCGTAATTGGATTTGGACTGTGCATTCCAAAAGTAGTAAAACAGTGTTGCAAAAGGTGCAACTACCGCAGTCCCCGGCGAAAAGGCAATCAAAAAATTTCATTAATTCATGATTAGGTTTTGGGGCTCGGCAGTTATATGAAATCGATTTAATATATTTTTTGAGGACCGAGTTATGAAGACGTTCCCCGATCGCGATCATAAATTATCCTTTAAATTGACCATTTGCTGTCCTGCTTTAGCACGGACCATTCCAGTGGGGCCACAGTCCAGTAGTGCAGTCCTGCCATATACATATACCTGTATGTGGCCAAAGTCCCGCAAAAGTCAATAAATCCGCCCAAACTCGACCCGGGGCTCTGTGCACTGTTGCAAGGCGCGTTTGTTTACTCTGGGTAATCTAAGGAGGACGGCCATTAATCCTGACCGAGCTAATAACTCGCGGATATTCAACAATCAATTAAGTGATTTGTTGAAATTGGTTTTGTTTACTACTCTCCGAAGTCGTAATGTGGTCGGATACGATTTATAGTTCCGGCGGGATATGCTGAATGGCTGGGCTGCTGCTGCATTCGAGATGAAATAAAATTTTTATTGACAAATCCCCAGGTAAACCTGTGCAAATGGTAGCCAAAGTTGCTTTTGCGCGAAATTGAGTAATAAATTCTTGATTTTTTTACCCTCAAGGCTAAACTCACTTCTACCCTTTAAATTGACTACGGCCCACCATTCACCTGTGCACGACTGGATTACATTTGCATACAGCATTACTCATCTTCGAATTGGATAATAAGTTACACGCTCGTTCTGATATTCCTTTTTGATGACCTCAGATCTTTTGATATCGGGGAATTTTATTCAATCAAGTGAAGTAATTCTTCCGCTCCGATGAGTATTTATAATCGTCGCGTGTCCTTAATCTATAATCATAGGCCGAGTAATTGTAGGTCACGTATCTGAGGGGGCGAAGGATTCTTTTATTCCGAGAGGCTTGTGTAATTTTGTTAACTTGGTCCTGAATATAATGCCGGCGCAAAAAAAGGTTCAATTGTTGGACGTGTGCTGTTTATTAAATTAGAATTAAATAGGGACTCTGAGCTGTGGGTGTAGCCGGGATGTGGGGATGTTAGAGCTTCAGAGTCAATGGGTTCTACTTTTATCGAGGGTACTTTGTTGGCGCAAAAGTACATTATTATGGAAAGGGAATTAGCATATAACAGGCGGTCTGTGGGAAAATGATAAAAAAGTGCAAAATTTGAGATGGACTCCCTTAGATATTGATGAACAGATTTCGTTATTGTTAAATTACACAAAAATATTGCGGCCATTGAGGGTTGAAATTTCAGAGGTTTTTGATCCATGATTTAAAAATTGCTTAAGCTACTTGCGGAGAGCATAAATGATTTATTGGCAGAATTTAGTTTTCGCTTTTACAGTATACATATATATTAAAATTTCATCGTGCGGACAAGTGACCATTAGTTTGTGCAACAATTAAGTGAGCCGATCGTGTGCAGTTTTGTTACATATAGGGGATTTTCATAAACGCAAGACTGTCGCAATATTGCAGAATTCAGAAATTGGAAGTCGGTAGCAGAATTCTGCAGAGTTGCGGCAGTCCTGCGTAAATGAAAATGCCCATACGTATTGCTCTCTACTCTATATGGACTATGGACATTGGACTGCGTTTGGAGGATCTGCATTTTTACATATTCTCTCTCCTTTTTTTTGCAAAGCTTGCCCATTTCAGATCTGTAGTCCTGATCAACAGCGGGGGAGACCCAACCTCCGCTGGAAGGATGGCGTAGACCAGGACGCTCAGAGCTTCCAGGGCTACCAAACTGGATGACATCGGCTCAGAATCGGGACCGGTGGAGAGAACAGTTGCGAGAAGCCAGCACCGGATCTCGGTTGTAAACCCGTTAAAGAAGAAGAAGATTCCTGATCGAAACAGCCAATTCTAGTCTGCATGGGTCCCAGTCTAGTGTCTCTTCTCCTCTTCACTTTATACAACTATCATACGAGCACAAGAGAATAAACAAAGTTGACTGGAAGGAGTTGCCAGAAAAGTTGATTGTGTAGAACCAGTCATTGTCTCAAAAATTACGGAATTAGTTCGCGCCAGCTAGTTTGCTATTGAGCGAGTAGAAAGTTTTGTGTATGATCGTCGCCCGCTAGTAGCTTGTAAACTCGCTCAATGTGATCAAGCCTTAACACATCAACTGGATCACGCTTGGTCGAAAACGATATTGGAAAATATCCTGAAAGTGGAATTTAAACATGCGATTACTATTTATAAAACAAGGTCCCGAAGTTGTTCAGCACAATAATTCAGAAGGTGCATGTTTAGTCAGAGCCAGTACCGGGCTCTATCCCACTGAAAATATTGTCAAGAAGGGAGCTAATGCGAGAATGATTTTGGTGTTCAACGACAAATGGCAAAAAAGTTTTACTCATTTTGATGAGATCGCAATTTCACCAAAGGCGTCAAAGTTTTCCTCCTCCGACGGATTTAACACTTGATGGAAAATGAATTGCCAATTATGAATTAAATTCGAGACACGCCCAAATTTTTTGCAAATCGAAGCAGCTAGAAAGAAGAGTTTGAAATGACAGGTTATTGATAAAAAAGAACAAGAAAAAGTTTTTCGATATTTTAGGGAATAATGTTTGTCAAAAACTTATAGATCATGCCCATAACGAAAAAAGCCTCTCCTCCAACTACTGCCCAACAGCAATTATACTTCTATTCTCTCCAAAACCATGGAGAAGATAATTACCAAAAAGCTTTAATTTTGTCACCGGCCCTATTTCTTATCTGTATAAATGACCTACTTTCAATCCCCTAAAACCAACTTCTCAGCTTCGACGACGGTGGTACCCTGCGCTACTCTTACAGCTTCGATACAAGACAGACACATGCCAGATACTATGACCCGTAAACTAATGTCCAACTCTATTAATAACGACAATAAACCCATTCTAGTGTGGGAAGCAAAAAACGTGCCGAATGTGAGGTTAAACCCCCTCTGAGGGTGTAGAAGAAAATGTCGATGGACCTTACGTTTGAACTCTAAGGTGTTGTACGAGTTCGGAAATACTGACTGCGGAAGATTATTCCACAGTCGAGTTGCTCTATTCATAAACGAACTTCTAGACCGTATTGTACCCGAACAGGGGGGCGGTAGGGTATGGGGGTGAGACGAACGGGCCAGTCTTGTGTTGCGGGAAAAATATTGCCGTGCAGTTAACCTAATGGCCGACCCATCCTTACACATTTAAGGCGTAACATTAGCCAAAGACTTGCGATGGAATGACCATCAATTCCAAATCGCCAAACAAACATCCCAGTGTTTGAGATTTCGCAAGAGGGGCAAGTTCCTCCTCCATCCGTCGGCCCATCCTACATTCGGCCTCTTCTCGTATACAACTCCCTCTTTTGAGGCTTCTATAATCACCTTGGCATGATTAGATAACCTTCATAACCCTTAACCTATCCCCCGTACTAAGCTTACTCCTAGACATTGCACCATGACGTTACAAACGACATGACGGACTTGTGGACAAAGGGTGGTTCCTGCGCTTATCACCGCCACATAAAAAAATGATAGTAAATAGAAGTTACTAGTTATCTAAAGCATTGGACGGTTTAACTAGATGGTGCCAGTCAAACTGATTTAATAATTAGAGCGGCATTCAGACCACGGAGCTCTTGTATTTTTTAAAAATTAGTTTTTAATTACGTATTGTGCGAGCGCCAATTTTTTCCGTGTTATTTATAACAAGACACAAATTGCAGATAATGAGTGGGTTTGTCAATTCTCTAGCTGCTCTAATTATATTATTCATTTACGGACCCCCAATAGTGCCAAAAAATAAAATAAAATCAACAACCTTTCTGAATGAAAAATATTTGAAAATATCGCTTTTAAAATCAATAAAAGCCCCATAATAAGTGTATACAAAGGCAATAAAATTGAATGAAAATATCAGCAAATTATCGCCGCTGCCGATTCATGCAAATAGTTGGATAAACTCCGGGGAGCACTATTCAAACTCAATCAACCATTCGCTATCGATGAATCAGGAAAACTTTCAACAAACATCCAAACCAAATTATCCATAGAGTTCCTAAGCCCCGACAATGCCAGATCCTGGCATGAATTCACGTCATGCAAATCTCCATTCCTGCGCCACCCACAAATTTTCCACTTTGTCGCAGACGAAATGAAATTACGGCTCATTGTTTACTCCTTGCACTGGCCCCAACAAGGGGGAAGGGCTGTTCAAGAGAAGGGCATGCGGGGGAGAGATTTGTGAAAGCTTTATGATTTTCGAAGGTGCAGCCCCATACACGCTCACTCATCCTCCACCGAAGAAGATGAAGAATCTTTTGTGCAAAGGGAGAAGACGTTTATGAAAATTGAACTCCCCATGCCGCAAGTGGGCCCTACCGACTACCACAGTGGGAATCGCTGACTTCTTGAAAGATTAAGCACTGCGAGACGACTCGCAAGATTTATGCAGAACTGGCGAATATACACCTTTGAGACTGCCCCGTTTGGTGTACGGCAAATAAGGTGCGATATCAGCACTAATAAGCTCGCAGCAGGTCGGCTAGCGGTAGGCATTGAACAGTTCGTCCGTAATTTATATCCAGTGTCCAGGTATCAAGCATAATTTATCCTGGAGGTGTTAAGTTGGCAGTAAAGATGCCTCGAGCCCGGCTGAAATGGTTAAATCGAAATTTTATTAATTTCCTTTAAAATTTATGCCAGAGTCACTTCTGTGTGCAACGGTTTTTGTAATTTGATCAATGTAAATGTAGGATAAAAAATTTATCTAATGAGAAAGGATGTTTTAGAAAATAAGTTTTCCTTAGTTGTTTGTCATTTACAAGAACGCGTTTCAGGTTTCACTATTCAATGTGAATTATTGCAATTGCCTATCATGAGATGTAAGGTGGCCATTTTTTGCCGGTACATTTGAAGTAACTCCAACGACATCGTTCTTCGTTGTTGTCATTAAGTTTATCTAATAAAATGTAAGAGAAATAATTCCATAAAATATAATTCTTTTATTTATATCATAAGCCGCGGGCGTTGCAACTCCTTTTAATAAAAAAAGATTATGTGTGCACAGTCCACGGTAGGAAAAAATAATGAAAAAACAACAAATCTGGAAAAATTGATTTTGGATATTAAAATTTGTTTAGAGTTTGTTCTTTTTAAGATTCGATGGTGAAAAATTTTGTACTACGTGCATAACAGACAGCTAGCCAAACTCATTCAGAATCGTCCTTCACTCCAAATTGTTTTTTAATAAAAAAGCGCCAAAAAAGTAATCATTTTTGCACTATAACCCAAAAGGATCTGTCCTTGGGAGAAGCATGGCTTTATCAGGTCGAGTCCAAAAACTTTCAGTGATTGAGCTTGAGACTGCATAAAAAATAAAATAGGCTCTTAACCTATCTTATTTTATTAACACTGGAACTTTTCGTTAGCTTGACTTTAAAGGCTCTACAAGGGGAAACAAAACACCAGAAGTTGACCCGCTGTAACAGCATAATGGCGCGATAAAATAGTGGGCGCCACTTATGCGAGGTATTACCCCCTTAGCCATAAGCCCGGAAAAGCATGACCAAGGAGCCAATACCATACATAAGAAAGGAAACAAAATTCCGGAACTCCTACGCCGGCCACACGGAGTTATCTAGCTCGCCGGAGGGGTCGTGGGGTGTGTGGCCGGGCCTTAGTGCGGTTGGTTCACCACTTACCTGTGACTATGAAAAATCTTGAATTCCACCTTCATCCTTCGCCGGACATCACCTGAGCCTCGTCAAACCCTGAAAGGAAATGATCCCCCCTCAACCATTCCACCAAAGAAAGTTAATACATGGCCATAATAGTTATAATCATTTTAATACATTGCAATAACTTGTATCTTACAGGCGCAATCAAAATGCCAAACAACATAGAGAACAAGGAACAATTTCACTAAAGATTATAGGTCTCCTTGGCAGATATTAAAAATATTATTTTATCCTATTAAATGATCAATGTCAAGGAACTTACAATGAAATTTTCTTAGATATACATTAGTCTGAGGATCAAGAAGGAAAAAAACGCGCAGTCTTGGACCCAATACTCCTCGTTTTGTACATTCGTTAACACAAACGTTTGGGTCAATCTACGGATGAACAAATTCCCGAAAAAAAACAACACCGAAGTTAAGAAAGTAAGCAACGCAAGATTAAAGCAAATAATTCTGACAAGGAGTCACCAGAAACACGACTTCATAAAAACTTAATAAATTGCTTCACAAGTTGTCACCTAAGGCTAGCACAATGATTATTAACTCAATATATGTACTCAATATATGTACTAACTTAACCTGAAAAGTGTATGTTATTACATAAAAAAACAAACCAAAATGTGTCTAGGTAAATGAAATCCGTACAAAAAGAATTATAAAAATTAACTATAAAAGGTATGTGTCCAGAAGCAAGGACCATCCAAGCTGGAGGAGGACTAGCCGCTAATCTTCCTGGTCTGGTAGCCGCAATTCTAATTGAGGGGTAACTTCTGGGAGGACCGGGCGGTGAGCAAAATTCTTCCTCTACAAAGCGAGGGGGCAGCGTCGGGCAGCGCTCTTTTAAATACGCCGCCGACCGTCACGATCAAGGCTTGCTACCACTCCTCCTGGTTCTGGCCCTCACGTTTTGCCTAGCAGCCTTCCGTCGGGAATCCTACGTACAAATTATACCCAAGAACTTACTCGCAATCCGACCGGTTGGAATCCGGGGCTTCCGACACTGAAGTCAACAGATCCTGCAGGTTGGGATCTTCTAGTTCTTGTGGCCAGAGATTGGATTCGAAATCTGCATAGCTGAGGAATTCTGCTGGCTCGTAATAGTCTTCATCGCTGTCTACATCCAGTATTTTTCTAATTAAACCTCGTAATTAATAGTTGAAATTAAAACGGACATCGAATGGGGGCTATGGAATCCAGATCCAATGTTTTCTTTTTTATTTAATTTTAAATTTTTTCAAACCAAAAACTTTTTCAGTCAATTTTCACATCCCTCAAAATTCGAACTCCCATTTTTCTTTTTTCCATTTCTCCCCGCCTACCTATTTGTTCCCAACCAACTACTCGATTTTCTTCTCCACAGTAATTTTTAGTCAAGTAGATAGTTATGCAAAACTGACCGTTACACCGCTTTGAAGTCACAATTCATCACATCCCCCGCTACAAAACCAATGCAACTGCAGAAGTGCACTATAATTGCACTTATAGTTCACTTCTGAAGCCGCTCCACCCCCACAGCGAAATATGGATGCATACTCAAGAATCGGTCGGATCTTCCTGAAGTAGGGTACAGTCCGACTCAGAGCATGTGGGGCGAAAATCTTAATATCGTTCGCATGCTTAAAAGGAGTTGAAACGGAATTTACAAATAAAATAAATAAAAGCGGCCCTAAGTGGCTTCCTTGGGGAACCCCAGAAGGCGCCTCGAAATATGAAGAGACAATAGAGTGGATTAAAACGGACTATTTACGATTTTTCAAATATGAATTCAACCATAGCAGCATTCTGCCATAAAAACCGTATACTTCTAGCCCCAGGAAGATCCCGATTTACTTTATTGAAGTTATAATATATTCGATACCATAGAAATATGATTATAGTAGTCTTTTTTAAGAGGAATCAAAATCTTGTAGTTGCCAACCGCGAAAAATGTCAGATAATATAACCTTATTTAAAACGAAAGTCCCGCGAAGACTACTAGTGTGTCAGAGCAAATTGTTATTGGTTCACATTTTCCATATCGTAGAATGATCCATTGACCCACCAGGTGGCTTAAAGTCTTGCTCCTACGCAGTTGTAATTTACAGGAAGTGACTCAGTTGCGCAAAATTGAGACCTCATAGTCTGTATATGGGCTGCAGTAGGACAATCCTTTTTCTCACCTAAAATACCTAGGCGCAGCGACGGGTATAGAAATTAATTTGGAGGGGGCATCCTCATCCAGTGACGAATCTTTAAGCTTTTGACGAAGGGGTGTAGGGCTCGGCAAATATATGTAAATAAAAACACAACGTTTTAGTTTTTAGTAAACTTTTATTAATTTAAATAATAAAATTAAGCCTTCTTGCTTTTTGTTTAGCAAATCTTTCGACAATATTTTCAATATTCACATGAATATCATGGTGAATATTTAGCAGGGCTAGACCCGTAAGCCGGTCTTCACCCATAAAGATCTTCCGCCAAGTTTAAATACAACGTAATGTTTCAAAGGACTGTTCAGCTGTCGCAACACTTGATGGAAGTGTAAGTAATATCTGTATCATTTTGCTAATGTTAGGATACTGATACTTGCTACAATAACTGAATGTCGCAATAGCGGTTTCAGATAAAGATGTTTCCTTTTCCTTCTTTCGTCTCGACGAAAAGATTTTTAAAGAATTCAGATGCCTTTTATCGCTGTGACTGTAGAATAGCCAACACATCTTGAAAAGCATCATTTTTACAAACCAAGTCTAACGACTCGGGCTGCAGAAGAGTACTGAACAATTACTGAAACCAAGAAGTCGCTGTTCTCAAGGTCACTGCGAAGACAATGTGCTTCCGATTATGTTGACTTGTCCTGCCAATTCTCGATTTTGGCAAGTGCGTTCATGATTTCTGGCAAATTCGTACGACATTGTAAATCGCCAACGTGTCTTTCCGCCCATCTAGTTTCGCAAATACCCCTGAAAGCTATACCGAGTTCTTATTGATATAAGTGAGTCCGTTTGCCTGAAGCATTAACGAACTGAATCACTTTTTTCATAGTTCCCATAGCATATCTGCAGGACGCCACACTGCAAGTCTTTGCAAGAGACTCTGCATGGACATCTTTTGGCATTCGTTGCTTCAAGCTGGATTCTTGCTCCAAGATTCTTTTGGTTTGTAGAAATCATTACGCTGCAGTTGTCCGTTCCTATCCCGACACATTTTGAGGTATCCAAAGTAATAGACTTGACATTATCCAGCACTATATGACCTAGAGCCTCGCCAGAAAGTAGTTTCTCTCTCTTAGAAAATAAATCCCTCATAGTTCCTTTAACCAAGTGAAAATTTAAATCAGAAAAAAGAGCATTACCTTAATTTGAATTTCATATTTCTATACCCATGTTATAAATTTAGATGATCACAGTATTTGATTCTCAAACTTGACATGGTAGAGCTAAAGTCCCTCGAGAAAAATTTTATTTGTTCCTAATTCAATCGATTATTGAATTGATATATAAAAAAATGCTGTACCTGCCCAGATCCAAGATAAATTAATAAAATTTATATTATATTAAATTTTAACTATTTTATATTTTTTAAATTTCTTCATTATACTTCAAATTTATTAACTGCCTGTGAAGTCGCTCATTGTGAATATAATCATTAAAGTTGATACCATTGGAAGTATTGATCCTGAAATATGCATTACACTGTCGATCGCACAACCTCCAAACAATCTTTTGTCTAAAATCCCAACAATTTAAAACAATTCATAAAAATTGTATAATCTTACATGACCAAACAGCCCTTGACCTAGGGTTTCGTTCAATATTTCTAAATAAAATCTTATCTGTCCTCCTTATGTCGACACTCCGTGCCTAAGTGGCAGTTAACGTATATCTTCTTTACGGCATCTGGAAAAAGTCCCAAAACAAATACATTTAACCAGGCAAAAGTCAAAAGCAGATAGAATCAATCAACTAAACTGAAAACTACCCCTATGCACACATCAAATAAGCTTATACAACTTCCTAGGGAATTCTGACTTCTCTTAAAAAATTTATTATCCTGCCGTATCTTACCCACACGTACGAAATGCCACATAACAGCTGCTCCACATGTATCAAAAATAGACTATATTCTCAGGTCCCTCTACCCCAGTTTTCTGGTGAAAGCTTTCCACAGCGCATGATTCTAGTCCATCAAGCATAAAACGTCATCGACAGAATCACATCCTTGCACAAAGTTGACATTTATAACTGAGATTCGGCCACGACCAAAATCGATCCAACTTTTTCCATGAAGTGGTGAAAAATCATTGTGCAGGATTTAAAAATATGAAGAAACCGATAAAGGTTATCGAAGGGATATGGTCCACAGCCATGGCACCAATTTCACCAAAGAATCTACGAATGTCAGCTATATTGATTGCTGTTTATCAAGTGGTAGGTATTCTGCATAGTAGTGACAAAGGGGCCTCATTTTCATATATCTTTTTCAGCTAATAGCTCATGTGGTGCTGTTCATCATGCTTCTAGGTCTAGCACATGCTGAACAAATGAAGGCTATGCTAGCTGCTGATATGGAGGAGAACCAGGAAGAGGAAATCTATGGATTAACAGTGGAGAACATGAACCAAGTCCACCTGAAAGCAGCCGCAGATTTAGTGTCAGTAACAGAGGTCATGTTGTACATTGGTACTGCTATAGCCTCTGTGTATCTGCTTAGTTGCCTGGGATTGTTCGTGGGTGTCTTCAAGAATAGATCAGAGCTGATTCTACCGTGGCTGATTGTTGACCTAATTGGTATCATTCTTATACTTGTTGTAATGTGGACGCAAAACGAACGATTTTTGTACTTAGTTGGAGGAAGAACACAATACTGTAAGTTCTTCTGTCATTTCTTATTGTATAACTTAAATCAACTTGCATCTTCCATTAGGGACATTATGCATAGGATTCACCCTGTTTGACGTCATCATTTGGTATATTGTGCATGCTTATTACCTTAGCTTAAGACAAATGAGAAAGCTTACAGAAGTTGCAACTGTGGCTATACCATGCCCACCACCAGGAATTGTAATCTTTATCACATATATTTATATATTATCCAAAAAATACTAAACAAATTTATTTCAGGTACCTTTCCACTTCCGAAAGGAGAATATGTACCTTGGAAGTGGCGAATACAAGCACATGTTAACGGATTGCGATCCCAATCAGAAAATTTAAAAACTCTTGAAAATTTTCGAAAAACAAATCCTTATCCTTCCAAAGTGCTACCAGAAATCTGCATTAAGAATTTATTTATTAATAGTTTTTATTGTTAAGCTGCATACACGCAAAGGATTTAATATTCGTTTTCAAAAAAAAAAAAAAAATTTAGGATCTAAAGAAAAATATTTTTAATTTAGCTTTTTATCTAAAACACTCTGTTTTACCTATGAAGAAAACAAACAGCAAATAAAGTACCAAAATATATTATTAAAGAGTGATCTTTTGAGAAATAGTTAACTTCGCTTAGTTTAATAATTAGGCTTTTTGATAATATTATAAACAAAGCTATACATAACATATATATATACTCATAAAAGGACCAGATTTGTGGGTCTTGCTAAAGATAAGTCACAAATAGGTTTTTTGGAAGTATTATTCTGGGATTTTATTTAACAGATCCTCTATAAAACATTTTATTCGATATAAGAAAATCTAAAATTCTATTTCGGGGAAATTTTATTTTTCAAAACTAAATCAAAAAACAAAGAAAAAAAATGCTTTATATGCTATTTACTCAAAGACTTTTAGCTATGACGGAATGGATTAAGTATATAAAATTGGGAAACAGCATTACAGCATTTCAATATTGTTGAGCAAAAGGTGTCTGCGCGATAACCTAATAAACAGAACGGATATGTTTTTATTTCAAAGCGTATCGTCATTTTTGAAGAGCTTTTATATTTATTGGAAAAAAAAATTTGAAATTATAAATTTTATGTATTTTAAGATAAAAAAAATTAAGAGTATATAAGTTAAAAAGAGAAGAATGTTAGAAATAAAAAAAGAATCACGGCATATAGTTTGCTGATATAATTGTCTACTTGTTTCCTTGTGATAAATTTTCATCGGACATCTAATCATAATTTTAGTTTATTGCATTTCAAAGATATACCATAGCGAATTGGCATTTTTCTAAACTGTTGCAGCATTTAAACTTGACGAGCTTGTGTCCATTCGATCGTCCTCTCTCGCCCTCTTCTCCATAAACCACCATTGCAGCCGACTCTTGTCGTGTCGTGTGGACGCTCGTGTGGAATCACCCATAGCATACACAATAGGTTTTTTGTATCATTTCGAACAGCCTTGAGGTATCCAAATACTCAGTTGAGACAAGTTATCAATAGCCGCGTTCTTTTTACACCGTGATCCAGATCAGATCAGCCGAGCATAAAAGAACGGACTTGGATCATGGAAGAAATTTAGTTTTTTACAGTTGTTCTGATTTTTGATATGTTCTGTCGCAATTTATATCAGTCTCTAAAACTTATTAAAAATATTTCTGATTTAAAAAGAATTTATAAAAATGTTTAATTGACTTCCAAAATTAACAAAAGGTAACTTTCAATCATTTTTCCAAAAAAATTTATGAAATTTTGCAGAGCTAACAACCCTTAAAATTAAAGAAAACAGAACAAAATTATAAAAGCTCTGGATTTTCCAATGAGATGTGTCTTGGATATGGTTGTTACACAAGCTATTTTTGTATCACAGATTTTGATCCAAATCTTTTTTGGATCAAGTTGTTGTTGTTGGTTTGCTAGTTGGTAGTTAATGATCTGAGTAGGATCACGATGTAAAAAGAACGCAGCTAATACGTAAAGAGACTCATGGGGTGTAACGAGTGGCGCAACAATTGCAAACGCTTATATGTACGATACGCCTGAGTAAAAATCCTACTTTTCCAAATGCAACTCACTACAGGTTCGAACCAATAAATTTCGCAATTAATAGTTCAAACGAAACACGGTACGCTTGCACTTTTTCTGTATTAACCTGGAGCTTTAAGAAATTATATAGGACAAAGAAAATGGGCAATTATCTTGGGGGTCGTCCATAAATTACGTGAGGCGTTTAGGGGAGGGAGGGGGTCGAGCCGAATCTCACCAAATCTCACGTGGGGGAGAGGGGAGGTCTCGGCAAATATCACGTAATTTTTTTTGTTTTAAAGAAACAGTGTAAAATGCCGAGAAAACTGGGTTAAATTAAGTCGAACATGTTTCTCCACTAAAGACCTCCATTCACTTACAGGCTGCCGGTAGGCAGTGGCCTGTCAGACCAGGTCGACCAGCACGACTAAGCTTGACTCAGTCCAACTGAGGGATGATACTTCAGGTACCCGCCAGACAGGCCGTGGCATGCAGATGAAATCATGATTCTCTACACACACAGGTGAAAACGACTGCTTAACATAGCAGGTTATTAATTCAAGCGAAAAAATGTTCATGGTCTCAACGAAAGCTTCAAGACGGCTCCAGCCTCACGTCGCGCCGTGAACACACGCAAACAAGCGCAAACGCGAGTGTGGATGGTTTTCACGCTTAGCTCGCGCCTTGCTTTCTGTTATGAGTGGATACAGCGTGAATTCTTCCCCTCAATTCACGGCTCGAGAGTGAATAGGAGCTCAGATCTTCAGGCCCGAACTGACGATAAATCCGATTTTTGTCAGCTTTCTTGAGCTGTAGGCATTCTTGAACTGCAGGCCCCATACAGTTGGCGGCCGGTGATTGTATGGTAATACTTGGCCTCAAGGCTAAAACTTTCAGGCTATGGCCTGCCGGCGAACTGTGTGTAAATTGGGCCCTTAAGATGTGGGTAAGGTAGGACACACAAAAAAATTACTCGATTGTTTAGCCGCTAAAGGCTAGTCAAACGCGCGACTCGTCGAATGCTGCAGAGTACGAGCCAAGTAATACTGAACCGCGAAAAGGCCATTAGAATTAAGTGCTACAAGAAAGCACATGCCGAATTTTAGCGTAATGAAATGTTGGGTGAGTGACCACGTTTTGGTAGTTGTGTGTCCACCACAAACAGAAAAACGAGGAGGGCAAGCAGTCCGCATTATCAATTATCTCAAATAAAATCTTGTACCCAAACCCCCCCATTCACACAGATGATTTTTTTACACACCTTTCACTAGATTTCACTACGGTTACGTACACGGATTTTATCCGCGAGGGCCTTTCCTGCAGTTCTACATGCAAACTCTGTGGTTACGACCGTAATTTTGTTGTAAATACTATGGATTTTATAAAATTTGAAAAATCTCACGTGAGATTAGGGGGGGGGGGGGAGGGGGTCGGGACAAATCTCACGATATCTCACCAAGGGGGGAGGGGGGGTCGAAAAATCGCAAAAATCACCTCACGTAATTTATGGACGACCCCTTGGTGGCCATAAAGGGAACCATTAGCATACTCAATAGATCGGTTCTCGTTCGATTGGGTAGGTTAAGCAGCATTGGACATCGTTTGTACTCAGTTAGGGGACCACTTGGTACAATGACACTCGCGTTTAGAATGATCGATTACAAATACATTCATATGTAGAATGGCGTGCATGCCCCTGATGGACGCATTTTTAGGATTTAATGCCTGTAGTGAGAGCGTGCATACCGGTGTGCCAGGCGCACTTGCTCGCGATGCGTGCTAGTTGTGGGCGCGTATATGCTTTTAAAAAAATTAACTAACTAAATTCTTTTTACTCGAAACCAGGCCCGCCGCATAATCTTGCGAGACCGGGACTAAAATGTAATTGCTATTAATGTATTATTATTATTATTACATCTCAGCCAAGTTAGGTACATTGTCCAGGTACTCCAGGAACGAAAAAGACCGTCTACTCTCCGACGAAGGTCTTGAGTGATCGGAATTGAGTTGGGCTCATAAGCTCTTTGATAAACCTTCTTCTAAGCCAGTTCAGAGCAGGACATTCACAGAGTTTTTCGCCTTCCATGAAGAGTCGGCACTCTGTCACTCTGAGACAGTCCTGGGTTGTGAAGGAGCTACCGTAGCTACACATGGAAGGTCAAATATCCCACCAAAAGCCTAAGCCTGAAATGTATCCCCAGTTGGAGCTGGCTCTAAAGAGACAGAAAAGATTATCAAGAATCGCATCAAGGAACTTCTGAAAGAATACGGAAAAATGTTATCTGCTACGAGTTGAAAAGAAGTAAATTCTTATTTAACCTTGTCCCTGTCGAAGGTGTTTCCAGAAAGGCTCTGCAGCCAGTCTGTTCTTCCACCAGGGCACTTTACACAGCTGGCAGGAGAGAAGCTTTTTCCCTGTTAGCATACCACACCTGGTTAGCTTTAGTAGTATCCTTCAACCCATAGATTGTCAAACGGCTTCTCCAAGTCAACCAGGCATGCTCCTGTACAAAGTTTCTTGGCAAAGTTCCAGTGTATATCGGACACCAATTTTGCGCAAGCATGGATAGTGCCAAGCTCCGCCCGAAATGCGAACTGGTTGTTGGGAATTAATTTATTTTCCTCAACCCAGCTTGCCAGCGAACGATTACTTACAGCTTTAAATACTTTGCTGATGTTTGGAAGTAAGCTAATTGACCGGAGATTAGCCGGGTTTGAACTGTCTTTGGTTCCTTTAGGTACAGGATATACCACAGCCGTTTTCCAGTTTTCTGAAAAATAGGCATTTTGAACGACTTGGTGTAGATGTCGATAGCACACGGAGGTTGGTGCTGCAGAACCACATTAGGGATGTCGTCGATTCTTGACGATTTTTTTATTGTTTAGCATTTGAAAGAGTCGCAGAAGTTCATACTTCTTCACGAAAATTGTGTCCGCTGGGCAATCTTCATTGAATTCAACAAAATGTCGATTTTCAGATCTCCATACTCTGATTTCGTTCTGGAGGTTGAAGTAATTCGACAGAGCTTGATTCTCTTGGTCGAAAATCGGTCGAATACTAGTGTTTACCGAGCAGACTTCCTGGCAGTATGCCCCACCAAAATTACTCTGTTCTGCTCATCCTTCGCATGCAAACAATCGTCATCATCTCGGTACAGCGTATCCAGATCTAGGCTTGCCGTTCGCAACAACTCCTCACTGTCGGGATTCCTAGGTAATGGCAGCCTCTCTAGTCGATTATGCGTTTTCCTCCTAAAGATTTTCTTTATCTGCGGAAACATTCCGGGACCAGTGGGTTTTATGGACCGGATCTTATTGCTGCAATGCAGATATATGACCTTGGAGTAATTCTCGTCGATTAATTATTAATTGGTTTCGGATCATCGAATTTACTATTGCGATCTCTGGATTTCGTCGGTCCTGGAATTGACGGGTAGTGACTTGACTCTCGAGAGCAGCATACTTTTATGTCTTTGTAGATTGTCAATCGTTGAGTTTCTGTAACAGTCAGTTAGGTATGGTTCGGTCCATTGTTTGCACAATGGTTTGGCCCATATCTTTCAGTATATCGGCAATTTCGTCTTTAGTCAAGTTTTTGCCTGTCGGCGGTGTTAGCCCCTCCGTCTGTATGGTTCGAGCAACCGTGCTGGAGAAACGTGCGCCCTATGGTACGCCTAGGGGTGCACTGTAACATTTTGTTCCAGCTCGATCGACTCGCGTGGCTTTTTTACCGTGATCGAGTGTCCGTGGTGCTCGCTGTCGTAAGGAACCGTTTGTAGGCTGTTCATATCCTCGGCCGATATCTAGACGTGAGTCGAGCAAGCATAGATTCAGATATCAACCACCTCTGGGGTACGACGGCATGTCTGTAGTGAGCAATGTATACTTCTAATCGATTCTGTTGCCCTCCAGCCATCTTTGTAGCTGGTTACCTCTTGTGTCGACTGTTTGACTTCCTCATGCTCCGTTTTTAGCATTTAAGCCTCCGGCCAATAAGTAATAATTTTCTTCCGATCCCAGGTCTAGTATGCGAAAGAGTTGTTCCAACTCGTTGGTGAAAAGTTCGGCTTGAGGGTCTGCGCGGATGCATAGGCCGCGATCGCGTGAATCCTTCGTCCACTTTGGAGAGGGATATACATGCTGCAGGCTTCCAGCGTATGTGAGCCCCAAACGATGACGCAATGTGAGCCTCAGAGCATTGGAAATTTTAAAAGTTGCACACAGTTTATGATCATGTTTGGTCATTATTTTAAACACTTTCTGTGTTGAATGATAATGAATAATAAAAATATTAGCACGAATTAATATAAAAAGTAGTTCCTCTGTCAACCAGAATGAAATAAACACGTATACCAAACTACAAGCACACTTCTATACAACAGTGTTGATTTTCTATAGAACATCATTGTGCTCCTTTAATCCCTCATGGGACATAGGGCGGAAACAGTTGCCCTCCAGCGGATTCTGTTTTGCGCGACAGCTCTCAGCTCCGACCAGGATCTCCCAGTTGTTTTTCTATAGAACAGCCTACATTAAATCCACGCATTAACAGCGAAAGCAAATTCCCATTGGTTAATTATTTATTAAATTGGTTTGATAATACCTCCCGGTAGAAACAAATACCTATGTACTGTACATCCATCTTAACTACAATTTCTAACTTGTAACCAACGACGGAGTTACGGGAAGTAAACAATTAAACTACGAGGCACATACGACAGAATTTTTCCACACACGAGTCTATCATAACTCTTTAAGGTGTAATTTCTCCCAACCTAGTTTTTTTCAAAAAATATTGTCTAGCTTAACTGAAACCCATAACCATATTTCTTAAGATTTATAACAATAAAACCCGCATAAATATGCTGCCATGTACTCTTAACAACGCCAATCCGTACACATTTCTTTCCGTTCCCTTTTACGACCTTGTTACTTAAACTTGACTAGAACAATTCAATGTTTACACACGCAAAAGTACTTATGTTGTACGAATTATTGCTATTGCTGCAAAGAACGGTGTTTATAGGAACACCACGATATTTCCAGAAGCATTTAATATTTCCAATCCCAATGTCAAACAAGTATATAGGCTGTTTCTTGGCAACAAAACTTGTTCAGTGAATGGAAGTTTTTGAAACTACTATGTATCAACATCGAAGGGTAGAAACTATGTTTGATCGAAGTTTACTATCATGAATTTGTCAAAGTTGCAACTTGAAGACTGTGTTTCGTGTTTGTCTGAAAAAATTTCTAAATATATTTTGTTTTTAGAATATCTTAAATAAAATATAGAGCACCAAAATGATAAGTGAAGAAATGGAATGGCCAAGCAAAAGAATCCCCCAAGGGGGATTGTTTCATCAACCAAAAATAAAATACAGCAAGGAAACTAGTGATCTTCTAAAGCGTGAGTATCAATCTAAAAAAGTGACTATAATATTTATAATAACGGTTTTATATATTTTAAGTTTTAATGGAAGAATCAAAAATGTCTATGATTGTAAGAAAAAAAATCAACTACCATCTTCGCAATGGGGAACCCTTACCTGCACCAGCACCAAAGAAGCCACCTTCACAGCGCTACGATGAAAATACGTGGGAGATAATAAGAAGAGCTCGAGTGGCTAAACGTAAAACCTATGATGCTATAGTTGCCAGCGGAGCATACGAGCAGCAAAGGTAGTTGCTATCACTCCATTCAAAATTTCTACCCTTTATCTATACTCACAGATATCAACGTAAGCCAGACTTGCGAGTACCAACTGAATTGGCTAAAATACAACTTCAGGAAAAAATGAGTGGCATTAGAAGTACTCCAGGTCAGCTGGATCCTAAACGTAAATATCCAGAAAAGGAGGTTATCAGCAATGATCCAATGGATCAGATCGATCGATGTAAGTTCTTTTGAAATTTCGTTGAATCGTTGTTGTTGATGACAGCAAAATTTCTTCTAGTACTTGATGAAATTACTGAAAGAGCTGATTGGTTGGCTGAAATGGAGCAGCTGGGCGAAGGAAAGAGTTTCCGTTTATTAATTCAATCGCAAATTGCTGAAAGATTGAGGCAAATTGAGAAAATTGAAAAGAGCGTAGTTGATGAAGTCCAAACAACTCCAAAGTCAAAATCTTAAAATCTGTAAATTTAATTGTTATCATAATATATTTGTGAGAACATTTTAATTATAATTTTTTTGTCATATTGTGTGTTTCAAGTTTCTCCACAATCAGTAATCAGAAATCAGTGATGGAAACTAACCCTAATCTTCTTCTTCGATGGCTCTACAGCTCAATATGAGCCTCAGCTTCTTCGTCCAGACGTCTCTCGTATTCGAAGCAACTTATCCGAGGAGTTCCCGATTCAAACGGGTGTCCGACAGAGAGTCGTCGGTTCGTAACTTCTCTTCAACGTTGTGATCGACGCGATTATGCGTGAAGCAATCGATGGACAACTCGGAGTTCGATACGACGACAACAACTTCGTAACCGACTTAATGTTCGCCGACGATAGCGTCGTCTTCGCCGACACGGATGCCGAGGCAACGGACATCTTATACGATATTTCCCGTATCGCCCAGTCATACGGGTTAAAAATTAATGCGGAAAAGACCAAAGTGCTCACAGCGGACGGATCGAAGGCTAGTGGTCACCTAATGACCTGGTCATTGATTGAAGAAATGAAAGTGGCATCGACGTCCGATATGGCTCTTCATAGACTATAAAGCCCCCTATGATAGCATAGCCAGAGTAAAACTCTACAAAACCATGATAGAATTCGGCATCCCCAATAAACTGACAAGACTATGTAGGTTGACCATGACCAATATGACAAGCCAAGTAAAGGTATCCGGAACACTGTCCAGACCAATCAACATCTGCAATGGAGTCCGACAAGGGGACGGTCTGGCCTGCCTCCTTTTCAACCTGGCGTTGGAGAAAATGATCCGAGATTCAGGCGTGACATCAAAGGCGCAATCCTCCACAAGTCCACCCAATTACCGGCTTATGCAGGCGACAGTTGACAACCTTGGAAGAACAACAACAGCTATACAAGAAGCTTTCACTCAGGTTGAGCAGGCGGCAGGAAATCTGGGACTGCACATTAATGAAAGCAAAACAAAATATGTCCATGGTGGCCTCGTCTACAAGAACGTTTGAAGTCGTAAAATCATTTACCTACCTTGCGTCAATAGTAGCAACCGACAATAGCATGGAACCAAAAATTCGCGCACGACTGCTAAAACCCAACAAAGCCTGTCAAGGCTCTTTAAATCCAAGCATCTAACCATAACGTCTAAACTTTTACTATATAAGACCATGGTCTTACCGGTACTCACATATGCATCTGAAACGTGGGTGCTTAGCAAAAAGCACTCAAACCTCTTAGCCGTGTTCGAGAGGAAAATACTTCGGAGGATTGTTGGCCCCGTATGTGAGGAAGGACGATTCTCGACGAGATACAATGACGAGATCTACGAGCGCTATCGCGACATAGATGTTGTGAAGAAAATAAAGCTCGGCAGACTCCGATGGGCAGGGCATCTAACTCGTATGAGTCAAGATGATGAC
Source organism: Thereva unica (assembly GCA_949987705.1). Classification (NCBI taxonomy): domain Eukaryota; kingdom Metazoa; phylum Arthropoda; class Insecta; order Diptera; family Therevidae; genus Thereva; species Thereva unica. The sequence continues at coordinate 148,036,355 of OX465282.1, forward strand.
ATCGGCTCAAAATCGGGACCGGTGGAGAGAACAGTTGCGAGAGGCCAACCGCAACATAAAGCGATGAAGTTATGCGGTTTTCAACATATTTTTCTCCTGACCTAAGTTAACTTCAGAGTTCCTTTTCCTTTCGGTGGCCTCTCGAGTGACCGCTTCTGTATATTTCCTTGGCTGATCCTAAAGTGCTTCGATTTGAACATTCGTTCGGGATGCTGATCTTTTAGCGCTTCTATTTCGATCTCTTTCCATATAGTATTTAGAGACTGTTATTCTGCCTCGCCATATCCCCTAGTCCTTCTTGCAAACAAATCCTGCTGAATTGAGCTATCGACTTCTTGACGATTCTCACTATCTAGCTTAGCTGCTTGACAAATGGATCCAGTTGCAAAGCGCAGTAAATTTTTGGCTAGATTCGCTTACATCTGATGTAAAATTAAAAATTGACGACAAATGAAAGCCTAAGTTGTTTACTAACATGAAAAAATAGATTGTCATCTCTGAGATCATAATGAATTCAATCTGAGAAAAACAATAAGGAGCTTGGAGGTAAAGGTAGTACGACGGATCTTAGAAAGCTTATTAAAATAAAAGTATTATATAGGGTACAAAATAAAAAAGATTGAAAGTTTACTTACAAAAAAATATCGGAAGAAATTACTGAAACATTCAAACCACAACGATCCAAACGATAAAACAGGAATCATTTGCCAACGATTTCATAATAACATTTACTAATTGCATATAATTGTGGAAGGAAAAAAGATAATCAAAAATCAAATAGCAATTCATTTTTTCGTGTTCTTTATAAGTTAAAATAAAATTACAAATATCTGTAACATTATATCCTCAAAGCTTTTGAAAATGGTGCATAATTAAAAAAAAAATTTATGGAAAAGCTAAACTATCTAACAAGTCGGCATATGACGTAGAAAATCACTCGCTGGCTCTGCAAATTTATTTCGTAGTAAATATGATCCAATTACTTCGGCAACTTCATGTGGCCGATCTTCATGGACAGCATGGCCGCAGCGTGCAAGAACTTGCATTTGGAATTTTCCTAAGAAAAAAGTGAATTTTGCAGTGTTAGCAGATTTTTAATTAATTTTTTGTAAAAATACCTTGCATTTGGCCAACTGTTAGTGTTTTATCCAACCCATCGATACTTGCTAATAAAAGTAGTTTTGGAACTCTTAGATTGAGAAATTTATCACTGAGTCCCTCAAACCAACCAACCCAATACTTTTCTGATTTTGATAGATCTATCCTCCATGTGTATCTGAAATAACAATACAATTTAGTGATTGTTTTGAACATAGAAAAATTAAATAATATTGGAACTTGACGGTAGTACTTATAGAAGAACATAAAGATCTGGTCTTGATGCAAAGGATGACGATGACAATTGGAATATAAAAAATAGCTTATGATTTAAAAAGAAAATAAGGGATGTTTTGCAACACCACCTGGAGGAAACAAAACTTCGATCGAGTATACCAATTTAACCACCTGGGGTCTACAGTAAGCGAAGACAACGATGAAACGATTGAAGTGAAAAGATGAATAAACTCTGCATATAGAACATTCTTCTCACTGCTTGTGGGTAATGAAATCTAGAGACATCCACATAAATCAAAATTAAGAATCTATAAAACGAACATACCCACAGTAGTTTAATATGGATGTGAAGCATGGATAATCTCCCAAAATCTGCAGGCAAGATGGATATATTTGACGGGAAAGTTCTCCGAAGGATACACGACCCAGTCAATGATAACAATGCACGAAGAATACGCTATAATCACGTATTGTATGACTTCAAGGTGGGAAGTTAGTGTTAAAGCTGATACAGCAAGATTTCTAAACCCATAATACTAAAGGCGAGCTGCGGGGCAAGAAGGAGGCAAAGGCTTGAATTGGGCTGTAGCAAAAAGATACTATTATGATAGCCGAGCTTGTGGTAGAGCTCACTTGACACTTTCTCTAAATATCATTCAAAACTTGAAGAAAACGCAGTGCAGAGATTGGCTTCACGGCCTTTAATAATACAAAGATACCCCTATATGAAGAGCAGCTTAAGGGGACTAAATTTCAAAGTTAAGAAGAAGCTAGAGAGGAATCCTAACTTCCTTTCTTCTTATGGCGCTACAGCGCAAATCGTTCCTTGGCTTTCTCTAAATAATACCTCAAATCTTCACGGTTTTAAGCGAGTTACTGTGTTCACATCTACGTTATCGATCTATTTCTATTAATAATATTTTAATAATAATATAGTAAGCTCTTCTCAGAAGACCCTCTTCTTAGCTGGGCCAAGAAAAACTGACCAACTCAGCGCAAACAAGCTCAACTAAACCATGCAAATATATCCAACAGTTAAAGAAATCATGAAGTAGCACACAAAGAAGCGTGCAACGTCATATAGAAGTCACGTGAGATTAGAAAGACTCCTTTTAAGAACATCTTTACTAACGCTCACGCTAAAAACGTTAATATTTTTATTTGCATTAATGAGCATGCGATTTACAGGTTCAAATCTGCCGTAATTGGTGTTGGAGTTAATATTTGAGATAGGTGGCCCTCTAAAATTCTAAAGGCTCATTATTGAACCCAGGTGGAGATGAACGGGACAATTTTTGGGGCTCAAAAGGTACGCAAGCAACAAATACCTCATAGAGTACGACATAAAACAGTGCCATATCGACATCCAACTCATTTACGGAAAGTAAGTTGTTAAAATCTATCAAGGCAAGTTTAGATGACAGTTCACCAAAGTTAACCTTTTAAATGTTGAAGGAATGGGTTACCACCTCCGGACAAGGATTATTCTCTGAGTTGAAGCAGTAATTAAGAGAGAGTGGAGGGTGGTAATTGTCAACGGACGTCAGGACTATAAGAATGGGTTCATCAATCATGTTTACTGAGTCAGTAAAGAATGCAAGATCCAACTACTTCCCCAACACATTAGCCACATCGCTGTTAGTTTCAAGCCAAATAAGAATGAGGAATTGAGAAAGCAGGATTCCTTAAATTTAAGGTAGTTATCGCCATCTCCGTCAGATACCCACTGAATATTTGGTAAATTGAAGTCCCCTGGGAGAAGTAATTCAGCACCTGTGCTCATCGTATTCAAGGTATGCTCAACACAAGAGATGAGAATAACATACGAGGTTTTTAGCTCCATCGTCAAGTGTGCTTATCATATATGGTGGGTTATACCGGCACAGCAGGAAGAGATTTGAATTATAAAAGGAAATTTTGAGAGCGACAAGTTTAATGTCAAGATGGTAACAGAAACTAGGAAGCGAAATTGGGTTACAATTAATATGGCTGCTGCAAGCAAGAACTACGCCACTACGTTGTAACGGTTCCTTTGAATGCCTTCATGGAACCTGGTTTCAGTGAACACTATGACATCGAGCCGCCGTTGTCTGAAGGATGTCGTTAGTTTTGGACTTGGTTCCACTTACGTTCTGGTAAAAAGAAAGCTTCTCGAGTCTCTTGTGTAGTGCTCTGGAACAACTTGCACCAATTAGGTGTTCATTCTAAGAATGAATCTGTGACCATTGTAAGAATGAATCTTCCCCGACTCTCCTTTGACCTCTCTTACAGCTAGTTCCGATGACTTCTGCTTTCGTTGTGTTAACTCTTTCGAAGTAATCAGAGTAATGAGATCGTGCCGACAAATCGTGCATTTGAACACTTGGATGTTGGACGAGTTCAGAAATACTAGCTGGGGAGGATTGCTCTAAATCAAATTTTGTTATCATTATGTTTGTCTTAAAGATTTCTGTAACGAATTCTATAGTACTTTGGAGAATAAATTTCTTATTTGCCCTTTAGAGAGACATATTTGTACAGACTAGGATAAGAGCCCGGATTAAAATGCGAAGTTATCAGAAAACGTGCTTAAAACAGAGAAAATAATCTATATCGATTCACAGTGAAGTGGAAAACTTTCAAACTGATTAACTGCAACACAACCGTTGATAATCACGTGCTGTATGATAAATATTGATAATCGACATATACACAGCAGACGAAACAGCTGCCCTATATATTATTGACTTATCTGGTACTACTATAAAGTACCACCTCCAAAATGAACATTTTAAATGAATTTGTGTGCAGTCACCAGTAACCTATAAAAAACTCAACTTACTTCTTGCTTTGATCTTCAGGTGAAGGAACTTTAAATTTTTCTTCTGGTGCAACCGTTCCATTATTTTCAATCTCCTCATCCTCCGATATGGTCAATGGATGTGAAAATTTCGTTGGCTCTGCAATTTGATCGTGTTCATCCTCTAGTGGCAATTCGTTTGTGGCAGTTTTCTTTGTTTCGGTACTGAAAGTGCACAAAGTCAAGTAAAAATGCTTCTCTATAAATAAACAATAAGAATAATACTTCATAATTTGTCCTGGCATTGAGACTTTAGCACTTTCGACATTTCTAATTTGGCCGCTTCGAACACACCATTCAATGGCAGTGGGAATACTTTTAAAGAATTTTGGTCTTGATCTTAAGAAGCTATGCATGCTGGCCAGTGCTTCCATGGCAGTACCTTCAACAACATCGATAACTACAACACCGATTAGAGTTGGTAGAAGTTCCAGGCTTGAAAGATGGACAGCAATCGCTCCACCCATTGAGTGGCCAATTAGGAGTATTGGTGGGCATTCATCTGGATAGAGTTTTGCCATTATTTTTCCAACATCACTAAAAAACGTTTATTTTATAAGTGGACATTAACAGTTTATAAATAATTTTTACGTGGCTAATGTCTCTGCTGACAAATCTCCATCGTCTTCAGTCACAGAATCTCCGTGTCCCCTTAGGTCGATAGAAACACATTGGCAGTGTATCATGCTTGAGATTTCAACCTAAAATTAATCCTTTAGAAAATAAAAGTTTCTCTTTCATTTATTTTACACTGAAATGCGCCCATGTTAGGGCGGAATAACCTCCGCCATGCAACATCAAAAGAATTGGTCCCGAGGTTGCCGGTTTCTTAGTTTTATATACGCGAAATGTATTTTTATCATCAATAATAACATCCTCCTTCTCTGAGAAGTACTCACTCCACAGTGACGGCTTATAATCCTTTGCCCGTCCTCGCTTCGTGGGCTCCCTAAAATTGAAATGGGGAAAACCTTGAAATATCCTTCATAATTTTCGTCTGCTTAGAAATTACGTTCTTCCACTGCGGTTCAATGCTCCGGATGGCGGCAGCTTCGACTTCATCATTACACGTTGAAGATTCGACATATTTCTGGCTAAAAAAAGTTTCCCTAAAAAGTCCTACTACAAAATTGTTACAATCTCACAGGTTACTCAAGAAAACTGTTCACAAAAAAACTCGCGTCTCTATTGACATCTCCTTGGCAATTCATAAAAAAGTCATTTGACAGTTTCAGTGGTCGTATTCTTGTACAAATAGTGGGAACCAGTGATATTATGACGAATTTTTGTAACGATTTTATGTTTAGAATTTTAGAAATAATTCGATTTTATCAATATAATCAGCAGGATCCGTCTTGATCCCTTTCCTTTAATAGAGTCTAAATTGAACAAAAATGGCAAAAAAGCACAATGGAATATATGCATAATGGAATATAGAGTAAAATTGCCTGATCACGACTGCGTAATCGCCAAGCGGCATAAGTTGATACCCTTATGCTGATATTAAAATAACTGCTAGTGCTGGTATGCTTGAACAGCCACAAACCCTTGAATATTCCCGGGCCAACATACATCGCTTTTCGTAACACTCATGTTTTAGAGACGCTTCTTGGCTTTGAAGAGTTTCAAACATTAGCTAAAACTGTCCACGAATTTATAAAACCAGTGGTGGTTATGTTATAATGGTTGACGGAGGGCCAGATGAAAATTGCGAAAATTCTGCTTACTTTAGTACTTGAATGGCCTCTAAAAGACAATGGTCAAAGATACGGAGTGCGTAATAGTGGAGATGATCCCCAGAAACATACTGGTGAAAGAAGGCGTGAGGTAGAATTATGATAGAGCCGAATACAGTGCAGTGGCAGATGATGTAAGGGAATCGCATAGAAGTGCGACGAGCCTGTAATGAGTCGTTGGACCTACAGACTTATCCTAAAAAGAGAGATGGGTTACGAGGGAGGAAATAGCTCAATCTTTTCGAGCGCGATAACTCATCGCTGTCTACCGTTTGCCCAGGTATCCAAAAGGAATCAGAGCACGTCTTCTTTTATTGTGTGAGACTCGACGAATATGGGGAAAAGCTAGAGACAATGGCCGAGGCGCCACGAACCCCGAAAAATATCCTAGGAAACATGATGAAGAACGAGACATACGCTCGGTTATTCAAAAATTCTGGGTGGGTATTTTATCCACCCTTTTCTCCTTGTTATAATTGGTAAGAGCTTTCTTTTAGAGGTCCCAGTTGCCCCGAGGTCTGAGCCGTATTAAGAAATTTTCTGACTTCTTTCCTTTCCGTGCAGAGATCATTAGAGTTCGGTTGGTACTTCTTTGTTTCGCAGGGCAGCTACTTTCAAAGGCTGTCATAATCGTTTCTTGCAGATTGGCAGAGACAAGGTCAAGATCGGCCTCAGTGATCGGATTATTACCAACGTGGCTGACTCTTAACCTGAGGGCTGTGCGATAAGCGTCCCAGCCAGTCTGCCGTGAAACCCTAAATGCTTCCGAGGATATTGCAGAAGCTCTCAAGTTAAACCTTATATGTCTATGATCAGACGTTGATGGCTGCCTTGAGACGTGACAGCTCAGTATACTGGAACTGACGAGTGTGCTGGTAAGAGTCAAGTCAATCACCTCTTGCCTAGTAACATAAGAAAATGCAGGTTTGTGCCCCTTGTTCATAACCTGTAAATTGTAAGTAGTAATGAAATCAAGGAGGTGCTCGCCTCTAGAATTGGTATTAGTATTTCTCTACACAACGTCAACGAATCGCTGAATGTTTCTCCAAGCGCAGTTCTTCACAGGTCTCTTGACATCTGAGGGCGGGGGGAGGGCACTTCTTGTGGGAGGTTGGCCGGGGCTCTGACAAGGCTGGGCACTACTACGTCTCCGGGCTGCACTACCTCCGCCGCCAACAGATCTCTGGATATGAACCGCGAAAGAGGAAGGCATGCTAGTCTTTTCCCCATAAGTAGTGCTGAGTAGATCAATTTGTCAGAATTAGCACCGGCTACATATTCTTCCTCGTTACACCATTGGCTCTTGTTTTAGAGCCACATCTAGGTTAGCCGAGATAAACCTTTTTTCAAGCACTGCAGAAGCAGCCTTAGCATGCTGGGTGATGAAGGTTTATTTGGAAAAGATTCTTATTGGAAGCAATGCTCATTGTCTTAAGGTATTCGTTGATCCGTTACCGTGCCTTCGCTTAGGATTGCGATATCGGTTCCTACACGAAGGTGAAAATTTTTCCACACCATACCGAATCTATCACTCTCATTGATACATGCATCCGAAAATCGATCACCTTATCGTGTCCAAAGTCTAATGCGAGGATCGTCCCTACAAAAATGACCAATACTGTGCTCCGATAACTCCGGAACGTATTTTTCTCTGGGGGCAGTCAGGCGTATAAAGCAATCTTCCTGTGTTGTGGTTGTTAGAATCCTGTCTTCTGATGACTGTCCCAGTTTCTTGCAAGCGATTCCAAGCATTCTGAATTACTCGCCAAGAATACCTAGCTGCAGAGCTACAGGGAACGCTGCGGATGTCCGTTCTGAACCAATGTTACGGCTCGAGTTGTGGTTTGCAGGTCCATATTTCTTCGAATCCATGGCATTGGTTTTCCAAAATGATTATTTATGCTCGTTTGTTAACACTAGCGAACACTACAAAAAAGAATTAGTTTTGCTTTAAAATTATTAAATCGGTGCAGACCTCAAAATAAACAATAGTGGCCCTAATTTTGTTTTGACTAGTATATATGCATCATTTTATTCCACTTTTATTTAATAACAAATACCTATAGAAACTGACCCTCATTGTTTTTAAAACAACCCAATTATTTTGAGGTTAGATTTTACTTCTAATTGTTAAAAATCTTGCTCCCTTTGCGATCCTCTCTTACAAGTACTTGCAAATTGAAAAACCCCCCAAGGACACAGCTTTTATAACTAACAACAACAAATAATGTTTAAAAATAACTTTTTACTTTGCACCATCTTAACTTTTTTTCTGCCGTTACTACCAGAATATAACCACTTTGCAAAACTAGCGGATAACTTCATGCCTGTTTCAATTCCATCTCGTTCCAATCCCGTTTTTTTCGAATTCGTGTGAAGTAAGCTCAGTTTGATTGTATTGGCCGCACCGAGCGCAAGTGTTGTCCGTGGAGTGCAGTGTGACGAACCGATTCTTGTTTTTTCCGCGAGTGCATTGTGTTTTTTGTGAATTTCATATAAAATCTGGGCGATAATAAAACCCATTTAAGTGAATTTAAGGTGTCTAATGTTGTAAAATTGTTTTCCAACGAGAAAAAGTGAAATATTTAACACCAGTGGATTGTGATAAAAGGAAAAGTTTTTACCTTGGCCGGCCGTGGTCTCCATCCATCGTCTTCATTTGCCAGTGAGTGGATTTTATTTCATGTTTCTATCAAAAAAATTGCGCAAATGCGGCAGTTTTTGGTGCATAGTGTAAGGAAAATAAATGAAACTTAATATTAGCGATTTTAGTGAGTTTCTAGTTGTGATTTCGAAGCATTTTTCCTAGTCAGAAATTCAATCCCGTGGCATGGAACTTTGCCTCTGCGGATACTCCGCCCGTTTCTGTGTGAGAGAGTGGCCACAAAGGGATTTTCGTTGTGTGAACAACGTGAACGAAGCTATGGTTAAGAAATTCTAGATCTACCTGAGAATCACCTCTTCTGGTTTCAAAACAAACCTCTCAGCTGCACCATGCACAAGATGCTCACCTGTGCGTAATCGCACCTGAGGATGCTGGGAATTTGAAGTTTTTCTTGTTGGAACCGTTTGAAGCACCACTACTCGCGCAATAGTGATGATGCTTACGAGAATGCAGTCTCAAGGCTGTCAGTGTGTGCATATTGTCTGCAAAATTTGCAAATTCTCCAGGCCTCCACTTGGATGGCGTTGAGTAACGAATGTCGCGATTGTGACTGGCAACGGCGGCTCGTATACCGCCAGCAAAGCGCTACACCGCCGCGCCCCCTTATCGACAAGTGCTCCGCGCTCGGCTGTTGTACTTTGATCAAGGTGCGTTCACCATGAACGCAAGCTCGGAGCCGTCGTTGGCAGGTTTTTGCAATTTCAGCAGCGCCAGTTCGAGCTAATCCTGCCCTATTTGAACCCTTGCTAATGTCGCCGGGGATCGAGTACGCGTATTTCGGGTAGGGTTCCTTGCATTCTCTGATTCCCATTCAGTAAATCTTAGAAAATATTTCGTCGTTCTCAAAATAGAAAAAACGGGAACGCAGCGACATTAATTGAGAAGGGTCGGTGCGGTGGACGTTTCCTGCCTGTTTAATGCTCTTCTCGATCCTAATAAAGCAGGGTGCAGCGATAGGGGGACGATCCTTCGCCCTTCTAAAATGCTGTTGCGAGGGAGAGGAAGGCGCTAGAACTGGATGTACGGCGAAGAAAATGAAATGTGCCGAGGAAAAGGGCATATCACAGCCCAAGATAGAAGCGCTCTTTTTTCCTTATTTTTCACCCAAAATAGAAAATTCGATGCCGGAAAAATCAAAGCGGCTCTTATGGCCTTGCCTTAAGGAGGTTTATTTCTTCATTTGAAGAATTTTTCCTCAGGAATGCAATGAAAGTGAAAGATTCCCTACTAAAGCCTTCACGTTTTGGTTCAAGGGGTTTTTTTTATGAAGAAAATATGGGATTGAAGAATCTAATGACGCAATATCTTTTTCTAACAAAATTCTGAGATTTTTTGGGGTAGTTTTAGGCTACATATATTCGTAGTGGAATTCGCCCTCTGTGAACCTTGTTCACTCAAGAATCTTCTTCCATCGTTCTCTGTTTTGCTTCTTACTTTTCCAGTTGTCGATTCCAATTGTGCGAAATCCATTTCTACCTCGTCTTTGTACCTTCATAGGTATTCTTTTCTCTGTCGTTTGGAGGAACAGGATTTTGCGGGCGCTTCTTTAGATATTACCATTACTGTGCACATAATTATGAAAGTGGTCTAAGTTAAAAATTGAGTATCAGTTTTTTAAAATCAACCGACGATGTTAGTGATAACGATGGTAACACATTCATTGAACGAGAAACACAAATGCACAAGACATTTTGCCATTATATGGCATTCATTTTGTTTTATGATGAGTTGAATAGCTGAGTTGAGGCTGAGTTGAATTCCACTCGTGTCACAAATCGCAAACAAAACACAGAGATGCTGCTGTCATATAAATTCAACTACCCAACTCCTAAACTCCCGTCTATATGCATAATTTCCACTCGACCCAGGTAGCAGAACTGTGTCAAGTTCAGTCGACCCCTGATTCAGCTCGACTCGCGTGTACATATAGTTGGACTCAGGTTCAACCTGAGTTCAACTCATCATACGTGTCAAGGATGCATTGATCAAATATTCGCTATCCGTCAGCTAATGGAAGGAAGAATTCATTGCGGCAAAAGAACTATCGTCGTTTTCATCGATTTCAAATCCGCTTTTGATTGCATCGTTTGGAACAGCTTGGTACCATTCAAAAACATCCAACTTCTTCAAGCGTCGTACGATGGTTCAACTAGCAGCATTCGTATTCTTGAAGCGACTTATTGCGACAGGCGCAGATGCGATCAACAACTGATCCAAGAAGAAAAATAAATGTCGACAACGGCGGTTTGGACATGTTTGCCGAATGGATGATAACCGCTTGTCAAGTAAACTTCTCTGAGGAGGTCGTCCAGCAAACTGAAGAATTTAGCGATCGGCATCGAAGAAAACCTGGCTAATAAATATCGCCGGCGACTTAAAGAATCAATGATTATCATTTGTCGAGGCTCGAGACGTCGCACAGTGGGCGGAAACGATCAAAATTACGCGCGGGGCAGAAAAAAACGTCCAAATTAAGTCTTTCTTTTTTTTAAATACTCGTTATTATGTCCGCTATCTTGTATCACTGCGGAAATCCAAATTTATAGGGGTAAAAACCACCCCTAAAGCGGTCAACCCACCCCCAAGCAGGCTAACCTACCTAACCCTGGGCAGAGCGACTTCTATCAACTTGGTTTATTAACAAATATGCATTCCTTAAGAACAGACAGGCCCTTACCACAGACCCTTACAACCCTTAAAAACCACCCCTACCAACCCCCAAGCAGGCTAACCTACCTAACCCTGGGCAGAGCAACTTCTATCAACTGGGTTTCTTAACAAAAATGCATTCCTCAACAAACCCTTTAGGGGTGGTTTTTACCCCTATAAATTTGGATTTCCGCAGTGATACAAGATAGCGGACATAATAACGAGTATTTAAAAAAAAGAAAGACTTAATTTGGACGTTTTTTTCTGCCCCGCGCGTAATTTTGATCGTTTCCGCCCACTGTCGTCGCCAAAAATCGTCAAGAATGGAAACGAATCTTGAATGGAGCTCGAGACAGCAGCGTATCCGTTGCGGGGACGTCACGCTCGGACCGCCAGCTAACGGAATAAAGAAGAAGAAGAGACACCTATACATTTCTCTTGTCGGACCATTACTCAAATATGCGTCCCAGGTTTAGTCTCCTCACTGCTCTTCGCACGTTAGAACTATTGAATCGGTTCAACTAGGGTTCGTTCGATTCGCACTGAATCTTCTTCCTTGGGAAAACCCATTAGTTTTTTCATCATATGAATCCCGGCTTAAGTTACTCAACAAGCGCAACAGCTTCACAAGCGTCGTGAGGTGGCCGATGTTGTATTTGTTCATCAGCTCCTTAATGGAAAGGTTGACTCAGGTTTTCTAGGTCGCCGTGCGTCGTTTAGAGAGAGAGAGAGAGTCGTTATAATCTGAGAGGACCACCTCTTTTACAAATCAACTCCTCTAAAACGAATTACGGCAGGTCAATAAGTGATGTGTTCTCCGAGGCTCGAAACAACATTGGACGTCCAGTTGAATTTTTGTTTAAGATACACGTAGACACACGATTTTCCACAAGCATAGAGATAAATACCCCCATTAAAAAAGCGGATAATACTATAAGCCATTACGGCGATACACAGGGTTTGAAGGAGATAAACTAATTCCCGCGTTTTATATAAAAAATATTTCTGCAATTGTCATTTCTTCGCAAATACGATCTAGCTACAAAGTTAAATTTGGATAATCTCTAATTATGATTATTTTTAAGCAATATATTTCTTCTAAATAATAGGAAAGAACTGGGGAAAGAATGTAAGACACTTTCTCCACATATCAGCATCGACAACATGCTACTATTCTCACTCGCTGAAAATGTTAAAATCGATTATTTTGTTGCTCGAAGTTACCGCTTTCTGTTACTTACCCTCTTCCATGAAATTCATTTTAACCTCTCCACAAAAAATACCAACTTAAAATCCTCAACAATAGCTCCCAACTTCCTCGTCATACAGGGGAGGCAAAACCAGTTGCAATTTTAATCCAAGGCTAGACTTATGCTAATAAACTTATTGTTCCTAAAAGTCTCTCTAATCGTTTTTTGTGCATAAATTTGAAATTAGCAAAAATCCTTTACAATGCAAATCAGCCACTAACGTTGCATAAATTTATGTCTCTTGTGTTTTCAATGTTATCCTTGAGCACATTCTTGAATGAAGGCTGCCACTAAATTACGACCAGACAAAAAAGGACTTCCAAAAGGCACTTTCCTTTCATAAAACCTAATCATAAGGGGTCTGGCTCGATATATTCATTCACTGTAGGTGTATATACTAATCAATGTTGTGGCTGTTAACGGGTTTATGAGTCATTTGGCTGGCGACAAACATAGTGCCCAGGTAACAACACGATATTCATTCACCCTTCAATGCGTTCAAAGCTCGATAAAAATCTTTAGTAATTATGATAAGACCTTGCGAAGAAAACTTGCCCTATAACAACATCTGAAATTGATTTTTGCTTCACTGTGGGTTGTAAACAAAACAAGGTTTTTGTGGTTTTACTTATATTATATTTTGTTTTTCGTTGTTATAGTTAGTTAAAAAAATACCTGTGATATTTTTTCCACAATTTTTGGTGCCGCCTTTCAAGATTTGAATGAAATCTTTTAATTTTCAATCATTGTGTATCATTTGGATGCCATTTCAAAACTTTTTTCTTCTTTCTTTAGGATCAAAATATTTTTAAGGTGTGGTTGGATGGAAGATCATGATAATTTCATCTTCAGACTTGTCGGGGTGTTTAGCAACTTTTCAAGGTTGAAATATTTCTGAATGAAATATGTATCAAAAATAATGCATAAGAGGTCGTCCATTAATTATGTGAAATGATTTTTGCGATTTTTCGACCCCCCCTCCCCCTTGGTTAGATGTCGTGAGATTTCCCTCGACCTCCTTCCTCCCCTATAATCTCACGTGAGATTTTTCAAATTTTAAAAAATCTAGTATTTACACTAGCAACACGCATTTACGGGCGTGAACACAGCAAGTCGGGCCTTTTCGCCGGTCGCACCCACCAGGCTCAAACGCTGTAGGCTAGCCAGTGGCGTCTAAATAATCCAGGGTTTACTTTGCTACTTGTGGCGTTCGAATAACCGCGATAAATGCTTTTGTGTAGGATTTAGCCATATCTTAATGGAGAGACATTTTTTACTTAGTTTAACCATCCACACTCGCGTTCACGGGTCCTCGCGGTTGTTCACGGCGTGAGTCTGAAGCTGGCTTAACGGCTGACTCAACTATTAACACTCTAGGGCAGTGGTTCCCAAACTTTATTTCGTTCGGAACCTTTCTACAATGTTTAAAATTTGGCGGAACCCAACGATGAAAGCTTTCTTGTCTGTCTGTTTTTCCGGTAGGTACATATCTCGTAATCGATTTTTTGAATACTTCCGGTTACCCGATCACCCTGAAATTTTGCACACAACTTCCGCTCCAATGACATAATGCAAAATGGTATACTCATTATACCGTTAGATCCATGGCGGCGGTTGCAAGAGGACGGATTACTGCTTGTTCATGGAACAAATTTTGCAATCAATTTTTCAAATACTTACGGATATCCTATCATGCTGAAATTTTATCAGCTTTAGCTCCGATGACAATGCAAAATGGTATACTAAATATACCTTCAGATCCATGGCGGCAGTCTCAGGAGGGCGGATTGAAATATTCTTCACAACCCCTTCGACATGGGCATCAAATGAAACGGTATGATAAGTAGAACACCATAAGTATAGTATACTCGATATATCGTTTGGCCCATGGCGGCCATCTCAAGAGGGCGGATTACCATTTTCTTCACAACCTCCTCGATATGGGAATATGGTATGGCGGCCAAAATGTTACGCGGCGTGACGTAGACCAAATTTCAAGGAAGAAGGGCCACTCGCACTTTCTGATTAGCAAGAACGCGTTAAACGGCCGGCGCAGCGTCAGTGAGTCTGCGAATGTATCTGTGCTTCGGCGCTGGTGACACGGAACCCTACAATTTTTTCGTGGAACCCACTTTGGGAATCACTGCTCTAGGGGTAACTTTAAGGCGTCCATTACATGTTCATGCAAGCGTCAAACAATTCCATCAATCGTGACTGGTGAGAATCAAAATATTCAGATAATTACATCAATCATCACTTTAGAAGGTAGGTTTTCCATCAGTCGTAGCAGTAACGGTGATAAACTGGCAGCAAAACCTATGGTTTAATGAGTCAGAGTCAGTATTTACCAACTCGTACAAATTCTTAGAACTCAAACGATGGGCAAAACGGATCTTTTACGAGAGCCGACTCACCAAATCTACTTACATCTTTCAAAAGATCCGACTACCAGCGCCGGTTCAAAAGAGTCCAAAGTTTCGACGAATCCGAAAAGTATGAGATTCGAGAAGAAGTAGAAGATCCGGCCGTTCATGAAAGGCTCGTGACTCTTTAAGGATCGACTCAGCTCAGAATCGCGAACCGATTCATTGACTCATTCACTTCAAAGATGCGGATCTTTGAGTTGACTCAGATCTAAGTTACCCATCTTGAAACGTAACGTTCATCGACATTTCCTTGAGCATCCTTCAGACCCCCTTTAACCTTTCCTATTCTCCTCTATTCTTCAAATCAAGCTTGTTACTAGATATTGCACCATGACCTTAGTTGGTACTGATAGTATAAAGGGTTTTCTTCACATTAAAATTGTTTACATTTCCTTGCGGAACAAAATACGTGATATTTGCCGAAACCCCCCTCTCCCCCACGTGAGATTGGATGAGTTGGATGAGGGTCGATTTCCTCCCCCTAAACACCTCACGTAATTTATGGATGACCCCTAACAAAAAAAACTCCCATCAAATTCGTGTAATTTACATCGTGGTCAAACCAGAGCCAACCTTTTCCTCAAAGGTAAACAATTCCCTGTCGATACACTACTATGTCAACGCCTCACCCACTAAATGTAGAGTTGATTCTGTCTGCCACCAATAAAGCCAGCTCAATATAAACAAAAGTATTAGCGCGGCAACCTCTCTCTTATCTCCTGGTAGTTTATTTTGAATCAAGCAAGGAATACCCAGGATTTTATGGTTTGTTTACGCCGAAAGACGTAAACGCAACGCCTTTTAAAACTTTTATGGATTGCGCTCTACGTGAACTCATTAATAAATCACTTGGCCATATAATCGATGATGGATGGGGCCATGACTTTAAGAATGCTGTAATCGAAGTCAATGCAATCTAATTTTGGAACTTATTGTCGTATCATAAGCTTCTCCTCTGGTATTTATCTCCCGATGAAAATGTGTTTTTGTTGTCTTCTTTTCTTGATGTGAAGATGAAGTGCAATAATATTTCAGAAGATGACAGTAATAGAATGGCTTTTTGGGGAAGGGGGCAAGAAAAAACTTGTTGCACAGGTATTTTGATTCTTGTATGGGTGAGAAAAATAAACCCGATTTGTCACTAGTTTGCTGGATTTTTAAAATTAATCATTAGAGAATTAAAAGAGACGCAATTATCTAGGATGATTTACTGGAAAAATTAATTTTTACATGGTTAAATGGATTGTGGGTAATTTTTTTTAAATAGTACATTTTAAAATTATAAAAATGGTGTGAAATAAGTTTGTGAGAAAGACTTTGCTCCATGTCAGATAAATTAATTACTCGAAACTGAGGATTAGAATTAAACGACACGTGCCACATGGATATCTGCATATTTTAATCACTTCTATGAAAACTTGTTTAGCTCTAAGCAGCAATAAATTATTTTTTTGATTAAAATTGCAAAATAAAACTCTGACGACGATATATTGCTGCACTTACTGCTTGTGTTAAAATCAATTTATAAAATTTTTGAGTTTTTAAGATGAATTTTTCTTCAGAAATGTTTTACTAGATGTTCCACAAATTGTTTAAAGACCTAACTTTCTGTTCTAATAAACTACGGTGATTGATACTGAGTCTATTGAGGCTAAAGAGCTCAAACAAAAATTTAGCAAGTGATCGATTGCCTCGAAGCAAATCAGTATGCGGCTAATTTCAGTCAACTGTTAGACCAAAATGAAAAACGAGCGAATAAACGAGCATTTCATCATAACAAGAGACGGAGGTGTGGAGTCTGAACATATACTTGGAGAAAAGGAAGTGGGAATTCGTTTGTCCATTCCACCAAATGTGTGAAGCGAAACCTGCACCAAATAAAGAACTTAATCAGGAATGTATAAACACTATAAAACAAGGAAGCCGGCTATTGGATCTACAAGCGTTCCTCCAAAGAATGACTTCGCCGATAGTAAGAAATACTAAGATATACTAAGAAATTTCCGTAAAAACTTCAATATAACCTCTAGCAGAAATTTGATTTCAGAGATGATTTCATCTACACATCTCGAACCTCTTCCTTTATTTACAGAGATGAGATGGTTAGAAATCCAAGGCCAAGGTTTTATTTAAGTTCATTCCAGAATATCATACCATACCACCTTCCAATCAAATATTCCATACAATGAACAGAGGTTTCTTCAGGACTGTTGAAGTTGCAGCTGTCAAAAAAGGTTAATGTACTCGTAAATCAATCCACTGGTACAGATAATATAATCCCCATAAAAAATGTGCCTATATTTGCCTAAACCTACACACACAATCCTTTCACTCCGGAATTGATTCAGGAGCTTTGAAGCTTTCACATGGTCAGCACATGACCTTTTATTGTGTATGACCTTAACCAAAGTATACATTTATTGGTGAGTCCGGTTTGTTTCCTCTAGGCATCTCCACGATTTTTGATAGTGTTTAGCACCCTACCAGTTAAACTCCAAGCTATTGGTATTAACTCAGCTCTGAAGAAGTGAAAAGTCAATTTGATCATCAGCTATATTTTTCTAATTTTCATTAAATCACCTATTCTATGCCCTTTCCAATTCCACAGATTCTCTGACGACGGTACTCTTCGTTAGTCGCACGCTTTTGATTATACAAGACAAAAACATGCTATATTGGCGATCGCGAACTTAATGTCCAATTCAATCTACAGGTACAGTGAACTCATTTTCGATTGGAGCTTCTAGAATCTAGTCGAATTAATATCTCTCTCTTTATCCGGGTCAGTGGTTAAAGTGCAAAAAAGAGCCCTCAAACTTAGTCGAAGACGACACCGTTTACTCCACCATAGTAGGAAAGTATACTAGTGATGATCAAAAATGGTCTTGTTCTTGCAGTCTTGTCTTGTTCTTGCAAATTTTGCAAGACCAAGAACAAGACTTAGTTAGTTATGCTTGCAAGGACAAGAGCAGGACAGACTGAACAAGAATAAAACTAGATTAGTCTAGTCTTGTTTTTGCGTTTGCTCATCACTAAAGTGTACCATCGTACGAAAGTATCAGTCCTGACAAAATTCTATCGCTGTTATCATAGCATGTGTTGTTGTTGGATCGATTATAGCGGATGTCTAAAGCTTTTATGTGGAGTTTTATCAATGATTCGACAACTAGTCTGAAGATCTTTTTTAAGTCTTCCAGAACGAAACCGTTTAGTGTTCAGCGAATTACCACTTTCTTCACAAACTCCTCGACATGGGTATCAAATGAAACCATATGATACGTAGAATACAATAAGCCATGTAGTATACTTAATATACCGTTAAATCCATGGCGGCCGTCTCAAGACCTATGTACCCGTTCTCTCAGGCACTTCATCTGAGTAACATTCATATCTCGAAAAATGCCAAGTCAAGGGATGGTTTTTATTGGATACTATTGGCTTATGCGTACAACGAGCCGTACTGTGTCCCAGCTAGTACAACTAGAAAATTCTAAAATGACCTGGAAACTAACCTATTGCTTTTTCTGTATCATTTTCTGGTAAATAAATTGACAACGAATGATTTCTTTCATGACTCATATACATCGATAAGCTTTTGATAACTAGGCTTAATTTTTTATAAAAGTAGCTTAGTACTACATGCACTACTATTTTAAAAGCAACTCTCGGTCAACGTACACATATATAATAGCCGAAATTTCTAGCAATGAAACAGAAGTTATTCAGTTTTATGAACACTTGCTTTTTTTAATAGTTAAGATACGTGCTCAGTTTGCTAATTCAAATGAAAAACATCATTGCAGATTGATAAGAGCAAAAAGACTACAAAGTTTTATTCTATTGTATAAAGATTTATATCTTCTATATACCTCCCAAGGTCTTTCGTGTTTCGTTGCAAAATACTAATAAAAACTTGTGTTTTCTAGTATTGTGTCTTCTTACACAAGAATATATTGTAAGAACATCGGATTGAATAATAGAAATATCACCCATTACTTCAAATTTAAATAATTCAGATAATTATGGAGATTAGACTTTGCTTTGATCACACAAAAGTTCGATACGGGCCCACCTGATCAAACTAGACTATACCCAGCTGTAATTTATTTATCAAAATTATAAAGAAAGACGCTACCAATTAATTTCTTCTATACAATCCTAAGTTTGTTAACTGCATTTAATGTTCAATCCGAATAACCAATAAATCCAAACTTAACTACTTAAAACTCTGAATTATAAAAACCCTTCTCGAAAATTTTGTAGTAATAAATTTTAGGGCAATAACTACTTCTTCAAATCCGCTACGAGTGATAAAATAACTGTTATTAGCACAAAACTGTTCAATAATGTAAGGAAAATTTTATTGCTTAACATCTCGCTTGTAGTATGGATGTGTACTTCGCCCAAAATACGAAATTCAACACCACAGTTAGCAATCCCATAAATCTCTCGATCAGAAAACCAGCATTCAGCCACGGCTATTCTGACATTGATGACTTTCTTATTAGCATAACTGAAAATAGATTCATGCTCTTTCAGCCACTTAATGGCTAAAGAGCGGCTTAAGTAAAATTGTGGAGAGATAAAACTTGATTCTTACAACTTTTACATGTAAACATCTTTAGCAGCAATTTTCTGATAAACGATCGCATAAAGCGTGGCTAACTTTAGAGTCTTTGTCTCCGGAAGTTTCACTTCTTTGCTGACATCTTGTCAAACTTGTCAAACTAGTGACTCTTATTAGCTGCACACAGAAAAATGTCAAGCAATTTCAACATCGCAATGGTGTTTGTTTAGGTGCGTGTGTAAATATTGACATTGATCTTGCAAAAGTGTTGCATAATTCACGAAAAAAAATATGGTGATATTTCATCTTGCGATCTCGAGAACTTTGAAAGTTCGTGTTGAGTTATGTACATCACCTATTTGCTTAGCCATTTCCTACCTATGCACGATCGAAGTATTCAGTATTGTTGGTTAATTGAAGATCGTTTTTCCCTCTTTAGTGTACGATCAAGGTTATTGACTTAGTGTTATCAATGTTCCCCCTAGTAGCCCAGGCAACGAAATAGTATAGAGGGAAATGTTTGGAACACAATTTTTGATTTCGTATTTGGACTTGTTAGGAGGTAAACAAATCAAAAGTCCCCGCCCTGCTCTTGAAAGTCTGTAATATTGGAAAAAAATATTTTTAAGGCATTGGGATAGTTTTATAAATCACAACCATTGAATGAAAACGAAGTTTATTGACATAAAAAAGTGAATTAACATAAAACATTACAACAGTAGACACGATTGAGTTAATTTCTTTCCATCTTAGGGTGGGAAGGACCTTCATCCTCGTCTTTGTTTTCATTTTCTTTTTCTCCAATGCCTTCTCCATTGGACCGCTGTAGGAAAACGGCCAGAGAATCCTCCTGTTCTTCTTCATCTTCGGAGTCCACTTGAGGGACCCCATAAAGGCAGTTCCCCTGCCAATTTTGGCATGTTGAGGAGCATTTGAGGCTTCGGCAGAAAATAATTTTCAAGACTTCCTCCGGTGCAGCTGCTTACTCACTGTGCACTGGGACCAGGCAGTTGTTCTCAATCTTCCCCCATACATCTGAGGAAGAAGGTCATGTCCCAGCCACAGCCGAACTTGGTGGAACGTTTGGAGGGAGTGCTGGGAGATAGCAGACTTGATGGTGGCCACCGATTTCAAGAATGACTTGTACCTGAAGGCATTGAGGGATACCTCTTTCCCTGGAGCCCCATACTACCTCAAGATGCAGGTTTCATCTGCCTTTTGTACTTGACGGTGGTGGAGGATGGATTTTCAGACCGCTGCTGCTTTCTGGACCTCTGGCGACTTTAGATGCAACTTCGCAAATGCTACTTTGCTTTTTTAAAATTCGGAAGATGTTGTGTCCGCTTCCAGTAAAGGCGTGCAAAAACAGCACGTTCTTGAAACCTTGTTGCTGAAGCTCTTGGGACGAGATGAAGCAATGCTTTGCAGTCTTGATGAAAATAATGCCATTATGCGCATAGGCTTTGACCATCAAGAGGTCGACATCTTCACCCACAATCCCGAGAGATGTTGTTTCCGATATTTCCACAGCCGTATCCATGATCAGAACATCCGCATGACTTTCTGCTTGAAGGGTTTTGATCTTATTGTCCTCAAGCTTCACCTTAAGCATGTTGATGAGCCTGCTTTTGCTGAACTTGTTCGGTGTTTTCGGTGAAATGGATGTCCAGACTTGCTGAGTCGATAGCGCCGTTGATGCTTTGCTACTTTCGAGCTTGAGGTTGATGAGGAATAGCCATCAAAGACCTCACTACATTTCCTTCCGTAGAAGTTCTTCGTGTGAATTTTACGGAGGAGGAGCCTTTCGTCAAATGCGATGTCTAGGTGTACGACACGTACATGCTTGGTCGTAGTGTTAAATAGTTTGTACAGCGCTGACTTAATCGATTTCCTAGACTAGAATCTAACCAAATTATTCACGACAGGCAGTACGGCCTTAGACCAAAAAGGTCTACTGGCGTGTGTCAGACTGAACACATCAATCAAAGCATCCATGGCTTCGCTGAGTCTGGTCTAGTTGCTCTGGATATCTCCAAGGCCTTCGACAGAGTATGGCATCCCGTTCTGTTGTCTAAACTTCAAGCTATTGGCATTGATTCAGCTCTAAGGAACTGGATTGAGAGCTTTCTCTCTGGCCGTTGAATCAAGGTAGCATTGGATGGATATGAATCCAACCCTCACACCATCTCGTCCGGCATTCCCCAAGGGCGATCCTCTCACCTATTCTCTTTCTTATATTCATTAATGATCTTAATCATTGATCGGGATCAATCCCCTCAAATCCACTTCATAGTTTTGCCGATGACAGTACTCTGCGTTACTCCAACCCCTCCGACAACATAGGACAAGCAAGTGCCAGATCTCGTCTCTTAGAACGCGAGCTTTTGTCCAACTCTCTTAACGCGGACATTAAACTCATTCTTGATTGGGGCCGCAAGAATCGTGTCGAGTTCAACGAAACCAAAACCAAGTCTTGTCTATTCTCCACTAAAACCTGCACCAACCTTCCCTCCATTTGGGCGAGGATAATATAACAGCTGACCCATCTCTTAACATCCTCGGCGTGACTTTATCCCGTGACTTTATCCAACCAAGCAATTTTTTCCCCGCAACACAAGACTAGCCAACTCGGCTCACCCCTTCACCCTGCAGCCTTCGTCACGCACGTTACGGTTCAATAGTTCGTTTATAAATAGAACACCTCGATTTTGGAACTGTCTTCCGCAGTTGATGTTTCCGAGCTCATATAACATCTCAGAGTTCAAACGCAAGGCTCATCGACATCTACTCATGCACCTATCCTTTCTCATCTATTTTTCAGATCAAATACATTGCACCATGACTTGAACGACATGACGGACTGGTAGTCCAAAGGGTGACTCCTAAGCTTCATCTTACCACCAAAAAAATGTACAGCTGTGAATCTTCGTCTTCTGATGGATATAGGTCGGAATAGCCAGAATGAGTCCACAGGAATCTTTACGCCGTGGATTTTGATCGAAGACTGTCGATTTGATGTTACAAAATGCGAAATAGACCATTTTAGCCATTGCTTGCTTGCCAGCTGCACCAGCGTTGTAGCAGGTGATCGTTGTATCTCCAACAATTCCTGTTACGATAGATATGATATTTTTTGTATAGAGTAGTCATGTCGCTAGAACACATAGTCTCCGAGTTATAAGCGAAAACCCGAAAAATGGGACCTTCAAACCCTCCTCTCCCCCAGCGCCTCCTTCTAGGGCAAACAAAGTTACGAAATCAAAAATTGTGTCACAAGCATTCGAGCATTCTTTGCCTGGGCTACTAGGAAGAAGAAAAAACCTTTTAAGTCCGCCATCGAGTGCTTGGATCCCGCCAAATTCGAACAGATCTTCTGTATTACTCACAACGATCGCTTGTTAAATATATCAAAAATAAACCGTAATCAATGTCAAGATAACACCTGAAGTTATTTCGGATTGAAAATGTGATAAATGATAAGCCCCGCTCACTAAAGTGCAAACACGGCATATTTGTCAGAGACATTCCGCCGAGAAGTGGCACAAGAATGTTGGTAATGATCATGCGCGTCTATCTTGGCCGAACTAGGAAGCAAATTATATTCGCGTGTTTCGCGCCATGTGTGAAAGTAGTGTGCTTCTATAGCAACACTGATAAACTGAGATATTTCTCTCTCTCCGTATCTACAGACTGTCAGTCGTTGTGCTGTTGTCGTATTTCATCGGGAAAATACCTTTAATTCAAGCAAAAATCAAACAGAAAAAAAAACTCACACTCAACCAGGTAAAAACTTTTATTAGCCGAGGAAAAGTGAAGCATGAAAATAAACAGAAAATCACTTTCAAGTGTTTTGAGAGTTTCTCACTTTCTGACCATTTTTTTGTGTGTAGTTGTTGGCTTTATTTCTTGATGCCGGCTAATTTCAAACCCAATGCGCGACCTTTGAAGTTATCGTCTCGACAGTTTTACTGCTGCTTCAATTGCCTTCGCCATAAAATGGATAAAAGATTAAAAATAGAGAAAACAAAACGTGCGAGAGAGAGAGAAGAGATCTTTGCACCCTCGTTAAATGTTGTTACTTTTTTCACAATTTCTGTCGAGACATTGTTAGATCTCGGCCGTATGCAAATGAAATTTTCGAAATTTATGAGATAATCAAAAGCGTATATCTACTACACAAGGTTTGTCCTAAGATTTATAATTTTAAGATCGCTACAAATTTTACGAGGTGTTTATGCTGGAAGCATATTTTTTGAGGCTTGTGTACCGAAGGAAGTTGGTACTTATTTTCGAAATGCGCTTGTTTGATTTTGGTTTTATGTAAGAAGCTCTCGCATTATGGCTGCATTTTCAGAGAAGAGAAAACTATATTTTAATTTAGATTTTTGGAAATTGGTTGTCTTATATAATTCCAGTCTGTAACAGAAGACATACCTCAGAAATAAAAAAAAAGATGACTGGTTTCCAAGTTTGGTACTAAAATCTTCTTTCTTCACTCTTTAATTTGTATTCTAGATACCTACCTTTACATATTCCTTTTATCCTAGGAGCCATAAGCCGCTGGATTTTGTGTGTTTTGGGTGGTACATGTGCCAAACAGATGTCTGGCATAGTCGTAATTAAAGAATAGATGTAGATTGATACTTCCGGTGAGGAGAGCTGCTGTTTTTAGAATTGCACATATGAGGAGAGACATATGAGTATCTCTTCAATTCATTTGGAAATTAAATTTCAATAGAGAGGAACAAAAGGGAAAGGAGGGAGTTGTAATATTTTCAATAAAATTTTTGTCGCGAAACCCCATAACTACGAAATGTCCTTCTTGCCATTTATATCTTTTCTATCACATACTAGAACAGTACAGAGAGCGACCAAAGCACCAGGCGCAGTCTATCGAAGAGTCCGCAGTATGACGCAATTCACACCACGTTGCACATACTGCAAGGACAAAGAAGGAATTCTGATTACCGATCCTAAAGGCATCTTGGAGTGATGGGAAGAGCACTTTCATGAATTACTAAATGGCGAGCTAACTGAGGATTCAGAGGCTCCGCCAATATCTGATGATAATGCTATGCTGCCGCCACCAAGCTTAGAAGAAGTTAGCAGAGCCATCAGTTGGCTCAAAAACAACAAGGTTTCGGGTGCAGACGACATGCCAGCGGAGCTGGTTAAATATGGAGGGCCTACATTACACCAACCGATTCATGAATTAGTTGTGCACGTATGGCAGCAGGAAGTGATGCCAGAAGACTGGAGAAAAGGTATCCTCTGCCCGGTACATAAAAAAGGAGATATCACAGCGTGCACCAATTATCGTGGTATATCATTGTTGAGTACCGTGTATAAGATATTCTCCGTTATAATACAAAACAGGATGGCCTCATACGCCAGAAAAATCATAGGCCAATACCAGTGTGGCTTCAGCCCAGGCAAATCAACGACTGATCAGATTTTCACCCAGGGCTATGGAAAAATGTGTAGAATTTCAAAACTCATTTCAACACCTCTTCATAGGCTTTAAAGCCGCCTATGATAGCATAGTCAGAGTGGAACTCTACAAAGCCATGAGAGAATTCGACATCCCCAATAAACTGACAAGACTATATGGGTTGATCATCATCAATGTGACAAGTCAATTAAAGTTATCCGGAACACTGTCCAGACCAATCAACATCTATAATGGATTCCGGCAAGGGGACGGGGTGGCCTGCCTCCTTTTCAACCTGGCATTGGTGAAAGTGATCCGAGATTTAGGCGTGGCTGGTTGTCATATATGCGACATTGACATCGTTGGAAAACAACAACAGCTGTACAAGAAGCTTTCACTTAGATTGAGTGGGTGGTAGGAAATCTGGGACTGCACATTAACGACAGCAAAACAAAGTACATGGTGGCCTCGTCTACAAAAACACCTAACATTGGTCCCACAATCAAGGTAAAGAAACACGAGAGCTTGGGTCAATAGTAGCAGCCGACAATAGCATGGAACCAGAAAAACGCGCACGGGAGGCAGTGTTGGGCAAAACTAAATTTCTGGACGATTAAAAATTGACAATTAATTAATTGTTAATCACGTCTACTGCAATTAACAATTAATTAATTGTAATTGTGAAAACTCGCAATTAACAATTAATTAATTGTTAATCGCGTCTATTGCAATTAACAATTAATTAATTGTAATTGTGAAAATTCGCAATTAACAATTAATTAATTGTTAGTCGTGAGTTTCCACAATTAAAGACGATTAATCAATTGTCAATCATTTTTATGGATTTGATTAAAAACTAAAAATTAAAATTTATTATTATATGGAAAGAGTAGTAGTATGTTACTTTTTATTAGTTCATTTTAAAAAGCGTGTTTTTAGTTTTTAAAGTAAAAACTTTTTTAGCCACGTTGCGCACCTTTGCGTCACGGTCAATTTTTTGCGTGCCGTGGGGGAACAATTTGGCTTTGGGGATTTTAGTTTGTATTGTATGAGTTATCTATAATAACATTCTAGTTGTGCCATTTTCAACATTTTTCGAAATCGAAATCAATGGAGCAATCCATTTTTAGAAGAGATTTTTTTTATTTTATGTTTTTTTGTTTGACCGGAAGAGAATTTTTTACAGAAGAGAATTTCGTTTTGTGTTTGATTTTTTTTTGCTATTTTTCGTTTTGTGTTTAAAGAGGGACTAGTGTATTATATATTATTATGTAACATATAGCAATATGTACTACGTGCTATATACTAAGTGTTATGCACTATGTATTAGGTACTATGTACACGGACTATGTACTATGCGATATGTACTATGTACTATTTATTATGGACTATATACTGTCAACTATGTTTTATGTGCTATGTACTATGCACAAGGTATTATGTACTATGTATAATCTGCTATGTACTGGGTATTATGTACTTTGCATTACGGACTATGTGCTACTTACTATGAATTATGTACTATGAAGTATGTACTATGTACTTCGTACTATGTATTATGTATTATGTACTATTTATTTTGGACTATATACTACCTACTATATACTGTCAACTATGTTTTATGTGTTATGTACTATGCACAAGGTATTATGTACTATGTATAATCTTCTATGTACTAGGTATTATGTACTTTATTACGGATTATGTGCTATTTACTATGAATTATGTACTATGAACTATATATTATGTACTTTGTACTATGTATTATGTATTATATACTATTTATTTTGGACTATATACTATCTACTATATACTGTCAACTATGTTTTATGTGCTATGTACTATGTACAAGGTATTATGTACTATGTATAATCTGCTATGTACTACGTATTATGTACTTTGCATTACGGACTATGTGCTATTTACTTTGAATTATGTACTATGAACTATGTACTATGTACTTTGTACTATGTATTATGTATTATGTACTATTTATTTTGGACTATATACTACCTACTATATACTGTCAACTATGTTTTATGTGCTATGTACTATGCACAAGGTATTATGTACTATGTATAATCTTCTATGTACTAGGTATTATGTACTTTGCATTACGGACTATGTGTTATTTACTATGAATTATGTACTATGAACTATATATTTTGTACTTTGAACTATGTATTAAGTATTATATACTATTTATTTTGGACTATATACTACCTACTATATACTGTCAACTATGTTTTATGTGCTATGTACTATGTACAAGGTATTATGTACTATGTATAATCTGCTATGTACTAGGTATTATGTACTTTGCATTACGGACTATGTGCTACTTACTATGAATTATGTACTATGAAGTATGTACTATGTACTTTGTACTATGTATTATGTACTATGTATTGGGGGCTATGATTAGGTACCATATACTGTTCACAATGTACTATGTATTAGGTATTATATACTATGTACTGCGATTATGTACTATTTATTCTGTACTATGACTAAGTATTATGAACTATGTGTTATCTGCTATGTACTTTGCACTATATACTCTGTATTATGTATTTTCTACTAAATATTATGTACTTTGTACCAAACACTATATACTATGTTCTATGTAAAAGGTATTATGTACTATGTACTTGCACTATGTACTATGAACTATGTATTATGTTTTGTATTATCTATTATGTATTATGTACTATTTACTATGAACTATGTACTATGTACAATGTTCTATGTGTTATGTTCTATGTACTAAGTGCTATGTACTATTTACTATGAACTATGTATTATTCACTACTACTATGTACTATATTGTGTAATATGTACTATGAATTATGTTCTATGTATTATTTACATATGTATTATATATTACGGATTACGTATTGTGTATTATGTATTATTGTATATACAAAATTTATTGACCTTTATCCTTCTGTAGGACTAAGATTGATTTGGACATATAGAATGACCATAGAGGTCTTAATTTCCACAATGTGCCCAGACACACATACATTTTTTTATGATATATATTTTTGTTTAGGTTTTTTGAGATAGGTTATTGATAGTACATTTTATTAGGGTTATAAGGAACAAGTACTGTTATTGCGCCCATGATCAGTATTAACGCGTATTATATTCATGCCAAATTTTACGGTAATTCGCTTTACCATATAACATAAAATACACCACTACAACGCAAAAAAACATTACGGTTTCGTTTTTGATATACAGTATCCGTTGATTTTTCAAAGCGGCTGACTTTGGTTAGGTTTTGGATAGTATGGGAGGGAAAGGGGGTGGTTGGAGTCGTAATGGTTTAGCCGCTAGTGCGATTTTGTTTTGGTGCAGGTTTACGTATCACCCTGAATTTAAGTAACCCTAGGACCTATTTTCATGAATATGGTAGCAATGATACTCCCACCCATCTAAAACTACAAAATTAGTCGGCCATTTTGAATTTTAAAATTTTGGCCACAAATTTGTCATTTGGATCCCTCAAAACCCCTCGACACTAATTTTCATTACAATCGGAACACAATTAGTCCGCCATTTTGAATTTTGAAATTTTGATCACAAATTTGTCATTTGGATCCCTCAAAACCCCCTGACACAAATTTTCATTACAATCGGAACACAATTGCAAAAATTAGTCCGCCATTTTGAATTTTGAAATGTTGACCACAAATTTGTCATTTGGATCCCTCAAAACCCCCTGACACTAATTTTCAGCACAATCGGAGCTCAATTGCCAAAATTAGTCCGCCATTTTGAATTTTAAAATTTTAACCACAAATTTGTCATTGGGATCCCTCAAAACCCCCTGACACTAATTTTCAGTACAATCGGAACACAATTGCCAAAACTAGTCCGCCATTTTGAATTTTAAAATTTTAAACACAAATTTGTCATTTGGATCCCTCAAAACCCCCCGACACTAATTTTCAGCACAATCGGAGCACAATTTCCAAAATTAGTCCGCCATTTTGAATTTTAAAATTTTGACCACAAATTTGTCATTTGGATCCCTCAAAACCCCCCGACACTAATTTTCAGCACAATCGGAGCACAATTGCCAAAACTAGTCCGCCATTTAGAATTTTAAAATTTTAACCACAAATTTGTCATTTGGATCCCTCAAAACCCCCCGACACTAATTTTCAGCACAATCGGAGCTCAATTGCCAAAATTAGTCCGCCATTTTGAATTTTAAAATTTTAACCCCAAATTTGTCATTTGGATCCCTCAAAACCCCCTGACACTAATTTTCAGCACAATCGGAGCTCAATTGCCAAAATTAGTCCGCCATTTTGAATTTTAAAATTTTAACCACAAATTTGTAATTGGGATCCCTCGAAACCCCCCGACACTAATTTTCAGTACAATCGGAACACAATTGCCAAAACTAGTCCGCCATTTTGAATTTTAAAATTTTAACCACAAATTTGTCATTTGGGACCCTCAAAACCCCCTGACGCTAATTTTCAGCACAATCGGAGCACAATTGCCAAAATTAGTCCGCTATTTTGAATTTTAAAATTTTAACCCCAAATTTGTCATTTGGATCCCTCACAACCCCCCGACACTAATTTACAGCACAATCGGAGCACAATTTCCAAAACTAGTCCGCCATTTAGAATTTTAAAATTTTAACCACAAATTTGTCATTGGGATCCCTCAAAACCCTCCGACACTAATTTTCAGCACAATCGGAGCACAATTGCCAAAATTAGTCCTCCATTTTGAATTTTAAAATTTTAACCCCAAATTTGTCATTTGGATCCCTCACAACCCCCCGACACTAATTTTCAGCACAATCGGAGCACAATTTCCAAAATTTTCCGCCATTTTTAATTTTAAAATTTTGACCACAAATTTGTCATTTGGGACCCTCAAAACCCCCTGACGCTAATTTTCAGCACAATCGGAGCACAATTGCCAAAATTAGTCCGCCATTTTGAATTTTAAAATTTTAACCCCAAATTTGTCATTTGGATCCCTCAAAACCCCCCGACACTAATTTACAGCACAATCGGAGCACAATTTCCAAAATTAGTCCCCCATTTTGAATTTTTCTTCTTTCAGCCATTTTGGCCGCCATACTCCCCATATTTTTTTTCATATTATGCTCTTTATATGAATGATTCTCCAAAAAAATGGCAGGATCATATAAAATTGGAGTGTCTATATCTATATTGAAGCGGAATAATTGTTAGTTTTAATTGTTTTTTAGAACAATTGACAAAATTAATTGCAATTGATAAATTAATTGCAATTGATTTAGTTCTAATATACAATTAATACAGATTAATCCAAATAAATTAATTGTGGGGTGCAATTAATAGTTCAATCGCAATTAATTTTAATTGCAATTAAATTAATCGCAATTAATTTTTTAATCAATTAATTAATTGATTGAAAATTTAATTGATTAATGCCCAACACTGCTGCCTGGCAAGCCATGATATGCAGGTGACGTCGTGATTTCCCACAGACACACTGGCGAAGACGACCAGGATAGCAGGTTGTGAATTCAAGTGCAAAAATGTTCATGGCCTCAACGAAAACGTCAAACGCACAAACAGATTCCTGAGTGGAAAACCCTTTAAAATACACGAACAACCATATTTGCAGGGGAATGCGGCACGGAGAAATTAAATATATGGGAAATGATGTTTCCGCTTTCGTGCCAATATGTTTGTGCCTTGAGGCGGCTCCACACTCATGGCGTGAACACCCGCCAATGCGAGTGCGAGAGGTTTTCGCGCCTAGTTCGCGCCTTGCTTTCAGGTCCGACTGGATAAAGTGTGAATTCGAGCCGTAAAAGCCACACACATAAAGATTTTTGTCAGTTTTTTTGGACTGTAGACGCCATCCGGGCGGCCGGGAGGTGGGTGGCGATACTTGGATTCAAGGCGAACCAAATCTCACGACATCTCACCAAGGGGGAAGGGGTTCGGAAAATCCCAAAAATCGTCTCACATAATTTAGGGATGACCCCTTTCGAAAATCATAAACGAGAATACTCTTATGAGAGGATTACCTAAACGTTAAAAAATGACATTGGCCGTAGTTTAGTTAGTTAAGAAAGTAAGTAAAGTCAAGTGAAGCTCTTCATATAAGGTCTTTCAACAAAAGGTGTCATTTTTAATCAACAAAAGAATGCAATATTTTCGTAGAAAGTGATGATATTTTTATTTTAATCTAAAGTGCAAGCTGAGCTGAGATTAATTAATAACGGGGCCCAATATCCGACTCGACTTTTTTACAAACGGTTATTGAAATTTTTCACCATATTTAGACTAAAAGCTGCTGAATTTAAAATAGATCCATTTTTTAACGAGCTGTACCCCCTGCTGAAAATAAACGCCGCATCAATTTCAGGCCAAAAAACAGTCAACATCGTTTGTTAACGCAATACATTCACTGTAACAATCGAAATAGCAGCACTTTCATAAAGGTATGGCTCAATTACAACGGTAGTCCAAAACCCGCACTAAACTGTCACTCGTTGTGTCTGCAGAAGTTTTGGAGCAAGAAAGTAGTGCTTCCAATTCGTATGTTATGGAAGCTCTATGGAAGCACGCACTCTAGACTCACATTTTTTGCTTTGTTTTTCTCAGGTTTTATTCCCCTTATTTGGGAAATTGGTAGTAAAATAGCGATAATATTGATACTATGGGGCACGAAAGCATCAGGAGCTTCCCCACAGCTTCAATTTCGCAGCTTCAATTGCGCTTCTTCAACAACAAAATAAAAGCGCTTCGCTTTGATAACATGCCTGTGTTAAAAGGAAAAGATTTGGGATATGAATAAGAAGCGCGTTGGCATTCCTTTTCAGCGCTTCAGAATCTGTGCAAAAACTCTTCAATTTCCCACTTTTTTGCTTGTTTGCGTACAGATGAAAATGAACCTCATCACTTGCAATAATTTTGTTTAAAATGTAATCGTCCACCACCCTAGATCTAAGCCGGCCAAGATCTTTATGTAAAATACGGTACAAACTGGCTTGTTATATTCCCAATTCCTGGGATCGTCCCAAAATGGACAAACCTCGGTTTTCAGACATACTCTCAGCAACAGTGGCGATATTTTCAGCTGACCTGGTAGGACGAGCACGATTTGGAGTTTTCACAACACTTACTTGTCCGAGGCGTTCGAATTTGTTGATTACATACACTACACTTACTTGAGCGCTTGATTGCAAACAGTACGAGATCGCAGATCGTTCCACTACTTCTAATTCACTTCACACACAGTTCAAGGCATGCCCTTGTGGTATGGTTTCAGTCGTATTTAGCCGACAGAACCTACCAGGTTCTATCCCGCAGAGTCAAATCTAAAAACATCGAAGCGTCCTCTGGTGTCCCGCAAGGTAGTCATCTTGGGCCTCTCCTTTTCATTTTATCAATTGACGACATTGTTACCCTGCTTAGGCACTGTAAAATCCATAATTACGCTGATGACACTGTTTCGCCACAAGAGGAGTATAGGGGATTGCAAACTTCTGCAAGCAGACCTAAACACCTTCTATTCTTGGTGTTCCAATAACAACCTCGTGCTTAATATTAGTAAATGTGAGATAATGACTTTTTGTAGGAAACGTGGTCTTATAATTTATGACTATACTTTTTTCGACAACAAGGTCTCCCGCGCTAACTCTGTAAATCTAGGGGTTAGGTTAGAAAGTAAGTTGGATTTCTCCACCCACATATCATTAATATCTCCTTGAAGGGCAATTCAGTCCTGGGATTTATAAAAAGATGGTCAAAGGAATGCAACAACCCCATCATAACTAAACACTTGAAAGTATCTTTGATTAGACTTTTACGTGAATAAGCCTCCCAGGTATGATCTCCTTACTACTCCTCCCATGTTGGTAAAATCGGTTCAAAGGAAGTTCGTCCGGTTTACACTCAGCCACCTCCCGTCAGTGTTGGGCATTAATCAATTAAATTTTCAATCAATTAATTAATTGATTAAAAAATTAATTGCGATTAATTTAATTGCAATTAAAATTAATTGCGATTGAACTATTAATTGCACCCCACAATTAATTTATTTGGATTAATCTGTATTAATTGTATATTAGAACTAAATCAATTGCAATTAATTTATCAATTGCAATTAATTTTGTCAATTGTTCTAAAAAACAATTAAAACTAACAATTATTCCGCTTCAATATAGATATAGACACTCCAATTTTATATGATCCTGCCATTTTTTTGGAGAATCATTCATATAAAGAGCATAATATGAAAAAAAATATGGGGAGTATGGCGGCCAAAATGGCTGAAAGAAGAAAAATTCAAAATGGGGGACTAATTTTGGAAATTGTGCTCCGATTGTGCTGTAAATTAGTGTCGGGGGGTTTTGAGGGATCCAAATGACAAATTTGGGGTTAAAATTTTAAAATTCAAAATGGCGGACTAATTTTGGCAATTGTGCTCCGATTGTGCTGAAAATTAGCGTCAGGGGGTTTTGAGGGTCCCAAATGACAAATTTGTGGTCAAAATTTTAAAATTAAAAATGGCGGAAAATTTTGGAAATTGTGCTCCGATTGTGCTGAAAATTAGTGTCGGGGGGTTGTGAGGGATCCAAATGACAAATTTGGGGTTAAAATTTTAAAATTCAAAATGGCGGACTAATTTTGGCAATTGTGCTCCGATTGTGCTGAAAATTAGTGTCGGAGGGTTTTGAGGGATCCCAATGACAAATTTGTGGTTAAAATTTTAAAATTCTAAATGGCGGACTAGTTTTGGAAATTGTGCTCCGATTGTGCTGTAAATTAGTGTCGGGGGGTTGTGAGGGATCCAAATGACAAATTTGGGGTTAAAATTTTAAAATTCAAAATAGCGGACTAATTTTGGCAATTGTGCTCCGATTGTGCTGAAAATTAGCGTCAGGGGGTTTTGAGGGTCCCAAATGACAAATTTGTGGTTAAAATTTTAAAATTCAAAATGGCGGACTAGTTTTGGCAATTGTGTTCCGATTGTACTGAAAATTAGTGTCGGGGGGTTTCGAGGGATCCCAATTACAAATTTGTGGTTAAAATTTTAAAATTCAAAATGGCGGACTAATTTTGGCAATTGAGCTCCGATTGTGCTGAAAATTAGTGTCAGGGGGTTTTGAGGGATCCAAATGACAAATTTGGGGTTAAAATTTTAAAATTCAAAATGGCGGACTAATTTTGGCAATTGAGCTCCGATTGTGCTGAAAATTAGTGTCGGGGGGTTTTGAGGGATCCAAATGACAAATTTGTGGTTAAAATTTTAAAATTCTAAATGGCGGACTAGTTTTGGCAATTGTGCTCCGATTGTGCTGAAAATTAGTGTCGGGGGGTTTTGAGGGATCCAAATGACAAATTTGTGGTCAAAATTTTAAAATTCAAAATGGCGGACTAATTTTGGAAATTGTGCTCCGATTGTGCTGAAAATTAGTGTCGGGGGGTTTTGAGGGATCCAAATGACAAATTTGTGTTTAAAATTTTAAAATTCAAAATGGCGGACTAGTTTTGGCAATTGTGTTCCGATTGTACTGAAAATTAGTGTCAGGGGGTTTTGAGGGATCCCAATGACAAATTTGTGGTTAAAATTTTAAAATTCAAAATGGCGGACTAATTTTGGCAATTGAGCTCCGATTGTGCTGAAAATTAGTGTCAGGGGGTTTTGAGGGATCCAAATGACAAATTTGTGGTCAACATTTCAAAATTCAAAATGGCGGACTAATTTTTGCAATTGTGTTCCGATTGTAATGAAAATTTGTGTCAGGGGGTTTTGAGGGATCCAAATGACAAATTTGTGATCAAAATTTCAAAATTCAAAATGGCGGACTAATTGTGTTCCGATTGTAATGAAAATTAGTGTCGAGGGGTTTTGAGGGATCCAAATGACAAATTTGTGGCCAAAATTTTAAAATTCAAAATGGCCGACTAATTTTGTAGTTTTAGATGGGT
The DNA here is from genome assembly GCA_949987705.1 of Thereva unica. Taxonomy (NCBI): domain Eukaryota; kingdom Metazoa; phylum Arthropoda; class Insecta; order Diptera; family Therevidae; genus Thereva; species Thereva unica. Next base: position 148,071,221 of record OX465282.1, read on the forward strand.
GGGAGTATCATTGCTACCATATTCATGAAAATAGGTCCTAGGGTTACTTAAATTCAGGGTGATACGTAAACCTGCACCAAAACAAAATCGCACTAGCGGCTAAACCATTACGACTCCAACCACCCCCTTTCCCTCCCATACTATCCAAAACCTAACCAAAGTCAGCCGCTTTGAAAAATCAACGGATACTGTATATCAAAAACGAAACCGTAATGTTTTTTTGCGTTGTAGTGGTGTATTTTATGTTATATGGTAAAGCGAATTACCGTAAAATTTGGCATGAATATAATACGCGTTAATACTGATCATGGGCGCAATAACAGTACTTGTTCCTTATAACCCTAATAAAATGTACTATCAATAACCTATCTCAAAAAACCTAAACAAAAATATATATCATAAAAAAATGTATGTGTGTCTGGGCACATTTTGGAAATTAAGACCTCTATGGTCATTCTATATGTCCAAATCAATCTTAGTCCTACAGAAGGATAAAGGTCAATAAATTTTGTATATACAATAATACATAATACACAATACGTAATCCGTAATATATAATACATATGTAAATAATACATAGAACATAATTCATAGTACATATTACACAATATAGTACATAGTAGTAGTGAATAATACATAGTTCATAGTAAATAGTACATAGCACTTAGTACATAGAACATAACACATAGAACATTGTACATAGTACATAGTTCATAGTAAATAGTACATAATACATAATAGATAATACAAAACATAATACATAGTTCATAGTACATAGTGCAAGTACATAGTACATAATACCTTTTACATAGAACATAGTATATAGTGTTTGGTACAAAGTACATAATATTTAGTAGAAAATACATAATACAGAGTATATAGTGCAAAGTACATAGCAGATAACACATAGTTCATAATACTTAGTCATAGTACAGAATAAATAGTACATAATCGCAGTACATAGTATATAATACCTAATACATAGTACATTGTGAACAGTATATGGTACCTAATCATAGCCCCCAATACATAGTACATAATACATAGTACAAAGTACATAGTACATACTTCATAGTACATAATTCATAGTAAGTAGCACATAGTCCGTAATGCAAAGTACATAATACCTAGTACATAGCAGATTATACATAGTACATAATACCTTGTACATAGTACATAGCACATAAAACATAGTTGACAGTATATAGTAGGTAGTATATAGTCCAAAATAAATAGTATATAATACTTAATACATAGTTCAAAGTACAAAATATATAGTTCATAGTACATAATTCATAGTAAATAACACATAGTCCGTAATGCAAAGTACATAATACCTAGTACATAGAAGATTATACATAGTACATAATACCTTGTGCATAGTACATAGCACATAAAACATAGTTGACAGTATATAGTAGGTAGTATATAGTCCAAAATAAATAGTACATAATACATAATACATAGTACAAAGTACATAGTACATAGTTCATAGTACATAATTCAAAGTAAATAGCACATAGTCCGTAATGCAAAGTACATAATACGTAGTACATAGCAGATTATACATAGTACATAATACCTTGTACATAGTACATAGCACATAAAACATAGTTGACAGTATATAGTAGATAGTATATAGTCCAAAATAAATAGTATATAATACATAATACATAGTACAAAGTACATAATATATAGTTCATAGTACATAATTCATAGTAAATAGCACATAATCCGTAATAAAGTACATAATACCTAGTACATAGAAGATTATACATAGTACATAATACCTTGTGCATAGTACATAACACATAAAACATAGTTGACAGTATATAGTAGGTAGTATATAGTCCAAAATAAATAGTACATAATACATAATACATAGTACGAAGTACATAGTACATACTTCATAGTACATAATTCATAGTAAGTAGCACATAGTCCGTAATGCAAAGTACATAATACCCAGTACATAGCAGATTATACATAGTACATAATACCTTGTGCATAGTACATAGCACATAAAACATAGTTGACAGTATATAGTCCATAATAAATAGTACATAGTACATATCGCATAGTACATAGTCCGTGTACATAGTACCTAATACATAGTGCATAACACTTAGTATATAGCACGTAGTACATATTGCTATATGTTACATAATAATATATAATACACTAGTCCCTCTTTAAACACAAAACGAAAAATAGCAAAAAAAAATCAAACACAAAACGAAATTCTCTTCTGTAAAAAATTCTCTTCCGGTCAAACAAAAAAACATAAAATAAAAAAAATCTCTTCTAAAAATGGATTGCTCCATTGATTTCGATTTCGAAAAATGTTGAAAATGGCACAACTAGAATGTTATTATAGATAACTCATACAATACAAACTAAAATCCCCAAAGCCAAATTGTTCCCCCACGGCACGCAAAAAATTGACCGTGACGCAAAGGTGCGCAACGTGGCTAAAAAAGTTTTTACTTTAAAAACTAAAAACACGCTTTTTAAAATGAACTAATAAAAAGTAACATACTACTACTCTTTCCATATAATAATAAATTTTAATTTTTAGTTTTTAATCAAATCCATAAAAATGATTGACAATTGATTAATCGTCTTTAATTGTGGAAACTCACGACTAACAATTAATTAATTGTTAATTGCGAATTTTCACAATTACAATTAATTAATTGTTAATTGCAATAGACGCGATTAACAATTAATTAATTGTTAATTGCGAGTTTTCACAATTACAATTAATTAATTGTTAATTGCAGTAGACGTGATTAACAATTAATTAATTGTCAATTTTTAATCGTCCAGAAATTTAGTTTTGCCCAACACTGCCAGGCAGATACCTGAAGTCCTCATCCCTCAGTCAGACTGTGTATTTTGTGGCCTTCATCGAGCCGTACCTAGCCTGCCGGCGGCCTGAAGTAAATGGGGGTCTTTAGTGGAGAAGCATGTTTTACTTAATTTCAACCAGTTTTCTACTAATTAATTTCATTGTTTCTTGAGGGAGAAAATTACATGATATTTGGCACAAACCCCCTCCCCCCCTCCCCTCTCCCCACGTGAGATTCGGTGAGATTCGACTCGCCCCCTCCCCCTAAACGCTGCACGTAATTTATGGACGTCCCCAAAGTAAAATTGTCGAAATTGTTCAACTTTATTGCAATTGTGTCGATTTTTAAGAAATGGAGACGTACCGGATTTGATTGTAAGCGACACAATTCTAGGCTAGGTCAAAAGTAGTTAAATTCAATTGCTTTATGAAATTAAATAAATCTACCTATTCTCATAATTAACATTTTTTTTAAACGTAACTACTTTTTTTACTTTCCAGAGTGCGCCACAGTAACTTACTGAATATGGAAGTGGAGTAAACAAAATCGGATTAATTCCAGTATCGTCCAAAATTTCCTTATAAGCCCTCAGACGTTCACCGATATTTTCATCGCTTTACCAACTGACAGGTTTGGACTCACTTTTTTGTTATTGTTATTATTAACTTTTAATCTCCTTACATAACTTAGTTATTTTAGTAAAATATGTATGTATTACGTGCGCGACTACCTGTCAAGAAAGATAATTTCCAAGAAACATAAAAAAAGCGCCTCGTTAAAATTGAAACCGATTGAGTTGAAATTAGTTAAAAAAATTTCTTGTTATGTAAATGTCGCTCGCGGTGTATTAGAGGTGCAAAAGCAATTTTACAGCATGCCAAACCAGGTTCGTCACACACAATATGCAAAATTATGAGTAAAAACAAGAAAATCTTCCGTCATATATTTTTGAATGAAGAAAAAAATATGAAGAAGATAAAAGTGAAAAAAATATGGTGTGTTTTTTTGGTTTCATCAATATTGATGCGCCAAACGAAAACAAGATCTTTTCGGCCGGAAAAAGAATGCTCTCCTCACTAAACTTTACAAATTACTGCAAATTAAAAAATAATTATAGAAAATGCTTAACTGTGGCCATTTTTGAGAGGCAAAAAATTAAATGAAATAAAAGAAAGCCGCCGAAGGGGATAAGTTTCTATCGTCGGAGTCATCATCATCGTCCAATTGTGATGTTCCATAGCACTATGGCCGAAAATGATTAGGGACACAATCCAGCCAACATTCCTCGTATGTCCGAAAAACCGGGCGAATGCGCGCGCGCTTTTGGATGAATGAATGGACGATGAAGACGGATCAAAATCGGTACAAGTCCGTGTATCGTCAGTAATTTAAGTAGATAATTCCTTTTGAGATGAAGATACAAATTCGAGAGAAACTTCCTAAAAATATTTTTAAAACTATCAAAAACGATGAAAGCCACTGGGTTGTGTCATTTCGCACACGTTACATAAAATTATTTCTAGATATAAAAATGGAGACTTATAATCTTGGAAGATAAAGAGTCTACATAGACCTAGATTGTGTGATAGTTTCGTCTATCTATATCTTCTGCAACGCTCCCCAATGGTCGGCCTCAATTTTTTTGTGTTGCTCTGTGTATTTATCAGCCTCTTGACAGTTTCAGAGACTGTTTATCTTTTTATATTAATTCGAAACAATTTAAGACCTAACGAGTTTTTAGCTTGATTTCGAATCGCTTATGAAGTCCTTGACTGTGCGCGAATTTTAACTAGAAAGCATTTGTTAAGCTGTGTGGTGACATCAGCTTTTTATGTTTTGTAGACATTTCATATCAATTGGAATGGTCTGGAATGTCGACGACGAACGTATGTTGTACTATCTTGTCGTGATGGCCTTTTTTCGAGTGGTAACATAGATAGGACGGATACGTGTTTAGTTTGATATTTATGATATGTTTGCATTTATGATGACGGTTTATATATAAAGTAGAGCGAATCGTCGTGTTATGTTAATTTTTTTTAAGAATTAGATTTGTTCATATTTTTTCACATTTTTTTAGGAACTTTTTTTTACCTGTGAATGAGATCCGGATGTCATAAAAATCGCATTTGAGATTCTTTCGAGGACTGTTGAAATAATCTAACAAAATTGTGTAAAACATTTTATAAATTCTGAACAAGTTTTAGATTTATAGCAAGAATTTCACAAGTTCCACAAGGTATTTTCGAGATCAAAAAGAGAACTTTGAGATTTTTTTACTACTACCTAAAAGTATAAAACATCTGTCATTAGATATCAATGTTACCTACAAACAAGTTTTATGTTTTGATTATATTTTTTTGGCTTTGAACTTATCGTTTTAAATATTTGCAAAAGTGTTACAAATTTTTGCATTTTCCTTTAATATAAAACTGTACCCAATCCAATAGAACAAAGGCTGGGATACCATGATTCCCTTTCGTACCTTTCGTATAAATGTCTGCCGTTTTGCCATTTGTGAGGGGAGTAAAATTTGCCTTCTTAGGAGAGTTTTTTGGTCTTCAAGGGAGAATTAACAATGTTAATAAAATTTTAAAGAATCTCAAACTTAATTAAAAACACTACATTAACTGTAGTTAACTAAAGACCCCTATTCCATACACATGGTAGGTCAGGAGGTAGCACCCAAAGAACACCACACATTACTCATTCTGACTGAGGGATGAAAACTAGAGGTATTCGCCTGACAGGCCGTGGACTGTAGGTGACCTCGTGATTCTCTTAATATGAGGGCGGTCTGATAGTACTTAACAAAAGAAAAACGAAAATTTCGGAAAGGTAGCGATTTATTTCTCAACATAGTCTCCTTTTAGCTCGATACACTTGACCCAGCGATGCTCCAACTTCTTTAATCCGTCCGTAAAATACGTTTTCTGGAGGTCTGCATAGTAACCTCCTCATTCGGCTCAAATTTCTACCCGAGTGACTTTTTTTAAATTTGAAAACAATAAGAAGTCGCTTGGGACCAAATCTGGAGGATACGGTGGATAAGGTAGCAGTCTGTAGCCTAAGTCGACTAATTTGGCCGTGGCGATGGCGGAGGTGTAAACCATTTTTTTTTCGGACACGCCGGCTTTCACACTCGGTCAAAACAAAACTGTACTATACGATAGTAAATTTCTCTTGCGATAGTGGCGCCATCGGGCGATGAGGCTAAGTACTTATCGGTATGCCCTCGTATACAGGTGAAGACCTGTTAGCGAAGCAGGTTCTGAATTCAAGTGCAAAAATGTACATGGCCTCAACGAAATTTTCAGACTGAATAAAAGTTCAGATATTCAGGCTAGGACTGACGTTAAATGCTCACACACGCAAAATTTTTTGTCAGTTTTCTTGGACTTCAGGCCCCATCTAGTTGACGGCCGGTGAGTACGTGGTCATACTTGGCCTCAAGGCAAGGAAACGTCAGGCCACGGCCTGCCGGTGGCTTGTATGTGAATGGAGGCCTTTATTCTTTTCCCGCTTAGTTGACAGTTCATTAACAATCGAATTGAAATCGAACTTAAGTAGTTACACACCACAAAACTCACCCGAACCCGAACTTAAGATACAAAAAAGGATTTGCAGTCCTTTTCTTGACAAGTTTTGAAATATTGAAATAAAATTTACTAAAGGGAGTATAATGTCGCAGTGAGAAGAATGGTATAGAGGGCTCGGGAGGAGCACAAATACTCCGATCGGAGAAACTTCGGCAAGCTTGGTCAAAAGTGGGATTGTTAAAAATTTCAATGGAAGTTTTCGTTGAAATGGAAGGATGGCTACAATGGACGGTTCGGAACCGTGCGGAATGGAAAAGATGAGCAAATTCCATCTTTATACGAAGCGGAAGACATAATCTACAAAAGTCATTTGGTGGTCGATAAGTTAAAATATAAATATTTAGGACAAAAAAGTAATTAAATTAGTGAAAATATATCCGGAAATTTCTATTAATTCATTATCCATTTTATTACTTTTGCACTTATTTCTTTTAAATTTGACACTTGTCAAAAATGGAATGTATAGAATAGGCTCTCAGTTATCCAACTCCACTCGAGGGTGCGGGAACGCCGCGGTTCGAAACGGAATTATTATATTGCAGCCTTAAAGCTGATTTAGAGCAAACAAAAATATAATTCGGACAATAGCTGTAGATTTTCGGACTTCCCCGAGCCCGAAATCAATGGAAACTATTACCATTAACCTTACGTTTAACCTATTAGTATTGTAGAAGCTAAAACTAGAGTACTTTTAACTATGGTATTTGTTAGTTATGGTCGTTGGTATATCAATTCATGATTTCCAACGACTATTTTTTATATTAACAAAGCCAGCCAAATCGAAATGTGCCATTTTATGGCCAAAAATGTTGATCGTCTATACTGAGCTATAAAATCCGTTCTTGCGGCGTTGGACACAAATTGTCATTGGTGAAGTGAAAAAGGACACCTAAATCAGCATAAAACGTAAAACGTACTCATTATTTCGTAATGGCTTTTTGTGGAATAAAGCCGTGTTCGTAAGCTGCTCTATCAATTGTAAGTGAAGTATTAAAAGAAGCGTTATTCTGGAAGAATTAAACTAATAGCTTTTCGTAGAGCGAAAGATGTCTAAAGGATCAGAGTTGGTATCGATTATTTTCCTTTACAGTATTGTTTAAGCTATTCCGTCCTACTGTTTCAAGATTCCATTGCATTCTAGAGCTCCGTCTAGTTTGTTATAGACACTAACACTAACACATTTCTACTTGATTTCTAATGGATATAACCCACACGGCTATCGATATAATCCACAATTCGTAATTGAACCATGTTAAAAACGATGTGTCATTTGTCAATGTGACTAAAAGTGTAATGTATTTTTATAGAGACCATATGTCGCCCTTTATTTCGCTTAAACAAACAATCCGCACACATTAAATGTCTTTACGTATATTAAAAAAATATTTTTATGTCGAATTTTAATAAAAACCAAGCAATACATATTTGGTTTATTTCATTGATAAAAATCAAATCCTTAATATCCCCTTTCTCGCGGTTCGTATTATCATTTCTAAGCCCAAAACTAAAGTCTACTACATATCTATAAAAAATCATTGCTCTCCCTTAATTTCTGGTCGATTTATTTTAATTATGCATTCAAACGTGACAAATGAATAATGTACAGCAAGGGTGCCTCCATGTATCGAGAGATTTCTAAGATTCACTTGGATGTCAGTAACATTCTAGTGTGATTCATGTTCTGCCATAGCCACAACAGAAATGTCTAGGCATAAGACTTCTGTTACTTTGCGTGCACCCCGATGACACCCATCTCATAAAGAAGCATTTTAAAGTCCATGAGATGGCATCTTGTTTATTTGATTTGTCGTGTTGTAATCTTTGGGGTATGGTTTGTGTTTATTTTTTTTTATTTTATAATCTGATAATGTCGTTTGGGAGTTTATCTTGGGGTTATCTCAAATATCCGTATCGTATTCGAAAAGCAGCATTTTGAAGAGTTCTTTTACCATACGACATATCTAAAAAGACATTGGATATATCCGTTTAAGTTTCCCTACCAAAATATCGAAAAAAAACAACAAAAACTAATACATACAAGGAGCATCCAAAAATAAAACCATGTTCCAATTAAGGAATAAAATCGACAAATCCATGTTTGATTTTTATCAATATAATTATTTCCACACAATCTTCATTCTTCCACAAATTGCATACCATTAGTACGCTCTTACTCTAATTCCTTTGGCGCATTTAAGAACAAAAAAAAAAAAGAAATATGAACAATCCAGAGCCATTAACAAAATTAAAAGTTTACCACGAAAATCCAATTGTTTCTTCATTCAGCAACACAATCATCAATGTGCTGTGAAAAAATCATTTGCAGCCCGCCATTCGCTCCCCTGTTGGAGCGATTACTTCTTTATATTTCTTGGGGTTATTTATGACATTATTAAGGGCCTGTGTGAATTCAATGACTAAAATTTAGTGTCGATAATACAGCATTTAGTCTTTTGGCGAGGAGACTAAATTTTTTGACAGTTGACTAAATTGATTTTGAATTTGTTTCAAAATAGCTCAATACAACTGAAAATAAAGTGGAGAAATAATAGATTGTTGTCAATAATGATATCTTCTACATCCATATATTTAGCTGCTTACTGTATAAAAAGCATTTACTATCAATTATAAAAGTAAAAATTATTGTCAATTGAATTTAGTCATCTAGTGAATTCACACAGCAATTTCCTACATTAACGACAAAAACTGCAAAATTTAGTTTAGTCATCAATTTAGTCCCAATTCACACAGGCCCTTACCTGAAATAATCCCCGAGAAATCGATGGAGCGTTTATTATGGCATCGTTGTACATAAATGGAAATCACTAAGGCGTAAAGTATATGGTTCTGTGGTCTATGAGGTATGGAGAACTTTTATGATTCTTTTAGCTACAGTTTTTAGGGGTGCATAGTTTTTTTATTGGTGATAATTTAGTTTCAAGGGAATTTTTCTTTTATATGTAGTTTTTATAGTAAATTAATAGATTGGCATGAATTATTAAGAACATTTATTAGTTCTAAGATTTAAAGGGTTACCTTTTTTTACTCCAATTTTACTTACGCCATCCTCTAATTTTTATTTCACATAACTCGCAAGTTATCGAAGTTTGTAACTAAGAAAACTTGAGCAAACTCACTAATTTTCTTCAATGTTGAAGCATTTCAGAGAGTTTCACCTTAGTAAATTCCCTTAACAGGCCCGCCACATAATCTTACCATTCTGTTAGCCTTTTAAGCTATACAAAAAAGTAACTTTTTGGGTTTCCAGTCTATTTTCTGGCCAAATGAGCTCGCAAATTGTCGCATAATCGATTACTTTGAATCGAAATTCACTTTGTACGACGACAGGGCACCCATTGGTGTAAGAAACGCGCGTTCAAATGACAACATCCGAGCTTTAAAAACCGGTATTAGTGAAAAATCAAATTTATCGGTGCGAAGGCGTTCTCAGTCATTGGGATTGTCTTCAGTGAAAAGGTGGAGAGCTTTGCGGAAGGAATTGGGACTACATACTTTCAAAGTTGTTCTCACCCAGGAATGGAAGCCGGCCGACCATTGCAGGCGTCTCAATATCTCAGATTGGGCACTGGAGCAGTATGCTGATTTTAGAGCGAATTTGGTACTCTTATTAACCGGGTAAGCCGGCGAAATGCCTTATTAGAGCTACCAAAAATGCACTCTTTATGGAGCCGAAAAAGCCATGAGTTAGCGGAGCTTTTCACCAAACTAGTAACGATCTCCCTCCAGGCGATCACAATCAAAGTCAGTTGCTGATGATGATTCTATGGTATCATAGACGCATACTAAGCTCTAGTAAAGAAAGTCGGGATTATAATGGAAAAAGACCTGACCTGTGCACTGGGTTTTAACTTTATGATCCTCTTCAGTAATGTAGCGTGGACTAATGATCGTAGGCACCAATGAGTTTGTGTTGATAGTCGTTACAGAGCTGCTTCAAGATACCTGACGCTATCTTTGGTAGAATTGACGAAGATCGTTCTCTTGTTCATCAGCAACGTGTTCCAAATGCCCTAGTGTACGCTATTCTTCCAAGAAGTCTAAATAGTCGCGGTATAAGTTATTATCTTGAGCAAACTGTTTTTCTAGTCGAAGTAATGCCGATACTGCCACCTTGCGTGAATCTCCTAGCTGTAAAACATTGAATTTCGTCGGGAGTCGCACAACGTAGCGTCCTTCAGCGTCTCTATTGTGGGAGTATAGGAATACAATCTCGCATTCTTCTTCTTGATGAGCTAAGAGCACTCTATTTGGTATATCTTCAATTTCCCAGTATCGTCGGAGTGTCAGGTCAAAGTCAAGTAGTGCACAGTGTGAATGGAGCGTGAGGTGGAGTGTTGAGGTTTCTTCACCCACTGGTGCAAACAAAATCCAACCTAGAGAAGTTAAGCTTGGGCGAGGGGTGTTCCAAATTGATCTCGTCGAACTCCATTTAATAAGTCCTTAGCGTAGCCCTCGGTTCCCAAAATTAAATCGATGCGTGATGGCGTGTGGAACTCGGGGTCGGCAAGTTGTTAGTCCATTATATAAGGCCATGTTGATTTTTGTATCTTCCGTGCTGGAATCACATGGGCTAACGTTGGAAATATCAAAGATTGAACCGGGATAACACAAGGTGGATGATGTTAATGTGTTGTGTGAAGCAAATGCCTCTGCTGTTTCGGCGTTGCATTCAAACCTGAAATAAAACGTAATGCGCCACCAAATTTTTACAGGGTATTTATCTTATGGAATCGACAAAAACAATAATCAGCTGCGCTTCCAATTGGTGAGGGCCGTCAGCTAGGGTATTTTACTAATTGATCGCGTATATAATTTCAGCGTCGAACAATTTAAGTAACAGTCAGATTGACGATCTTATCGCGGTATACCATCAGCTGACTTTCATTCTCGGTAAATATAGTCTTTAATCTATCAAACAGAAAAATTTCGATGATCGTGGAATTATTTTGACCCAGATTTTTCGGTTTCTATTAATTTTTAATATCATGATATAAATCTTCTACTATTGAGATCAGATCGAAATTTAAAAATATCAAGTGTGGCACGTGCAAACCCCTCTTCCTCAAAAAAATCAGAAGAATCAATCAAAACCCAAATCTGCAAAACATAATGACCCTAAAAAGAACATAACAAACTTTTCTCATACCAATCCCAATTTGTACCCTAAATGAAGGTGTTACCAAAATTGTCCATTTATCTTAAGAACCGTCACCACGCTGCATCACTGCTAAGAAAAAAGCGGATCTCTCCAAATGATAAAGTGCTAAGCTTGACTAAAAATTTATCAGTTTCACGTCAGAATCCCGTTGATACAAAACCGAAGATATAAAGCCGTAATATATGACGTCCACCGGAGCATCGAAACGGCTAATGCACCTCAAAGCATCGGAATCCCATCTTCTGTTAAAAATATCCCGAAATATTGTCGCCGCCGCCATGCCTTTCCAGAATTCCTTGAAGACTCCAAAAATAGTGCTTGAAGAGGAAGGAAAGGTCGAACAGATGGTCGAAATCTGCTCTTAATGACGGCTCAACTCCGGCTAAGGCGACTTTATAGTGCAGAAAGTGAAGATAAGATGGAAAAAAGGGAAAATCTTAATTTCAGCTATTTACGGATCTCGAATCTCGCACCGAGAGGATTCCCCCTGAGCTAAATTCGAATTTATGCTAAATACCATCCATCCACTTGCCGAGAATGCAGAAAATTATTATCATGACGGAGAGAGAGAGTGCCGCGCCAATTTCTGTGCAACGAAGCCAAATTCCAACTCTCGCTGCGCGCTGCAAGGTGAAAAACACAAAAAAAACGCCGTAAAATTAAAGCAGCATAAAATTTTCGCATACTGCATTTCATATCGGGAAACAGCGATGTTAGCACCGTTAATTATGTTATGGGAAAAAAGAAGCGAAGAAATCATCGAAAAACGCAAAGACACTAACTCAGAATGATAACAGGTTCCACACTCAGGTGGCGCGTTTTCAGGTGATGTAAGTTGTGGGTGTGCGTGGCTCCCGATCATTGATAGCTTTGCGGGCGATTCAAGTTGCATGACGTGCTGTTGAATGACACTGTGCACCACCTTGAAGTGTTGCTCATGTGGAAATGAAAATGGCGAGGAAAGATATAGTTGACAGAAGCAATAAAGGTTCCCATTGTCGGCATTATTTTTTTTTGCTTTTCAGGCCAATTTCTTCATATAAAACAGTTCAACACTAATTGACACAGAAAAATTTCGTTCAATTTCTGGGTTAAGCGCGGGTTTTGCGTCTTTTCTTTTTGCGGTTTCTTGATGAGTTTTGTGACAAATTGGTTTCAAAGTTTTTTTTTGGTTTAAATTTCGAAACGATTGTTTATGCCTCAATAAATAAATAAAAAGGTAGGCATAATTGGAAATGATATATCTCGAAGAGTTCCCAATCCACTTTCACTGTAGGGAGTTAATATGATAATCGTTGATATTGCATTCATCGATGGATAAAGCCAGATATTTCAGAGAAATGTGTTGAAGATAATTTAAAGTGTTTTGTCTTTGGATGAGAGTGAACAATTTTTAAGTTTCAATACAGGTAATGAAGCCTCCGCATTAGCCTTCGATGCTATCTCTGAACAAATCTCCGGAGTGTGAAATCAGTTCATAATGTCATGTCAATTGGCTAAATTACTCAAATGGCACCAGTTTTTCTGGCCGAGATATTTACAGACCTAAATAATTCGTCTGCCAAATCGTGAACTGTGCAAGGCGTGTTCCAGACGTTGAAGGCCATGGAGCCCATCTGCTTGACCTATATCTTGATTCTCATCCAACTCGAAACTTCGTCGGGGTTAGCTCACCCCTTGGCAACTCGAACCACAAACCAGTCAGCGCTAATTTCCCATATCCATCCTCTACCCCTCCATCCTCTTCCCCAACCAACGCAGTTCCTACAAAACTGTCTGGCACTATGGGAAAGCCAACTGGTTGGGACTTAGTCGTTTTTCCAAGCCACTGACTGGATTTGTGTTTCCGCAGTGCCAGTGCGAACTATGCCGCGCTCTGTATTTCTACAATAATACGGACAGGAATGTGTTCGTTCATTCTATTCTACCAAATCTATAAAGCCTAGGCCAAATAGATGCTTTAATGGGGAATGTAGAATCGCAGCTAAAGAAGCCGCTTATGGAGCGTACAGACGTTCCCCTAACGAGTTACTTCGGCGTGAGTATATCAAGTCGAGAAATTCCTGTAATTCCATCATGAAGAAGGTCAAAGTACATTTGACTACAAGTAAGAAGAAATAAGATTCTCAACACTCCCGTAGGTACTTTCCATCAAGAAGAATTTTACCTCCTCCTCAAACCTTCCAACTGGTCCTCCTCACAACTCCGCCGTCGTCTAGTCCCAAGTCCAGGGTGTGAAAGGAGGAGGGTGGTCGAATTGCCGAATTGTGCGAAGAAACTAGGCAAGAACTAGGAAAGTGACACCGACCGCAGCATATTCATTGCGGGGACGGCCCGCTCGGACCGCCAGCTAACGGATCAAAGAAGAAGAAGGAAAGGTCCTCACAAGGAGGTATAAAATCCCATCTTTAACACTCCCCGACTTAACAATGTTAGGCTCAAATTTAGCCACAGTGCCAAATATCTGGTAGTAGTTCTGGACAAGTTCTTCTGGAATGAAAACACGGAAGAGTGCATTAAGAAAGCGAACAAGCTTTTCGCTTGCAAAAATCCATTGGGTAGAAATCCAATCCCCTAACATAATGCGATGGATCCACATAGCGATCGTCCGTCCAATACTCCTATACGGGTTCTGCGTATGGTGGCCGACCTTAAGTAAGTCTAGTGTTCTAAACAAACTACAGAAAGTACAAAGATGTGCGGAGTTTTGCATAACAGGAGCACTTCACTCCACACCCAGGGCCGGCGTTTGACTTTTTTTGCGCCCGGTGCAATATGCCATATTGCGCCCCCATCATTTCTGTTCACTTTTTGATCGCAGTAAAGGACAATGAAAAAACGTCCAATTGCGCTCAGTGCAAATATACCAATTTCACCTATAAAAGCGCCGCCCCTGTCTTTGTGTAATCAGGATTTGCTTCGCGATCTTGCTTTTGTGCTGAGTTTGATTACGCTTGAACTTCATAAAACTATTGCACTAATGCTGGTTAATGCTCTAGGATGTCTTTCCGCACTTCTGTAACTATTTCCAGCACAATAATGGGCTCCGAAGATCTATAGTACTATACACTTGAATGTCCTCTATGTCGTTTTCCAAGCCTTCATATTACGAAGGGTCATAGGTAGTCACTGCACTGCATGTATTAGTTTTTACGATAGAATCTAGCATAGAAAAAAAACAGTACACTTAACATATTTATTGAACATAGAAGGCGTTTTCGTTAACTTCAGAACAGAATCGATCGAGGTGTTTTTCGGCGAATTAGTGATCTACAATAGTACGACTAATACGAACTAGAAATCAAGAACTACGGCACCGTGCCAGCCAACAAAAGATAGACAACGAAATCAGGCAAACTAAATGGAATTGGATTTGCCACATACTGCAGAAGACAATGGAAAAAGAAACGCAGAAGGTGCATTTCGTGTAATATATGACAATGAAGGCACAGGAACACTTTTTCAACACTTCGTTGTTTTCGAAGTTTTAAATTTTTTTTAAATCTTAATTTCTGAAATTGCGCCCGGTGCAAGTGCACCATTTGCACTTATGAAAGCGCCGCTGCTCTGGTCTTTGGACCGGAATCAGGGGAGGGCACACGAACGTGCTGAACTCTATTACTATCCCTACAAAAACCGAATTTTGCATACCCGAGACTACCTTCACGAGGAACTACGGAGTGCACATACCTTCACGTTATAAATGGAGAAATAGACTACACGGTTTTCAGGGTGCCACATGGATCGCTCTAAGCTCGAATATCGGGTAGGAGAAGGAGTTTCCAGAGCTTGTGATTGAAGTTTCCTTCCGAGTACTCGATCACTGTAGTGCATATCAAGCAGAGTTTCTAGCCGTACCTGCAACTATTGTACTTGTCAACCAGCAATGCGACAGGAATCGAACTGTCTACATCTTCCCAGATATTCAGGCGGCTCTGCAAGCCTTGCGCTCTGGTACAATCAGCTCTAGAGGTACGTCTGAATGTCGCAGATCACTTAACGAGATGGTGCAAAAATTCAGGACCCCCGCCATGTGGGTGGCCGGTCATCAGCACGGCCGCTACTCTCCTTCCAGAAAAGTAAAGAGTCGATTCCTCCGATGCAAACAGCACACAATGCAACAAGCGAAAGAGCATTATAGGGATCTGAATAAATAAATTGATCATCATCTTCTGGGGACTCTTCTGTAGGTAACGTTTATGATGCTGATGTTCTTAAACTTACCTCGCACTCGAAGGGTGCATAGCCGCAAGGATGTTATGATCGCACTTCCATCAGTCTGAAAAAATTGCTTCACGTGCATGTTATGCTACATGTTATTCCCCCTATTCCGCTGATGACTGACCACCTTCTTAATAGTACGGTCTTAAATAAAACATATTTGAGAAAAAATCCATTTAATCAATAATTTATTATATTTTCAATCAGTCTTTTCAATTTCTAATTTCTATCCCAGAATTTTTTGAGATCCAATCCAAATATGAAGTCACTCTTGTGAAGACAACTGGTAATCCTTTATGGCATCCTCCTCTCCTAATAAAAGATGCAACACCAACAACAACATTAGTTCCATCATCTTCCTGAGCCACCAAAGGACCACCAGAATCACCACCACAGATAGACTGTCCATCACCAGAGACACACAATTGCGTATCGTGGAACAAGTTTGGGAATATGATCTCACATTTACTCCCTGGAAGAACTACCAAGTTTGCGAAACGTAAGACAGCTGATACCTCAGAATCGCCTCCAGTTTTTCCCCATCCTGTCATAACTAGCGTACGATTTTCCAATTGTCGTTGTAGCATTGTTGGTCGTGGTAATCGGATTGTTTGAATAAATTCGTTAAGTAGTCCAGGAAGAATAGAAAAAAAGTTGAAATAAATCTACCCTGCGATTTCTTGACGCTATAATTAAGAGAAAAATCGTAGGAATTCAATGAATGTGTTTTGGATAAAATTGGTCCAGGGCAACAGGTGGTAAAAAGCTAATAAAAGGAGCGAAAACGCGTTTTTTCACGTTTTGGGTACGAAAAATATGTTGTTTTGGAAAACAAAAAATACTACATAATAGTGCTTAAAAAGACGAAAATTATGAGTTTTGGACCATTGAAATCGGTCAACAGGTTTTTGCAGAAAAATTCAAAAACCATTAAAAATGGCCGTTTTTTGACATTTAATTATAGGGAGTGTAATTATCGTAGAACCTTGTGGCAGGGCTTAAATTGTGGCCACTGATGGTGCCTACCTACAATAAAAATTTCATGACAAAATAATGGTAACTTTTTGAGTAAATCTCAAAAATGTAAAAACACCTGTTTCACAAAAAAAGGTTGAACAAGGCCCACAATGGTCCTAGAAATTTTTTGTTTGGCATTTTGGCTCGCAAAGGTTTGCTCTACAACCTCATTTTCATGAAATGTATCTAAAGTTTGATTTAACACCTTAAAAACACGATTAAAAACCACCCTTTTTCCAGTTTTTTGAATTAAAAACTTTACTTTTGAGCTTTTTCTTGAAAATCGTTTTTCGACAGTTTTATTAGTTTGTTTTTCACCTGTTCTACAGGTCCAATTTTATTCGAAACATATTCATATAATTCCTACGATTTTTCTCTTAATTATAGTGTTGAAAAACCGCAGTTTTTGTTTGTTTTTAAGAAAAAGCTCAAAGAGCTCACGAAGAAAGCTCAAAAGAAAAGCTTTTTATTCAAAAAAACTGGAAAAAGGGTGGTTTTTTATCGTGTTTTTAAGGTGTTAAATCAAACTTTAGATACATTTCATGAAAATGAGGTTGTAGAGCAAACCTTTGCGAGCCAAAATGCCAAACAAAAAATTTCTAGGACCATTGTGGGCCTTGTTCAACCTTTTTTTGTGAAACAGGTGTTTTTACATTTTTGAGATTTACTCGAAAAGTTACCATTATTTTGTCATGAAATTTTTATTGTAGGTAGGCACCATCAGTGGCCACAATTTAAGCCCTGCCACAAGGTTCTATGATAATTACACTCCCTATAATTAAATGTCAAAAAACGGCCATTTTTAATGGTTTTTGAATTTTTCTGCAAAAACCTGTTGACCGATTTCAATGGTCCAAAACTCATAATTTTCGTCGTTTTAAGCACTATTATGTAGTATTTTTTGTTTTCCAAAACAACATATTTTTCGTACCCAAAACGTGAAAAAACGCGTTTTCGCTCCTTTTATTAGCTTTTTACCACCTGTTGCCCTGGACCAATTTTATCCAAAACACATTCATTGAATTCCTACGATTTTTCTCTTAATTATAGCGTCAAGAAATCGCAGGGTAGATTTATTTCAACTTTTAACTACTTTTTCGCTATCTCTCCTGGACTAAAGTTCAACCGGATCTGGAAGCTTGATGAGAGCAATGTCATTGGTCGAAATAACAAGGTCGTAAAGGGGATGAATTATGAAGTTTTGGAAAGATACTATGACAGTATCTTCAGCATCTTGCTTTTGGATATTGTCAGCAGCTAAGCAAACACCGGCTGTGATAACCCTGAGATCATACAAAACAATAATTAAATGATTATCCTTAGCAATGAAATTGAAATGAAATTTCTTACCCGTAAAGACAATGTGCAGCTGTTAGGACAAATTGCGTAGAAATAAGTGCTCCTCCACACCAACTTATATCTTGTTCTAGGCCTTTTGGTCTAACCAAAATCAGTCCAATTTGATAAGGGAATTGATGTGGCGTAGCTGGAACTCCTCCGTATATTCGTGCTTGAATTGATGGGACTGAGTCTAATCCCTTTGATTCAAAATATTCTTGTTTGAGATTTTCCCAATCAATGCCATCGACGAGGGATGCCACGAAAACTACACTGAGAACTAAGAACGACTTCATTTTTGGTGTGGTACGATCGAACGTTGAATGAATTGTAGCTGCAATTGCAGCGCTTTTTCTATACTCGAATAACGCTCTGCACATTTCTGATAAGATCTTCAATGCTTTTTGCACAAGTGAAATTTTAAAATGCATGAGAATTGCAGATTGATCGGTGATAAAAATAATGACTTACGTAAGAATTAAATTTAGATATTTGAATGAATAACCGAAGACTGATCATACAAAGTCTCCGAACATTTAGTTGATTATTTTCGCTAAAAAACAAAATAAATCTTTGTGTATGTATTTATGTTCCCAATATTCTCCTACACCGTGCAACCGGTCTTAATGACATTTTAACTATGTACTATTTACATTAAAACTTAGAACATAGCTTATTCTATTACTTTCTAAAGCCACTCCCAGATGGCGCTGTCTTGGAAAGCTTCGTTGAAAATAAGCTCGATTTTTTAAATTCAAAATGGCCGCTGAAATGTAAAATGGCCGCAGAAATATGATTGAATTAGCCAATTTTACTCCGATTCCAATGAAAGTTGGTATCTAGGGGTTTTAAGGTGGCAAATAATTAATTTGTGGTCCAAACTTATAAATTCCAAATGGCCAAATGGGGTTTTTTAAGGTAGCAAATAACGAATTTATGATCCAAACGTTTATTCAAAATGGCCTCACCAATATGGCGAACGAGTTTGTCGATATGGCGAACAAGTCTAGGATTCTGCAATACCGAAAGAGCTGGGATCTGGGTAAATAAATAAAATCTCGGTCAGTGACATTCTCAACTAATGTGTTTGGACGCATTTACATTGTTCATCCATCGAATCTTGAATGTTTCTACTTGCGCTTGCTGTTGATTAACGTAAATGGCCCCAAATCATTCAGACATTTACGAACGGTAAATGGTCATGTTAGTCAAACATATCGAGAGGCGTGTCAGCGTTTGAACGTATTGGAGGACGATTCCCAATGGGACCAAACATTCGTTGATTCCGTGGGCACATCGAATGCGCATCAACGTAAGAACGCTATTCGCCATCATTGTGACAACATGCTATCCGTCTCAACCTATAGAGTTTTGGGACAAATACAAGGACATGTACAAAGACATATTCCATATAACTCTGGAAGTTGGAAACCTTGACTTTTACAGTTTTAGAGATTTTCGTAGATTGCGACCTTACTAATGAAAATATCTCATAGGGTTACAAAAATACAGAATGATGTGTAAACCTCTACCAAAAAAGTTTCCAAACGCCCTAGCGGCTAAACCGTTACGATTTCCGATGGCGATGTACATATTTCTTTCTAAACTTTACTCGTACTAAGAAATGTTCAAAAGATTGTGACGATGTAGTCGTGACCAGTTGACTATTTAAGGAGTCTTTAATAGCTATGAGGACATCTCCTCCTCTTGAGAGACCGGTAGATATATGTATAGTCTCTATCACATCTATGAATTGACCAGCTGTCGTCCAAGATCTCTTCGTTAAGGAAGGAGTCATACAACCGAGTCTTGGTTAAAACTAGTACACTGAAATCACACGATTTGGAGTCGATAAAGAGATCCTTCAGTTTGCCTCTCATCCCACTGCAGTTATGATAGAGGAG
Source organism: Thereva unica (assembly GCA_949987705.1). Taxonomy (NCBI): domain Eukaryota; kingdom Metazoa; phylum Arthropoda; class Insecta; order Diptera; family Therevidae; genus Thereva; species Thereva unica. The sequence continues at coordinate 148,091,331 of OX465282.1, forward strand.
ACTCAAGCTCTAAGACGACGTTTTAGAATGACGGGCTTGGGTACGGCTAGAATTTCGGGTGGAAGCTAGTTAAGGACGATAATATCTATTTGATTCGTCCCGGCTTCTTTGAAGTTGGGAGGTATCCTTTGTTCTGACATGAGACGCATATGCAGAAAAGTCCTTGTTAATTTGCTGACAGGAAAACCAAAACCAAGCGCGAAACCAAATAGTATCTACTCTCTGAGGAATTGGCAGATATAATGGTATTTTTTACCACCGTTTGTAGAAGATTCAAGCAAGGCGACTTGTATCTTACAGGAAGAATCTGACGACATTGGTTGTGGCGGGGTTGATTGAGGTAGAATTGCATCGCTGATAATGGATGATAATGATTGGTAGGTAATGGATTTAGTGTTAGTGGTTGGTAGTGGATCATTAGTACCGTTAGTGTTCTTAGTTAATGTTGGAGTTTAGCTTAAAGATACTCTTGGCTATATTAGAGTTGCTACTTAGCCTATCTAGCCTAGGGTAAGTGGTTGGAAGTGGATTATTCGTGTTCAGTGTTCTTCGTGTCTGCGGATCAGGACGCTCAGAGCTTAAGGATGCCAAACTGGATAACATCGGCTCAGAATTGGGACCGGTGGAGAGAACAGTTGCGAGAGGCCAGGACCGGATCCCGGTTGTAGAGCTGTTAAAGAAGAAAAAGAAGTTCCTGGTTAGTCAGTTAGTGATTGGTAGTGGATCATTCGTACCGTTGGTTCTCGTGGATAGTGTGTTGATGGGGTTTAGCTTAAGGTTACTCTTAGCTATGTTAGGTTTGCAACTTAGCTTATCTATCCAAAGGTGGATAGTTAAATTCTTCCAGGTAAAGATGTCTGCCTCAGAGCAACTAATCGTATCTTGAGGTCAAGGCCACCTTGAAGCTTTTAGGTTTATTGGGCTTTTTATTTCGCTTTAATATTTAAATACCTTGTTTATTTAAAAAAGATAAATTTATTAGAAAGATCTTGAGAGTTTTCTATATCATTTGTGAATCAAAAAGCGCTGGGTTTTACTGATCGAACTTTTTCTCTTTGAAGCTCATTATATTGTTGCGTTTTTACGCCTTAATGAACCAGCGGAGTTTATCTATTTCGGGGAATTTTCCGTTTCATCTACCACCGCTTCATTCGCCCGAGCGTATGATAAGTAAATTGGGCACAAGTAGCGGGATAAGTAGTTTCAGGGTAGTTAATTTCTCGAGCACCAACGACGAGGTGTCATATTACTTCCTCGCGCCACCATGATCGGACTCATCTTGGGTAAATTCTTTGACTAAAACTGACTTCTCCTTTGATATACATATGTATCTACCTGCGAAGAAGTAGTTCGTTTATTACCCCATACACTAGATCTAGATTACATGCTAGAAAAGGTGGAAAAGTTACATATCTTTCAAACTAAGCTTGCTACTAGACATTGAACCATGACCTGAACGACATGACAGACTGGTAGTACAAAGGGTGGTTCCTAAGCTTGGTTTTCCCACATAAATATATCGCTTTCACCCTCGCACCCTCAGCTCCTGCACCAAGGAGGTCATCCGCCATTGTCGAAAATGGCTCTCCAAATCCCCTTTAGATATTAAAAACAAAATTAAAATGGTAACAGATCGTTTGCAAAACTCGTCATTATCCTTGGTCTACTATTGCTCATTGTGTTATGTTTTCCTCACAATTTTTATATAGTATATTGAGTTCATTTTGGATTGGTTAGATCTGTAAAAAGTTAACAACGTTAGATTATAATATTGTAAAAAACCTCTAAAATGTATTTTTAAATAGTTGATTAATATTAGCATATAAATCTATTATATATTTTAATTCATTAAAGAGTATCCAAAAACCATCAATAAACTCAAAGAAACCAATTTATTAAAAGAAAATCCTCAATGAAAACCGCCTTTCATTAACTAAAAATACCAAAAGTTCTCAAAAAATGCAAGTTGACAAATTTTCTGTAACACTCCAAAGCCTACGCACACTTGACATCGAATTAAATAAAAGCGGTTCCTTAGCACAAAAGTCACTTCGGCACTGCAATAGGTGACACTAAAGACAGCACAAGGAATTCTTCTAAGGGCCCCAAAATTGCGTAAGACACAAACTTTAAGACGGACACTGCCCGAAATGCTTTCTTCTGTCTCGCGGCGGCGTCTCTTGACATCCAGAAAAATACGAAGCTTGTGCGTGCTTGCTGTCACTTCACATTCCACGATCTCTCGGACATGGTGAGGAAATTCGTGATGCATTTTCCTTGGGATTAAACAAAATACGAAATTTTGTAATCGAAATTATTTTTAGAGAATTTTATTGCTTTTAAAATTTCGAATCTGTTTTTTTGAGAGAAACTAACCTTACGCACCTGATAGCCAATAAGAAACAGTATCGAGGGAGTTTTGTTTTCTTTTGGAAGTGGTGTAGTAATCCCTGAATCCATGTTACATTGACATGTGGAACTTGGGATATTTAAAGAAGCGAAAGCACGTGTTCGAATGCCGCAGCATGAAATGCAGAAAAAAACTTTACACGGAAATCTTACTAATCAGAAATGTTTCCTGGTTGTGTGTGCTGCTGCTGGAAGAGGGCAATTAAGTGGGTACTATGCGTTTAGAGAAGCTTATTGGCGCTAATATCATAAGTCCCTCAAAGTCTAGTCAGTTTTTGTCAAGTAGCTCCGAGTTTTTCGGTTAGCTAAAGTGGGCAAGATCTGCGTTTAGCCAATAATGAGAAAACTGAAGTAGGCGCAATGAGAATGCGTTTTTATATCAATGGCCTATTCACCAATTTTTGATGGATTTTCTTTCTATTGAGTTGGGTGCAAAAAATAATTCGGGTGTTCAGATATCGATCGTCAAGACGCCCCCATATTATTTTTTTTCAAACGACATTTCTTAATCAAGATAGAAGTCTACAGACAACACCTCTCCCTACTAAAAACTATTTTTGTTATTCCAACAAGATCAGATCTCGGATGTCTGTCTCGAATAACAAATTGATCGAAACCGTTTCAAGTTAATTTTCGATCTTTGAAAAACTGTTGTATAAAATTACTCAAGGAAAATAAAATGTCAAACACGGGCGTAGAGAAAATTTGTGGATTTGTTGTGGGTTCTGTGGTGGAACCAGTCATTATTTAGTTGTGACAAATTGCTGAAGAGGAAAAAAGTTTTAGTTTTCGACAAACTTGTTAATATTATATTGGTCGTAAATAATAGTTTTTGTGATTTTTTAAAATTGTGTAACAATAGTTTTCTGCTGTTATTAGTACCTAACATTAAATATCTCTTCTTACTCTAGCTTTTGCGACTGACACTCCTGGCTATTGAACACTTCAGTGCTATTTATTAGTGATTCCTAAGTAAAGAGAGTGTAGAGTGGACTTCATAGAACCGATTAAGTTTAGATGTTACCACTGCTGAGCCACTGAGCAGTGGTAAATGTTTCTCAGCCCAGTTGAGGAGTGCACCTTCTGTGCTAGAAGGGTAACTCTATAATAAGCACCTAGGACAAAAATTTATGCACCATATTTATCTTATACTTTTACCCAATTTCGTAGCAGATTATTGTACATGACGTTGATGGTATTAATGCAGTGAGGTGAGGCAATTTCGCGCAAGGAACATTTAGGGGTCGCCCAGTAATTACGTGAGGCGTTTAGGGGAGGGGGTTCAAATATCACGCAAATCTCGGATTCGGCAAATATCAGCGAATAAATAAAGGCAAATAAAGCGTAAATTTTATTTTAATGGGAAAAACAAACTTAGGAGTCACCCTTTGTACTACCAGCTTATCTTGTCGTTAAGGTCAGGTTAAGGTAGTACCAGCTTGGAAGAATAGAGAAGAATAGAAAAGGTTGTAAGGTGCTATGCACAATCTCGCAGATATGCTGTTGTACCAAGCTGGGCGCCATTATACTTGCTCATCCCCCCCCATAGTCGGAAGCCCTGAAGAACCCAACTCGGGAAGCACTCGAAAAAAATTCGAGAAAAACCCCCTCCCTAATCAACCAAAACAAACTTTAGGGGAGGTTACGCCGGCCACACGTTAATGCTAGCTCACCGGAAGTTGTCGTGGGGTTTGTTGCCGGCCCTTTGCAGCCATGGTTCTGTATGCAGGTTTAAATACTCTTTATGCTCCTCAATGCCTAAATTTGGTCCGCATCGGGCTCCATTGTGGATAACTGGCGAAGGATGATCCTGCAGCAATCAACAACAACGTCAAGAGAATCCTGGGGAATCGCGCCCAGCCATCCTGTAAAAATCTAACTGCTTAAGCCATCAGGCCCAATAACATGCACCCACATGATCAAATATTCTTAAGGAAAAAACAACAGATATTCAATAGGTTAACAAGTTTAATTATGACAGCTTATATCATGCACAAATTTGAAAACTGTACAGGAAAAACCCGCCCTGGCGCCAGTACGTGTTCTTTTAACAATAAGTGATCTAAGTACCTATCATTAACAAAAAAAATTGCAACCCTAATCAACTTAACAACTCAAAAACAGCCCATGTGCAACTAAGGGATAAACAAAGTGTGCGAAATGAGTCAACTTAGTAACACTATTTAACTAGGTAAAAAACTGTAACAAACAAGAATAAATTGAAATGCATGTACAAGTAAACTGAAAAAGTTCTACAGTTAGGGATAGGTTAATGTTAAGTTCTTCTTGAAGACAACGGCATCACGGCGCCAAGTTTAGTTTATCCTACTTTGATTCACCCAGATATGATCTCTGCTTTAAGCGGTGTTTAACTGACAGAATCCTGCTCCTCTCAATGTGACTTATTATAGACTTCCCACCGTCGGGAAATATTTGACCTTGCAGGCAACGACTAACCTATAACCTAACGTTCCTCCGCCGCCTTGATAACAGAAGATCTTCTCATTCACCTTTTGGATGACTTGGACTTAGTTTCCTCGGAGTATACATAGCTCGAAAAGCGATTGATTGTTTAGGTGTTCTGTTGTTTAAGTGCTTTGTTTTTACTGTCTTTAGTGTTTAAAAATACTAAAAACCGGTCAGTGAGTGACACTTATTTTTGAATTGGATATAGCAAAAAAAACCAAGATAGCTGGAGTCTTGCAATGTTCTATAAAATTTTGGAGATGTTAAAAGTGTTCAAAAAAGGGACCTTAAGGATCTACTTTTTGAATTAAAGTGAAAAAAGTGGGAAAATTTTCATCCTTTTACAATTAAGCCCCTTTATTTCTGTTTTTTCCACCATACACTATTGTTTTTTATTATTGAAAAGAAAGCCGAATTCCTCACGATTTCAAGGATACCCTATTTGTGGATATCGAGGGTTTACATTTTAATTTTATAAAACGTTAAACTACATTTCCCCCCAAAATCAAGATTCAAAACACCCTATTTCGTAACGGATGGAGATACCCCCCCCCGTTTTGTGTTTTTTGTCGATCATTTTTTGCCTACTAACTCTAGCATTAATAGCTTGGCAAGCCAGGCCGGGACACCCTGCATATTTTTATAGGTGAGGGTAATCAGGTGTCGGCATTGCAAATAGCGATAAAATCAATTAATTTTTGTTTTTTTTCTTGCTAATTAGGAATTATATAAAAAGAGTTAAAAAAATTAATGATGTTTTCGGGAAATACCATTGCGGTACGATTCAAGTCTAAATTTCAAGTGAGGGTAATCAAGTGTCGCGCAGTGTATTTTTGTCGCAAATTCCTTTTTGGCTCAATTTTTCCGTGAAATGCCTGAGTGTACAGCTTGGTTCTTTGCTATTTAAATCGTTTAATCGAGTTTGGCCGTTGTGAGACCGCATGTGCTCCCATTAAAAATGACTACAAATTCGACGGCCCATCATTATCCCCCTTAAAAGCCAAACGGCCGGTGTTCGCCCGCTGTTAGCCAATTTTTTATTTTTACTCGGATTTTTGGCGTTGCGTATAACAGAACTGAGTTAACCACTCTCTCTCGTCATTAGGAGGCAACGGCTCGGTCTAAGGTCCCAGGTTGGACAGAATTCCTGGAAGTGCTGCACAAATGGCGGTTGTTCATCCCTTCCAGGTACCTTTGGGGCGGACTATGAGTGAATGACCCGTTCTCATACCTTGATTCTTACGGACGCTGGTTTTCTCCGTTTGCTCATCAATATAGCTGGGCACAATTCGCACACATTGAGGCTATAGCATTATTTTGCATTTTGCGGCTACAGCTCAGTACACGTCATACATTGTGATTCGCAGAGAAGGCCCAAGACGATTTCCTGCTGAGGTCCGTATGTTGTTCTATACATCCAAGGCCCATCTTGCGATTCACAATGAAGTGATCTACCTTCTTTCCTTTTTAAATAAGATACCAAATGTCTGACTATCCATCCGGATCCAACACGATCCACCGGCATTGGGCATAGGTAATAGTAAAATGCGCCAAGCATGTTTTAGCAATAAACGTTAATAGGCAATTCAAAAGAAATGTTAAGAAAATTATTCCCTTTCGGTGTCTAACTGCCACACAAAAAGGAAATTGAAAAACATTTTCATCACAAAAACAAACAAGATCGCCAAGAACAACTACCGTGTGAAACAAGTGGCCATGGCAATTCTTGCTCAATAAAATCCAGGATGCACTCGACTAACAGTTTCTAAAATTATCTTGCTATGGAAAAAACATGTTAAAAAAATAAATAAGCAATTTCATGTTGCCAGGAAATCGTACTAAAACATGCGAAGCGCAACATGTTGAAAAACGGCAGTGTTATCTCGACTAGCAAATAAATCTGGCATCTTTTAACCGAAAATATTTATGAATATGCAGTGAAGTGTCGTTTTATTGCCCAAAAAATTGTTGACGTGAGAGCGTATACATGTTATACATTAAATTAGTGTTTAAACTTAAAGACTAAGTGTTTAAATTTAAAGACCTAATGTTTAAACTCAGACTCATTCACGGCTAATCCGTGTAGTTTCAAAGTTCTTCAATTAACTCTCAACGTCACACTGCTTCTCATAACTAAGTGGCAACAATTCTAGCAACGTCTAAAAAGACGTAAACGCCTTTTTTTTATATTAACCCTCATCGGTCCCTCAAAAACTTTGTTTCATCGGTTCTTGTGTATACGAGCATATACACTGCAAACTTCTCACCTGTTTTGAAGATAGGTAAATGAAAAGAATGGCTGTGTTGTATGTTTTTAACTTTTTTGGAGTATTTATTATCATTTTGAATAAATTTTATGGACATGCATGTACAAAAACATCAAAAATATTACTAAAAAAAATACCATTTGTTCGGTAAAGAGCGAAAAATCGCGGAAATAACATATTTTCTCGTAGTTTTTTTATTTTTGGCCACATTTTGGGCAAATATCAAAGTGGTGTTCTACCCAGATATATTTAGCACACTTTCCACAACGTGTTGCATAAGTATTTTTATTGTTTTTGTATGTGCAAACATAACAACGGCCTCTTTTCCTGGTTGGTGTCAAATGCCGAAGTAGTCGACCTTCATCGCAAATAGCAGCAGCATCACTTGTTCTTGGCCTCGATGGTCGTCCTGCAATGTATGGATCAACAAGAGACATTTCAAGCTTTTTTTTTCATTCCAAAGTTGCGTCACACATTCACCCATATGAGCGATATACGCCAGCAAGTAGCAACAAACCAAAATATGCATGCAACTTGACCAAATCAATATTTTCCCATTGGTCTTTGTATTTTCGTACGCCATACAAGTTGGTAATGTGCAAATAATGCAAGTTGAATGATGCAATGAAGCGAATAACAAAAAAATGAGGGAAAAATGACACATATGGCGATGTCAAAATACACACATATTCAACGTATCACACAGTGTATGCGATCGTATACGGAAGAACCGATTCGTAAGTATTTCTACTCAGGCAATACTACGCATGAGAGACATCTGTTGATAAAAAATTTATGTTCTTTAGACAAAGAAAAGCTATTTTCCAAAAATCCAGCACATTTCATTGGCTAGTTTTCATGAAAACCAATTTTAAATTCGCCAATTGTATACGCTCGTATACGAAGAACCGATGAGGGTTAAGTGAAGCAATTTCAAAGTGCAATAAAACAGGTAATCGCTAGTTTCGCAGTGTTCTGTTGCCCCTCAACGACCGACAAACATGCCAAAAATTTCGTTCTACCTTTTATTTTTCTTTGCTCTGCACAATTCTTAATTTCTTTCGTGCTTACATCTACCAGGCGCCGCCGCCAGTGTTTACACACCTATTAAGGTGTCTATGACCTTTTTGAGGCTATCAAGTGAGGTTAGAATCAGAAGATATAAAATGAAAATAAAACAAATTTAATTGATAAATTCCTAAACAGCGAAAGGGCATCGATGTGTGAGCGCGCTTGGTTGATGTGAAAGTTTTTTCGGTGTTCCGGTTATCCAAGAATTTTAAAGGCAACCCGATTGGACGGATATGAGGAGTTCAATCCACTGGCAACTACTTCCAGTTGCAGTCTATGGGAAAATCACGCTGAAGATTTCCATTCACTGAAAGCAATTCCCGGGAAATCTTTTTTTTTAATCGCGATGATGTATTGCGTAAAAGAGAAATGCACCTTCTCTACCGGCATTCATGTGAGTGCATTAGTTTTCAATTGCGAATAGTTAGAGTCGAGTTAAAATAAGAACTTTTATCTCGAGGCCAGCACGTCATTGCCCCTGTGATAGTAGTTTCAGCTATAGTCAACAAGTTAAGATGTTTTCACGATATGACTTTTTCCCCAGTAATCTCTGCTGGCTTCTTTTAATGCAGTCTCCCTTTCCGCTGTGCTGTGCATATAGAAGGCTTCAATCAAATCGCTGCCATGTTAAACATGTGTAGGAGCAAGAGTTTTCTGTTGTGTATTTTCTTGACCAACTGCAGTGTTTTACATGAATGCAATTCTCTCCTATCTCATAGATATATATTCACACAGGCTGCCACAACATCTGATTTTCTATGGCTTTCAAAGTATCTTAAGGCGTATAGGCCTTACGATATCGAGCGGAACACTGACGCTGAGATTTAGCACTATATGACCAGTTATCAGTGTTAGAATATAGTAAAATAATTAATTTCTCTCTCTCAAACATCGGAACATCAATCAATTGAGTCCTTTGGGGATTTAGACGCCGCCGATGGGTAATTACTCAAATAATTGCGCCGCGCGATTCTGCGCACACCGGAGAATGTTCGTTTAGTTCGTGTTGGCGTTGCATGTCGCGCCCCCCTTGAATAAATTATGCTTCTGTGGTAGGTGCCATTGACGATTTGGAGGTGCAACAGTAATTGCTTAAATGCTTTTCATTTGATTATGGCACTTTAAATTGCAGCTTTCGATCATATGTTGGAACAAGTTACATGCGCAAATATTGTTACAGCTTTAGGGTTCAATTTGCATGAGCAATTCTCATTTTAGATGAAAATGTTTCTTTTGAATGTAGAAAAACTTGTTTTTGTAGTAATTGATGTGTGCAGCAGATATATGGTATGTGCAGCAGTTTTTGTTTTTATTTTTACAGAGAAATGTCTCATATTTTAAACATATAGATATGCTAATAGATTTCTCTTGTAGCTATAAAGATTCTGCGTCGCATTCTTTTTAGTTAGAACTTGGTTCTTATGCGAATTTTTCTTTATAGGGGATTGTTTTTTAACTGGAATATCCGACAATATTTGCTCGCCATTCGTACAAGCCATCGTAGAAGATTGAAATTAAGGGAATTGTACAGAGGTCCGTGGGTTGGTTGCACGAAGAGGCCAACCTCGGATGCACCTACAAAATCAAACAAAAATTTGGAACCCAAACAATTCAACAAAACTTGAACATCGGCGTAAAGCTAGGCCTCAAGAGTAGGGCTGGCTCGACGGCAGGTCGTAGAGTGAAGAGTATTCGGAGATTCCACCATACCATGCTGCACCACCATATGAACGGGGGAGTCTCCTCTCAGGGCGGATGCCAAGAGCCTAGTTGAATAGAGTCAAGTACCTGTAAACACCTTCAGTAGCGAGAGGCATCGTCCGCCGCCAAACCATCGTGGGACCTTCCATAACGGTGGTTTCCTATTTACTCGTTGGGCCCGATTGAGTTTTTATCTCCCGCACTCTGCAGTCAATCCAGCCTTGAAACATATTATCTTACTAAATTACAAATACATTTTTTACGTCACAGTAACCTAGTCCTCCACTTCCACGGTACCCAAAACCGATAGAACGCCCGTCCGCCTTATGGTAAACATCAGTGCCTAAAGCTCAATATTAGCAGAAATTGAGAGGTTTCCTGGCCTGAACCCCTTATTTTTTGGTTCGGCTAATTATTCCAAAACTGGTCACAAACCTCCTGGGCTGCCTTCCATAATTAAACACATATATCCTGTATTGGAAAAACACACCAACCTGATCCCAAAATTCAGTCAGTTGTGGGATCCCAATCTATAGATTTCCGCAGGCGTGCGGAGCGGAGAGCAGTGCCTACCGATTTACCTTTCGTGTAGTCATGCCGCGAGGGGGAAAACAATTTTCTAACAATTCTTTGCTTATTGTGAATCTCCACAAGTCTTTCGAGGATCTTGAGGAGACATGTGAGACATATAGGTCTCAAGTCCTTTGGATTGTAGTAGGAGGTTTTACCCGCTTTCGGAATGAAATCCACTTTCGCTACCCTCCAGGACGCTGGAATGTAGCTTAGGTGAAGGGAACTCCTATAGATGGCTACAAGCCAAATAGGTAACTGACTTCCTGAATTTCAATAGGATAAATTCCGTCCGGTTCAGGTGTTTTATAAGGCTTAAAGCCTTCTATGGCCTATAGGAGCAAATGCCTATGTCTGTCGATGGTATCTAAACTATATTCGCTAGTTGGGCTCCCAAAACCTGTTTCTGCGGATGCAGTAAGAGATGTTGACCAGGAAAGTGGGTATCCAGCAGTAGTTTCAATAACTGCTTGTGGTCCATGTATCGTCTGTTTGTTGCAGCAATTCTTGGCATATTGGGCTTTTAGAGAAAACTTTTCTAAGTCTTCCGGTGTCCTGAAAACCTTCTATTGTTTCACAAAAGGTCTTCCAGGATTCCGTCTTTGACTTGCACAGTAAAAGGTCAAAAATCATCTCACCTCTTACATTTGGGTATGAGGTGTCCTAAACCGAGATGTTAGCATTTGCATCACATGCAATGATGAGGCTGGCCCCATAATTAGCCGCTTCCTTTGAGGCATCGAAGAGACTGGAGCTGTCTATATCTCCCTCATATGGTAGATAAACTGATCCAATCTACGTAGCCTTGCTGCCCTTTCTGCTGCCCAAGCAGGCCATCACAGTGTCAGCATTGCCATATTTAGACAATCTCGATCACCGTTATGTCAGCCTCGTCTTCCTTCGGTGTGAGAGTAATATGTATTATCGTCTCCCACCGAAAGAAGTTGCACGTCCCCCAGTTCGTCCTCCGTAGTTGATGGCGAAGGGCGATTTGGATATCCTCTTCGGATAAGAAAGGAGGGCATTTTGGACCCAGGGTATGTGAGTACCCTCAGGCAACTTAAGATTAACTATTTTCGTTCCTGTGTCACTCGCAATGCCAGGCTACTTGCGTAACTGTGTTCCCGCAGTTCTAGGTACGTTGCGCTCAGAAACTTCCGTATCTGTGTTACCCACAATTCCCGAGGGCTCGCCATCTGCAGCCGCAGGTAGAGCAGTTGAAACCACTCAACTCTGCTTTAGGGGCAAGGTGTCTTTCTTAAAAGGCCTCAGAGTTATGGAAAAGAAAGCGTAAGTTATGACGCGATATGACCAGATTTCGTCAAAGGTCCTACCAACTCCTTGCTAATTACAAGTGTACGCACTCGATCGTTACCTTTCGTATCCTCCAGTTTCCTAATATTCTGGGTCTGGGTATCCTCCAGTTTCCTAATATGTGGGTTGCTCAATCGAATAATATCCAGAATAGCGTGCGGCTCAGCTGGTTCCGCTGCGATCCAGGGACGTGCTTCTGGTCGACTCGGGATCTCCTCCTTCATAACGAAATATACCTCCTTCGGCTTTCCAGGTATTTTATATCCACGACATCAGATTGGCCCTCTCCGCTCATTCTCTCCACCTACAGCTCCCCTTTTCGCGCAATATGCAAACAATCACTTCCTTTATAAATATAATACTCCACTATGGAACAACCTTACACAGTGCTAACTCCTATAATATACAAGAGCTCAAGTGCAGGGTTAATCACCATCTCCTTCGATATCCTTCTTGTGCCTCATAACCCCAAACCTATTCCATTCCCCGTACTAGATAAGCTCACTAGTAGATATTGCACGATGACGTGACCAACGACATGACATACTACGGTAGTACAAGGGCTGATTCCTGAGCTTGGAACTGCCACATAAAAATTTCCAACTTAAAAATCATACGAACACATTAACGTCTTGTTCGTTAACAGAATCTAAAGAGTAAATAACCAGTTCAGATGTTTTACTGTTCTAATATGAAGCCATTTGTAGAAATGAGGTTTCCCTTTTTACTTATTGATCACCGAGGAGGGAAGAATTTTACTTTCCTAATGAACTTTTACTATGCTACGACCAGTGGTCACTCTTAACCCCATTTTTGTTGCTTCTGTTGTGATAATGTCTTCTGAAAACTAAACAATATCTCAACAACCCTCGCCTATAGTAAAAAGTCCAATTCTACGCACGTTTTTAGTGCTTCTATTCATGCAAAGTAAATCTTGATTTGATTTAATCGCTGTCCTTAATTTCTTGTGTTCACCCGCCAGACAGGGTGATTTCTTCCGACCGACCAAAAAAGGAGCCCCAGCCTAGTGTTTTGTTTCAGCTTCCTTCATCCTTTCTAGAAATAGCGTTTAATCACGACATTCCAAGGGGTGTTTTGTTACAACAAATTTCCATATTTATTACTGGGCAAACCGAGAGATTTACAATCCACAAAATTAGTGGCTGGTAACAATTAAATTTCTAACCACGTTCCACAATATTTACGAGCACTTTCCTGGTAGCTTAGAACCGGAGGCCGCGGCGTGCAGTGCGGTGCAATGACACTCTCAATATCACAAAGAACTCGTTTCGGATTGCAGAAATCCCACAAAACCCAACCTAAATTCTGGGCCTGAGCTCGTGCAACTGGTAGAATGCGCGCAGCTTAGGTTACTCGGGGAGAAAAATCTGCGCCGCCGCCAATTGGGAATATGAATGGGATTTATGCAACCTGCATTCGCTGCAACCGCAGCTCCACTCGCAGCACATACACTACTAGACGGCACCTATCAGCACCAGGTTGGAGCTAGGCTCGCTATGCACCGCGCAGGTAGGTTATAGTGCTTGCGGCTATCTTCGCTGCTTGGGCTATTCTTATGCGATACGTGCGCGCTATTTATACCCGCGGATGGAAATTCCTACTTTGCTAAGCTAAAACGACGGATTGTGCTGGGATTTGTGGAAGCTGCTCAATTTCCACGGTTTGCACGGTTTTTTTCGCTGTTTATTATCGAATGCGTGCATTTCTGTCCAGGTGCGCAGATTTATGCACTTTGAGTTGCATATTGAAAAATAAGCGATAATTAAGTGATTTTAAAGGTCCGCAATCATCGGTATGCTAAGTCTAAACGTGGTTATTTATAATTTATACAAACAATTTGATATCTTTTTTTTACACATATGGAAATCCCACATTGACGAAATCCAAGCAGAATATTGATGTACGAACAAAACACTTGATTCATGTAAAATTGACCAATTCGAATCCGTCTTGCCAAGTACAACATTGATGCGTGATTTTCCACGATAGACTGCGCCAAACTGGGTTAAAAAAGTCAAAAACTTTCTTTACACCTCTTCAACCTGATATCATACGGCGGTTGTTTGAATTTTTAATATATCTCAGGGGAAATGTTATGTATTGTGGATGTGGTGTTACGATTTATCTATTTTTTTATTTTTATAAAATGTTTTCGCAATCTTTCCTTGACAGGTATCGTCGAAACCATGCTGCTCCTGCATTTTAATATTTTATGTTATAGGAAATACTGTATTAGGAATGTTGCAGAAATTATGTAGAAATCTTGGAAAATATAAGGAAGGAATAATAATCGGGTGCCCTTTTTGCATGTAAAGTAACCTGGAGGATATGTGACGATGTAAGAAGTGCTATAAAGAAAGACTGAGGAATTGTCAAGCCTAGGCGCTTCGTTAACGTCAACTGTTAACAATATTGCATAACAATGCGGAACACCTAAAATTGGTTAGGGTTTATTTTATTAAGGGGATCCAATCTTAATCATCATTTTTAATATTTTGCCTTGTTATATCACATTATCATGTAGGATATATATATAAATGTTTGTTTCATAACAGCTGACTGACACTAACCTTTGTCAGGAATGGCTGAATTCGCCATCGCAAGAAGTTAATCAATAGTTAGCACCTGGTTTAATCATAAGAATATACACAAGATGACATGGACGTCACCAGATGGCAGATACAATAACCCAATTGAACATAGTCTAATTCGTAATTCACATGGTAGTAGAATAATGGATGTAAGGAGTTATCGAGGAGCGAATGCGGACGCCGATCACTGCCTAGTTGCCTAGAAGAAACGAGAACAGCCAAAGAATCATGTACATAAAAAAAATTAAAAAAATAAGAAAAAAATAAGGGTATAAAGGAATATGAACAGGAAAGTTTGAAAAAATAACAAGGAATCTGGAAATGAACCTGAAACAAATAACAATGTATAACAGTTTTATTCACATTAAATTCAACTATTTACAAATCAAATTAATCCTTTTGCAAATGAAAGTCACCCGTTTGAACATTAAGTACTTCTACATTATATATATGTAACTACCTGGAACCTGGTGCGCCTCGCTTTCAGCCATAAGCCAATAGTGTGGCGTGCGCCAAAACAATTGGGAATCTCAAAATCACTTTTTCCATGGGCAATGAGAGTCTCAAATCTCACCACGAAAATGCATTCGAAACATTAAACTTGATTTTGGAAAAGACTTCCTCGATGGTTTTCAGCATTGGAGAAAGTGATGGTAGAAAAAGTAGAGTGTGCCTTACAGGACGAAGAAAGCCTTAAAGGACGAAGAAATCTGAAGGCAATCATCACTGGCGCTAGAGCCATTTGTGAGCCTTGGCCTCCTCTAAAATTTTCTTCCATCGTTTTCTTTCGTGCGTTTTACTCTTCCAGTTGTTAATCTCAATTGTCAGTGGTAAGTCGTAAACAGCGAAAGTCAGTGGTTTCCAAACTTTATGATACTGCGCCCTTTACCAAACTACGAATAGTTTTACGATAAGCCGCAAAGTTTTTACCATTGAACGTTTGCTTTCAATGTAAAGCGCAACAATTTCAGCGCGTTTATTCGATGTGAATAGACTCATAGCTAAAATGGTATTGATTGAAGTTTCAGAATCGTGTACATTTGTCGAAATAGACTAAAAAATGTGTGAGTTGTTCAATGTTGAAATACCAAAGGTCTAGATGGTGATGAAATGTATAATAAAAAAGACACAACAAAATTTAAGTAGAAATTAAAAAGTTAAAAAAGTCAAAAGACAAAATCAACCTCCTCTCCATTCCGCTGGCGTAAGTCAATTTTTATATCGTATTTATATATCTTCCTATGTCTTCCGAAGAATACTACCTCTTTAGCATTTATAGAAAAAGGATTTTTTTGTGGCATTTGTTCGCGCATGCTCATTACATGTTTTAATGGGGATAAACATTATTTTAAATATTTGCGTTTCGAATATTTCAAGTACTGTATTTCAAATAAAACCTAAAGCATCTGTCAATCCGTGTCAGTGAATGGTGCAAAACTGTTGAAACGGCTGAACCATTTCTTAACATCTTAGGCGTGACTGACTACCACGATATGACTATCTATTCCAAATCGCCAAATGAACATGTCTAAGATTTCTTAAGCTCATCTTCCAGCTATTGGCTCACACTGTAGTACACAAATTCTACATACTTCATTCTTTCCTGCTCCGCGGCAATCTTATACCCGCAACACCAGATTGGCCTGTTCGGCTTATTCCCTTTGCTTACAGCTTCCGTTTTTCCATCCTCTCCAAACTAGGAGTTTTTTCATAAATAGATCAACACGAATGTGGAACAATCTTAAAGAGTATTTCCAAACTCCTATAGCATCTCAGAGTTCAAGCGCAGGTTTCATCGCCACCATCTCATTCTGTTCCCTCATGATCCAAAACCCATTTTATCCTTACTACTAGGCACCATAACGTGGCTGGAGCGGAGTTTCCACTTAGCTAGCTACCAACGCTGGTTGTACTGCTGGTGGGTTGTGGCCGGCAGCTGGCAGTCATCCGGAATTTGGAAATTTCTGATTATTCTTGAGCTAGCTAGTTGAGCACCTGGAAAGATTGACCACTATGCAGGTAATGTTCTGGGAGCCAGTGAAAGATACAACCAGCGCTGGTAACCAGCTAAGTGGAAACCCCGCTTAACGAAATGAGTTGTCTTATTATTCTTGACATTCTAAATTTTTAAACGAAAAATAAACTTTCACATTTTCGCCATATATCAGACTTATCCACACCCAAGATATTTTTCAGTGACAAGACGGCATTTAAAATAAAACTATTCCTCAGATTCCCATTGGAAAGTTTTTAAAACTCGTTGAAATATGTTTTAGGCGCAATTTCTGAGTTTGTTTCACTACACCAAACTACAAAAAAAAATCACCTTGTGTATATCTATCACCTAACATACTTGATCATAAAACCAGATAAGACTGGTAACCTCATTCTTAATCTTGATTCCTCTATTGATTATCCTCCTGACCTATAAAAACCATCAGATTCATTCCCACAATACATGATCGCAAAGTTCTCAAAGAGTCGCGAGTCGGTTGTTGTGTATGATTTCTACTCTCAGCCCGTTATGTCATATGTTAAGGCTGTCGAAAAGATTTGACCTCTCCTCTGCCGGCAGAGCATATGACAGCACACTCGAATTCCGTATTTGTCATTTTCGGACGTTGTCGTACGTCATGTACCGCCGGGGGATTATATGTTTGAAAAATACTAATAAGAAAAAAACGACTGTTAGCAACAACCAGCGCCTTTGCAAGGCACTTAAGCGTACGCGGACATGCCGTGAATGTCCAATCAGTTAGGTACAAAATGACGAACATTTAACGTGTCCCTGTGATGCTTTGGAAGCTTATGTCTATATTTGGGCAGATATGAATATTTATGGGAAAATGCCGGAATATGTTTCCCCAGTGAAAATATGTAAGAGAACAGTTGTTTTTTTAAGTATGTCCACGAACGAATTTGTAACAATGTTTTTTTGTTCGTCTTCTGTTAACTTTCATACAACCTCGTTTCTGGCCGAAATTTTAAGATCTTCCGCGAATTCTTAAGTCGACAGGTGCGCGCAAAGACGCACAGGAAACATTCTAAACAGCCGAGAAGACGTGATGAAAGTACTAAAAATTTGTTAGCTAATTCCTTACCTGTTCGACAAAAATATATTCATAAAAGTACAGTAATTGACGTGGAACAGGTTTGTTTCAATCAGCAAATTCAGAGCTGGCTTTTGAGACTGCAAGGATGGCACGTCTGGCCGCGCAGAGAAGATGCGGGTCCATATTCAGGTTACTTGAGTGCAATTAATTTTATCACAGCCGCGCGTCATTATCGCCGGTGGTTATTCAATGCTCAGACTCATAAGTGATCACATTCAATGACGGACGCTGCTACATTCCCGCATAGTTGCGTTTGCGCGGCTGCAGAATAGCGACACGCATTAGGAGCCACTTTGCTCGGCGCTGTGCTGCCAGTGCCCCATTTGAGTGTGTGGTGGCCACTATTTCGATCATCTCAATTCTCTCCGTAAGTGGAGCTTAGCATTGCGGCTAGTAAGTACATTTTGTTAATGCACCGGTTACATTTAACAAAATCATAAATCAAAACGGAATATTCTAATCGCCGAAGGAGAGATGGCGTCAAACCGGCCCAATGGACCCAGCTATAGAGATTGGCCTGGACGAACTTTATCACCAGCAGTTGCGGCCGGTTTTCATCTTGTTGTGGTGGAGATTTGTTTGCTTTCGTTGTTGATGCAACCGCCAAGGGAACGATTGCTGGTTAATGTTCCTTTTAAATTTTATCGTGTACAATTTGGGATAAGGCTTTATTGAGGAAGTACCGCCTTCTTGTGTTTCCCAGCTAAAGTAGCTTAAAACAAAACCCACCACTTCGGGTTATTGCAATCCTCATATCACCTGTTTGAGCTACAAGCGAATATGCAATTCTCATTGTCATTACTCATTCGCTTTTATGACGAATTGTTCTTTTGATGCACAATCACAATGGCTCCGATGAATATATATTGATAAAAAAAATATGGCAATTGCATATTAAATAATTTCCTCTGTGCTTTCACATGCCAGAATAAATCAAGCCTGGATTTGTCGATTGCCTTTCTTTCATCAATTTGCAATCACTTTCGCACTATTGAGAAGATGTCTTCGTTTATGGCAGGCAATGGGGCATTAAAGTTTGTCAATTTTGTCAGTCAGAAAATTATGTTTGGATAAAATGCGGTTTTTGGTATTGGAAATCGTTGTATGTTTTGAGCGAAGAAGAAAGAGTAATGCTTAGTGAGTTAAAAGTAAGAGCTTCGGATATGAGATGAAATGAAAGTCAACACAGATTATTTATTGGGAAGTGAAATGATTTTTGTGTTTGCTTTCTACAAATTAGGCAAATTATTCCATACTCAAATGTCTCTCATGTTTAGATGAGGGTATTAAAATCAAATATATTTTTCTTTATTATATGAGTCTGTTTTGGTATTGCAATATTTTCCTTTCTCAAACTACAAATGAAGCTGAAGCTGTTTCTAGGTTAATTCTGGAGATTTTCATCGAGGCAAGCATGCATTTTAAGTTAATAATGTTTGCAATATTTTGGAGGCATTGAATTCGATACCAATTTGCCGGTTCCAATCGAGTGACGCAGAGTATCGTCATCGGCGAGGCTGTGAAGAGTGTAAGAAGAGAGAGAGAGTAGGTCATTTATTATTTTTCGAAAAAGAGTTGGTGGATGATACAATTAACCCGTGGGGGACACCGACGAGATTTGACACCATCTAATACTACCTTAATGGAATAGACGGAAAGATAACTCTTGATTCAGTTTTCCTCCGAAAGAAGGCAGTGAGCCTAGCAGTTGAACTCTTGGATGTTGTATGAGTTTATTTTTTTAAGCATCCGGCTGAACCACAACCATCGGGGTTAGTTTGAGATAGCGGATTGATATGCCCAGGCCCGCCACGATTTGCTCCGGGACTCAAGAATAGTGTGAAACCCAAAAAGTGAAAATCACACATCCCTGCATACTAATAGTCTAGGGCCCCGAAACTAGCTTGAAACCCAAAAAATCGAAACCGCTATATCCCTGCGTTCTAATTGTCAAGCTACAGTAATCTATAGCCTGAAACACAAGCACGCAGCACACTGAAATATGCGGTCCCCCAACTAAGTACCAACCACGTACAAAATGCTGCTTGACCATCGTAACGAAGGAAACCCGGTCTACGATTGTCTGTTTTCTTTGCCCACATACCATTCCTTAAGGCTCCAATCGGAGCATATTAACAGCATTTCAAATTCCTCTTAGTAGCGCATCGATTTTTTCCCGGTGGGATAGCTTCTGGATTTATTCTACCAAAAGAAAGATGAGTGCTGAGTCCCACAGACCTGTTACAATTCAGTAACTTTAGATTCATCCGCGAATAAAGAACCGCCTGTATCTATAGTCTGACGGCATGCCTTATTAGGTCTATCGCTGAGGACATATTAGTATTTTTAATCTTCTAAATGGTGATTTAAGGGCCAATTTTTAGCAGCTATTCTCGATTTATGCTGCAGTTTAATGTTTATTTTGACTGAGTACATATAAAAAACTGTACCCTATGTTTTAGGTCTGACTGTAACACGATGTGATCTCTATCGGTATCAATTTGTATCAAAATTGCTTCATCAATGCAACAAATGGTCTGAAAGGTTTAAAATGAACGTGTCCTTTGATGCAGGTTTATACGCTCATACCAAGAGTAGTACGACATTTTAATTGAGGTCTCAGTACGATTTACCGCCGTGTAAGTGACAAATGTACTGTCTCGCATAATTCCTGCTCAACTCTAACCGTAGAGAATGCCGCGTTTTTAAAAATTCAAAAATTTTAGATACAAACCTATTTTGATTGGCTAACATTTCAAACAGCTATAATTTAAAAATTTGGTTGCATTTTTTCAAGATTTTTTTTTACGTTGAAAATAAAGACAGTAGGTTTAAGGATTATATAGTATATAGAAGTAAATATCTTAGTTCAATTGATGATTTTTTCAGAACTAAAGTAATTCATTAAAAGTAATCGAATTATATAGTAGATAATTCTATTACTATCCTAGCCCAGCTACTGCAAACCTCCGTTCTTAAAATTTTCTAATTCTGAATTTATTGTTGTTTCCATAAGTTTGAACCGGTACAAACTATTTGTTTTTGATAAGGCTCTTGGATAATTGGATAATCAAGCAAATAGTGTGAAATAAGTTTATTTGACTGGATCAATTGTTTAGCTCCTAATTGCTTTATTAGAAAAAGATTAGTGAAATCATGTGTACCAGATTAGTGAAATCTGTATACACTAGATAATGTACAAGATTGTATTCCATAAATAAGTATAGTTTGACATGAGTGATAGTAGAAATAGTTTTCAATTAAGCAATCAATATTACGCCAACTCAAGTTCAGCTTTTAGCTTTTATCTAGAGCCGTTTCACTCACCCCTGTATTATTCATTGCATTTCGGCCTTAAAGGGAGGAATATTGATGCTTTAAAAAATAAAGAGTGCCATTAAGCATATTCAATAGACCGGTTCCATTGCATAGAGCAAGCAGCATTGGAAGTGCTTAGTACTTAGTTGGGGGACGGCTTGGTAAAGCGATACTCGCGTATGGAATGCTCGATTACGATTACATTCATATCTCTAACAGAGACGTGCATCTGTCACCAGCTGTACACTTCCACATAAAACCCGGTCTGACAAGCCGTTTTGGTCTCGGCAGGTTAAAATAGTGTAGTTAAGTTCAGTGTAAAAGTGTTTCAGACCTAAATATTCATATTGACCTTGTTGCTGTTCTATTATTAAAACCAAAGAAGTCGTGATCTTTTTAAATTTTAGGGTATGACTAACCAGCTAAAAAACTGCATATCGAACAAATGTGTTTAAACTTCAGAAACGTGATTGAAACATTTTTTAATGTACAAAAAATATCAAACTAAACTGAATATTTATTTGATCCGCTGTCACAGAATGCTTATTCTTATTCTTTTATTTCATAAACAAGTTTTCGAGTATATATTTTTCGATGATCAAACCCATTTTCAGTGTGAATTCGTGAGAGTCTTGCAGCGATAACTCTTGAAATTTATTGGTGCTTTAAATTCCTTTAGAATGATTCTATTTGAATCGTTCAATTAGATTGAATTAGGCTGTCTGATTTTATATAAATCATATTAAATTAGCGAATTTAATTTAACTGCAACTGCAAAAACACTACGAGCGGAATAGAATATTTTTAGATTATCAAATTGGTAGCTTCCGGTATGACACAAGTCTTCTAACTTGAACAACTATCAAAATTTCGTGACACACTTTGGGCGTGATTCATGCAAACAACTAATGCAGACCACTTTTAACATTATCAACTGAACGGGTTTTTGTTTTCTAATATTGCACAAATATCACGATTCACGATTTATTTTTAAAAACATTAAACGTCAAACCTTTCAAAATAAAAATAAGATTGGTAAAATTCTGCAATCTTAAAAATATAATGAATTAAACTCCAATCAATTTTCGAAAATCAATTTTCCCATTCGAACAGCCCATGATATGCTTTTAATAATAACTATTAACAAAATAATCTCTTCGCCCAGATGCTCGATTGCGAATTATCCGGCATTTCTGCAGTTAACTCAGCGTAAATTAATAATAGGTATAAAAGCGTGAAGCCGCCTTGTGCTTGATCAAAGTTTATTATTGCTGCTTACCTGCGGAAATTACTGTTTCACTGCAAAAATTACTGTTTGTAAATACAACAAAAACAAAAAAACTTTTATTTATTATTACAACAATTATTATTTTCATTTCAGATAATCAATTTTGGATAAGTTTTTTTAACAACTTGGGATATTATAAGCTGAAGGATTTTAACTGTGACTGGTATGTATTTTTTATTTATGTTTTTTAAGTGTGTATATCTAAGCTGAGGTGTCACCCTATGTCGTACACGTCAAGGTCAGGTGTCTGATTGTAAGCTTAGCTCGGAGGATAGAGAAAGAAAAAATATATATAAAGGGAGTCAAAAAAGGGGGGTGCATCAGGAAATGGAAATGAACCTTGCGTTTGAACTCTTGGATGTTGTATGAGTTCGGGAATACTGACTGTGGGAGGTTGTTCCACAGTCGAGTTGTTCTCGAAAAGAACGAATTTCTAAACTGATGTGTGCGCGAAAATAAGGGCAGTAAATAGTGAGGATGAGCCGAAAGGGCTAGTCTTGTGTTGCGGGAAAAACATTGCTGTGGAGGCAAGAGGTTATATATTTCGGTGGAACAGTCGTTATGGTAGATGCGGTAGAATTTCACCAGAGCTGCTACATTCCTGCGGTGGCTTAATGACCAGGCAGTGGTCTGAGTTGCCTAGAGGTGAATTAACTTCGATGGGTTACCGCGTTGGGATGGAGGTAAGAAAAAATCAAGGAGATGGGCCCTTGAACAACACCGTCTGGAACTCGTGCAGGGCAGTTAAGGGGTCGTCCATTAATTACGTGAGGCGTTTAGGGTGGAGGGGGTCGAGCCGAATCTCACCAAATCTCACGTGGTGGATAGGGGGGTCGCGGCAAATATCACGTATTTTTTTTCCTCAACAAATAGTGTAAAATTGCTAGAAAACTGGATTAAATTAAGTAAAACATGTTTCTCTACTAAAGACCCGCATTCACTTATAGGCCGCTGGCAGGCCAGGTCCGCAGGCACGGCACGGTGAAGGCTATACAATACTCAGTTTGATTGGGGGATGAGGACTTCAGGTATCCGCCTGACAGGCTGTGACATGCAGGTACAGACACACAGGCGACGAAGATAGTTTAGCATAGCAGGTTGATAATACAAGTGTACCTCAACGAAAACTTTAAAGGCAAAAACAGATTGATGACTGGAAAAATCTTTAAAATACACAGACCATATATAATGGACAGGCGGCGCGGAGAAATTAAATCTTTGAGATATTCTATCGTAGGCGGCCGCTGTCGCTGTCTTTGCGCTAATATGTTTGTGCCTTAAGGCAGCTTCACAATCACACCGTGAACACCCGCGAACAAGCGCGAATGTTAATGGTTTTCGCGCCTTGCTTTCAGGTCCGACTGGATACGGCGGGAATTCATGCCGTAAATTCGCAGCTTGAGATGAAATAGAAGTTCTGGGGTGGTAGCACGTAAGTTGTTTCAGTCGGCCTCTTCCTACAAGGTTTTCAAAATTTTTTGTATGAAGTGGTCAATTGAAACAACTTAACATTCTACTACCCCAGAACTTCAGACACGATGCTGACCCGCGAAAAGTCCATTAGAATATATAGCTACAGGAAGGGCTCTCGCGGAATTTTCTTCTTCTTGATCTTCTACAACCGATTCTGAGCCAGTTTGGCATCTCTAAGCTCTGAGTGTCCTGGTCTACCAATTGGTGTAGGTTGTTAGTCTCTCCAAAGAGCTCGGCTTCCCGGCCAGAAACACTGGGGCCATTTGAGTAATTCAGCCAATTTGTGCTGTGAACGTTGAAATCACCCGTAACAATGATTTCTCACTAAGATAAGAATTCGGAGATACGTTCTGAGATAGCATCAATTACTAAAGAAGAGACTTTATTATTATTTTTATTACGGCTCCTGTATAGAAACCAGAAGAAAATGACGTGCTTATGAAGTAAAATTAATGCAAAAAAACCATTCTTTCAAGGATAAATTGTGAAAAATTTTAATAGAGACATTCTTTTTAAATATTCAATCACATCCGAAAATACACAGCACTCCCTTTTACGATCGTCATTAAATTATGTTAATCTTCAATAGCTTTTCCATGGCGAGGTTGAAGGGAACATTACTACGCATACGCGTTAGAAATCGTAAAATTAATTCATAAAAGTTATTTCCGTTCACCTGAAGGTCACTAGTAAAGAAGTTTTTTTTCTTTCAAATCACGATAACAGGTAATGAAAAAACGCCATATTCTAACCTTCGGATATTATTGTATTTAAATTCTTTTCATTGAATTCACTCGATTTGGGGCAATTAATGAAACACACGACCAATTTGAAAGAAAAGTGCATCATTCCAAAGTCATTGTATAGTCAAAGAAAAGAATTATTAAATCCACCTGATTTCCCTCGACACTCTCGCCTCTGGCCGTATTGAGCTGATTGCCTACTGTTTAATTTCCCACCTACACGTCAAGGTATCTAACAATGGGTAGCTGCTGCTGCTGGGGAAGGTACATTAAAAAAATTGTCTGGCTCCCACGAAATTTGACATAATTTGAAATAATATAAATATTTATTCTTGAGATTTTTCTGTGCTGCTCGGGGCTTTCACAATCCCCAATGAAGATGATTCCAACGGGTTCAAGCATCTTGGTCGAGTGAGCCGCTTTCAAGGTGTTAAACTCTGCGTTAATTGGGTAATTTTAAGTTAAAAAATAATAATGGCAACAAGAGCAGTGCGTTTTCGCGAGTATTTATCATGTTAGTTTTTTTCATCATCCTCCGCTTCCTGTCATGGTTGTGGGTTTTTGAATAGCAGCAAATTTCATATTAAATTTTATTTTTATTTTGTTGGTAGTTTTTAATGTGAACGCACTTATTACGGAAGATAAAATCTCAAATAGAGCTTAAGTACTGAATAATGTAGTGAAAACTGTTTGATTAAGAGGATGAACTGAAGTAGTGCTTACAGGATCTAAAATATCAATTAATTTCCTAATAGGTTATTCACATGTACTCCCAGAAATGCTTCCTGCATAAATTTTGTATGAATTTTTCTAAGCCGGTAAATTTTACCTGAGAAATGAACATATTTGTTAGTGGTCTTACCAGACAATTGATGACTAAATATACAAGAATCCATTGCAGGTAGTCGAAGCAAGTTTGTGATTTATAATCTTCCTGCTAATCATAAGTTGTGTAATATGGTGACATGTTTTAGAATCCACGTTCGGAATTTAGTTGCTATGGTCCCCCAAAAAGGCGTTGTGGGAAGTACATATAAAAATTTGCAAAAAAAAAACTAAATTAATATGCAGTAATATTTTTTATTATAAAATTTCGGAAAAAACACCCATTCATAAAGAATGTTATCCTTCTAGATATAAAAAAGGTGTCTTCAATGATTTTGATTAATTGCTTTGCCTTATACAATAGAAAAATTATGGTGGGTTTTAAATTTAAAAAAAATATACCATTGTCTTCTAATTCATTCTTAAATTTAAGAAAGAATTTAAAAAAAAATGGTTGAGCTTAAGATTTTTATTCTTCTATTATTTCCAAGTAATATTGACTTTAATAGGCTTTATTCCTGTGCCCCAAAGCTTTTTCAGTCGGGCGAAATAGACACTCGAGATGGCTTGTACATATATGATGAGTGTGTTACAGGTAACACAAATCGATTCAAATTTGTAATACAAATTTTTACATTTTTCCTTCGCCAAGATGCACCTTGGTTTAATCGAAAAAGCATCGGCGAATCTGCTAGTGGGGCAGGAGTGGGCACGGTTCAACACCACGAAATGGAGCAAGATCCTCGAGTTGTTGATAAAGCTGGATACACCCAAGTATCTAGTGCACATTGTGATAAAAGTCCTTGTACAGTGACCCACTTTCATTAGAATCGGAACAAAATTGGCAAATTCAACCATATTTCCGCGGCCATTTAGATTTTCCGTCATATTTCGGCGGCCATTTTGAATATTTCAAAGCTGGGCTTCGAGGTGCATTATGGGAGACCCCACGGACCTTCATGCAAAATTTTCATGTTCTGCGATGATTTCCAATGAACCTCTCCATAACAGCGCTATCTAGTAGTGGGTTTAGAAAGCAATAGAATAGTATAGGTTATTTCAATCAATGTAAATAGCACATTGTTAAAATTTCATTAGGATCGGTTGCACGGTGTAGAAGCTTATTGCGGACATACGGACTTACACCCATTAGTCGTTAAGTTTTCTGAAATTATCCAATATTCTGCGCAATTCCGTCTTTCCGTAAGAACCTTCTACGTAAAAAAAGGTGAATGAAATCGGTAAAGTCGTTCTCAAGTTATGGCGTGACCAAGGGAAAACTGGATTCATTTTTATATATAGAAGATTTGCTCAATGGAGGAAAGTCAGTCAGGGAAATTGCATAAAACCAATAAAGCGTGATCCTGTAACAGTGAAGAAAATAGCAGAAAAATTCGGAAACTTTGACATTATAGAGAATTTCAAACGTACAGACAAACCCAACAAATTAAGCAAGCAGTTGTGAAATCATGGAATCTGTTAGCAGTACGGAAAGGACCAAGCACAAGTGCAGTTAAAATCGCTGAAGACATCAGTAACAAAGTTTAGCTGCATCGGCCTTAAAGGGCCGTTCACACGCTACGATCTGCATGCGCAAATTGACTGGCGCAAGTCAATTTGCGCATGCAGATCGTTACGTGTGAACGAAAATTGTTGGCTTGCGCCAGCCAAATATTTTGCCTTGTGCAAATTATGTTTTCTTAGAAAATCGGCATGAGGTTGGTGCTTTGGCATGAACGATGTTTTGACTTTGGCTCATGCCAAAGCACCAACCTCAGCAACTTCGTCCAATATTTCCTGAAGGGTAGATTTTCGTGGAAAAAGTTCTGAACAAAAGTTGCTCAGCTTGGAGGGTAGAATTGTTTGCACAAAAAATTCACGCCCTCCCCATCACCCCCTAACCGAGGGAGGGGGTAAGTTCGAAATTTTAAATAGCAACCCCTATTTTTTTTCATGGATTCTGATTCTCCAAAGAAAAATATGAAACTTAGTATAATTTTTTTATCCGAACACCCCCTGCCCCCCCAAAAATCATCAAAAATAAAAATTATCCCCAAAGGGAAGCTTCGGACAAAAAAAATTTACTAACAAAAGTTTCATGGTTCTCTTTTGGGAATCAGAATTTGTGAGAAAAAATCCTGCGAGGGGATGAGGGGGTGGGGGTGAATAATGGCCACCTAAATTTTTTTACGGATTCTGATTCTCCGAAGAGAACTGTGAAACTTTTGTTAGTAGCATTTTTTTGTCCGAAGATTCCCTGTACCTTAAAAGAATGATTTTTGGGGATAATTTTAATTTACTGTATAAAACAGTAACTGAATTACAACGGACAACGTGCAGCGCAAACCGCTGGACCTAATAGGCTGAAATTTTGACAGTGCATCCCTGTAATGACGTAAACATCCATTAAGAAGCGATTTTTTGAAATTCATCCCCTAAGGGGGTGAAATGCGGTTGAATAGTTTGTATGGGGAATTTTTTTCTTTAGTCAGATTTTCTTCAAACTTAGTAAAAATACTCCACTAACGGACAAGGCACAGCCCACGTAGACGTAGACATCCACTAAGAAGCAATTTTTCGAAATTCATCCCCTAATGCGGTGGAATAGTTTGTATGGGGTACGGTGAAAATACTCCACACCATAAATTATGAAACACGTGTTTCAGGGTGTTTCGAAATTCATCCCCTAAGGGGGTGGAAAAATTTGCATTGGAAGTTACCTTATCTATATATATGTGTCTTTTAATGCCTTGTAAATAGCGTCGCATGTTTCTGGAATTATGACACTTAGAGCACTTTTTGAAATAACCGTTGAAAATTTTAGTTCTTCATAACTCGTTCCTCTTGCCAAAAATCTCAGCGTAGCTGATAGCCGTTCATGGGGGGTGATTGCACGTCTCATAACAGTGTCTGTTCTTGCAATCATTGGCTTAATTAAATCAAGCAAATGTTCGTATGTAGTTTCATCCATACGCAAATAATTCCGAAAATCGTCAGGCTCACTGCGTAATTCCGCTAGTAGATTGGTATGCGATAAGAGATCTCTTTTTAGCATCCATGGCTTACACCATTTCTTTTTCGCCTTTAACTTATTTTTTATGATGCAAACCGCAGCGGTTCCCAGAATTACCTCTTCCTCAAAATTGTCCATTTTCAAAGCAAAAAGTTCAGTTCTTGACTTCACAATTGTTCACTGGTGACTGGTTCATTTTCACTAAATTTATTTGCACCAATTGCATGCGCCAGTCAATTTGCACATGCACATCGTTGCGTGTGAACCGATTCATGTTCACTCAGTTTATTTGCACCAATTGCATGCGCCAGTCAATTTGCACATGCAGATCGTAGCGTGTGAACGGACCTTAACATTGTCTTTCCCCGTTGACCGTGGTTTGTCAACTGGTCTTTTGTCCTTTGGCAGTCTAGCTACACGACCTTTTGGTATCCTTGAGTCACCCATTCTTTCAATATGACCGGCCCAACGTAAACGCCGTAGCTTGGTATGCGTCGAATTGAAAATACTGGAGTTTTATTAGAGTATGGCGTTGCAAAAACATATGGCGAAGCAAAATTTGAGAAATACAATAAAGCACGGGGGAGGCTCTGTCATGGTTTGGGGGTGTATGGTGATCCCAAATACTTACTTCACAGATAGTCAAAGAATGGCTATTGAAGGAGACGTTAAAGCAGTTAGATGATCCCTTCAATCATCAGATGCAAATGTAATAGAGCATTTATGGCACTACAAATATCTTCTAGAGAAACCCTTAAACAAACTTTGATTGAGGAGTGCCAAAAGTTAACGGAAAGCGTCACCAGAAATTTAGTCGAATCAATGTCGAAAAGAATGGAACCTGTTATTAGAGGAGCTCAAACAAAGTATTAGGCGGCTTTCGCACAACTTACATGCGGCACGACAAAAGCTTTTACTGTTTTCTGATTACTCAGTAAAGTATAGTTTTCTTCCTCGCACAGCCTTGCTGCAAAAATCAAACAACCGCTATGACATCTCGCAGTGGTAGGAAGGAGACTCGACGAAATCGAAATATTCGCGGACGAATCGATATGAGAGATAAAGACGTGGATCAAGATCGCTGGTCTAATGCTAAGTGACCACAAAACGGAAATAGCTCTAATCAGCAAGTGTAAAAGGTAAAGACCGGTGAAGTAGAGTGAACAGGTCCTCCGTTTCAAGCCCGCACTTAGGTGTCTGGGAGTGATGATTGATCGAGGGCTCAACTTCAGCGTGTACTTGGCGAGTACGGTGGAGCAAGCTTTCGTCGTCGCGAGGTTGCTGCCTAGTATGTATAGGTGGCCCGGGCCAAACAGATGCCTTTTGATCAGAAGAGTTGTTAGTTCGGTCCTATTTTATGTAGCGTCTACGTGGACAGGGGTTTTAGACAGGACGACCACAATAGGGGGATAATCATAACACTCCTTTACTGGAACAGTTGTGTAATAAACTCCGCGTATCGCCTAAGTTTCCTTCGAACATGCTGTGCATACCGTACTACGTCCGATTAAGCAGCATGTTTCATGGCAGGAATGACACTCATTGATATTCTGGCGGCGGAGAGTAAGAGGTTGTACAGCACGGAATATGCAGGGGAGTCCAAGGCAGTGCAGATTTTGGTGAAGAGTTAGTCAATAGCAGCATGGCAGACGGGGTGAAACTGCCCTACTCTTTTTTTATACATATGAAAAAACCAAGCTCTCGAAAAAACCAAGCTCTCTCTCTCTGATCCGTTAGCTGCCGTTTCGAGCGGGACGTCCCCGTTGCTGTCGGTGCCGCTAGGTTTCTAACTCTATTCACAATTCATTTCCATCGTAAATAGTTAGTTCGTGTAAGTGGAAGTAACGCTGAATACCATCCATCAAAACCTTAAGTATTGTGAAGGTCAAAGAAGCCAGGAGCTAGATAGCTGGTCCAAGCCCGAGACGCCATGGTGTAAGCCGGTCATGCAGGGATCGTGGCAGATAAGGAGGAGGTCGACCCACCCAGCCAATAGGCAAAAGCTTCTCGGTAGAATGTTATTCATTTTCCGACGCACCTAGGGGCACTTTGTAGTAGAAGACCTAGGGGCACTTTGTGGGAATCATCTTTCTCACAAAGAAAGCAAGAACGGTAAGTTACTAATCCGTATGCTCCATTGTTCCGACTCTGGTGAGTACCACTTCGAGGGACCTTTTTCACCTTCACGTTTATGACGCAAGGGCGATGTCCTGGCTTTATGGCATATGTCAGTCTGGGCTCAAACATTGTGAAAAAGGGCTAGTTAGAGTTCCGTATGAATCTCACTACCGTGTGGGTGCGAACTCCCGGCGATGCCTCCTGGCTTAGACATGGACATAACAGGCTCGACTGATAAAAGATTTCTCCCAAATCATTGTACCTAAATCATTAAGGCTTTCATTCTTTGTCTGTTTTTACTAATTTATAAAGAACATATGTACATACAATTCAACAATTTGATAAAATTACAATCCACCATAAGTTAACATTACAAAACTTCAGACAAATAACAAAGCATACTCCTTGGTCTTAGGAAACACGCGCGGCATACTGATCAGTCCGATTTACGCCACGCCCGTTCATGTAGTAGAAGTAGAGATTTACATTCGATTTTTTTGACAACAGTCTGAACGCCGCTGTGGGTAACTCTCATTTTTTTAAATTAAAACCAAATTATTATTTCTGCGATAAGCTACCAGTGATGATTTTATTTGTTGGAAACTCCTTTTTTTTGTAATTAATCGTCGCACACCGATGACTTTATTAAATAACATTATGCAATGAACCTCCAGTGGACCACTAGAAGGTCCATTCTCATAAATATTGCTGTTATACGTTTACCCATTGTAAGAGAGAATTTCATAAATGCTAATATGTATATTGATTCGGATACTCCAGTTTTGGGTTCGCTTTTCAATTTATATGTGACAAACGAAACCCAACCTTTGAATTTTACAACAGCATAAATTTCCTCACTCGATATAAAATATTTTAAAAATTTTAAGATTATATAATTAAGATAGCCTTTTAGCTGGGATGTTGTTTTGGAGTTAGTACCCTGTATCGAAACGTTTTTCATATGTAGATTTCATCAACAGCTAAATAAAATCTATCTCTCGTAAACGTATGGGATAAAGTGGAATGTGGCTTGGTTGATGTCGTACCTTATATTTTTATATATTAGCTAGCAGCATCTTTGCCAAATTATTTAATAACTTCAATGAACGCCTAAAATTTATTGTTGATATTACTAATGCCATGTTTGCCAAATTGAATGTGATGTTAGCGTCCGCCCGTTTTTTTTTTCCAGTATAATAATTTGTTTCTATTGTTAGTTGCTCTGTAGCTCTGCAGGTTTTTTACACGCTATCAATTTCATTCTCTTTTTTATGTAAATTTTATTCTTGGTGATATTATGATAAATTCCTCACCAGTGGACGATTTTGAATTTTTAGAAGTTTGTGACGGTTCACTGTCACTCTTATTTTAATCACTGTCAGTGTTTACTTGGTGCTATCACCCTAGATCCATGTCTACTTCTGTCTTGAAGCCGTCCATGTGGTTTTTGAGTCTACTCTGTATGATAACTTTTCAGATTTCCATGGAAAAGTATTGCGATAACACTCCCGCTTCTATTTCTTGAAAATCATATTAGACCATTCAATATGGAGCAATTCCAGTGTGAGTAGAACCTCCGGTGCTGGAATTAAAGTCAGTGGTGAAAATGCACTGCAGTCTTTCAATTGGCTTAATTTGAGTGGGAAACTATTACCCACAACCAATACCTACGAAGGGCTTCTAACGTCTGCTTGCCTCATAAGGAATGCCGCAGTTGGCCGCCTTGTGAGGAAAAATCATTGCTACCTGATCGCAAGTGGGAAAAGCGCGCTGAAAAATTAAATTATGTGATTCATAACTGCGAGGAGTGTCGCTCTGCGAGGAGTGGTCCCCAACTGAGTATTAATCACGTCTAATGTTGCTTGACCTTCGTAATCGAAAGAGAACCGGTTCTTTAAGTGTTCTAATGACCCCCGTTACGGTCACCAATATAATTGCTTGAAATATGTAGCAAGGCGACGTTGGTATGAGTAAAACTAGAGTTTAAAGCGGTCCACACTTTTAGTTTAACTGTGCAGTTTATCACGTATGACATCATGTCTGAGCGATAAACTGTGCAGTTTTAAACTATTTTAATTCAGTCCTCAGAGCTTGAGCTTCTGGATCTTCTTTTGCTTCAGTAAACTGCGCAGGTCAGGCCGTTTATCGTTCAGCTCTTTCTGTTCCGTCCATTCTTTGCCAATATCAAAAATCAACCATTGCCATCAGCAAACCTGACGAGACTGAGCAAAAAAAGCCGTACAATGAACTGACGTACCCACACACTTTCAGTTCAGTTTATCTTACAGTTTTTTACACAGTTCAACTGCGCAGTTCAAACTGAGAGTGTAAGGGTACGAAGCCTTCGGAATATGTCGAAAGTCATCTAGTCGAAATGGTCTAAAATACAAATTTAAATTTAACACCCAAATCCGATTTTTGTTTCGATCTAATTTTCTGATTTTTATAATTCATTAGTTATCAGTGGACTAAATTATGACCCCTGAAAGAGTATAAAAATCTTGTTGAAAATTTCATTGTCACAAATGTCACTAAAGTCACAAACTATTCTAGTCAGGTTTGGTATTGATTATTTTTTGTACGCAAGGCTTTGTTTCAGTGACCTTGATCTGAACTATAATAAGTTGTAATGTGGAAATATGCCCAGAAATAAAAAGATATGGAACAATAACGGTACGAAATCTTCTCACAATAAAAATATGAAATTATTATTTCGCGAAAGATCAAAACTCGTAATTTATTTATCAACTCGCTCTCCACCACTTTTAAATCTTCTATTTATTGCAATTTTTCACCTTCACTTTGCCGAAAATTTGGCAACATTTTTCACCTTCTCACAAAAACCGTTTACGCCCACGTTCTCATAAAAATAATAGGCCAATCGTTATTTTGCCAGTTCAATGGGCCAATAACGTCTCTCGAGTATTGACAAGATGATTTGTTGCCGCTAGAGACAGGCAAGAAAAGTTCTTACTAACCCGAATCTGCGATCTTCAGAAATTCCGACGTGTGGTAAGTAACTTTTCCCCACTAATAAGGTTCGTGGATCTCACAAGAACAAGGAAAGAATCCCCAGAGCGTGAGTAACCTCCACTAGACTGGACATACTGTGCGCCGTAGGTGCTAGTAGATCTCAGTAATGATCCGCACAAACATGCATTACAAGCCTCGGAGTCGGGATTTATCTTCTGTTGGATCTGCGGTCCTACGTGATGCACAGACAACAAACTGCGCAGCATACTTTTCTCAAATTGAGGTAAGTGCGCGCGTAAGTATCATTGGAGTGATTCCTTTGGCCTATCTATCTGCGGGCCAGTGTGGTCACCTGAAGGTCTTTAGTGTACATCTAATGTCATTTCGCGGTATTTTAAACTCAATATTTAGTGCCCAGAGAAAGTTTCCCTTAATTCTGTTGTGAGTATCACACGACCTGCGCAGCATTCTTAGAGGTTTATGCGCTCTCTAAATGCACCGCAGATGGCCCACGCAAAGGGGGCACTGAATTATTTATTCATATTTTCGCTTGGTGGAACTTTATTTTACCTGTAAATTGATTAGCTTCATTATCGCTATGAAGGTAAACAAATTTATTGTCAACTCTTAAACGTGTCACGACTTTAGAGGGTTTTCTCAAAAAAAAAAAAAAAAATGGAGAAAT
Source organism: Thereva unica (assembly GCA_949987705.1). Classification (NCBI taxonomy): domain Eukaryota; kingdom Metazoa; phylum Arthropoda; class Insecta; order Diptera; family Therevidae; genus Thereva; species Thereva unica. The sequence continues at coordinate 148,125,290 of OX465282.1, forward strand.
TTGTTAACGCACTCCCGGATGTTGGGAAATGTGTGTAGGGCGTTGGGAAATTTAGTGCGGTTTTGGAGTTTTCTTCTTCTAGTGTTAAGATCGATTAGTGTTTTTTTTTATTGCATAATAAAAAAATTTACACATTTCCCTGACAAAAAAAAAACATTTACAATGTCTTTCCGTGTTAAGACATTTTATTACATCTGGGCGTGCTTGTAGTAATAATATAGTGTAGTGGACTACAGGAAATTAATTAAGAGAGATGATAAATTAATGACGTTGAATATTGCTGAAGCGGTTGATGCCTTTTGAATAAGGAATAAGGGAAAGAAAGTTTTAGAAAGTAATAAGTGCACAATTAAGCATAAAGTTGCAGATAAAATATAATGTTTACAAGATCTGAAGGCGTCACTAGAAAGTTGAGATATATGGAGGTTGAACTTAAATTTCATGTTCATAGTTCAATGACAGCAACAAGACATATTGATCAGATTCAAACATCTTTGATTTAAACAAGTGTTGCTCGATGATAGAACTGGTATGATCTGGACGAGGCCTCACTGTTAGACCTTATGCAATACAAGCCCTGCCTGCTTATCTGTGCGCACACTCCGAACTAGAACTACTCGACTTTCCACAGTCAGTATAACTCAAGAATTCAAACGCAAGATTCATCGTCACCACCTCTAGGATTCCGCTGACTCTCTCTAAACTATCCTTTCCTTCTCTCTATCCTTCGAACTAATGTTGTGTGGATGTCAGTGAAAATTTTATCACGGAAGCCACTGACACGGATAGCATCCGATAGCATTTAATTGCACAACCGATTTAACGGAAGAAAATGGAACTCGATCAAACATGTTTTTTTCCTATCGTCTCCATGAAACTCAATTTTTGGTTTCTTACCGAAAAATTTGCACCAAATGCTTGATCAAGCAAGGTTTTAGTGAGGAGGTCGAAAGATTTTTTTCTTCACTTTGTAGCTTTTCAGAAGGTCGCAACGGTTGAGAAACGATGGCTTAGATTAGACTATCACATAAAAAAATATTGCCGGTTTCCCACACAGCCGCGGCTCTTCTTACGAAAACCAACTGGTCTAAGTTTCAAAGGCTAGTGGTCTCGAAATAGGACCAACTTATCGCTTCTACGCAGCTCACTGAGAGTCGTCGCGTAAAATGTTCTGGTGGAACGGCAGATTTGCTGGAATGCGTAGAAAAGTTGACTATTCAATAGGGAGGGGCAATGGGAAGAATACTGGTTCACCTTACAAAAAGAATTCCAAAAGGATTGCCTTGCGAAAGCACTGTGAGAGCCTGAAGACTCTACCATAGCCTGCTATACTCCAAAAGCTCCTCCAAAGGAGTGGGCCTTTTTAAAAAAGTAGGATGGCTCATACATACACCTCTAACGATGCAGAAACTCTGAGGTGGCGAGCACTTTCCACGATCAATTCTCTAGATCGCGTATCCAAGGTGCAAGGACAAGGGACAAGGTTAAATGGCCAGTGGCCACTTTTCAACCATAAGAAGAGATAATTTGATTTCCTTCAAAAATGCCTCGAACTGATTCTCAACAACAATGAATCCCTTAACAGAGTCCTGGAGCTGTCTAAGTCTTATATACTTAACAGATTGATCTCTTTTCCTTTGAAAACAATAGAAAGGCCGATCGGCCTTAACATCAGGGGCAAGTTGGGGCTCTTACTTCCTTTACGTAGCTCTCAGTTCGCTTGCGCAAAGGTAAATCAACATCGAGAAAGCCGAAGCACTTGCTCTCAGAAACATGAAATCCCACACGATTGAGTTGATTAATGCCATACTTCTACCCTGGGTGACTCCACCATTAGTGTCAAGATTATTAAGGCTTGTCCTCAAGATGGGGGTTTATCCCCGGTATTCTGGTGGTCGGCGAGCTTCTGACCAACAGCACGAATCTGGATTCGTTATAATCAGCTATGGAGATGACCTTGACATCATTGTCTCGGAGAACTTGACCCTTACAGAAGTCATGAGAACAGTACTCCGCAATGTTCTAAGATGGTGTATCACGAAAGTCCTATCAATCAATCTAAGATAGGCCGCCCTGGACTGGGGTATCGAGGGGAATGAGGCTGCAGACAGCCTCGCGAGGGAAGGGTCTGAGACTTTGGTCCAGGGCCCAGAACCCAGAGGAGTGGATTAAGGGACTGAACCTAGCCTATTGGGAGTCAGTCCCAGGTCTTAGGCAGTCTAAAGATCTTATAAGACCCTTTGCTTTAAGGGGCACTATTACTTTAAACAGAGCGGAACTCTACATGGAAAACGACGAGACTTCAACACATATTCTTTGTGAATGTCCTGCTCTGATCTGGCATAGAATAATAACGTTTATCAGAGAGTTTTTGATTCCTGCTCAAGTCCGGTCTTCGTCAGTTGAAGACTTTCTAGCTTTCATCCGGAAGGCTAATACTTAGTTCTTAGGCCTATCCTTATCTTCACCGCGTGGGTTGCCCCCTCACTCCTTAAAAAAGGGACTGAACCTAACCTATCGGGAATTGGTCCCTAGTCTTAGTCACGGCAATTTTTAACTTCCCAGTATAAGAAGTTATTGTAATCGGTCCGAAAATCGAAATGGAAAATTTCAACGTATTTTCATCTTTCAAGGTCCCAGGAGCATTTTAAGCAAAAAATTGGGAGGAAGTATGTGTGTGTGTGTATGTGCGTACGGATGTGGTCATTTTTTCCTGCACGATATCGCGCGAACCAAAACTGATATCGACTTCGTTGAGATGTCGTTCGAAGCGTATTAACCGAAATATGATCTGAAAAGATTTTCATGAAATTCGGTCCAGCCGTTTTTTTGTTTAAGCGACGTAAGTGATTTTTGTACCTGCACGATATCGCCCGAACCACGAAAGATATTGACTTACTTGAGGTGCCGTTCGAAGCGTATTAGCGACGATATAATCTGAAAAGACTTATAATATTCGGTCCAGCGGTTTTTTGGTTTAAATGACTTAAGTGATTTTTGTACCTGCACGATATCGCGCGAACTAAAAACTATATCGACTTCATCGAGGTGCCGAAAAACATTAATACATCAATTTTATATACATTTTCGTCATCCTAATCTTGTAAGTGCGCACATTTGGTTTGACATTTTAGCGAAAATATTGATAAACAATTGTGACAAATTCTAGGTATTATACAAATATTCTATATAGCCTATTGTTCATTTATTATTAAAATATCCAATCATAATATTCAACATCCATCATACTGGGAAGTTGATCGTGTGGACCGAAAGGGTCGAACCCACATCCCAACTAGTTTTGTCTTTAATTTATTTTCCAGCTTCTTGTTTAAAATTAAAATGTAATTGCAGATGTCATTGAACATTGCCGTTATACGGAAAACGTGGTACTGTGAAGGTGTCAGTGAAAAATTCATCACGGAAGCCACTGACACGGAGAACATCAGTGCCGTGCCATCACGGATATAAGTGGATCGACCTAAATAACTGAATTTAACGATAGATTTGACGGAATAAGCTGGAACCCGATCTAGCATGTTTGTTTTGCGACACTAAAAAGTTTGAGGGACAATGGCTTAGGGTAATACGTGCTTGCCATCTATATCTAAGGTAGAGGATTAGCTTCTAGTATAGATATGATGGTAATTGCGCCCAGTTATTTTTTTTGTTAATATTCTTTATTAGTCTCCGATAATTCTCATGGTTTTCTGCTTTGACAGGTACGAATCGACACCCACTTGCACTGTTGACATCATCGACTGTAAAAAAACCGAGCCTCCTTTAGTATCTATATGTGCCTATATAGAAATTTGCATTTCCGTAAATAGCATCTATGTACTTCATGTTCAATTTTTGCAGACCTTATAAGACATTAAAATAGATTTACTGATAGCATGTCCATTATTGGTAATTTGTACGTTAACCCAACAACAGCATTGGCATTTCCAGCTGGCTGCAACAAGCTTGAGTTCAAACTCAAGGTCTACTTTAAATACTCTCGACTTCTCTTAATCTCTATTCTACATATGATGTACTTTTGAATTAAGTTGAATTGAATTATTTTTGCATCATAACATGACCAATCAGGGGGGCCTCGGTAGCCTAGGGAGTAAGGCGTCTGGCTACCATCCCAGAGGTCCCGGGTTCGATTCCCGGCCAGCCCCACGGTCCTTCGCCTTTTACACTTTCCCACCTACATAACTTTCCTTCTTTCTTCTTCCCTCTTTACATTCCTGATCCCTCCTGCCATAGCCTTCCTTAGCCCTTCCCCGCTCCGCAAAAGCGCATGTCATCGGTTGGTTGATGAGATTCAACTCGTTTCAGGAGGCATAACACTTCAGCGAATTGTTTCTCGATTCCCCGATGTCAAAGTCGCAATAGTAATGGTTGGAAGTAGGTGGACTAAAAATATCGCGGGTAGGTTGTGGCAGTTCCTTCCTTCCCCGACTAGAACTGCTGTTAGACATTGCACACTCTATACGAAGAAAATAGGTTGTCGACAGTATAAAGGGCCTTTCCTGAGACTCGAGTCTTTCACATAAAAAAAAAAAATCTTTCATTGTAGTAAAAAAAAGTACTTATTTAGTGTAGACTTAAACATAACGTCAATCAACCTCATTTACCTACTAGTTTTGGCTTGAAGTTTAGTAGACTCGTTTTGCAATTGGCATCTGGTTTATAAACGTTTGGTATGCACTGCAGTGTTATAAGTATTTGCCTAGTTTCCTAGATGGGAATCCATCATAAATCCAGCAAACATGCCTTGGTACCAACTCGATGCGTGGGTATCATTGGTACCTGGCACAAAAAATAAAATATCTGCTCTCACTAAATCTCACTAATCGGCTAAGTTTATGCAATTAAATTTAATTGATAGGAGAATTTTTATTTCAAGTTTTTAAAATGCGCTTATTTCAACCTATGCTGAACTGTAATACGATTTGTTATGGTATAAACAACTTTCATCTTTCTCCAAATTCTCTTAATATCTATTTCTTCAACATTTTGCAAATGACTTGCAGTAACATCTTCATATCAAAAAATTGTGTAAAATCATCATGTACAATTGTGTAAAATCATCATGCATCAAATCGCCGAAACTGTGTCAAAATTCGCACGAAATAGGTTTCAATATCACTTAACTACTTTCATTACCTCAATCATGATCGTTACATGATCGACAGTAATAAATCCACCCAAAAAGTTAACATCCTACTAAAACTATCATAATGCAAACGGTTTGGATTTCTCTGAAGTATAAATTTCGATATCGTTGGTAACCTATTGAGTAATACAAATGCGAATATTCCAGTTCGTTTTCCTTAAAGCGCATTTTTCTCGCCAATTAAAGTCTCTTATTCATGACACGAAAAGTCCATGTTTGGGATGGAATAACAACGTGAATTGTGGAGTGGAGTGGTATAAAATTTTCTACCTGAAAATCGACTGAAAGTGAAGAAAATCATAGAAGGAAAGTCACCTCTTGGCTTCAAATAGAACGAACACCTCAATTCACTGTTCCTTGACCTTGTTCCGGCCCGACACTGGCGGCTATATATTGTTGGAAGATAGACAACGAAATGGGGCTCGGTTCGGCGGGCTGTTTTGCAGCAGCCTAAATGCATGTGAATAGAGCAAAACAAATAAGTCAACAAGCAGTAGACACATGTGTGCTACAAGCATGACCAATTTTGTAGATGACTTGTATAGGATCCGTCCGTTGGTTCGCTCGGACTGAAATGAGAATTGAACAAGGTGTGCACTTTCTAGGCCCCCGAACACAGCCTCTTCCTCCATCGTATTATTTTGTATTTTCGCTGAATTTTATATTATAGGAAGACACATCGAGAATGAAAATGCAAGCAGTCCGCCGACGACGACGGTGCTTGGAGGTAAATAGTTGCGCGGATCGACGACGGACGGAATTCTCCTACCGTGCTTAATGCACAAACAAAATCCGCCGGCGAAGCATGAACGTGGAACCTACAATATAGATTCGGCGGCAGCACTGTGTGGCTAATCCACTTTCGACTGGACATGCTGTCTCTCTACTGTCTGTGGACAACATTATTCGTGGAAAGTAATTTATGCGTTTTACATAAATCAAATAAATTGCGCCCAAACGAAAGGAAACCACGTATCCAAACAATGCACGCAAGCTCCATTTTGCCCCCACTGTGTGAGTGTGTCCAGCCGGGGACTTCTTGTTCTATTTCGTGCCGTCTACACCTTACTACGGCTTAATTCACTTTCCCTTGGGGTTGATGGAATGGCAAATGGCCGCCTGCACCCTCTTCCGCTACCATACCTATACCTGTATGTATTTTTCACATATTCAACCCACCTTTACGATATTCTGTCGTGTCGTATTGATTACTCCTCTGCTCACGTGATCCCAACAGATAAATTACGAAATTTTCCGGTTTGATCTTATTCAAAGCGCCTAATTAACGCGCACTATGCCTACTATAACAATCCCCCGTCCAGCTGACGACATGCTGTTTGCACACATGCTAAGGGGTTATTAGACGCACTGTTATGGATCCACAATACTCCCCGCTGATGGCGCTTGTTGTTCTAATGGCGGCTGGTTCAAAAAGTTTTACTATTGCTGGAAATGTTGCGAGATTTTATGCGTGGTTAATGGACGAGTTAACACCGATAAGCAGCAAAAGTTTCTGAATGAACGAGCGACAATGAAACTTTTGAACTGCGCTTTATCGGTCGATAGCATCAACTCGTTAAAATTATGCTAATTGAATTCGCAGTATGAACTTGTTGCAAGTAATTGCTCCAGTGCAATTTTATATGGTTTTGGAAAGGGGGGCACAAAGATTGCTACTCGAAGGTATTAAGACCATCGGTCACGGTGCGAGTTTCAGTGACCTCAACCCTTTTGACACCTGGTATATAGCATAATGTTATAGGTGCTAGGTAATAGGTTTAAAAGTAGCAAACACAGTTTACGAAGTCATCGGGGCAGCTGTCGAAATAGGTCAATTTGTTTTAAGAATGAAGCTTGACGTTGCCATTGCATTTCTAGGAATGTTAATTGCTAAATGCATTTGCATTGATGCGTTGCCGTAAGATAAATGCTTGTGCATTAATCAGTTGTGATAATTTGTTACTTAAATAGGAATTTTTAATAGTAGTTATTCTCGCTGTTTAAGGTGATGTTTAGAGATGTTTTATGGATCTTTTAATTACTTTCAGACTATTGCCCTTCATGCAAAATTCGTTTTTCTTGGCAGTATGTAACAATTGCATTTATAAGTATCACAAATATAACATTTGACCTAAAAACTAGTTTCTTTTTCAAATTGTAATTAAAACTACACCGTATAATATTTTTCAATGATTGTTGCTGATAGAGTAAACCTTTCGATTATTTACGGAAAACAATTTCATTCAAATGGCTGCCGCGGTTAGTTACCGCCAAGCTGTTAACCTAATTTTATAGTATATTGATAATTGTTTGTCGCCCTATTTCACGAAATAGCTCGACGGAAGCTAATCGGCTACTACCAATCGCTACTGTGCTGTTGCCAATTAACGTCTTCAAAACGACGGATAAGATGGTTACACAACTTAATGAGCAAAGATGGATAGTTTGACGGCTGGTTGTGCCATTCTGCAGGAAACAAAGCCCGTCCAAATTTAGATGTTTCAATTGTGGCCAAAAAACATATGTTATCATGTCTCTGTAGTCCACTCCACCCACCGAAAGGCTGTAGCCTGCTTCACCGAAGTATGGACCAATGATGCCACCACACTAATAGAAACAGCAGTAATTCTTTCGTGTGTACGCCTCGGACCAGCACACGGATAGCTTTTGCTACAGTTCAATACAGTACAGTTTCTATTACCATGGCGACTGTTCCACTGAAATTCAGGACCTCCTGCCTGCACGGCAATACTTTTCCCGCAACACAAGACTAGCCCGCTCGGCTCACCCCCATACCCTACAGCCCCCCCGTTCACGCACAATACGGTTTAGAAGTTCGTTTATGAATAGAACAACTCGACTGTGGAATAATCTCCCGCAGTCAGTATTTCCGAACTCGTACAACACCTTAGAGTTCAAACGTGAGGTTCATCGTCATTTTCTTCTACACCCTCCAGACCCCCACTAAGCTTTCCTATTCTCCTCTATCCTTCAAACCAAGCTTACTACTACACATTGCACCATGAACTGAAAGAAATGAAGGACTGGTAGTATAAAGGGTTATACCTAAGCTTGGTTTTTTCATATAAAAAAAAAGTTTCAAGAATTTTTTTTGAATCTGCTTACACCTGTCGCAGAAGGGACCTAATTTCGACCATATTTTTCAAATTTCGCATAATATTTGCATTTTGCATTACTACATTTAAAATAAGATATCGGGCGAAACAGCTACTTATAAAACAAGAGATATTGTTACGAATCAAGATGAAGCAGTATATTATCCTACTGAATTCTTGAATTCACTTGATCTACCAGGATTGCTACTATTCTACTGTAACAACTGGGTATAACTCGATCGATGAGCTTACGCGGGTCACTGTAAAGCAACTCCATCTAAAAAAACGATCAAGAACGTTGTTCACTCAAAATCTACAATTGGTGGATGAGCAAGAATTCCGGCACGTCTCGTTCGATGAATCACTACTTCTATATAAAATATACAAATCCTGTTTACACAAAATCACTAAAGAATCGATAAATTGTAAATAACTAGCCACCCCACATTATAATTGAAAATTTGTCTTCCTATTATGCTTCTTAAGGCCCCCATTCACTTACAGGCCGTGGCCGTTAAGGTCAAATCGGTAGCCACGGCCCGACGAAGACCATCTGATTGAGGGATGACGACTTGCGGCAACCGCCTGACAGGCCGTGAATTGCAGGTCATCTCATGATTCCCAACAGACATACAGGCGAACAGGAATTATTTACACATATATCAAAACAGAAATAAATTCCGGCTGACTACAATTTTTTTCACTCATTGTCTCAAGGAAAGCTTCAGACTGAATAGAAATTCAGATCTTCAGGTGAGGACTGTCGATAACTGCCCACAAACATAAAGATTTTTGTAAGTTTTCCTGGAATGGAGGTAAATGTGTGGTGATACTGGGCGAGAAACCTTCAAAACACCTTCGGCTTGTGTGTGAATGGGGGCCTTTAGAAACATTGACCTAACACGTCCTTGCAATTAAAATGCAAAGGAGAATATACCTTGAATTTAAGCCTTTGCAATTTCATAGGCTGCTGAAATGAAGGGCAGACCCATTTTCCTCAAGGCAAGACCTGCAGGGGGGAGGGGGGCTTCCTCCATTCTTCATTTGCCCTATACAAAAGTGTGTGTAAGGCCTCATTACCTTTGAAGCCTTGGATTCGTTACCAACTTTCAAGTTTAATAGTTCGCTTGAGAGTGGATGTGTGCTCTTCCATCACGTCTCAGAAATGAACCTGTTTTGGACTAAATTGTGACTGGCGATGATAAATGAATCTTGTACAAAAATGTTAGGCGCTGAAGACAGTGGGTAGATAAAGAAAATATCTTGGTACTAAAGCAAGTCGACATCAACGTATCAACGTAAGGTGATGCTATGTGTTTGGTGGGCTTTGAGCTTTTAAACCCTAACCAGCCGATAAAGAAGGTATACTACAAGCCGCTTATGCGGCTTTAGTCAGCATTAGCAAAAAACGACCATCTTTATTTTGAAACGAAAGATGTTCTTCTTTGAACACAACGCTCAGCCATATGTATATACATATATAGCAAGCACGATTTTATAAAAGCTAAAGAAGTTTGAATGAGAAACGATGCTGCATCTACCATATTAACCGGACATTGTATTATCGTATTACCACTTGTTCCGTAGTTTACAAAAATCATCTAGATGGAAAAAATATGTATTCAATAGAATCACAATGGTATATGGAGTGTTTTTCATTATCAGTGAGTGAGTTTTGGAGTAGGAGCGTCCAAACTGTTTAAAAATAGATGGAAATCATTGTAGAAATTGATGGATAATTTATTAGGATTAAGATCATGTATCGTAATGTTTGAAATCAATGAAGTGTAAAAAAGCCGCATTATTTATGGTATGACCCAATATTGAATGCAACTGTCATTTGTGCTTTTGAAAATTCGCGATGCTTTCATAATGACGCTTATAGTACTTTATTTAAGATGCATCGAATCCCTTCTTTTATAATTGTCTACTAATATAGATTTAACGCCAAAACTAAATCAACGTCAAGTATTAACCAGGCACACAAATTACGACAAGGCCATAGGAGTTATAAATATATCAAAGTCAAAACTTGATTAAAACATCAATCCTACACTTCAAAGAGATTTACCAAGCAAGACGATGACCCCGCTTAGGCATAATGCGTTTCAATAGCCGTCCTACATTTGATAGAATCAGATAGTTTCCATGTTACTTAATTACTACCAATAAAATAATCTTTCAAATCTGCAGCATATAATTTAATGTGCAATATAATTTCATAAATTAAACTTCATAATTTTTTTGATTTATTGACTAACAAATTAAAGAGTTTTATAGGACAATGATTTCCGTAGATAAAGCAAAACAAATAATTGCCTATTTAATAAAAAAAAATGATTAACAACGCGAATAAATCAAACACAACTGATGTCTTCTCTGTAATAAAACACTTCAGTAATTCGATTCCCTATTCATAACTGGCATGGAGAAAAGCAATCTTCAACCAACAAAATTCTAGGCTAAAGTTAATTGATGGTCAACAAAGCAACGAATCCGAAGAGAGGAAATCCACCGCTGTTATTTGTTGCTAAATAAAAAGTAAAAACAAGTTGCGACCTTCTTGCCATAAGCAGATTATAATAAAATCAATCCAGGAGGAAAATTAATAAAAGACGAGGTGAAGTCGATGGACTCGAGAATATTAATTCGCAAAGAAGTTCCACATGCGGCGGATCCACATTCAGCCGCAAGTAATTGATTTGCAATAATTTCTCTGCTTCAATCCCTCAATGTTGAGCGATTTATGATAACGATGCAAGTCTGCGGCGGACTGCGGCGATAATTAAAACTGTACAGAGTCGAGTAATTAAGAGACAGCCTTATGCCTTTTATAAATGGTTCTCGTCCAATCCGTGATGGTAACGCTGTAGCTATGAATTAACCAATAAAACACCGTCCACTTTGCAAAATCAACTACAGAAATGGCGAATTATATATACGCGGATTTCTGAAGAGGCTGGATCTCCCCAATTTTCACCGCACATCCTATCTGCCTATGTTGTCCATGGCTGTGCATTGAATTATGGAGGTATCTAGAGACTGGGTCAAGCCCAGGTAATGTAGAGAGAACGTCTCCAACTATCCTCGGTGAAACGCGTAGATCTGACACCAGCGCATTTTATGCTTGGCTACTGGGCATTAGTCTAAACTCCTCTGAAGTATCTAGAAATTTTATCTCTGATAAATCTCCAAACGTCGACGACTCAATGGATTATGGATGTTGTTCTGCAATTATCCTAAATTTCGTCGTTAACTATTGCCCGATTAGAGATGAAAAGCCATCAACCAAAATCGGATGAAGTAGTCAAGAAATAATTTAGGGTTCGTGTCGTTAAAACCTTTTTTGGGTGCGGTTTGTTTAATGTGACAGGGAGTGAATAGAAGACCAGAATTCAGACAAATATGGGCCCAACGACCGCAGTGGGCAGGCATCTATATAAATTATGAAATAGTTAAAACTGTCGAATAAATTCCGATTTTTATTGAAAGCGATTTCGAATTTGTTTCCAAATAAAAAACGTTTTTACTTCTATGGGAGCTTAACCTTTGTTATGAACCTTTTAGAGAGATGCATTTTTAGAAAGTGCAAGTGAAGAAAGGCCCAGCGGGAAAAGTTGCGCATCAACAGCCCTATTGGTGCGCTTCCTTTGGAGCACAGAGCGCATCACATTAGCATGACGACTCATTGCTTTTTAACATAGACATGTCCTAGGAAAGATGCGCTTCTGAGCAGCCTATTTCAGAGCGCATCTGACGCACTCTAAACGGATCTCACAATCTGCACTAGCCAATTATTTCTCTCATAAATTCTAAGAATAAAGGTTTAAATTAATTGAAAATTCGGCAGCCCAAAAGAGATGTTAATTAAAAACGGGAAAAATTAATAAAAATTAATAATGCAATGAAAATAAGTCTTTTTATTGCTTCATTAATATATAAATAATGACTTAAAATTATTATAAATAAAAAAATTCCTTTTTATAAAAATAAACATTTTTCATTTGCACATAAAATATTTTTATCCTTAATTAATTAAAGTAATAATCACATTTTATGATGTGGAGGAGGAACTGGGTGCACTTTGGTTTTTTGCCTTGATTTTATTTTTATAGCATTTATTTTTAGCGGTTCGAAAACCAACCCTCATATCCTTTTCATAGTTGTAATATCCATAGTTTTCGTTTTTTACTGCATCTGTTAATTAAATATAAAATTAGAAGATACAATTGGCAATAAAAGGCAACTTTCACTTACTGAAAACAAATTTACTGAATAACTCCGTATTTTTGATGGCAACCTTTTTTTGAAGACCATCCCAATTTATTTCCAATTCACGAGCACTTCTCTGTTTCACTTCAAGCACAAAACTAAAGATTTACGCATTCTATCTACACGAGAGAATTTCACAATTCACGCAATTTCTAACAATTGTATGACGCATTCATTTCCGGGAAAAAACGAACCTCTCGCTTGCAGCAACCTGCATCCATTTAGAAGTGGAAGAGAAGCGCTCTAAAGCTAATCTTTTTAGGAGCGCTGAATATATTTCCCGCTGGGGGTCTGTGTGTTATAAGAAATATTAGTGAAAAGGTTTTGTAGGGTTTGTATAAAGATTACATAATTGTGATTGTATTAATCGGAATAAATTTTTGACAGTCTTTTATATTTACTGGTTGACTCAACAGTCCTAGTTCTGTCTGAAATTAATTAACTGACTAGAAAACACAACTAAACAACAAAAGAGATATCAATTTGGATCAAAATTTTAAATTTATCTCAATTATTTACAATTCAATGGTAATTATAATGACATTATGAATTAAGTTTTTGAACAGCTTTGATCTTCATTGCAATGCCTTCCGATCAACAATGTTTTTCGTTTTGCCGTCTTCTGCGTAGGTAGTACAAAGGGTGACTCCTAAGCTTAGCACTGCCACAAAAAAAAAAAAGGTATACGAACAAAGCTGATGGTTTGCCAATGCCAGAGCCAGGCGACATAAAGTTGACCGCGTGAGAAGAACGGATACTCTAAATTGATTCCGCAAATTTCCAATGACTTGCCTTGCGCCTCGTCAAATCACTCGTAATCATTAAAATTCTCAGAATCAAAACATCTTCGCCTTGGTTCTTACCCTTGATAATGGTGGTTTCGATCACATTGTTCATAAGCTGGTTACCTGACTGAAAATAATGCCACCCATATCGAAGGGTTGTACAGAAGAAGGTTATGCGCCATTTCGTGGGGGCCACCATATTGGATTTAAAATGACACCACAAAACTTACTGTATTCTATTCGTCATTCTCTTTCATTTGATACCTATGCCTGGTTGTTGTAAAATAAATGGTAATCCGCCATGGATGTATCATAAAATTGTATTGCATTCAGAACCAAAGGTGTGTGCCAAATTTGAACATCACCGGATATCGGGAAGTAGCCGAAAAATTGATCCCAAGATTACTCCCTCACCGAGAACGAAGATAATATAAAGCTTGTAAAAATCAGTCCATCTGTTTAGGTATCGGTTCAAATTATGAATCTAAACCAGTGGTTTCCAAACCTTATGATACTGCCGCACCTCTGTAACATAAAAATCCCTTGGAGCCCCTCATAACATGTACTTAAACTTGTATACTAAATGGGGTGCACCATCTAGACCTTCGGTATTTCAACATTGAATAACTCCGACATTTTTTAGCCGATTTTGACAAATGAGCAAGATTTATTTAGGATATTCTCTACCATTTATTTCAAATCAGTTTTTGAATACAATGTCAATTAAATGAGCTTCATTCGACACGCCAAAAGCGTAGTGCATTTTCGTGCATTGTAGCAGCTTCTTCGGCTCGTATGTTTGCTTTGAGTTCAATGGTCTTTGGCTAGCTGACATAAACTTGCTTTTGCAAGAACTTCATCGTAGTAGCTGCGGTGTAGGAAGGAACGCTATCAGTTGCACTTTGTACGGGAAGAGCTTGCTTCATAATCCTCCTTAGAGTCGTACCACTCACGTTTATGTAACTCCTTAGATCGGCGGATATACGACACATTTGGATTATCGGCAATTCTCTCTATTACCGCTTAAACTTCGTTGGGGTGTCGCGGACAGGTGTCGCTGGTGTGGCTACAGACCCGTACTCCAAGAAATTCCTTACCAAACTATGAGTTGTGTTTTCTGATGGCGTCGAATTTCTCCCATATTTTTTACCATAAGCACGCACAGTCTTCACAATTGAACGATTTGTTTCGAAGCGCTACAAATCCAACGTGTTTTTTCGACGTAAACTCACAGTTAAAATGGTACTGAATGACGTTTCAGAATCGGGCACGTTTGTCGCAATCGGTCTAGATGGCGCGGAGATAATATAGTACTTTAAAAGTTACAATATCAGAAGAAATTAAAAAGTTAGTCAAAAAAGTCGAGAAGATAAAACTATCTGCGCTCTTTTAGCAATAATTGGAACAGAATAGCGCCCTGAAGTTTACGAGGTGTGACAATTAAGTAATGAGACTGATTATATTGCCGCGATTGTGGTAACCCTGCGACCTTGAAATTCCCTTTCCCTTCTCTCGGCATCCTTCCCCTCTTCATTGATATATTTGCCATCGCTCTAGCTTGTTTAGTTCGCCTGCTCTGTCGTGTTGAGTAAACGTGTGTTCGTGGTGCTCGTCAAAGTTCACACAGGACGGGGCTCAACTAGGAAGCTGTAGCTTCCTAGTCGGGAGTGGCCTATGCTTATTTTTCCCTCCACGGAAAAATCCCCAGTGACATTTCATCGGCATGCCCACTTCACTTCTGTATAGAAATCGCATCGAAAGACGTGCCGGCAAAAGACCTTATAGTGGGGTGGGGCCCACTATTAGCAACTTAGCAAAGACTAGTATAGAATTTTGTTCGTTTCAGAATGATGAAAAAATCTGTAGTTATGATTCCGTCGATATGTCTGTTCGAACATAACTCTGTGTCGTGTAGGGGCCCACCATAAAACCTTAGCTATAATTTCAATAAGAATAACCGCGAAAAATCAAAAGAACGAACTTAATAATATCAAGAAAATGATTTATTTATGATTTATCGCAATTCTACTAAAAACTTCAGCTTCAACTGGTTTCAAGAATTAATTATACATTCTCACTATTTATTTAATTGTAATTGTTTAATTCAATGCAGAGGTTGTTCCCCGGATATTCTTCTAATCGGTTCTTTCAGTTATTTATTAAATTTCCATTTTCTGGAGGATTTTCTACCGGACATATGATTTCACGGTTCGATAAAATTCATACTTTTTTCTCTTTCTAAAAGAGTTTTTATGATGGACTTAAATCCAACACCAGAATTCCAGAACCACTACCCGTAGAGACTTAAAATCAAAATTTTTGATTTCAATTACATTTTAATCTAAAATAATAGTAAAATATATTTCAACATTAAAATAATAGAATTATGGAATGCTGCTGTTCCAATATGGATAAATTCAGTCCTCAGCAATACTTCAGTAGCAAAGACCTTCAGAATTTCATGTTTTCTCAATATGTAGTGACTTTTTTAACATTTTATTGAAATACTGCAAGCGCCTTCCTGGATTTATACAATTTCCTTAAAATAAACTAAATTAAACAAAATTTTACAAGATATGGAATCAATTTAAACTCGAAATTACCTCCATTAATCTTTCCACCGCAAGACCTGCTGGCTGGCAACTAGTGTCCCAAACATATTTCAATGATTTATTTGGAGTCGAGTAGAAATTCAATAGTTACACGATACAAAACACGCGAGCAACATAAAACATACAAGCTCCCTCCACCGCTCGAGTGCAGTGCCGAGTCAGCATGTAAAACCGCGGCTCTACCTTAAGCTCCTATGCTTCAGTTACTCTTATTAGCAGCAATGGACTAATTATATTAACATGTAGTTACAACCCGATGCCGCAGCAATCCATTTTCCTACACAGATTCGTAAGCACTCCTCCATTTATTAAGCGAAGCCCTGTCCGTAGAAGCATCGATATATCCTCCCACATAGAAGCCTACGGGGAAAAAATAATTTCTGCGACAATAAGCAATCAGAGACGAACAATACTCGTCCATTCATTCTTACCTGTGTTGTTAGGTAACGCATTGAGGATGTCCACATGTCTATTTATGACAAATAACGAGATGTTAATGTGGCGCTTACGAATCTTGAGATGTACCTGCTTCCGCCTTCAACTTTCCGAGCGGTAGCCCACTATGCTCTCGGATTCCAGCCGCCGAATTGATTCATGTCAGCGCCCATGTGTGCCGCCGCCACTAAGTGTGACATATAACGCAGTCCGCGAGGCATATAGCGAACTCCTCCGGGGCACCAAATGAAATGCAAAGAAGCGGAAATACCGGACCAACTCGCGGATTGTATGGACGGTATGGTGGACCGTGCTGGACGCATGCTAGAAGTGGAGATCTGCCAGGGAAATTTTCTCTGCCAGAATTCGCTTTATTTAAATTCAAGTAATAAAAATCGATTTGTGGCTACCTTTTCGCTGGATGTTATCAATTTGCATCAATCTTTACTGCCCGATTACGGAGTTATCATGTGCTAGGTGATTGCTGTGGTAATTTTATGTTTTATAATTTTTGTTGATAAGAATTTATTTGCGGCAATTGCACCTGTTTCTTCTTTAGTAGACTCTGAATTGGAATATGATGAAACGAAGCTAAGAATGCAATTAATCTTTGTGGTATTACAACATATTGATGGAGCAATCAAAATCTAACGAAGCAATAGCCTCCACAGTAATAGCAACCTACTTTTCTACTAGTTCCTCACTCACAAAATTACCTTTAATAATATCTAACTTGCCAATTTGAGCTTACAGTTGATTCTTTTTTCAGTTAGAGTATCAAATGACCAACAGATCAGCTAGGAATTACATTTCTAAAAACATCCGTGCCAGGAATTTTTGATATTATCATTATGTTCAATATAAGCATTGCACTCATCTAAGGAGAGATGGTTTTAATCGGGTAGAAGTGCCTTGCCCTAGTGTAAACCATTGCGGATCCAGAAGCATTTTTTGTGGGAGGGAGATGATGTCGTATACAAGGCACGATTTTTTCATGTGTGAAAGTCTAAGCTTAGGTAGTATAGTCTTTTATACTACCAATGGTATTAATGTCATGGTTCAATATGCTTGCTTTTAAACTTGCTACTTAGATTGAAGATATAGAAAGGGTATGTTAGGTTAAGGTTAGCCTGGAAAAGACAGAGAGCCTAGCGGTTGAAATCTTGGATAAGTTGATTTTTTTAAGCTGCCGGATGAGCCATAACCGTTGGGGTTAGCTTGAGATAGCACAGTGATATGCCCAGGCTCGCTACAAAGGGGGCAACTGGGACGATTTACCTCGGGTCCCAAGCCAAAGGGGCCACGAGAATAGAGTGAAACCCATACACCTGCGTACTAATCGTCTAGGGCCCCGAAACAAACTTGAAACCCAAAAAGTTGAAGTTTTGAAAGTCAAAACCGCCATATTCCTGCTTCTTCTTTCTTCTTTACGCTCATTTAATCCTTCATGTGACATAGGGTCTCCAGTTGTTGCGGCCTCTGCTAGTAGGGTCCTCTTCCACGTTGTTCTAAGTCTTCCAACTCGATGAAATTCTTGCGGATTCCAGTTAAGGGTCTGTTTGGCTAGATTTTGCTTTTGACGTCTATGCCCAAACTTATTTTAGCCCCAGGCCACACAAGTAATCCCGCTAACCAATCAACAAAGGTTGTATCGGAGGCAATATCAGACTAACAGGTGTACAAGGTGAAGACCAAACCTAAGCGGTATTAATTTTTACGAAAATTGTTTCATCAATGCAGCAAATGGACTGAAAGGGTTAAAATGATGTGCCCCTTGAGATTCGTTGGTTTGGGCGGGTGATGATGCAGGTTTATACGCTCATATTAAGAGAAGTAGGACATTTTAATAGAGGTCTCAGTACGATTTACCGTCGTGTACAGGTCAAATGTACTGCCTCGTATTTTCCTGCTCAACTCTAACCGTGGGGAATGTGTTAATCAATCATATCCCTCATTCGTCCCGCAAACACACAAATTGATTGTTTAGATCACCATCAAAGGTTTTGTCTAAACCTCTTTCCCATTATCCTGCTTGTGAGGGATAAAGGGGCTCTGGAACTACCAGGAGCTCCTGTGACTCCCAAGAGCTGCTATTGCCCAGCACTGCTCTACTGCGTAAGTTTTCTTCATCTTCATCTTCTACTGTACACTTTGTGGATGTACTTAGTTCTTTTATAGTATCAGGTATCTCTGCCTTCATCGATGAATTCGACCTGCGTAACACGAAGAGTAAATTTTAAGCGATATCATCATAAAATGTGATTTAGAAAAATTGTGCGTCGATATCAGTTTAATAATTGAATAACTTTTTTATTAACAACGGCTAATTTAAACACCACTTCATTGCGAAACATCTATAATATTTGAAAAGGCGGATATTTGTTGCCTATTTTAGCATTTATTTTTATTTATGAGCTCGGCCTCGGTAATAAAAACGTACAACCTTCTCTTAGTAGATAAATGTAGATTTATACGTTCGAAATTGACATACACGATTGCGATGAAATTTAGTATTTAATTTATGAAGCCCTGCATTTTCGATGAGTTATATCCTATCTTTTAAGTAAAATGTGAAATCGAAACATGGCTTTTATATTCTAGTTTGAGGAGAAAATATACAAAATTGTATTTATCCTGATACAATCCTAGTATCTGTTTATCTTAGAGCACTTACTAGAAAACGTAACAATATGTGAGTAAAAAATTGATAATACTATTTTTAGCATCTCAAGAATTTCACGGCATTTTATATCTACATACATATATCGTTCTACATTTCAATAGTACAACAATGTTTAAATCTTCTTAGCGCATACCTTGTTGTAAGTGTTTCATCAGATACGTTTGATACAAAGTTCATCTGCGATATTAACGAACGTCGTAACAGGATTAATAATCCCTCAGTTAAAAAAACTTGCATCACCTTAACGGACGTTTAAAAAGCCTGCAACTGGTCGTACAAGTTCTTAAATCAGGAATAATAATAATTGTCCAATGAACTTCTTAAAATTTTCTTGTGCATCTTCTTGAAGAACCGGAAACCTAACGAGATACATTCAAAGTTTTTCACCCAAATCAAAAGATCGTAATGGAAGATAATTGCCGAGGTAGATATCTTCCGACTTGAAAAGAATTGAGTGGCTTCCTACGTTGATAAGGAACGAACGTGTGCGGCTCGATGACGAAATCTTGTCCAACGTCTGTTCCATTGAGTTATGACTATTGGACCATCGCCATACCTTATTTTTGGGATGCCCTAATCTGTATCAGTATCATCGCCTTCGTCGAAAAGGGAGAAAAGCTGGACAAAAGATTCCATATTCTCTTTTACTTTTTAGAATTTATTTTCGTCGAACTTTTTTTATCCCCAGAGACATTTTCTTTTCAACCAACAACGATCGTTTATTTTTAACTAATTTTGAGCTGTCACAAGGCTACCATTCAAGCCCAATCGAAGTGTCGATCGAAGTCGTTGAAATTATTCAAATTCACAATGGATCAATTTGCATAAAGCATCAAGTATCAACTGGTAATCGGATGTCGTGGCTATTTCCGGAGAGGCGTCCAAACCGCTCTTCACCAGCTCGTTGGAGGTCTATTTGCACGCCGGATTTGGCGTGTACTTTTTAATCACTTCGCACAGGTAAACGTCATAACGTCAAGATCGACTGGGAAATTGCTTTGATCGTGCGTGTGAATCATTCTTTTCCCGAGATTTTTTTATAATTCACCTGGTGTAGGGTATGCAGCATTCCAGGTTGTTATACAGGTAAAAAATAATAATGCGGCTACAGCAAGTGTACGTGTATAGGAAAATATTGTTTTTTTCAAGTGTTTTATTTTATCCATGCGTAGTGATTGATTCTCCGTAGTTCGTTCTTAATTGGAGATCATTTATTAAATTTAATCGAAAGCATTCCTATTTGGTATTTTCATTAATTCAGTGCAGTAGTAAAGTTTGTCAAATGAATAAATTGGTAATTGCATAGCACACACTTGGTGCTGTTGATCTGAGCCACTTTTGACGCCATATGCCATATACAACGTGAGTAAGTCGCGCACGCGTTTATCAAGAAGAGTGGTCATGCTCTTTAAGCGCACCACTTGAGCTTGAATAGGTAAATTAGCATTTCAGTTAAGGAACGCATGTGAATTGTATTTTCTAACTTGACTCATAACAGTTATGCTGAAATGCTATGAATCTTAAAAAAAGGCATTTTTATTTACAACCTTTTTTATTTTCTATTCTGTTTTGTTATTTTTGAAGAATAGAAGTTATGCAACATGTGTGAGTATCAAGTTGCAAATAAACAATCTGAACACATATTTCGAGATATATTAAGAAACAGGTGCGCCAAAGTCACAAAATAAACATTTGTTTTTTTATGGTGTGGAAAAGTCAGAAACTGTAGATCCGATAAATGAAATGTTGAGCATATCAAGTTTCTTTCTCTGGTTCTTTGCAGCTTCTTGTGGTGTATGATATTGCCTTTTAGATCGGCATCCAACTAGATGGATGTTCTTCACGCGTGACAGGTTCTTCGTATAAATTTGGAAAAACTTGCAAATTGGGTCTTATTTCTATGGTAACATGTTAATCTACCCTATAAATGGTATTCAGTTAAATTTATGAAACTGTGCAGTTGATTCATTGGGCGTAATGGTAACAATTTTAGATATGTGTCTGTGGAAAATAGTATTCGACTTTTAGATGTTAAAAGAGGACTATTTCAATATTCTAACTCATTAGGACTTGATAAAATTGATAGCCAAGTCTAATTCATAGTGGTTTTGGTTGAAGCCAATTGCAGCTCCACAATTCAAGTTGGCAGTTGGTTATTTAATAGCCATGAGTCAGTAGGCAAGAACGCACTGTACTAAGGCGTATTTCGTGAATATTAATTCGGTCAACGTATCAAAGCGTCGTGTTTGTTTGTAGTTTCCTATTCATCGAATAAAAAACGGCCCATCGAACCAGTTGATGTGGGTGTGGGTACGGAAGTTCAGAAAGACAGGGTCAGTTGGAAATGAACCTAGACCTGGACCTTCAAGTTCTGTAACGACTCCAGAAAACGTGAATTGTGTGATGGAGGAAATGTTTCCAAATCTACACAAATCTGTTCGCAAGATTGTAGTGTCAACGGACATATTAAAACGTCGACAAAATTTTGCGGGCGTGATTAAACCTTCAACAGCAAATTGTTCAAACGAAGGTCCTTCTGGAGGGTTGCTGCTTCTTCGGGGACTTAGATAACAGTCGGTTTAGTTACTTGGCTCATTTTCACATTAGAGGGTTCGTCAGAAAGCAGACTATTCACTATTGGAACGAATATGAATCACTCTAAAGCAGTCCATTCGACCATCCATTCATCTCGGCCCGAGGATGTGGTTGCCAAACCACAGAATTCTTTTCTTCTTTGATCCGTTAGCTGGCGGGCCTAGCGGGACGTCCCCGCAACGTATACGCTGCTTGCGGTTTCTTGCCTAGTTTCTTCGGTTTCTCGATTCTGGTCAATTCGGCAGGTCGGCCTCCTTTCACATCCTGGACTTGGAACCAGACGACGACGGAGTCAAAACCACCGACTATCTTCCCTTAGATTAACCTTCAGGTAGGACTTTACAGTCGAAGTACTCGTAAGAAGAGAGTGAAGAAATAGTACGTCCTGAAGAAGTTTCATCTACGAATATTCAGCGACGATTCCAAAACATCAGAGGACGCGAGGGCTGGAGCCTATGTAGATTTACCCCATAAACAGGCACCTTCCAGCGCACGGTACGATCTTTCAAGCGTAGGTACTCTAGGTTCTGAAGGCCTGCCGGATAATTAACCTCGAATTCCAAGCTAGTGGAACGATGCAGAGTTGAGCTAGATTGGTTCGGTAGAAAGTAAAGCATGACCCTGGCCTGGGTTCGCGAACATATGTGGGAGAATAGGAAAGCCCACTACCTACACATGCAAGGAGGCTCTCCAGGGGTCTTTGAGATTGAGTTTTTTAGCATACCAATATGCACGATAGAAAACGCTTCTTTTACCTACCACTTGCTGCTAGACAGCCAAATTTGGAGCGAATTGAATTAATGAGCCAATTTCGAATCTCCGTGGTCAGTCATCAGCGGAATGGGGGGAATACCATGTAGCATAACACGTTCCGCAACTACTTGTGGCTGATGGAAGTACGATCATAACCTCCTAACGATGACCACTGGTAATTTTCCTATGAGAGAGGAGGCTTCACTTAAGGTCGTTCCCCACATATCCGTGACGTGACGGCGACCTCAGTGCAGTACCGGGAGCATAAGTGAAAAGTTATCGTAAGTAAGTTATCGGCACGGTATAATTCCATGCAAACAAATTAAGAAAGGCGCGACATGTTCGCAGACATCCGATGCAGTGGGGCACCGACGATCTCAGTAGCCTTCAGGCTTCCGTGAAAAACACAAAAAATACGTTGCCACTGTATTTTTTAATTTACCCCCGGGCGTGAAACAAATATTTTTTAAATTCAACGGAGAATTTTATAAGAATTCAACAGAAATTTAGGTAAAGTTCATTTGAAATTCCCTGTTTTTGTGCGACCACTTCCCGTCCTAGTCCTCATCACAAGGGTCTTAGGTTTGATTAACACCCAGAGGGTTGGTTCTGCGCATTTGTACTATTTTCACAAAATTCTTCAAAATGACCTTTATTCCTCAACAAAAATTCTATACGTCTCTCCTCTACTGTTTGCTAAGAAACTGGCCTCTATTCCATTATCGATACCAAGAAATATTTCTTAGGGCATGGATAATCCTTACGAAAGTCCATATCGCCTTGAGATTCTTCCCTCTACCTTTTTTATGTGAAAGGCAGGCGCTCAGGGGTAATTTTCATACTGTCGCCGGTTCTATTAATGGGTGCAATGTCAGGCAGCATGCTCTAGTCGTAAAGGATAGTAGAAAGAGCAGTGAAAGAACTGACAACGCCAACACTCGGTTTTATTCCACCAGTTGGTTTGCAGCGCCCCTTTCAATATGGCGGAAGAAAGGGCAGGGTGTTTTCGTAATGAGGATAGCCCTAATAATGCATCTCACTAACTTAACTTGTTAGTAATAGGGTACCAAAGTTCCGCTTGAGTCAGGTGTTCACCTAGTGGACGGTACTTCTCCTTGTTCATCTGGTAGTCTGGTATTGCCAGCGTCACTGGTTTTACCGGCTGGTTTGCAAGATTCAAATGTTTCTGGAGGTTAACACTTCGACGAGGCTATCTCCGGCCAATCCCGAAAGTTGGGTGACTGGCTCAGTCGTCTGCTAATGAGGATATCGACTTTGCGAAATCTAAGCCCCGTTACAAAAATTTGTTGTTTTGATTTTTGTTACAATGAACTTCGTACTTTGTGTGAACTCTTACAACATTCAGGAGTTCAAACTCAAGATCCATCGCCTCCACCTTTAGCACCTTCCACACTCTTATTAATCGGTCCTCTTCTTCGAACCAACCAACATTGCGGACTGGTGTACAAAGGGTAACTCCTAAACTTGGACTTTCAAATAATAAAAAAAGACAAGAAGAAGGAAAAATATCTAGGTCGAAAAAATGGCAAGGCGATGATCGAACCACGGAGCTCTGGAATATATCCTTTTCATTTTTACTAGACTACAACGTGAATATGCTCTTCGAGTTTAACGCTAAGAGCAGGTTTAGATGGTGTGCTCCAGCGCATATGATGCCTCACGATCTTTGTGGATAAAAGGAGAAGTGGGATGGTACCTGTCATCATCCCCACTTCTCCTTTTATCCCTTTCATCCACAAACGTT
This sequence comes from Thereva unica, assembly GCA_949987705.1. Classification (NCBI taxonomy): domain Eukaryota; kingdom Metazoa; phylum Arthropoda; class Insecta; order Diptera; family Therevidae; genus Thereva; species Thereva unica. The sequence continues at coordinate 148,149,473 of OX465282.1, forward strand.
TGTGAGGTCCATGTACTGGGCTCACCGTCTAAACTGGCTTTAAGACAAAGCTGCTTAGTGCCTTCGTTTATATAGTTGGACGGTTAAGACTTTTTAACTAATTCATAGGTGTTCGAAGATAATTGACAGTTTTAAATGCGAGATATCCTAAAGCAAATAAGTTACAGGCCAAAGACCGCTTTATAAACAACACCAAGAGCTAATTTTCTATCGCTTATGTAACCCCTCACAGCAGACAAGATGTCGTTTCGTGCCTTTCTGCATGCTTCTAGTTGCACGCGCTTCGGTGGTGTCCGAATACTTTTCACTTCAAATGTTAAAAAGCGTTAACAGTGTGTTAATTGACATTTTCCTCGCCGTCTTAATCACTTTAAAACCGCAAATATCATATACAAACATTAAACATTACTCAATCGTTTTTACTCGAAAAAACGCGTACCGAGCAGGAAACATTAATTCTCTTAGTCATTACTGAACACTTTTCATCACACCTTATCAGACGAACTACAAAGGTAAAACATGCCTTTAATAGTTTATGAATAAATTTGTTTTTTTTTGTGTTAATCAAATCCATTTATACATTTCCCAACCAATTACATAATAACATCAACGATTAAACTTAATTTGCTTTTGGCTTGTTTTATTTGGACGCGATTAAAAAACATTCCAGGTCGCAGCGCGGCCCACCTCGCCGCGCAGCCTTCACAGATTAAAGGAAGGTAAATTGTTCCGGTTTCGCGTTCCATTCTTACCTGTAATAAATTGTAGAAACACGTGAAAAGATTCGCCTTCTCCTTGGTGCTACTCTCCGGCTAATGAACGAGATTTCTAAAACGTTGTCAACTGCATGCATGCTGCACCACTAGTCAGGTGACATATTATATTGCGGCATGCAGCACATACAGGAATTGGGATCAAAATGTCGAGAATTGATTCCAGACGCGTTAATTAAAAGTCGGAAAAAACTTTCGCTTTTTGTCAAGATATGCGATATGGGCTCATGGAGAGTTTGTGAACAAATTTATTGTAGCTAGAGCTCACCTGTATCCCACTTCCACGCCACTTTTCAGCATAAATCTAACTATGACTTTTCTTTTTCCATTTTAGATCTCTGCACGTCTGGAGATTTCGCTGCGACAGGAAATGATAAGAAGCCAGAACGTGATATAATCGGCCGAGTTCAGTGGATCACAAGGAAAATCGCCTGCACTTTGGGCCTGTGGAATCATGGAAAACCTGAATCTGAAATAGCATTCGCGATCTTTGGCATTTGTTTGTGGTTAATTAGTGGCTGACGTTTTGAAGCTGGCTAGCATGATGAAGGCCCCCATGGACGAAAAGGCAACGCCCAGCGGCAACAATAACAACAACAATAATTCCAGTTGCTCATTCATCAAGACTTCGTTGTCGATGACTTCGTTGCCCCCCGATGGACAGCAAGACAGCACCGATGTGATTAAGGCTAAGCTAAGGGTGGAGAGACCATATAACAGCTTGAAGGTAAGAAATTTGTCTCAAGGAGAGACAACGTCAAATGAGACGCACACGTTTATTCTTCGGTTGTGGAGGAGATTATGCCGCTGTGTAAGATTAGGCGCTGTGTAAGCTTATTGGGGCGTGCAGTGTGGGAACGTCTTTTTTGTATCGTTCTTAGCTTAATTGTTTTAAACCTAATTGCTTGAGAACTTTTATTGTAAGCACTTTTTCTGAATTGCGTCTCTAGGGGTCTGTTACTCACTAAGAATTAGTATAGGTGGTAATTACTTTATTTTGATGCAGTCTTTTTTCGATATTTTTTCGATAATGCATTTATATGAATTCTTTAATATATTTTCTAGGCATTCCATTTTAAATTTAGGCTTACACTTGCACACTTATTTTTTTGGTTTTTAGAATCTAGGGAAGAAATTACACATACAAATTTCAACTAACAAATCCAAGCTATACTCAAATTATGACATTTTCAGAAATACAGGGTTTACATCTTTAATTCCCACCGTGTTTGGATATTAACTTAATACTTATTTACCGAAGCAGTTCCACAACCGATATAATAGCCGATGCCATCTAGTTCTGGACCTGCTTGACTAGCTACGATGTGATCTAACTTTCTAGCTACGATGTGATCTATCTATCTTACCGTCGATTATCAAAAATCCTACCGCGAAAGGCTTTTCAAGCAAGTTTATCTTCACTCATATGACCTATGTGCTCACCGGAATCTTCAAAACCTAATTTTTTCCCCGTAATCGAAGTAGCGATAGATTCCGGAATGATCATTCCTCATATGCGGAAAAAACTATTACCGGAAGGACTTTCCTCCCGAACACGGCTAAGAAGTTCGAGTTAGATGTTTGGACTTAAATCTAAATCCTACACGATCTCTGCAAGTCACCCACAGGTGTCAATTCTATCACAGACCCTTTTCCTAGGTTTTATAAATGATGTCGTATCAATCCCCTCCAACATTCTTCACATCTTTGCTTACTTACTTAAATTATGCGTTATTTCTATAGCTTCGATTATGTAAGACAAGCACAAGCTAAACCTTGCCTGCATGTTCGTGAACTCATTCCGCATTCAGTCAATAAGGACATTTAACTAATTCTTGATTAGGATCCCAAGAATCGGGTTGAATCCATCAAAAACGAAGTACTGGCTTATTTCTAATAAAACCGACTCCGCTATTCCTCCAGTTTCAATAGCTGCTCTAGAAATTACGGCCGAATCAATATCCTAGGTATAATCTAATATCTGGGTTAGAGTAATCACATATTTCAAATTTCTAAATAAGCACAACTGGGATTTCTTAAAAGATGCAAATTTCTCCTTCAGCCGTTACCCCGGACTATAATTTACAAGTTCCACATTCGTCCCCGCCTCAAATTTAACTCGTTTATCTCGGCTGGGGCCTTTAGAACGTACTTGCCGTGGCTGGACAAGGTACAAAACTGCACTCGCAAACTATCTAAACTTGGCTTTTCACAATGGTCTTGGCCGACCTACAAAATCACGTCAATTTATGAGAGATGCCGAATCCCCTACGATTTTTTAGAGCTCTACTCTGACTTTGATATCATAGAGGGCTTTAAAAACAGCTTTCCTCATTAAGGCCAAATTTAATTTATGGCCGTAGGTGTTTTTCTGGCGGGTAGTTGCGTAGGGTTTAACATGTTTTTAGGTCATGGTGTCTGTGAGCCAGCAAACAGATATCATCCGCGTAGTCGAGATTCTTAAGGTGGTCTAGCAGTCTCCATTGCATGCCACCTGTTCTACTATCCAGAGCGCTGATAAAGATATCATTTATGAATAAGAAATAGTAATGGCTTTTTTGGTATTTAGACTATGGTACTTTCCGTCCGATTCTCCGCAAAGGTACCGCTGCTCCCTGTTATTTCCAGAATTGGCTGTAGCGCCTCTGCTATGAGGTTTGAGTTGGCTTTAAACAATTCTGGCGGGATGCTATCTTTTCCAGCGGCTTTACCATTGGCCATTGCACGAATTGCGGTTCCTATTTCTGTCTTGGACGGGACACGAGTGACGATTCTTAATGGCTGTGCGTTGTTGTTGTGCGAAGTAATCTCCCCATCTTTGGAGTTGCTCCTCTTTGCTGCACAGCCCCTTCCATCCGCACTCTTTTCGGCAGAGAGTGCTTTCCCGAGAGCTATTTAGGAATTTGGTACAATACCTTACTGTTGCATGTTGCCACGTACATATTATGCTTTTTCTGCGAGCTCATTTCCTGCTGCGTACTATGGCGCTGGCCGTTCAAGTTGATGACGTTCTTCCGGGACGCTTGTAGAGTTCACGTGATTTTTGAGGGCCCTCTACATTCTATTTTTTGTCAGGTTGTGTGCAACATGCAGCCAATATAATTTTGGTAATGAAAGGAAAAGTTGGCATTACGGTTCTGGGAACACAAATCCCAGTCAGCAACTTGCAAGAAACGAATATGCCCCAGCCAGTTTCTAGCCAGTTTTTCCAAAATAACAAACAGGTGCTGGTTTCGTTGGGTTAAAAAATTGCTATGCGAAATTAGCGATGACTAGGCCCGAGTCTCCTAGAGGCGAGCAAACCGCGTTCGATAAGAAGTAAGAGAAAGATCAAAGAAGTGGGCCCCTTCGTCTGCAGCATTAGAAACTCGTGTTAAAATCTTCCGGAACCAATGATCTCACATTCCATGTGTAAGTAGAGTTCGGGGATACATTCAAAGGTAGTGGCAAAAGTTAATGAAGAGGCTTTATTACTAACTATAGGACTCCTTGACAGAAAGTAATGTCTGGAAGGCCACGTCTCCTTCTGAGAGGCTATTCCCCTATCAGATGAGGGATTATACACTAAAGTTTACCCGAAAACCTTGAAACGATCTAATTGGGGGAGTATAGTTATGTAGATGATACATCCCGAAAAGCAAATTCGTTTGAAGCCCATTTCATATAGGGCTCGAATTTGTCAAGTCAAAGATACATCTTAAGCCCTTTCTAACCTAAAACTAGATTATCGATTTTACACCAATTTCGAAAATTGGCCAACTCAATGAAAACTTCACTAGATACTCTTGCAATGAAGTTGCATAAATTCTGCAAAATTCCTTCACTATGTATCATTCATCATTCTTATCTAAAAAAGTTCTGCTGTGTAAAAGCTGTGATCTCCTCAAAACCGGAAATTTCTTTAAGTTGGGGCCGACAACCTTATATCAAAAACCATTATTAGGAATTTCTTACTCCATTGCTAACGATAAAATATTTTACAGGTACACACACATGAACATTACCTACGTCCCTTTTCTGTTATTTTTACGTGGGGTAACTCGAGTCAAATTGTAATTTGTCTTTTCGGTAAGCACTCTTCCAATATGAAACGTGCTAATCCATTTGATATTGAGGTACAACCATCAATTGATAGAAGAATACACAGGTGCCTTCTGTGTTAATGTCAATTAAGCTGCCACAAAACGGATAAGTTCCTTCTTTTTCTACATTCGAACTATATGTATTAAGGATAAATATTTAATGTCTGTTCGCCAGAAACAACAAATTTCCCCCTGACAACTTTAGAGCTTCTATTTAATCTCCAGGGCGTTGTAAATACATGAACACATTTGTAAATATAAGACACGAATTTATTAAATTTTTTCCATGCGGGCTCTTAATCCATTTCTCTGCGTTTTATGACAAAACCATTTAAGTTAATTTAACGATTTTACTACCAGCTCAGCCATAATAAAATTATAACCGACATTTGTTGATTAATTTATTGAAAAAAATCCATCGAAGATGAAATGGGCCTACTTTCTTCTCTTCTTTACGCTTTTTTTGAGTGATTAAAAACCGATATTTATAGTTTAGAAAAAAATTACATTAATTTCCAGATCCTATTTAAATTTGAATTGAAAATTCCTAACTGCAGGGAAAAAATATTTATGTATTTCTAAATTTTCCAGTCCACCTTTAAATCACCATTTTTATGGCGACGTTGTTGTGGGCAATTATCTTTTTCTTAAAAGCATTTTTATTGAAATTCTTGCATCCGAAGATGCATTCCTAATCACTCGAGATGAGTTATTCGTTTTCGCTTTCTATTTCACACAAGCTATTTCTTATTGAATGAAAATATTTTTATAAATTTTAATTTCTTTTTTTTGCCATAATAATTTTTCGACGCCTTTTTTGATATAAAAAAATCGATTCTTCCACAACCTTGAACATAAATTTAAATTGTACTCGCTTCTGCTGGTGGCTAGTGGTTAACAAATCAACTAATAAACCTATTTTTCAACACGAAACTTAACTAATCTTGATTTTAAATTAATTTTTTTCTCTTTTTTCATAATTAATTTGCATCTTGGAACCGGAAATTATTTAAATTTTTTCTACTTGAATTCACCTACAAATGCGGAACAGAAGAAACGAAACCCGGAACGTGACTTGTGGCGCCATTCATGGGGCAGTGGAAACAGTCATAGTTCATGCAGTCTCCACAGTAGTGTAAATGGCGCTGGCTTGAGTTGTGGCAAAGATGATTTTTGGGCAGCGCTTCAAACCAATTACAACTATATTATGGACACAAACCTTCTTGATACTTGCCGTGAAGCTCGGTGTGAGATTGAAGGCGCTGCAAGCGCTTCAGCTAGTACACCTGACTGCTGTTCAAAGGTTTGTGCATTTGAATAATTTTGTGTTGTCGGTTATTTCACCACATGGTGAAGGAAAAGTTTTGAATGTGTTAATGGAATTTTCTTATTTATTTTTTAGATGCTCGAATCAAATCGTTCGGAAGGATCTGCTGAAGATCCTCGAGAGTTAAGAAAATGGTTGAGAGAAATGGGACAGAAGATATCGATTGCACCTTCTCTGTTTGAAGCTAGACAAATGAGCGGCGCAGAGTTACAGAGACGATTAAATGAACATTCGGTAAGGACAGTTATGATTTTGTTATTAATTTGCATTTTTTAAAGGGAATTTTAAGCCATTTTCAGATTGTTTTTAAGCATATTTAACATTAAGCTTTTTTAACTTAGAATAGATTAGGTTAGGCTAAATGTAGGGCTGCTTTCATTGCGACTGAATGTCACTTAGTGTTCTGTTTTGATGTCACAACCTAGTGTATCTAAAGCTAGATAGTTGTTTAGGATGTCTAAACTCACTTTGTGGAGTTTAGGAAGTTTATCAGTGATCTGACCTCTAGTCTGGAGATTTCTTTAAGGTCTTCCAGAACGTAACTCCCTAAGGAACGCTGCCGGGCCCTGGGTAGAGCTAGTCATTTACACAGGAAGTGAACAAGTGTTTCTTTCTCGTTCATTTCCCCGCAGCTACGGAAACAGACGTTGTGCGGAGTATCCAGCTATACAGAGTGGTCCTTTATGGGCCAATATCCCTTGATCTCTGGATATATCTCGTCGTGATCTGTTTAGAAGCCCGATTGTTCTTTCTTTCTTTTATATAAGTGATCCAAGCCGCCATAGAGATAGTACAGGTCTCCAGTGCGTCAGGATCCCTTGTTGAGTGAAGGGGAGAAACAGGAGCTATGACTATTAAGGACTATACTGAATCTGTTAACGCGCTCGTTCCTAGCGCAATCGTATAATGTGGGTAGGTAGGTAGGCTGCGACACAATTAGCGTTAAGGTGCGCCGTTTTGTACTCATGAAAAACTATTGCGTGAAAGGAGCAGTAAGCTAGGGATTTAGATCCATCCCGTCAAATTTAGGTACCGGATCAAATCTCCAATTTTAAGTTTCAAAACATCGCCTCAAATCATATAAAAAGAGGCTTCCAAATTACACGATGTCTGATATTGGCCAGACCTGGACATTCGCAGAGAAAATGTTCAGTTGTCTCATTGGCCTGCTCCTCTCCGCAGCTGCGGCAGAGGGTGTTATGTAGAATTCTCAATCTGGCTGCAGCTTTTCCAATTGGCCAGTCTCCCGTTATTTATTAATTTACGCCAAACAAGTCACACTTAAACTATATTACTCTGGGATAGAAACTTATGACTATAAATATCAGTTTGCAGTATGATTATCACAGAGTATATCTTGATAAAATATAGCATTATGCATAGCATAGCATATAAATTTTTTCTTGAAGGATAATTTGCTAATTCCTGGGGAGAAGCAGGTACTGTGGCCATTAAAAATCATACAACATCTGTAGATTGGCTCGTTCTTTCCTTACTCGGTCCGACAAGAATATTCCCTAAGCATTTCGTATGCCTATTGTGCTGGACCTCGTCGCGAACTTTGATCCTGTCTGACAGAAACTGAACTTTGATCTGAACGTTCAAGACGTCCTGATTGAAGCAACGCCTGTTAAACAGCGGCATGAGATCCAAGACTTTGAGCCTGAAATGGAAATTAATTTTTTTGTCTAGGACAATACTTAGATCTACAATTTGATCAACGCGGTCTAGTACCTTGCCGTTGAGATAATAGTATGCAATAAAACTATATGCTTGTTTTACGAGAGAAGGTAATTATGTGGCATTTACTGGTGTTTAGTTGCAGTTTATTGGTGGAGCACCAGTCTTGTAATGTATTCACTTTCGACTGAGGGATAGTTACGTCATCGCGCGACCTTATGACATTATATATTTTGAAGTCATCGGCAGAAACGAGATGTCGTATATTCCTTAGTTTTTCTGACAGAAATTCTTGAAACCTAACGGCCTGTGCTCTTCCGCTGAGATATGACTCTATCCGTCTCAGGACAGGACCAGATATTCCAAACTTTAGGAGTTTTGTTATTAAAATATGGTGGTCGACACGGTCAAAGGCCTTACTGAAGTCAATATAAACAGCATCGATTTGATGGCTGTTCTCCATACCACATAGTAGTTCGGAGGTTAGTGTCATAAAGTTAGTAGTGATCGAGCTCCCTTTTCTGAAGCCATGTTGGGGGTCATTGAGGCGCGGATCTATTATAAGTAAACAAGTTTTTCGGAAAGCTTAGAAATTGCTGATAATATTGCAATGCCCCTGCAGTTGCCCACAGAATGCTTACTAGATGCGCTGTGAATTGAAAATTTTCCTAGCTATTGTTGAAAATAAGATGGAGGGGAGACAGAATTTGAGATGAGCAGGCAAGGAGGCAGATTGTCAAAATCGGGACCTTTATTGATAACTACATTGTTTAAACCACCCATGATATCTTCGACGGATAGGGTTATGTTTTCTATAATAGTTGAAGTAACAGTGCGCGTGCGAGTTAGGTCAGTGTGTGTTGTGCAATACCCTTGCTTTGCATCACCAAAAGGACTGGCGATCTTTGTTTGATATAACAAGGCCAAGTCTTCCTAGAGTTGTCACATAAGAAAAGGTACATGGAGATTCGACCTTGGATTTGACTGGATTGCTAGTTTTCCGCTTAGGACGTTAAAGGCAACGCAAGATATGAGCAATTTTCTCCTGCTTGATAACATTCTTAGCTTGTTCAGGAAGTGCGGTCGAGTATGGTAGATGTCAGAGCGAAAAGGAGACATCTTTTTTGAACTGAATCAATTCTGCTGTCGCTTACTTGAAATATAAGATCCTAGATAGGGGGCAACCATCTCTCTGTGACGGCTGACGCGGAGGCAATGTGCGAGTACGGGAACGCTTCCTTTCCTCGCTCTGGGGATCTGGCCGAACTTCTGCAAGTTTAACCTGTACGTTTACCCTACCCTTGGTTTAACCACCGGTGATCCCAGATGGCCACTTGATCTAATATTCTCCAATTTTCTAGTTTTAATGTTGTGATGTTCAAGACTTCCTTCCAATCCTGTAAAGACAAGAAGCAGATCTAAGCTCAGAATAGCCCTTTTTGCTATTAGTCTGACATGTCGTCACTCACGTTATGGAGCAATGTAAGCTTTGCACGGAAAATTGAATAGGAATAGCCCCTGTGCTGAAAGTCGAGTCGTCACGACAGGACAAGCCGTTTTAGTTGAAAAGAGAGACTTTTTCGTCGAATCCCGACTTTCAGGACAGGGGCCTAAACTCTACTTAACATTTCCACTCTAGGCTGCTGCGCTGAAAGTCGTAATTTGGCTGAAACGTCTCGTTCTACAACTCAAACAACTTGTCACGAATCAGAACTTGATTCTCAGTACAGTTGTAGAAGATGATGATGAACCTTGTGTTTGAACTTTTGGATATTGTTGGAGTTCCGAAATACTGACTGCAAAAGATTTTTCCACAGTCGAGTTGGCTTGTTTATGAACGAATTCCTTTTTTTATGGTTCGTGAAAAGGGAACAATCGCTACGATAGAAGCCATAGAGCTTTATTAGAGCTGTCACATTCCTAATGTGCCACAGAAGGTCGTTAGTGTAGTGAATGTCGTCATCACCAATAAGTTTGATGACCCCTTTTGCACTTTATCTCTTATCACGCCGTACTCCAAAAAAGGAGTTGTTTTCGAGAAGAGGTTGAATGTAGGGGCCTCGGTAGTCTAGGGGTAAGGCGCCTGACTACTATCCCCAGAGTTCCCGGGTTCGATTCCCGGCGGTGCCACGGTCCTAGCCTTTCCCAATTTCCCGTCTACATAACTTTCCTTCTTTCTTCTTCCCTCTTTGCATTCCTGATTCCTCCTGTCATAGCCTTCACTAGTTCTCTTCCCCGCTCCACCAAGCGCATGTCATCGGTTGGTTGATGAGATTCAACTCGTTTCAGGAGGCATAACACTCCAGCGAGTTGTTCTCGATGCCCCGATGTCAGAGTCGCGAAATGGTTGGGAGTAGGTGAAATAAAAATACCGCAGCTATGTAGGTTGTGACAGTTCTTTCCTTCACTTCTCTCTCTATCTTCCGACTAGAGCTGCTGTTCGACATTTCAAAAATAAATACATGGTCGACAGTACAAAGGGGCCTTCCCTAAGTCTCTAGTGTGTCACATAAAAAAAAAAAGGATTGGTATATTTTACCCCGGGCCGATGGCTTGAGGGCGAACTTGCACATCTTAAGAAAGCCCAAACACTGGGTTAAGCTCTACACGAAGTTATGAACACCCGCCAACTTGGACTTTTGAGGGTAGGACACATCGTGTGGCCGATGCTCGAACGAGGAGTGTCCAATATCAAGCGTCCAACGTTGGTGTTTGGATATGTTCGGGCTGTCGATATTGAATCAAACGTTGGCAGCGAACATTCGCATGAACGTTTACCGCATCGTGTATAACCGGCTTTAATTGTATGTGGTCATTCCATCGTAGGTCTTTCCTTGTCATGCCTAGGGTGTAAACAGATGGGTATATGGACCATATCAAATGTAATCCTGATGGTACTACTACAGATACTTAGGAAAATGTCATCGAAAGAATGGCCATTTACCTTGCCGAAAAGTCACAACCTTAAGTGGCAAATTTTATCTAAACCTAGATTATCGTGGTAATTCTTGGTTATTAGCCAAAAACTGTTCAATTGGCAGTTCATAAGCTTAGAATATATTGAAATCCGCAAACGGTAGAAACCGCAGGTCAAAATTGTTGTTCTTTTGTTTTTAGTGCAATTCTTTTCGTCTAGTCCCCTCAAGGAGCTTCCTTATTCAGCTCTATCTTTCACTAAACAATATCGATTCTAAAGATAGTGATTGATGAGTACCGGATGAAACAAAATTGTGTTCTACTGGCTTGATGTAGTATTAACAGACCCGCAACAAAAACAGATAGAATAACAGTCTGAAACGGATTAATTAGAAGCTGTCAAAGTAGCTTACCCTAAATAAAAGTAATTATAACCCCGAGCAAGCTGTAAAATTAATCTTAACTCAACTTCCTTGAGATTTTACAAATTAGTCGATTTCTATTTCTATACTTAATTATAGCTTTTCAGATCACGGTTGAGCAGTTCCAAATTGAAATTTGCTACTAGCCACAAAAACCAGTAAACATCTTCTAAAGAAGATATAACATAAAAAGAGGCACAAAACTACTGAAGTAAAACGAAGCTAAGAATCCGCAATTCAACTGAGAAAATTAGTCTTCAACTACACAAAGCAGCAACTTCTCATATACTAGACCAAGGTCGAGATACTTTCAATCGGTTGTTACCTTCCTCGTTTTCTATTGTCCAATACAACTTGCAAAAGGTAACTACCGAAAAAAAAACCCTGATTCAAATCGAAACTCAATCAAAATTGAATCAAAATCAAACTTTTGAGCTGCGGCGGAATTCGACAGTTTCGCACACGGATCTCCACGCACGAGCGAATTTAGCTCGGGTCCGACCTCTTGCAGCCGGAGATGAAATCGAAAACGATGAAAAGCTGGAACTGAACATGAATCACACCTGTGCAGTTTGCGCCAACAAAATAAAAAACACTGAAACATTTTACCAGGTAACTTGCTGCCATTTCAGCGGGGACCTTGTTGTCTGATGTCATCGGTTCATAAAGGTTTTCACAAATCTCTTGTTTACCAGAGGGAGTGTGACTTGCAGATATTGTTGTGATGGCCATTTGCTGCAGAAATCAAGAAGTGATCATTTTTGCTTGAAACTGAAAATTCATTTCGCGTTTGCCTTCAGGTGCCGCAAGGTGCGAATTATGATCGGTTACTGTTGCGGGGAAAACAAAACGAAAATGAAATTCTTACTTAATGCTTGGTAGACGATGGAGTTTTTATCGTGTTCTTAAGTAAGATTTCAACGCTCATTTTCTAATATTTTTTTGCGCTATGTTAATCGTGTAATAAATGGCCTTGGCCGGAGAAAAACTAGCAAATAATTATAGTATGGGCATAAATCCTAGCGCAAAAGAACCAAGTCGTCACTCGATGTACGACTGTTTTAACTTCTTCGTTTTTGCCAGTTTGGAGTTTATGTACCAAATCATAGTGCGGAATGTTTATACGTAGAGCGTGAAGATTGCCAATGCGATAGCGACTTTTATGATTTAAGTTCGACTGTTCGGATGTAACTATTTGAAATTTTATTTGCTTCGAATTCATCGTTCTTGTCGTTTATTGCTAAGATGCTTATAAGTTCGTATAAAAGTAAAGAAGCATCGATTTTATATTTAAACTAATCATCTTTGATTGGATACTGATGTTTTATCGGCGGTAGTCGAAGTATCTTTTTAATTACTTCATTTTGCATAGATAACGAGATTTGTCCAGTTCTGCAAACTGTAAGTTTGTTTCATTTGTTTTAGTCCATCCAGCCAACAGCTACAGCTCAAATCGAGCCTTGGTCTCCTCTAAGGCATTTCTACAAGTTTGACGGTTCCTTGCAGCAGTTCTCCAGTTCCGAATGTTAGCATTGTCTCTGCGTCAGCCGTCACAGAGTCCATCCATCTCCTCCTGGGTCTACCTACTGGTCTATTTCCTGAAATTTCTGCCACCATAAGCCGTTTTGGAATACGGTTATCGTCCATCCTGATTACGTGGCTGGCTAGTCTTAGTCTGTTGATTTTTATAAACGTTGGGAGTTCTGTATCGTCAAAAATTTCATACAACTCGTTATTGTATCTCCTTCCCCATATTCCATCCTCTCTCATTGGGTCTATTATGCATCTAAGAACTTTCCTCTCAAACCTGTTGACTCGTTCCTCTACGTCCTGGGTCATAGTCCAAGTCTTGCTGCCATCTAGCACATTACTGGTCGTATTACTGTTTTGTAGAATGAAAGTTTCGTTTTTCTGTGCATGAATCTTGAATGCAGGATTTGTTTTTGGGCATAGAAAGCTCTATTAGCCAGTAGTATTCGTCTAGTTATTTCTTCCTTTTCATCGGTACCTGCTTTAGGGGTGGGCGAACCCGGGCGACCGCCCTAGTGCGCCATGTCCTAGAGGGCGCCGCTGCGATCGAGTAATGTGTTCATTAATTTAGTTATTAAACTCCACCATACAAGACACAACACCGGATATGCACAGGAGGTAGACAAAGGTTGCGTTTAGAAAAACGTAAAAGACAGCTGGCAAGGGCGCTTTATTATACATTCTTTTGCAACTATTGTCTTCATTTTCTACCAATAAACTAGTGCTGAGCAATAGTAGTTCTTGAGAACCCCACGAGCTTCGCCGAAAATCCTTCGGAATTCAACTGAGAGAGGTATAGGAACCTTCTCTCTTTTCTTCTTCGACTGTGACAAACGACAGAAAACAATATTCATGTCCCCAAGAAATTTGCAACATGTTTGCTGACGAGCCAGAGAGTCTAATGTAATGCAAACTGACCCAAAAAGTACGCCCACTGGCCCTAAAGCTTTTATTAACTGGTGGCCACTATAAAAAATATCGACATCAATAAAGGTCATGGTCCTAACAATGCCCGTGTGAACTGCTCAGCTCTCGGCCATTTATATCTTTCGATCAAGTTTGGCCCTTCGTGAGCCCGTATGTGCACTGAAGCGGTCACTGTTTGCCCGTTGTAAAGCCTTCTTTTATTTTTACTCGGATTATTGTATAATTTTTGCATAATAATATAGGTCTACCTAATCTACCTAAAATAAATGTCTAAAAAGTTAAGGGCGCATGAAAATATCTCGCACGGGGCTTCAAAATACCTAAAGCCGACCCTGCTTTTCATCGTTTCTTTTTGTAATTATAGACCCAAGGTAGACTGTTTTATCGTCTACTTCTAGATTGTGTTCGTCGATAGTTTTATTTCGTCCCATTGTAAACCTTCCAGCTCTAGATTGTTGCATCACTTTTGTTTTCTCTGTTACTGTATTTTGGATCCTTACTTTCGCCAGGGAGCTATCGTTGCGCATTTTATCAGTCGTACCAGCTTGTAGGGGACTCCTGATTCCAATAAGATCCTGTACAGTCTCTTTCTGTTTATCGAGTCATATGCCTGTTGAAAATCGACAAATATCTGGTATATATCTATATTCCTTTCGCAGCTTTTCTCCAGAATTTGTTTTAAGGTCAACAGCTGGTCCGATGTTGACCTGTTTGTCCTAAAACCAGCTTCATATTCTCCTATAAGTCCTTCCGCTATAGGTTCTAGTTTTTGTTTCACAAAGATTGTGAAGGTTTTGTAGCTAGTGCTGAGGAGTGAGATGCCTCTGTTATTTTTCTACAAGTTAATTTATCTCTTTACTTCTTGTAGATTAGACAAATAATCGCTTTCTTCCAGTCATCTGGTATAACTTCTTTCTCCCAGATGGTGCATATGAGTTCGTGCAAGTTCCTTAAGAGTTGCGGTCCTCCTTCCTTTAGTAGGTTAGCTGCGATTCCAACGATGCCTGGAGATTTGTTGCTTTTTTGCCTTTTCACAGCTTCCCGTATCTCATCCAGTGTTGGTGGTTCTATTGGAATACTATCTTGAGGGATTACCATTGCCTCCGTCTGTGTCTTCGTCTTGCCCCTATCCTATCCGGGTCTGCTAGTAGGTTCCCATATATTTCCTTGCAGATATGCGTTCTTGGCTGAAACTTATTGCTGGTCTGCGGGTTCCATTATGGGCTTGCCTATTTCTCCCTCCGTTGAAGTCTTCCTGTACCTGTAGGATCCTCCTGTTTAGATACTCTCTCTCTTTCTTTCTGCACAGCTTGTCTGCAGTTCTTGTTTTTAGCTTTAAGACTTCCATCCTTGCTCTCGTGGGCCTTGCGATGTACTCCTGTTGTCATTGGTAGTGTTATGTAGGCTGTGCTTTCCTATGACTCCTAGGACTGCTCTTCTTTTCCTACTTTGGCGCTCACGTCTCCAAGCACCATTTTAATATGGTTTGACGGGATTAAACTGATGGCGTTTATTAGCTCCTGGTAGAATTCCTCTTTCTCCTCATCCGTCTTGTCTTCTGTGGGCGCATGGACGTTTATGAGACTAATGTTATGTAGTCTTGTTTTAATCCGAAGAGTACTTATTCTATTACTTACTGGCTTGAAGTCTAGAATGAGTGTTCATTTTCTTTTCCACTATGAAGGCAACTCCGAATTCTCTTCTTCCATTCGATGAACTACTGGAGAGTATTGTGTGGGTTCTGAGATCCATTATGCCACTGTGAGTCCATTTGGTTGGTCGAGCGGTGATTGCTATGCCGTATTTTTCGTTGAGCGTTCTGAAGTTCTAAGTTCCAAAATAAAACTCCAAATTTCGTTGGGTCCGTCCTGGACGAGGCCTGCCTTGAGGATTCGTGACGGGTTGATTGGTTGGTTGCTTGACGGTGGAAGATTGTCAGCCTGCTGCCCGACCCTCAACCTTGAGGACCAGTCCGGTAATTGTTTCGTTTTGAGGTGCGAAACACTCGCCTTTCACCCTCCTCCGTCTACTCTTGTATAGACAAGATCATCCAGGGGTCACCAGATGTAAAATGAACATCTTCGTGGAGGTGGAGGTAGGATTCGGTAGCATATCGAAGACCTTAGGTCGCAGATGGCGTTTCTCAGGACTTGTCTTTTTGATGTACCAGCACCACCAAAGGTCCCTGAGGCCGTTACTACCATTTGACCCCCAGTTTCTTCTAGTAAAGAAGATTATTTCTTTACTCCTGATATTTTTAAAATGTATTTTCATGCCCGTTAAAGTCATAGGGTGCTATGTCTCCTGTCATGGAAACAATAAATGCATCCTAACTAACCCCCAAAATTCTAGCTATGACAGATGATGACACAACTTCACCTTTCAACAAGTTTCAATTTATCCTTGAGGCAGCTAAACCATAAATGTCGCATGAAAAATGATCAGCTTTCCGCTATTGAATGAAGACATCACGCGGAGATATTTCAATAGCCACAAAAATAGAACATCAATCATTTTTTTGTTGTAGTCAGACCTCATTAGGAATAATCTCGAAAGAAGCAACCAGTTTATGTATTATCGAATTTTGTCGCATGGTCGGCCGCCTCATTGATCAAAAACAGTAATAAAGACGTCTTCACCGAATTGATTTGAAAGGCAATTAGCCTCCTACAAAAACGTCTGCTCGTCTCTGACCTGAATGCTTTTTCGGTTTGCATAAAAGAAATTCACTGGAGGAATTTCCACAGAAATACATACACTCGGCTAACTATATGGTCAAATGTTAAAGGTATTCCTTCAATTTAATGTCATATCGTAAAAACGCAGAATGGCCCATCATCGTCATAAACACTCACCTAAAGAGATGGTCACAGGTGGCGCATGTTGCAGGGAAGCAAAAAACTGCTAGAGAAGAAGAATATACACATAAATTCCTTCAGCAACATAAACTCAGGAAACTGCAGGGTTATTTTATGCAAATGCCCCAGAGAATGTAGGACGGATTTTAATTTCCCGGAATTATGTCAATTAGCAGTGGTCAGTCTGTCACTAATGTGGGCCTTGATATATGTGGTCAGACGTCTTCACGGAACTTCCTGCACTCGACTAGTACTGAGTTCAGTTCGTTACACCAGGTCAAGTAGTCAACCGTCGTCTTCTACTTTTTGTTTTAACAAAGTCGTAACAACCGCCCTAGGGGTGACATGATGCCCATTGACATTCCATGTAAACGATCTCTCATGATGTGGAAAATGTTTTTCATATCGAACGAAATGGAGCCGTCTCAAAAGTGTAACACAGGCCCCGCGAGACATATACCAAGATGGATAAGCACGCGGCTTAATTTCACCTTTCATCGTAACTTTCGGTTTTTGTCGCCGGTCCAACATAATCATGTTAGTACAGAGATTATGGCTTTTGTCATTTGATACCGCATACGCACAGCGATGTTTTATTGAAGCGTTTATCTAGCATGTATAAGATACAACCCAATATGCCTTGACATTTATATGAGAAATCGAAAATTTATGAATGTGATTTGTTTAGGGGGTAACCTAAGCCGGATTAACCTTGTTTTTGGCACCTTTCGGTACATTCTCAAGTCTAGGGTTATTTATTACATCGGGCTGTGTTGAAACTTGGTGAACATGGGTCTAATTAGAAAATGCTGTAAAATTAATATTGAAATTTTTACTTTCGATTTTTGTACGAACTTTCGTTTGAGAGATGAAGGTCTAGGTTTTGATTGATTTAGGATTAACTATTTGCAAGTGCAAATTTTTTTTGCGATAAGGGATAAAAAACTGAGTGACCTGTTTACTAATAAAAAAAGTAATCTAGGTGTTTCGAACGAGACTAGATTTATCTAGAAATTGTTATGGATTGTATTTCTTTTTGATGAGCTCCAGAAAGTTCTTACCAAACGGTGTTCTGTAAAATCGTACTAATTTCGAAAAAAATAAGAACTATTGAATTGTTGCTTCCAGCTAGCTATCCTGTTAACTAGTTAGTTAGAGATAGGACCACCAATTAGACGATTGTGTGTGTGGAGCTGATGAAAAAATCATGGTTATGAGGGTTTGTGGGGGTGTTGAAAAAGGTGGCCATCAACCCTGCGTTTGAACTCTGGATGTTGTGGGAGCTCGGAAATACTGATTACGAAAGATTATTCCACAGTCGAGTTGTTCTATATAGAAACGAATTGCTATAGGTTATGTTTAGGTGCTCTTGAACCATGCAAAAAATTTGGTAGGCACTTATTTTCAAATAAGGTCCCAAATTTTAACGTCGAACCATTTTGTTTGTTTGAATGAAAAAAACTTCGGCCAAGTGTGTCAACTCGCTGGAATAAAACCCGTTACAATTGAAGCTAACTTTTCTGGATGCAGCAGAGTCACGAGACATCAATAGTCAAAATTCGAGCAGTCTTTGAAAATCGTGCAAAAAATTCGTTAACCTTTACTAACATCACGGAATTTTCAAAGTAGATCAGACTTATTACTGATATCGTTATTTTAATTAGCTTCTCTCAGGTTGACTTTGGTACCAGTTCTAGAACTAGTTAATTTCCCACTAATGCTTAAACTATTTCTATTTTCTAAGTTGTCAGCTTATTGTTCATTTATTATTAAAATATTCATTCATAATATTCAACATTCATACTGGAAAGTTGGTCGTAAGGAACGAAATGGCCAAATCCACAACTCAGCTAGTTTTATTTTAATATTGTTTAATGAAAATTTGAAGTTACTACCCACTAAAGGCCTAATATCATATTAAAACTGTTAATCCGACTCACCATCAATTTTCATTCTTAGTCTTTTAACTACGTGATATGCTATCTATCTACCGTTTAGTTTCGGATAGGACACGATTATAAAATGAGTTTGTAGGAGGTGAAATGGGGTCGGACTAAATTTTGCCGTTTTCCCTCATTTCATAACAATATATAAGGGATATACCTATATATTGCCAATAAAAACTATTACTTCACATATTTTATTTTTATGTTATTCTTTTATTTCATATATTTATTTAATATTTATTTATTATTATATTTAATAGTTTAAAATTTTTATATTTTTTTATTATGTCACGTTAAATAATTACATAACGGTTTTTATTAACTTATTATAGGAGACTTCCTTTTTGAATAAGCTCCTAACTAATACTCTCACAAATATTCAAAATAATTTTTAGGGCCTGTGTGAATTCAATGACTAAAATTTAGTGTCGGTAATACAGTATTTAGTCTTTTGGCGAGGAGACTAAATTTTTTGACAGTTGACTAAATTGATTTTGAATTTGTTTCAAAATAGCTCAATACAACTGAAAATAAAGTGGAGAAATAATAGATTGTTGTCAATAATGATATCTTCTACATCCATATATTTAGCTGCTTACTGTATAAAAAGCTTTTACTATCAATTATAAAGGTAAAAATTATTGTCAATTGAATTTAGTCATCTAGTGAATTCACACAGCAATTTCCTACATTAACGACAAAAACTGCAAAATTTAGTTTAGTCATCAATTTAGGGCCTGTGTGAATTGGGACTAAATTGATGACTAAACTAAATTTTGCAGTTTTCGTCGTTAATGTAGGGAATTGCTGTGTGAATTTGTTTAATGACTAAATTCAATTGACAATAATTTTTACTTTTATAATTTATAGCATATGCTTTGTATGCAGTAAGCACCTAAATAAATGGATGTAGAAAATATCACTATTGACAACAGGCTATTAGTACTTCACTTTATTTTCCGTTGTATTGAACTATTTTGAAATAAATTCACCCTCAATTTAGTCAACTGTCAAAAAATTTAGTCTCCTCGCCAAAAGACTAAATACTGTATTATCGACACTAAATTTTAGTCATCGAATTCACACAGGCCCTTAGTCCCAATTCACACAGGCCCTTAGTCACAATTCACACAGGCCCTTAATATCACAATATTTGTGTGGCTATGTTTTTAAAATTGATTCTGTGTACAGTGTATACATACGTGATATGACAATCCAAATTCCCCAAGTGTATTTCATAGTAGTAGTGAGAATCCAAATTGTGACGTAACCAAAAACACTGTACTTAAAATTATTAGAACAGAAACTGAATGGATACTTGAATAAAACTTATTACAACGAAAAACGTATATACAAGTAGCGACTGCTACAGGAGGTGCCTCTTTTTTCTTTTGGGCCAGTACAATGTCATATTTTAAATGAGGCGAGGCGATATTGTAATGCGGGGCTTTTAAAATTATTGAGGCCTCAGTACAATTTACCATGGTGTAAAAGGGACTCTGCGGTAAGACCTATGGGGTGCGACACCGAGGGAGACCCAACCTTCGCTGGAAGGATGGCGTGGACCAGGACGCTCAGAGTTTAGGGATGCCAAACTGGATGACATCGGCTCAGAATCGGGACCGGTGGAGAGAACAGTCGCGCGAAGCCAGGACCGGATCCCGGTTGTAGAGCCGTTAAAGAAGAAGAAAAGGGACAAATGTACTGCCTCGTATAAGTCCGGCTCAACTCTCATTTAGTCTATGTTATTATGGGTTCTTCTTTGATTGATCCGTTTCGAGGGGGATTAATCTTAACGCGCTCGACGTCATGGGATAGAGATTTTTCCCCATTGAAGTTACAGAAACGAGAGAACGAGTGGCAGTCTACAGTGGTAATATTTTTTTGACTTCCTATGCATTCATCCGTGGTCCATTTCGAGGCATTTTTTATCTTCATTGTATTTGAGGCTTATTTTGCATCTACCATACTTCTGCAGCACCTTGTGAAAATTGCTGTGTCCTCGGTATAAATTATTACTTTACATTACTTGTTAGTAGTATATTCAACAAGAGCATTGCTCTGACGCCCTTCATTTCCTTTGGTTTTGAAGAATTACCTTAGCCTTTGTGTTATTCATTGTTATAATGGTGGTATTAACAGATTTCTGGCAAGATAATCGACTAAATTCGTATTTAATTGTCGCAAGGTGGCGTGTGAAATGAAATTTTCCTCGATACGTGTGAAGGCTTCGACAGTTTCATTCCACCCCGTCCCTCATGACTGACTGACGTCTCTCGCCGACGAGAATAACACAAAATCTATGAAGAGGATGTATATCAATAATCCAGTACAAATATATTTAATCAGTTGTTGATTTGTGCCGTCTGAAACTGAATGTTTCAAACACAGCAAACAACGTTTTTATATTACTTGTAGAAAAACTGCAATCTCGTCTCAGTTAAAATTTTTGCCTATTGGCCAAAAACTAGACAAAAACTTAACGATTAAAACTATGTCAAACCAGTCACTAAAAAAGCACCAATCATAAAAATCAGCGATAAAAACATCGTCTTCCATTATATCACTACAATCAATCAAGTATCATTGTTCACGATTAGAATTTAGATGGAAGATCACTTGCAAATATCGCGTATTGTTAGAAATCATCTTTTATACTCTCTCCAGCCATATATTTCGCAATAAGTTCACTGTAATAATTGACACTTACATGTAACTAACCAACATTGCTGTGACCAATATATAGCGAGTTGTCGAATGAAATTTAACCATCCATAGGAAAGAAAGATTGATTTTGCTGTATTATGATGTATCTTTGTTTACAATCATTTTAATTTCTTGAATGTGAAAGGCTAGAGCTCAGGGAGCCGACCTTCTTTATTTTGTCGATTGTTATCGCATTTTTTTAATCATGTTATAGTTAACAATACAAGCTTGGCTGGAAAGAAAGTTGATTTCAGTAAAGTGATCTCCATCTAAGTAGTGTCACAATAGGAGCTGCTTGACTTCTGATTTCTTTGATCAAATGACAGCCAGTTTTCGAAGATAGAAAAGGGAAAATGTCTATGAAAATCGCAAAGAAGAATTTATAATTAAATAAGTAAGGAAAGTGGAACTGCACAGGATCATGCCAAAGTGATCACTGAGTTTGATGTTGGGACGAGTTAAATGATACCAGACACAACTTTTTAAAATTGTTAATTGAAAATCCTTTTTAATACGCTTTTTTTAGCTTCACTTGTAATAAAATCTATGTAATAAAATCACTATGTAATAAAATCTTGGAAGTTAAATTTGACCAACTTCTCGGTTTCCGATTGAGCCGGAATTTTGCATACATGTTTATTTTGGATGACAATGGAATCGTGGGGCGCTAATCAAAAGTCCCACTCTTAATAAAATAAGAATATAGGTAAAGGGAGCTCCACGCTTTTTTACATTTAAGGAAGTGTCTGCAGCAATGTAAACTTTACATTCCAAATTATTTTTTACTTTTCTTTTTGATTCATTTTAAAATGAAAGCGTGTTTTTTAGCTTTTTTTTAAACGCCAAACAAGGCACACTTAAAATAGGTTTACAAATACTTAGATTAAAAACATAGTGTACAGTCTTTAATAATATATTGCTATAACTACTGACAGCTACTAAAAACCTACTATTGTCAGAGAGGGGGTTATGTTAGTAGGGATTTGAGTATTTTTTTATAGGATGCTTTGTTGAGGGAAGGGGAGAAAGAGGAGCTATGGCTATTAAAAACCATACAGCATCTGTTGACGGGCTCGTTCCTTGCGTAATCGGTGCGGTGTGGATATTCCTTAAGTAGTTTAGTGTGCCGTGTGTGTCGGACTACATCATTGAATTTGATTCTGTCCGACAGAAACTGAACTTTAAGATTTCCACTTAAGACGTCAAAGGCAACGCAAGATATGAGCAGTTTCCTCCTGCTAGACAACGACATGAGATCAAACACTTTGAGCCTGTCCAAGTAGTGCGGCAGGGTTTGATAGTCATGGGGGTTGTGTAGATGTCTCAGGGCAAAAAGAATAAATCTCTTTTGAATGGATTCGATCCTCCGTTAGGTCCGTTTGGCTCGAAAATCGAATTTATTAAAGCGATTCTATGCATTTACTTACAGACAGGACTATCAAAAAATATTTTTTAATGATTGTCAACATAATTTATATTTATATGGATTAAAATCATGCTTATATTAATTAGGGATACTGATATCGCCTTATGAAATCGCCTTACGACGCCTTTTGAAATCAATTCCAAAAGAAAGCAGTGATATTGAGAGAACACTTCTATATTTTATTAATATTAATTACTCCTATTTCTTTTTGACGAAGGAGTTTGAAATCCACGGGTATTATTTGTATGCTACTAAAAGTGTATTCTTATAAAAAATTAAAAAAAAAATCCTCTTTCAACTTTCACCAATTTCAAATTAAAATAAAAACGCTCGGTGGTTAGTTTATCTTCACTAACACTTGATAAATACTTAGTTTCCCCCTATTAAAGAGAATTATAATAAATTTTTTCGCTCTCACCCCAAAAAACATTAGCTGCAGATTTTGCCTAATTCGCCATGCAACCACCGTGTAAACTGCAATAAATTAATTTCAACTGACGATTATATCGAACGGTGAAAAAAACAATTTGAAATCACATGAGAGAGAAATCGTAAATATCTAACTCATGTACCTTCATCACAAGCTCTCCTTAAGTATTCATTAAAGCAATAAACCTCAAATCCATTTACCAATAAAATGCATTCGACAGATGGAAATTGCCGGATTTTTAATGCTCATCGGTGAGTGTTGATTAATTTCACGGTATAAACCGTACTTACGCTAAATAAGACGAAAAAAAACAGACTGACTTAATCGAACTTTTGAAAATTTCACTAAGTGCAGTGAAGAACATTCAAGTCACCAAAACAGTTTTTAAGTTCGAACTTTCAATCTGGCATTTAACGCCGGCTAATTCGATAAGAAACGGTCGTTAAATTCTGCAAAGGCCAATAATGCCAGATTTAGACAAAAGCTCTAGTAGTTCATCTGCAGACACTTTCCAACTTTCACTGAAGATGAAGTTACGAAATATTTTTCATCATAGTTTTTCTCTCCCCGAAAAATTATTTCGAAAGCCTGTGGCCAGCGCGAAGAAAAAAAATATCAAATTAGAAAAGAAACGTACAAATCCTTATGAGTCTGCGCAGGGCACAAAAACTTCATGAAAAATCACCTTTACACCATTCCCGGCCAGAAGTGTTGCATTTCTTCTCGTACTCACGTTTTTATTTAAACAAATTTTGGTTTATTGAACGCGCCGCCGCCGCCCAAAAAAGTTGATGTCAAAAAGGCTGTTTGTCACGGGTGGACTTTCTATGTTTTCCAATGTTTATCAAAATTATCTACGGCGTTTTAATAAATTGGCCTCCCACTGCGCTCCCGAGGGTCCGCGTGAAACTGTAAGTGATAATATCTGAGAAATTGCTGTCATCCATGACATATTGAAGATTGACAAAAATCGTGAGGAGAGAAATTGAATCGATTAGAAAAAAATTGTAAGTCTATAAGAAAAACTGGTAGCAGCAGGTACAGAATATCACGCAGGAGGCTCTTAGCAAGCTACCATTAAAAAAACTGATTATATTCCACCAGGTTTGCTGAGGTGATCGTTTATATTTCCTTGAAATCGACAGTAGGTGGACAGGCAGCATAATTTCATTTTCACTGAAACCGCCGCGGGGGTGATTGATTATTTCGATGACCAAATCGTGGCCATAGAGTACTTTCGCCAAAAAATCACCCTTTGTGAAAGGGAAATTTTTTGGCTGGCGTGAACAAATCCATATTCATTTGTCAAGTGAAAATTATTAATCATTTTTTATTTTGAATATTACTAATTTGAAATCGTGTATATGTTCTTAGGTTAACGACCTTGGACTTTCCCATTTTGAGATCATTGGATCTTTCTTGGGTGATTTCTTTAATCGCATTTTTGATAAGATCTGTATAAGATTACTCGAAGTAAAATTTGGTTAAAAATGATTAACTTAGATTAATCATAGTTTCAATTTAATTTTATAAAGATAGACATAAAAGAATCTTCTCTTAATAGCTCTAGAATTATAGCTCAATCACACTGTTGAACACACCTTACCAAGTACTAGCACAAATTTTGTTGTTGTTCTTCTTTGACAGCTCTACAGCTTTGCTGCATAAAGCCTTAATAGTGTTTTCCACCTTGCACGTTGCTTGCCAACTGATATTTTTCCATCTGGTCGCATATTATTTTGTTAAGTAGACTATAACCATATATGGAAAACAAAGTAGGATATTAACAACCAGGATTTAGAAAGAACAGATCGACGACAGATCATATATTTAACGACACAAATATTTGTAAAATATATGTATAAGAAAATTTGTATAAACACCTTCTTTTGTAGACTATAGATACGCTTATGCCATCTTTATAAAGGAGAACGGTACAGCACCATGAAAGAATCAAAAAATCTAAAAGAACTGAGAAAAATAACGACAGACGAGTTGAGAAAACCGGTGAAAATACCTCTCTGTGATTCAATAAATTTTCTTAGAGAATTAAGTTTGCGCGAATGAGCTACGATCTCAGCAATATTTTTTAAGCAATAACGAGAAAAGCAGTATTAATATTTATTATTCAAAGATGACAATGGGCTCAACGCACAAGGTGTTAAAGATACATTTCAAAAAATATTATAGAAAGGTCAGGAAATTGTAATCTAACAATAAATGATACGAAAACAAGTTCAAAATCTTCGCAAGGAAAATCCTAAGAATTTTTAGTTCTTTTGGTTCTTTGGGCTTACAAAAATTAATTGCTCATTAGAACAAACGAAAGCTTGAAGAAATGGCTCGGACACATTGTACGAGTTTTGGAAGGGAGAATTCCAGCCCACTTTTTCAATGATAGACCAACTAAAAAAATAATGGTAGGAAGACTAAGAAATAAGTGGGTGGATAAAGGGCAAGGAGAAGTGTTACTAAACGAATGAAAAAAAAAATAAGCAAACCGTCGTCGGCAAACCGATGGGTCCGAAGGAGAGTCTGTAACTGTAGTTTCGAAGTACAAGAACTGTAGTTTCGAAGACATATTACTTTTAAAACTATTTTTTTCCACCGGTTGTCGATAGCTTCATTTTGAATAAAGGATGGTTTTGACATATCCGCTATAAAACAGTGTTCTAGTTATTGCGGAGGCAGTCAACTAGAGTGAAACATGACACTAAATATAATTGTGGATAGATTTTGTCCTTCTAAGAAGCCACTTGCATTATTTTGCATTCCATTTAATTTGTTTCCCTGTCCATATATTTGCCATGTTTTTGCTGCTGCTGGTAATAAGTATGAAAAGCCAAGAAGACTTGTAAATTGTGCCACATTACTTGGAAATTGTTCTATGAATAAATTTCTTTGTAGATAGCTTCAACAAGAGGTGTCATTTTATATTGTCAACATAGAACCGTCCTTACGAGTTCTGAAAATACACTATACAAGAATGATGGAAATATTGCGAAAACGGTTTGCAAAATTCGTACTGTTCAAGCGCCTTCCCGCACAAATGTAGTGAATTTAATTAGTAAACTCGAACTCCTCGGACAAGTTACTCCAACTGATGCTTGCCCGGCCATGTCAACTGAAAAAATCTCTGCTGTAGAGAGTGTGGTAAACCGAGGTTTGTCTATTTCGAAACGATCGCAGGAACATTATCATGATTTTTAAACAAAATTATTCTGAATGATGAAGCTTATATCGAGTTTGTGTGCAAGCAAAACTATCGCATCTGCGGCTCCAAAAAACCTTCCTCTTCAACTCTACAAGGAGCGACAGTTTGATAAGATTTTTGGGCTTGTGGTGTAATCGTGAAAAATTTCCTAGCCGTTTGATTTTTCAAACATTATTGTGTTCCATTATTTAATCTTAACAAGAACCTCAAAAATGACAGGGTTTTTTACGAAAATATTGCGTTTTTCTGTTAATTTAAAATGTTGCCTTTTGTTGTAAGACTGTGTATACAGAGAAGCTACCAAATACTCTTTCAGCTTAATTTAAAACGATTCATTTCGACAGGATTTTTAAGCTTTCTCTACATCGTTGCAGATATAAATGCCAGTGATAAACTGATCAGTCACGCTGAGAATATATGCGTTATTATTGCATCAGAGCTAAATTTTTATAAAATTGTCCACGTTTGTATTTTTTATCATTGTGGTGATAAAAAGTAATTAGTACATTGGAACCTATTTTAAATCCATTCTTTTCATCACTTCATATGCTGAAAGGATAAATCAGAATCAATCATTTTGCCAGAGGCTAGCACCTCATAATGATGGGCGATTGTTTTCTTATCGCATCGTTAGTTAGGCGTTTGCCAAATTTTTGCCGATGCTGCAAATAATCTAAGACCAGTTGTTGGCGTGGGCGTTTAGTTTCTCCATTCGTTTTTGCTTATTTTTTTAATATCATAATTAATTTTTCTCGGAAGTGATTTATCATATCGAGCCGAATTTTCCGTCATCAAAACATCGATACATCGAAATTTATGGATTGAAACCGACTGATGCCTTTGTGTATTATATTAACTGATATAGTGCTTTCACCATAAATATCACAAATTATACACTAACGGGCACAATTAACCGCCCACCCTGTAATTCTACGAAATCGATTGTTGTTGCCTTTTGTTAACTGATTATTTTAAAGAAAAAAGAATTTTTTTGTCATTGACTTCAAATTTAAAAATGGGTGTTACCACCTCTGGCTCTAATGACTTCTTGAAGCCTGTTTGGAAGGCCATCCATGACGTCCTGAATATCCAACTAAGGGATATTGTGGCACTGCTCTATCACAGCGGTCTTGAGCTCTCCTAGTGTAGTAAGCACTGGTATTCTTCCCCCGAACATGTCATCCTTTTAGGTTGTCCCAAACGTGTTCGATTGGATTAAGGTCAGGACTATGCGCTGGCCATGACAAACTTTGAATATCGACCTCAAAAAGATATTGTGTGGCAGATTTTGCAACGTGGCATTGTCCATTATCATGCATTAGCCTGAAATTATCTTCAAAAAATGGAGCAAACGGTACGACATGGTCTTGGACACCTTTTTTCACGTATCTCTGAGCGTTCACACTGCTCCTGTCAAAAACGATAAGATCGGTACGGGCCTCATAAGAGATACCTCCCCAAATCAATATTGATTATCCTTGACAACCCACTGATTCTGTTATAGCGTAAGCGCAGAAAGCAAACCTCTCATATTTACATCCATGTGCACCTATTAAGGCTATTCTGCTCTCATCTTAAAACAGTACTTGCTTCCACTGCTCTATAGTCTAATCATAATATTGTTGCGCAAAACCAAGTGTAGCTCTACGGTGCTGTGCGAGAAATTGTGGGGGGTACTGTACTGTACTGTACTAAAAGCCCTAAATTTTTTTTATGCCAGCCTTCTTCTAATCGTACGTTCACTTAAGCTCGTTACACACTATCGTCGCGCCGCACAGTGGGAGATTTTGTTTTTTTTTTTACTCAAAATCTAATATCTCAAGAAAGAAAAAAGATAGAGCACTAATTTTTTTTTATTTTCTTTGTAATGAATAGGGAATTAAGGAAAACTATTGAGAACGTGAGAGAATGAAAACCTAACCTGCAAATTGTTGTTAAACCTGAGTTTTCGTTTTGGGCTATTTAAGTACTCCACATTTATTGCCTACTACATAAGAAACAGTAGGTAAAAAAAATTAATTTTTTATCCTTTAACAGTTTGGGATATGTTGAAAATTGAGGATTAACAACAATTTGCAGGTTAGGTTTTCATTTTTTTACGTTCTCAGTATTTTTCCTTAATTCCCTATCCAATTACATAGAAAATAAAAAAATGAGTGCTCTATCTTTTATCTTTCTTGAGATATTAGATTTAAAGTAGAAAAAAGCAAAATCTTCCAAATTTGTAGGTTGGGTTTTCGTTCTGGGCCATTGAGATACTCTACCTTTATTGCCTATTGAATAAGAAACGAAATGTAAAAAAAAATTAATTTTTTATCCTTTAACAGTTTTGGCTATTTAGAAAATTCAGGTTTAACAACAATTTGCAGGTTAGGTTTTCATTCTCTCAAGTTCTCAATAGTTTTCCTTAATTCCCTATTCATTACAAAGAAAATAAAAAAAATGAGTGCTCTATCTTTTTTCTTTCTTGAGATATTAGATTTTGAGTAAAAAAAAAACAAAATTTCCCACTGTGCGCCGTGTGAACAGCGTTGTCCGAACGACGAACGACGATAGAAAATTGCAGTGTGAATGACAAAGCCGCTGTACGCTGTACGACGATAGTTTGGATGAAAACTGTGTAGCGTCGTTCGTCATTAAGCAGTGACGTGCGTACCTGTTGTGTACAAAAATTTGAAATGATGGGCGAATTTCAGAGATTTTGGGCGTCAGAAATTTTTTGCCCGACTACTGACTTCTGACAAGCTGCAAATTTTTCCTTTATTCGAAGGCTCCGGGTGTACATTTGCAAGTCGACCCTTCCTTGAATTCTTTTGGACCCTCGAAAACTTCTTAAGTTACCTGGTCAAGCTGAAAACTGCGCTCTTAAATTAACTGGCTATGGCACCATTGTTGAGATATTGGACTACCGTCTCTAATTTTTCTGCAACACGAGATTAGATCGCTCTCTCCCAAAGTCTTCAGTCTTCAGGGTCCACCAAACAGGGTAACTCGACTGAACTTGTATAACTTTCAAAAGTTCATAAGCAGTTTAATCGTTCTTCAACATCACCCTAGGTCTTCTCTCAATCTTACATATATCCTTTGTTTATGCTTCGAGCTAAGCTTAATCTTAGGCATTACACGGACCAAGAAAGAAGTGACGGATTGGTTAAGCTTAGATTTTCACTTAAAAAAGTCAGTGTTCATCAGTGGATGTTATTGAATATTCATTGAAAGTTATACCTATGGTTACTATCTGCTTATAATAGAGTCCAAAAGCTGTTGTAATTATTATCTATTAAAACCTAAAAAATCATATTTGCATTTGTTCAATTCGGGTTTCATAGCTACTTTAACAAAGTTCAGCAATAGATTTTATCCTCTTACATTTTTCTACGTGACATTTTTTAACCGTATACAAGCTTTCTCCTTAATTCCTGCCTTTTACAAGAGAAAATTGTTCTTTTTTCGTGGTGGACTTTCAATAACCCTCTTAATCATTTTTAAGTATGTAATTTTAACTACTTGGAATTTCTGGCCGTATTTATTAATGAACATGCACATGTAGATGGACATCGCCATGCTATCAATTAACACTTCTTATCTCCCATTTCACGAATTAGATGAAAACGTAAGCAACAATTAACTCGATTTTAATTTTGTACATAAGACACAGATAATGTGGACATGTTGACTAGATTGAAGTTAACTCGGAATAGTTGGATGCAATTTCAAGAAATATTTCTCGTTTAAATTCCAATCAAACTGAAAAATCATAATCAGATAACCTTCAATCGAGTTCATCAAGCCAAGATCTTACCTACATTTTCGACAATAACATAACCTCCACAGATCTCGATTGTCGCAAGACTACTGAACTGAAATTAGGTCAAAACTCGTACGATTCTAACACGTGTATCCCAATTACTCCACGCTTGGAGTACAGGAAAGTACCATTCATTGCCAGCTTTTTGTGTGTACCTTTTTCTACGTTATTTCACGTGGTTTCTCTCTGCCAGCCTCCTAAGAACTCGCCACCATAATTAACGCCCGGAGGTCGCATCGCGCGTATGCATTGTAATTTGCTCAATTTATCACTTGGTTCCCGATACAAAGGATGGTATATTGAGGGCAGTGGTAACCACGTGATATTGAAGCATTACCGGGGCATGGCTGGCTTGGCCAACATCACCCAGTATACCCACCTACACTCTCCCTACCGCAAGAAGAAATTAGAAGAAATCAGATAAAGCGAAAATATCTTCCGTTATGCAATAACTCACCGTAATTATCTGAGAAAATCAGATATCGAGAAACGATCAATATAATACTCTTGGGTTGAGTTGGAGTTGGGACTTAAACGAGCTCTGTCTTAGACGACTGAAAGAAAATGCGGCGCGATCTTCCAGAAAGCCCAGAGAAGATGACCATCAGCCGAGATTACAGCGCGTCCATCAGCACACCACTAGTCTTGATCGGCTCGGTTCGTCTACAGCAGCCGGTTGACCCGAAAAATAATTACGAGAATGAGATCAGTTGGATGATCAAGCCCGCTCAAACTGTGCTATTAAAAGGTTAATTAGAGTTGGAAATCGCCACAAATGGTATTGATTGGAAGCCATTGACGATTACCTCGCCGCGTCTCCTTCGCATCGTGCTTGCCCGCGTCGCGTCCGTCCCGCGCGCTGTCTTGAAACGGAAGAAAGCATTGGAGTCGGAGAAAATACAAAAAAGGCCTTCTCTTACCACAATTACAAGCGTACTGCAAGATGCTCTGAAATAAGGTTAATAAACAGTTAGAATCTGATTGAAAATTTTCAACTATTTCTCGGAATATAGCCCACCAGACAGCTTCGTATATCTTTTATCTTGTAGCGCACGGCGTCAGTATCATATATCCGCCACTCGCACGGATTTATTCAGATGCTTATGCGATTCGGATTGTGCAACTTTAGATATAACACAACATAGCACAACAAGAAGACGGACGCACGGACGGACGGACGGATAAGTAAACGTCGGGTAAACAATATGAGTTCTTTGCCGTTTTCTTTAAGATAGTAAAGGATGAGCCTATCCTATATATATTCCAGAGCGGAAGATAAATTCGTGCTGGAGCACGGGGCGGAGAAACGAATGAGCCATAATTAACATAGAAGAAGGGCGGGTCCAGAAATCTCTTAGCAAATTCATCGTTAGACTATGACTGCAATTATAGTCGTGGAAAACGTTTCATTATCGCAGCAGCCTCGGCCGAGGGGACTGTAGGAAGAGAAAGCAATGCGCGCAGCCGAGTCGTTTATCGGCGATATCTCTCTTCTATTGTGGAGTCTTTTAAATTAAGATAACACATTCCAGTGCGGTTTGGGCCTGACCGCAAATGAAAGCAAAAGAACATAGTCAAGTGTGCAGTCAAGTACGGGGAGGGCACGGGTATTTCCCACAGCACAAGAAAGCTGCCAGGCTACCACATCGCATATAGACAGTACTCAACGATTGCAGCTCTACTTAAGATGTTCAAGATGTTGCTCAAGACTTAGGGCCTTGATCGTTACTTGATCTCACGTTGGAGAGCCACCAGAGTGTGTAAACTAATAAGCAGAATATACAGCAAAAGGGGAGCTCCTCCTTGGTGTAGTTGAAGTTGTCTTGTCTTTAATTTATGTAAGTCGAACTGAACACGATGAGGAGGATAGATGTCATAGATCCCCCTGTTGTCCCCCACTCCCCTCTCTATTTTTATTTCTATCCAATGGAATCCAAACGATCATTGACCTTGACTTGTAACGCATCATCAAATATGTCTATATGCCTCGAGGCCGGCCGTATTGATGTATCCATTCCGGGAATTTCTTATCGATAAATATGTCAGCGACGAAGCTACTGGAAAAATCTTCTTAGATTATTGTTCCGATTGTGTACCGCCGCGACATCTTCAGCGACGACATTTAAGTGCCATCTCCGATGTGTCCGTGGAATCCGCAAAAACTTCTTCGAATTGCGCGAAGGAAAACTAGTTCTTAGCCGCGCTAAATGCGTAACTCCCCATTAGGCTAGGGGCAGCATTGCGTAAGTTCTGTATTATTATTTTTTTTTGTACCTTTCGCTTTTGGCCTACAATAGGCGTTCGTTCAGTTTTTGAATCTGATGCGGTAACAATGGCTTTTTGCAATTATAACAGTCGAGTTAATGGGCTTTTGATATCTCGCTATATCTCCCGGTAGACAATAGCTAGAGAGTGTTCAGACTATGGGAAGTTTTCTTTCGGTTTGAATCGGTTATAAAATTTATGGTGCAGCAAAAGAGAAAGAAAAATCATTAGCTTTGTTGTAGACGAAAGAAATCGATGCGTTAATCTTCTTCAATAATTAATGCGAATAAAAAACAATACAAAATCTTGTGATTTATCCAGATCTGAAAAACATTGTTTTTTTCATCGGATAAAACCAGTCGTAAGTTGCCACTCCAGTAAGCAGAAAACTTATCGATTTCAATAATATTGCAAGTTCGATTGTGAACGCTTTGGTGTGAAAGTGTCAATTATTTGAAAGTCTAAGTACCTCCGGTAACAAAATTCAAAATCAACAAAGAAAAAGATTTTAAACACAAAAAGATTTGTGCAGATTTACCTCCGGGGAAATATGACTGGTTTCCGATCCGGCAACTATTGTTTATTGCAATTTCAGTTTTTATATTCTCAATGGACATACATAAAAGCAAGCAAAATTTATTAGAAATCGATTTTTATTAGTTTTTAATACTAATTTTGAGGTTGTGAAGACATTAAATGTTTTACCTAGCCATGCAGTTAGTTGTATTCCGCTGGAGGTTATTAGAAAAGGGAAATTATATCCAGGTGGCGTCCAAACTTTCATCAAATTTAAACCATGCTCTACATGAAATGCAGAAAGTTTTGTGAATAGTTTTACGATTTGGCGCACCTGCATTTATTATAGTTCATTTAAATGGTTTTGTGGTAAAGACTATAAAACTATTACTCTCCTAATGATTGCTTACAAAACATGGTCGTCCATAATAAAGGGAAATCTCTTTTGTGAATTCTAATGCTGCTTTAAAGGTAACAACACGTCAACAGATCAAATATTTACTATTAGATGACTGATAGGAAAGTTTGGGACCAAGATATTCTCATACATGTAATTTTTAATAATTTTGAAATCGCAGCCAAAGAAGAATTTGGACTGGAATGCATGAGCTAGAAACTCCAGACATATTAATAAGACTATATGAACATACCGTTGCAACAATTGAATTAAACAAAGTCATATGTGACGAACGAAATTAAGAAAAAGTCTTTTTATTGAGATGCATTAGCAGCGATCAGCAACAGTTACAAAACCTTGACAGTTTTTGGCACAACAAAAATTAGAACGTATTAAGTTGTATAAAAAGTACTAACAAGCTGGACAAACAAGTCAACTTCGGGTCATACATACATTTACATTCCAAATATTTGTCGAATTCAGATTGTTATTCTATAAATAGGGAAAAACTATACACGATCTTATCAAAATTACTAGTCTCTCTTAAAGCTGAAAGCGCAAAAATAACTCATTGGCGCAAGTAAAGATCAAAATGCATTAAAAGAAGAGCTCAAAGTACGACAAGGTCCTAGACAATAGGATGGACTGGTTTCAATGGTGATAAACCTAGCGGAAAGGAGAAATTTCGTAGAGTAAGCTAAGACTCGATTTCTCGTAGCACCATTGGATGGATTAGCACCGATACTATTCAATATAGAAAGGTAGATCGCCTTACAGCAAAGCAGTATTAATATAGAAAGGAACAAATTTGACAGAAATCAGCAGATACAGCGGGGCTCGGTAGCCTAGAGATAAAACACCAAATTACCATCCAAGAGGTCTGTGAATCAATTATACTTCTCATTGTCTTTATTTCCACTTGTTCCACCTTGATAGCAGACCCTATTCATTTTCTTCCATTTTTACAGAATTTTCTGACCTTTATAGTGCCTTCGTCTGTAAGCATAATAAAGTTTACTATCCGACCTTGCATTCAATGATAGAATCGTCGACCGTACTTATAGGCTTGTCGAAACTTTTACATAAAAACAAAAGGGTATGCAGACAAGGTAAGAACTACCATCAACTTTAGCCTTCGATGTTATTTCTGTCGTATATGGCCCAAGGAGCAAAATATCCATGGCTTTGGTAACGACCCCCACTGTTTTTGAGACTGAAGTACTCGCTAACCAGGTGTGCGTTCAGACCTTTATAATAGAGCTCCAAGTAGCTCTAACATTGATACTTTCTCGGACAGTTAAGCTACCCTGTTGGCCATTAAATCTCACAGGGTGTCATCAAAGACTGTCCTGGATTGTGTCCTACCTCTGAAATCCCTCAGCAGGAACAACTATGTTACGTTGATGTGGATTTCGGGCCACGAAGGTCACATTGATAATGGCTAGAATAGGGGCAAACTCATCACTTGTCAGTCCGAAACCTTTTTGCAGCTTAGAAAATTGCCACGTAAGAACGGCCATCAAAAATTAGGTCGACCAGCTGTTTCCTCATAGCTGCACAAGAACCCAGGGCGCTCGTTAAGCTAAAAGATTGATCCAAATCGATAAAGCTAAAGTGAGCAAACTTTTAAATTTTAGCAGATGGCAGTTAAAAATAATAAAAGAACTTCTGACGGGTCACTGTTCGTTTAATTATCATCTAAACAGAAAAAGGACTGGTAGTTGACTTGCTGTCGGTTCTGAGGGCAGCTCCCGTGGTATTCAAATGAAAGAAGTTGCTTTGTGCAAGAACGATTTATTGTTCATTCGCTTAAGTCTAGATTGCAACTGTTTGTCATGGGAGAGGGATCTGCATGTCAGCCGAGAAGTGACCAAATCGTCTGAAGTTATTTCCAGTTCATGACTCATGTTTGTTGCTGTGCGACTGTGAGGCTACAGCAAGGAAGAGATTGAGCCTGCTCCATCACGACTTCCCCTCTCCCCGGATGATTTGGGATATGAACCCACACCCAGTTTTAGGCTGTATTAAAACCCTTAACCTAGAAGATTTTTATAGCGGGATTGGCAAAATAAACCAAACAAAAGGTCCAGAAGAGAATATTTCTGGACGAATCTCCGCCAGCCAAAGGGTGAAATAATTGGTGCGGGTAAGTTAAATGTTCATAAAATACCTACATACATTTGACAAGACCATTCACTCTAGAGCCTCAACTTGACAATCTATTCTAGTTGGCCTATGTCATTTGTGTTTATCTTTGGGGAACTCCGTTAATTTTGCTCAATTATGGATAAATTGGAACATTTATTTGCAGCTTAACAAATAAAAACCAAAAACGAAGTAGAAAGGATGCCTTGAAAAAACTAAATTCCATTCAACAACTCTCACTGGAGCCTACTGATTGATAATAATTACCTCCGGATGGATGAGCCGACATACAATACGTTGCTCCAGATGGTCACCCTAGACTAATGAGAAAGGACATCAATAGAATACTCCTCCTCACGGCTGATTGACTGTTGCCCTTCGGCACTTTGCAAACGAATGTACCTATGAGCAACTCAGGGCCATTTGTATCTTCATTAAAAAAATTTCGGTTACATTACTTTGCTTCTGAAAATTGTTGCTCCTCTGCAAGCTTAGGAATTTTCCTGAGTGAGCATCAGCTTCAATTGAAGCTTGTAGGCTGCAGCCTTCAATGTGAATGTTTGTACACAAATCTGTCCTAATTTTGGTAGCTTCCAACTTAGTTTGGATCGGGGATTAGGGGATAGGGCAAGTATGTCGAGTCCAGCGGAAGTGGCCATTCGGCTTGGGGTTTTCCCCACACACGAAAAAACCAAGAAATGACAACTAGAGTCCACGAGTCCACGTGAGTGTCCCCACACACGCTAGACTTTTGGCTTGGCTGGAAGGCTCGTGTATGCTCAGTCATGGGACCATAGCATTTAGTAATCATTATTCTATGGGCGAACGTACATGAGACACATATTACAAGCGCAAGAAAATTTTCCAGCAATTGATCTCTGGTGAATCACGTTTTTCGCCTCCCTTGCACACAAACGGTTATTGCGTCAACTTCATGTTTCTTCGTGTATTTTGGACCAACATTTAATGTCCCGGAAGAATGCTATCAAAAATTTAACACTTTTGCGAGCACGAAAGCTTTAAATTACATTTGGGGAATACTTGTAACTACCGGAAACTCCACTTCAGTCTGTCTCAAAATAATAAAGTGCCATATTATTACAATTTTACGCTAAAACTAAACAATAAATTTTGCTAGATTTCTCTCTCTTTGCATTGTAAAATTTCGCAAAGTACCGTGACGCATTATACGAAAATTACATAAAAAAACGCAACATTCGCAGAAAGCATGCGTAAACCACTTCTATATAACACAAATTATGCTTCACAATGTTTTGTCTGAATCGTGTAGGTTTCATCATACGCAATTTTCTCCAAAAAAAAAAACAGAGTTTAAATTATTGCCGAAAAAAAGTAAATCACCTCCTATCGAGACTTATAACTCGAAAAGGCGTTCGGGATTATCATTGACGACGCCTAGAAAGCTTGTGAAAAATCGTTTTCATTTATTATAGTTACAAAATATTAAAAATTGGTATTTAAACTCCGTGAATTTATTATTCTCATTCTATGAATTTCGCAAAAGACTAATAAATAACCTGATTAAGCCTGACAAGACTACAAGCTCCACAATCAGCGGTTTTCTTGTATCTTTGACCTCCACTTCCGCAGGTTTGAATTATATGCATACATGATATAAAAACAAAAGAAGTCAATGTTAACTTGATTCCTCCCCTTAATCATGCATTCCCGCAACCATTTACATAATGTATTTTTAATAAACGTAAATCCCAAAAAACGACGAAAAACAATTTGATTATGTCAGCAAATATGGCGAACCTGT
Source organism: Thereva unica (assembly GCA_949987705.1). Classification (NCBI taxonomy): domain Eukaryota; kingdom Metazoa; phylum Arthropoda; class Insecta; order Diptera; family Therevidae; genus Thereva; species Thereva unica. Next base: position 148,186,624 of record OX465282.1, read on the forward strand.
AATTTCGTTCGTTTGCATGACAATGGAACTCTCAACTTGACATTAAACTATTATGCAAATTCATTCTCTCGTGTGCCCTATGTGGGGCTCCGCAACCAGCCCCAGAAACTCCAGGCCCTAATAAAGGCTTGCGCAGCATAAGTCTTTTGCATCTTGTGCCTCGGATACAGTTTTTTCCGAGGTGGAAAATATGGAAAAGGTAATTCTTTTTACCCAAGGTAATTTATCTTTTTACGGTACTCCGGTCTGGAGTTGGAGCAAGGCTTTTTTTGCCGCTATTAGAAGGTTTGGAGTGACACCTGAGGCCGAGCTATGAAAAGCATTTTAATCGAGTTTAGCCCTAGGAGTGTGTGGGACACCAAAAAAAATGTTGCATAAGTAACGAAAGTTAAGTCTTGAGAGTGTTTTTTTCATACCCTTTGAGAATCCTAATCGTGGATTTAATTGCTGAAAGACGTAGAACACCTGACGATGTGCAACGATTAGCCGGAGCATAAGACAGACAGGTAAAGGTGAATAACGCATGGAATGTGTAGGCTTGAATGTCTGCTTGCGTTAATTTATGTCATTTATCTCTATGTATTATCTCAGAGGCATTAATTATGATTTTTTCGTTGTAGTCACGACGACGACGACGTTGAAGTCTTTGTCGTGGTGATATGGTCTAATGTGAAATTCCTTCCGTTATTAAATTACGAAATGGAAATAGGATTGCGTTTTAATTATGGAACAAACTGTACGCAAAAAAACATTCATTGTAAGCTTAATACGATTATGTTTGTTTGACATAGTCATACTGACATCAACTTACCTAACAGGTAAAAGATGACAGCACATGATTTAGTGTACTTGATGCAAAAGGAAAGATTTTAATGTGCTATTTTCTTGTCGAAGGTCTGACTAGTTCCAAGAAAAGTACTAAGGAAGAGAAGACTTGATTGAACATTTAACTGGCAATGTTTTGTATAGAATACTCTTTTTCCTACACTTCGTCAATGCGACAAAACTATTCTTCCAAATTTATGTTGAAGGATTATAATTTTCTTAAGAATATACTGTCTAAAGGTTTTTTTAGATGAACATCTTAATATTCTTTGAATGGACGTGGACGACAATTATTCTTAGCGTAACATTTTAATGACAAGTGTTGCAATTTTGAGTGTATAATTAATTTTTTTGGAAGTAACGTTCTGCTTATTACCTCCCAAGACTGGCAGTTTCATATGCAGTCAAAATACTTCCTATTGGCCAGTCATTCAAATCATTTTCCTAAATTCCTTCTGGGCTTCTAACAATCACTTGCCCAATATTCATTAGTTCTAAATTTGAAGCACTTTGTGGTGCTTCTTTCTTCGTTACTCCCTAATCTCACCGGTTTCCAGTTACTTCTTTGTCACTTTTTACTACTTTCCCGATTAAAAATAATTTCATGGTTAATTTCCTTACTAGCACGCACGCGCCCGCAGCTAGCACGCATAGCGAACAAACAGGCACGCCACAAAAGTACGTACTCTCCCGCCACAGGTACGCACGCTCCCGCCACAGGGATACACGCTCCCGCCACTGGCACGAAAATCTAAAAATTTGTTCGCTAGAGGGATGCACTCTCCCGCCACAGGTATCCACTCTCCCGCCACACGCACGAAAATCTCAAAATGTGCCTGATGACGACTTTACATACATATATAATACTCTTCTCCATCTTTTTTAAGAGGCGTAGAATTTTTATTCTACGAAAAAAAAAATTTTCTTTCATTTTAAATTTGAGTTTCGTGCGTACCAGCTGCATGCTAGCTGCGGGCTAGTGTTATTTTCACTCAGGCGTGCATGCTAGCAGCGGGCGCCGTGCGGGCTAGTGCATGCCAGCTGCGTGCTAGCTGCGGGCGAATTTCATTTTTACTCGTGATTTATAATATTCGTGCGTGCCAGCTGCATGCTAACTGCGGGCTAGTCTTCAGGCGTGCATGCTAGCTGCGGGCGCCGTGCGGGCTAGTGCATGCTAGCTGCGGGCGAATTTCATTTTTAATCGGGTTCTAATTGGGTTATCCACTAAATACTCCAGTAGCTCGATTTCAGCCAAACTAAATTTATTTCCAAGTTCCAATCCGATAATGCAGGAAGTCCTCTGCCGGTGACCAACTTCTAACTTCATAATCACTGCGAAGTTCGACTCTGCGTTTAATTCATTGAAGTGTTTGTTGTCAACAATTTAGATCTAAACCAGACTAAGGCATGGTCACTTATTCACCGATCGCACCATTGCATTTAGTTCATCGCCATATAGACCTCTGGTATCCATAAAAAGAGCTATACTGAAGTGGTATGATACCATCATGGAACTTAGCGTGGAATATCTTGCTGCAAGAGTGGGTTCATCTCATGTGGACTCTTCGGGAAGTGAAACTAAATTCTACGAATATTTTAGAATGAGCCAGAAAGTATTCAGTGATTCTCTAAAAGTCGAGAAGTTGATCCACACGAGTCTGTAGTGTAGTAGCAGGATGAAATTTGGGCATTCTTTACGTGTTTTACTTATACAAAGTGCGCCTGACTCTGACATTTTTTAACCAATTTCGACATAATGTACTCGATTCTGAAACTTAATTCAGTACCATTTTAGCTATGAGTCAATGCACACACAAACAACGCGCTGAAATTATAGCACTTAACATTGAAAACAATCGTTCAATTGTGAAATCTGTGCGTGCTTTTATCGTAAAAAATATGGAAGAAATTCGGCGCCTTCAGACAACACAATTCGTAAACTTTCAGCCTTGTGGGGTTATTTAAAAAGTAATGTTTATGCTAGCAAGCCGAAGACCATTGACGAACTCAAAGCTAACAAATAAACCGAAATAGCTGCTATAACGCCCCAATGCTGGCCAATGCTATGAAATGTTATGTTATTGTTAGTTCTTAGTTTCAAATCCTCAAATCCACTGTAATTTTGTAAGATTTTTTACCCTAATATTATGAACATAATTCTTTTTTTTTGTTTTTCCGTTTTATTAACATTTTATTTTTCTTTATTTCAGGTAAGATCTTTAATATTTACAATTAAATAATGTCTTCTTGAGGTAATACTTTTCAATTTGTTTATATTGTTCTTAAACTGAAAATTTCTACTTCAATTCTAGTGAATTTGTAATTTAAAATGTAACAATCAATATTTATGTAAGTTAGAATAGAAACATTCATCAGAATGCTATTATTACTGTTGTTGCTGACGTTGTTCAAACCTAACTAGCAATACATTAAAGATTTAATAGTAGTTGCTTTGGGAAGGTTGTTTTATGGAAAAAAGGTTTCTAGTTTGTGTAAATATGCTAATTCAATACTAACATTCTTTCCCATTTCAGAATTAATTATTTACAAAATTTCAACTTTCTTTCAAGAATTAAAAGCAATCACTTTCAACTATTTCTAAACTGGAATAACATTTATGAGCGTAAAAGTGTAAAATCGCGTACAGAAACAAACTCAAAGAACTTGATTTAAAAGACTTCTGTGGATGCCTATAGTCTCAATAAATGTCACATAAAAGTAATTCATTACAAATTGATTTTCCTGCAAGTGGTAAAACTAAAAGCCACTAAAACAAGTCTCATCAACAGCTTAAGCAGCAGGAAACCTCATTAAAGTAAACAAATTTGTACCTTATTACTGCTGACAGAAGCAGGCCCAGGTTAATTGAAGTTTAAGTGATTTCATTTTCAACTTCTTATAAGAAAAAATTGTCTTACTATGTTACAGACTTAATTTCTGAAAGGGAAGTTCCGCTTACTCAAACTTCACAAATTGCACCGTCTCTGGTCATTTAGCATAAAATACCCCTGAACTCTCTTTGGTATAAAGTCATGCGTTACCAAAGAGGAAATAAACCTCAGGGGGAACATTGTCCTTTGCCAATTGTTTGAAACACGCGCATTCGCCGTTGCAACTGCTCATCCGAAAAAAAAAAACACATCTGCAGCTGGGTTGCGCATGCGCAAGTGTTTCACACATGGCTACATTTGTCCCCCAGTGAAGGCTAAACATAACGAAATCCGACTCAAAATCTCAATGATTTGCTTGCATTTAAGGCAATTTTCGTAAACACGTTCACCGGTTATGGAGGATTACGCTGTGGCAATATTCTTGCGGCGGATTCCAAAAAAATGCGAGCTTCAAGCGTCGGTAAATTCAAACTGCAAGTGAACCGTTGCTAGCTGGGCTTGAGTTTAAGTTTAATGGCTTCCCTTTGGCTGCAACTGCTGCAATCAATGTGTTTGTGTTAAGTTCTAAATATGCATTTGGATGTTGAACGCTCACTAACGCACACAAACGTATCGGCAGCATATCTATGTTGGATATGTATAGGGAAACGTGTTTATTTCCCCTAAGATGGTTTTCATGTTCATGCTCAGGCGCAAGCTACTCAGCTCCGATCGTATCGTAATTCTCCAGCTCAAACCTCGAAGATCAGTCGTTATGGTCGATCATGCCATGTCGCAACATCGACACACCATATACCGACAACTTGTTTGTTACAACAACGTGGGCACGAACGTCTACTGTTGAGAATGAATCCCGATCGTGCTAGTGATGCTTCCTTGATTTGTTGTTTATTTTAACGAGTAATTCCAGTAGGGTTTTCTGCTCTGCACAGCGGAAGATAAATAAACAGCTTTGGCAAATCCAATGTGATAGAATTGAGTGGCGTCAATCATTTTACTGCCAGTAGTGATCTCAGGCTTAGAAGACTTTTATAGGTCAATCTATAATTTTAGTTTTAATAGAGGTTTACGGAGCATTTTAAAGGCAGAAGGCTGCTGTTTCAGAAATGTTAAAAGTATTATATTTCATTCATGCACCAGATTTAAAAATCATGAAATGAGGGCTTGTTACTTACTTGATTTATCTCGTTTGTTTCTCAATCAGATTTAATACTGAAACATAATAAAAAGGAAGTCCTTATGATAGAAGCTCATGAAGTTATGGCAGAATTCATTATTTTCTTTTATAGATAAAATGGTATTTGCCCTACTTCCATTTAGTTGAAAAATCTATTTCAAAATAGTTCATGTCGACCGTTATCCTCTATGCTGTTGTTTGCTGTGAGTTTTTCGTAATGATGAAACTAAGAGATGACGTTTATAATAAAATGGTATCTGATTACACAATAATTCTGACAGAAATTCGTTGGTTGAAAATGTTTGGAATGGAACGAAAATGTTTCCAGTGAATCTGAATCTGTGATGTGGTACAGTTAACAACATTTTAGCAAAGGATTCTACTTGTGTTTTGTATTTAATATGTACACATGTATCATGATTTTACTTGTGTTCAGCTTCAATCGTTCTTCTTTATTATTGCCTCGAAAAGAGAAATACATATATACCAAAAAAACTGCATATCTTTGTTAGATCATTTTGCGGTATAGAAACAGCTGAAAATGTTGAAAATATCGCTATTTTACTTTGATATCGTACAAGAATATATCTTTTTGTAGCACCGCGTCCCGAGCGGGACGCCCCCGCAACTCATTTCCAATTTTGACGATTTTTGGCGACGTCTGGAGTCACGATAACTGATAATCGTTGATTCTTTAAGTCGCCCTGTTGCCTGGACGATGTGGCTGTAAACGTCGGCCGTTGATGCCACTATCATTTCTTTAAGCAATGATCCCAAATATTTCAACATCGGAATCTGTTCGATTTGAGTTCCATCGAGGTGAACACTGGCTTTTGATCCGTCTGTTGTGAGCCCTTTGGTTTTTTTCCGAATTGATTTTTAACCCGTATGACTGGGAGATGCGTGAAATGTCGTATAAGATGTCCGTTGCTTCGGCATCCGTTTCGGCGAAGACGGCGCAAATCGGTTAAGAAATTGTTGTCGTCGTATTGAACTCCACATCGTCCATCGAATGCTTCACTCATAATCGTGTCGATCACAACGTTGAAGAGAAGTGGTTGAGCAACACGTATCCCTGTCGAACACCCGTTTGAATCGGGAACTCCTCGGATAAATCGCTTCAAATACGAACGCTGCTAATTGAACCCCATACGACGCTTGGAGGAGTTGGATGATTTTCAATAGAACTTGTTCGGTTTCCAAAGCTCTCCACAAGCTGTTCCAATCGATGTAATCGAAAGCGGATTTGAAATCGATGAAAAAGACGATAGTTGAATTCTTTCTCCCATTAGCTGACGGAGAGCGAATATTTGATGCAATATTCAATGCAATGTGGTCTAAATCCCGCTTGTTCTTTCCGGTTCGCTGGCTCTCGATGCTTCTGTAGCCTTGATTGTATGATGTAAATGTGTAAATACTTTGACGACGATCGAAAGGAGGCTAATACCGCGATAATGCTTGCATTCTCGACCGTCGCGACGGGACACGATCTGAATGCCATATGTGCGTTATGAGCACCTGTAGTTGTTGTAATAAGACATCACCTCCGGCTTTGATCATTTCGGTGGTTACTAGATCTATTTCCGTCGCCTTTTATATTTTCAGAGATTTTATTGCCGTCTTCACCCCGATAATTATCGGTTCGGTATCCAGAAACTGATTCGTCGGCGGTTCGGGTGCTGGACCTTGTGGCGGATCATGGTTGTACAGCTGGTGCAAAAATTCTCTCCACCGCTGCAGGCGCCCATGGGGAGATGTCACGAAAGTTCCATCCGATTTTTTGATGCTGTCGTTTGTTGATGTCGTAACCGCCGGATTGTCTGGTACAGCGTCTGGTACTTTTGCCTCGTCGCCGCTTCTTCCATGTCTGCCGAACATTATTCCAGTACGCTTCACGTTCCGATTTAATTTTCTGTCGAATTTCTGTGTTTAATCGTCGGTATTGCTCAAAATCGACGTGTTTCATTCATTTCCGCTGATCGACGAGGTCTAGACAACTTTCAGAGATCCATACCGCATCTTGGCTGGTGACTGGGCAGTTTTTTCGCTCTTTGTAATCTCATCTGTAATTTCGCTCGATGTGGTCCGATCCGCAATCCAGAGGCGTAAGCCGTTGTCGTTAATTACTTCGTGTCCGGTTCTTTCCCAGCCTGTTCGATCTGCTCCGGAATGTGCATTGAAGTCTCCGCGAGTATGGTTAATTCGGTTCGAGGAATCTGTTGCAGCTGATCGTAAAATTCGTTCTTATTAGCGTCAGGGTTGGTCTCGGTTGGCCCATAAACGAATACGATATGGGTCTTGATCGTTCCACCGATGGTTATAATCGCCAAATCAAAAATATGCGAATTTTTTAGTTTTTTCGCCTTTTTCTCTATTTTGAGCAGAAACTATGCATTTTGGTGAAAATATCAAAGAAGCAACGTTGGAGAGCATGAAATTTTCTATGGCGTTTGCTTTCACTGTTTTTTTGAATTCCGCATAGTTTTTCCGCTAGAGGACGCTGGTCTTGTACCAAGCGTTCCCTCAACTAAGTAATAAGCATGCCCAATGCTCCTTAATCAACGCAATCGAAGGAGAACACATCTATTGAGTACTAATGGTACCTTTTATGGTCACCAATCTTCAGTTTTGCTTTAGTCTAGAAAAACTGTGAAGGTACCGTCAGAGATAACATAATACTCCGTATAAAGATGCGACAGCTAGAACAAAAAACCCGAACGCTTTTTGCCTCGGCAGGCCTCTGAGATTGCCTCCCCCTTAGCAACATGCAACAAATTCGAGTTTCTAGCTACACAAGGAGGCGAACGTGGTCATGGTCCGCAGCACAAGACATGCGGTGAGTTTGTGGATAAGGAAGCTAGAATTTTAGGGGGGCAAGGAAAGGAACTGACAGCAGAATGTTTCTCGCAACATCTTTCTTTCTTTCTCATCTTTCAAACGTTTGCCTCTAGCGCTACATTGAAGGATTTCCCTGATGCTTTGTATTTTAACTATTTCTTAGAACATTCCGTGTATTTTTTTTAATGACTGTCTGAGATTCACTATCAATTTCACTTGATTTCAAATTTTTGGTGAGAGGATTTGCGATATTTTTAAAATAGGTACTTGGTTGAGGTTTTGGTTAGGACTTTTTTTTCTGGTATTTCGGTATTGACTAACTCGATTGATTTTAGAAACGAATTTAGGTAATTATTCTTTATTTTATTTTAGCTGAATTTTCGCTATTGGCTTAAAATGTTGGGTTTTGGCTTTTGTTGTAGGTATATTGTGGGTGTAGATTTTTGGAGACATTTTTTATAAAAAATGCCACAAAGTCGCACAACCTGAAAAGTTGTTTGTATCACCCAAAGTTGCAAAGCGCATAAGTGCTTTTCATAAATGCTTGTACAATTAAATCCCCGCCCACAATAAAAAATCGTACGTCTGCTCAAAACAATTCGATCGTAATTGTTTTGGTAAAAACAAATTAAAAATAGGTTCAATACCTTCCTTGTTATTTGAAAACTCTTCAATTAATGAAAATGAAGAAAGGCTTCATGCCAAGTCAATTTTCAGGGAAAACGTATGACAGAAGGAATTCAGTCTCGGACTTGTAATTACAGGATTTATCCGTTTTAGAGTCCCCTTGTCAACAGTTAAATATTGAGCCGGTAAATATATACATATACTGCAAACAATGTTTGGAAGATGAAAAAAAAGTATATTACAACCGGGTCATTCCATATCAAACCAACCAATGGTTTGGACCTCACCACCTCCGATTGTTATAATTTTTTTATATTTGTTCTTCTGGTGGAAACTAAAAAAACAAATTTTCAAATTTTTGGCCTTCTATTGTTTTAGTTATAAATTTTCAAAAAGTCGAAAACCTTAAATTTTCAACAAATTTTGAAATCTTTAAATTGATCTAGTTCAAAAACTATTTGACATAGAAAGCTGAAAGTAGCACCAGTTTCTTCTGCTTTAATTTGATATACAATGTTGTTACGAAATTAGCATTGGAAACACTCATCCCCTGTTACTGTACATATAATAATTGAGTTGTCTGTTTCCCAGCTTATGATCTATTTACCTTAGCTTGAATTGCTAATATTTTGTTAATTATTTAAAATAAATTATCTGTGGTTAATTGCACCTACGCTCACGAGTTTTTATTTTCTACAATATACAACATAGTATTATTAGAAAGAATAAAACTTTTTCCGGCATTTTGAAAATTTTGTATATGGCGAATTTTGGGTATGGCGAATTCAATAGAAATAAAGTCAACCCTTTAACTTGATCGAAAACTACCCCCATTACAACCTTTATTACTAAATTGGAGTGGTTCATACTTGCTTATGAAAACACCCAGCCAATTTTTTGTGTAGAAATAGCCCTTAGGATAAGCTCTATTTGGAGCCCAAAATCAACCCTATCAGACCCGCGGATCCCACCCCTACAGCCACTCCTGAAGTTAAATTATTTTTTTATGTCCAAAATAAAGGTTTCACCGCCAATTTTTAATGAACAAGAACATATATTTCATATAAGACATGGTTTCTAAAACATGCCTATCCCTCAGGCAGAAACCACCCCACCCCTAGGGGTGAAAACTAAATTATTTAACTTTATACCTAAACTTCAATTAAATAATTTAGCTCTCACTGCTAATGGTGGGGGTGATTTCCGATGCCCGAAAGCAGACGTATCGTTTCCAAAATTTATCTTTTATCTAATAGGTGAATGTTAGGGTTTGTCGGTTTTTAAAAACGTTCGAAATTCGGGGTTTTCCAGTAAAAACAAAACGGTTTTAAATTTATACATTGCGCTTCCTCTAACAGCAGCTACAAAAAATGACATTATTGAGTTATCCGAACAGTATCAAGTTTATATAATCGATAGAAGATGACCACCATGCACCACGAACACACGTTTACTCAACACGACGGAGCAGGCGAACTAAACAAGCTAGAGCGATGGCAAATATATCAATGGAGAGGGGAAGGATGCCGAGAGAAGGGAAAGGGAATTTCAGGTCGCAGGGTTATCACAATCGCGGCAATATAATCAGTCTCATTACTTAATTGTCACACCTCGTATTACCTGTTCTGGAATTAAAAAATAAAGATGGTCGCCGGCAAGAAATATGGCTCCAATGAGGGGGTCAAATCGTTCTATGAGAACGACATAGAAATGCTAGAGAAGCGTTAGAATGAATGTACCACTCTTGAGAGATTATAATAATGAATAAAGTTGTATATGTATGTACCTAGATATGTAAGTCTGTTTTTGTATAAGCCCTAGTGTATGTACTTCAAAGTTGGCGTGGTGAACCTTCATTTTGGACGTAAAGAAAATAGTTTAAGGTTAGGTGCTGCTGTGGGGGGGGTTTCCGCTTCACCTATAGGGTTGAATTTGGTTTCAAGAAATACTTATAGTAGGGCTATTTATAAACAATTTTTTTTAGGAATGTTTTCATAAGCAAGTATGAAACCCTCAAATTTAGTAATTAGGGTTGTCCTGGGGGTAGTTTTTGATCAAGTTAGAGCGTTGACTTTATTTCTATTGAATTCGCCCTACCCAAATTAGTAAATGGCGACATTATTAGCGGTTGGTATCAGCTCTTCCGCAACTAAATGTTTTCTTATATTGCGTTCATTGAACGTTCAATTTTTCAAGAACTTAAAAAAAAATTATTTCTATATGATCCCAATGTCGTCCCATCCTAAATTTTGGCATTCTATGTACGTTAAAATTGTGTGTACAAAATATAATTTTTTCAAAAATTTGAAAAAACATTATTTTGAGATATTTCAAAAACAAAATTTTCAAAATGCCGGAAAAAGTTTTATTCTTTCTAATAATACTATGTTGTATATTGTAGAAAATAAAAACTCGTGAGCGTAGGTGCAATTAACCACAGATAATTTATTTTAAATAATTAACAAAATATTAGCAATTCAAGCTAAGGTAAATAGATCATAAGCTGGGAAACAGACAACTCAATTATTATATGTACAGTAACAGGGGATGAGTGTTTCCAATGCTAATTTCGTAACAACATATATCAAATTATAGCAGAAGAAACTGGTGCTACTTTCAGCTTTCTATGTCAAATAGTTTTTGAACTAGATCAATTTAAAGATTTCAAAATTTGTTGAAAATTTAAGGTTTTCGACTTTTTGAAAATTTATAACTAAAACAATAGAAGGCCAAAAATTTGAAAATTTGTTTTTTTAGTTTCCACCAGAAGAACAAATATAAAAAAATTATAACAATCGGAGGTGGTGAGGTCCAAACCATTGGTTGGTTTGATATGGAATGACCCGGTTGTAATATACTTTTTTTTCATCTTCCAAACATTGTTTGCAGTATATGTATATATTTACCGGCTCAATATTTAACTGTTGACAAGGGGACTCTAAAACGGATAAATCCTGTAATTACAAGTCCGAGACTGAATTCCTTCTGTCATACGTTTTCCCTGAAAATTGACTTGGCATGAAGCCTTTCTTCATTTTCATTAATTGAAGAGTTTTCAAATAACAAGGAAGGTATTGAACCTATTTTTAATTTGTTTTTACCAAAACAATTACGATCGAATTGTTTTGAGCAGACGTACGATTTTTTATTGTGGGCGGGGATTTAATTGTACAAGCATTTATGAAAAGCACTTATGCGCTTTGCAACTTTGGGTGATACAAACAACTTTTCAGGTTGTGCGACTTTGTGGCATTTTTTATAAAAAATGTCTCCAAAAATCTACACCCACAATATACCTACAACAAAAGCCAAAACCCAACATTTTAAGCCAATAGCGAAAATTCAGCTAAAATAAAATAAAGAATAATTACCTAAATTCGTTTCTAAAATCAATCGAGTTAGTCAATACCGAAATACCAGAAAAAAAAGTCCTAACCAAAACCTCAACCAAGTACCTATTTTAAAAATATCGCAAATCCTCTCACCAAAAATTTGAAATCAAGTGAAATTGATAGTGAATCTCAGACAGTCATTAAAAAAAATACACGGAATGTTCTAAGAAATAGTTAAAATACAAAGCATCAGGGAAATCCTTCAATGTAGCGCTAGAGGCAAACGTTTGAAAGATGAGAAAGAAAGAAAGATGTTGCGAGAAACATTCTGCTGTCAGTTCCTTTCCTTGCCCCCCTAAAATTCTAGCTTCCTTATCCACAAACTCACCGCATGTCTTGTGCTGCGGACCATGACCACGTTCGCCTCCTTGTGTAGCTAGAAACTCGAATTTGTTGCATGTTGCTAAGGGGGAGGCAATCTCAGAGGCCTGCCGAGGCAAAAAGCGTTCGGGTTTTTTGTTCTAGCTGTCGCATCTTTATACGGAGTATTATGTTATCTCTGGTACCGTGTTCCGTTGGGACTATTCCTTGCGCATTTTATTGGTTCGTGCCTGCAGAAGTCTGCATTTGGAAAAGTGGAATTTTTACTCAGGCGTACCGTGTCTGTTTTGGGTGCCATATAGGCATTTTGCCGCTGCGCGTGACTGTTTCAGGCTTAGAACGCGCCAGCCGCTTTTTTACTTGGGCATCAAATACTTTAGAACATGAGAATTTTTACTCACTTGGGATCTAAATTTGTTGGACCTCCTCTAATCATTTGTAGTTGTTGTGCCTGTGATGTCATATGGTAAGCAATAAATCCCCATTGAGCTCTTTTCTTCCACATAAGAAAGCCCTACGCTCTCTTTGCAGATAACAAATTCGTTGCATTACAGTCTGCAACATTGGGTAATCTGCACACGATCAACTACCTTGCTATCGCAAATTACTCATTTTTTGGCTACTTATTAAGGCATTTACCTTTTGTAAATTACGTAAGGAAACTATGATTTGCTTTTAGTGCTGCAATTTCTCAATTTCGACATTGATTGACGAAAGTTTGCAACTTGTATATTTATAAAAATATGTATATATTGATTTTGCAGAATATGATTGACTTGAAAAAATGTTATAGTAACAATAGAGAACTTTTGAAATAATATCAAAAGATGCCAATAAAAGTGTACGAATTATCATAAATGATATTCTAAAGCCTTTCCAACATTTCTCACCTCGACTGTAATATCTCATACCAAATGCTTTCAACTTATCCGAACCCCCATCATACCACACGAAACGTGTTGCACTACAGATATCATGCAGCAACAAAGTAAGGCAACATGGAATGGAGACTGAAGCCGAATCGTATAGAAGCACGCTCGGTGGCCTGGGCCTGGTGGTGGTTATCGGAGCACCAAGAGCATAGCACTGTGGAATTGTGAGCTTCGTTCACGAAGATATCTCTAGACTTTAGTTGCACGCGAGCTCTTTTGTCGAACGAACGTTCCCCATATATCCACGAGGCCTTTCTATCGTTGCTTTTCTCAAAGCCGATGTTTTATTTTTTATTTCAAAAAGAAAAATATCTTTGAAGACATAAGAAAAAACCTCGACTGCCGGTCGTCATCTTGCCAGTTCCGTCTCAAGTGTCTTCTTTGTGTCTAATTCTGGTGATATTTTTGTCGAATTTGGATAAAAAAAATTATTTTTTTCTTATTTTGAATAATCTTAAGATACCCAAGTGCTCTTCCTTATAGTGCCTTTGAGTCCCTTTTTGGGGGCTATTTTTATAACATATCCGATCCACTTTGAGCGTCTATTTACAGTCGAAAATTTATTGTTCAAATACCGACTGTTGAGCGGTTCTCTAAAAATCGTTGTCATTTGTGCTAGAAAGTGTTTGCAGTGTGCTAAAACCGAAAATATTTCAAAACACAGATAGTAAATAATATAGCGTAAAAGTGTTAATCCAGGTGCTTTCACCACCACGGGGAAATTTAGTGGCAGGAAACAAACGAAAAATAAAAAAAAAACCTGTGGAGTCCCTGTTTATTCTTGGAGGTGCAGATAAGCCGACTGCAACTAATTGGATATAACCGTCAGACAAGGTAAATATGCTGCCTAGATACCTTTAATTGATTAATTGATGATACTAAAAACCGGGTGAGCTTCCTAGAATTTATCTTCCCGGCTGTTGTTGTAAATGTCTAGCTACTTAGAAGAGACCGTTGATCATGCTCTTGAAACTAAAGCGTGAAATTCCGGTCAACACCCAGGTTATTCTAGCCTCGATAATATGGGTATAGACTACTACTAAACATTATTTTGTTATAAGGGGAGTACTTGACTAGCCAAAATTCAAAAGATTGGATTAGGCTCTATTAAATTCAATTTAGACCATTAGTCACCGACTGGCTACCATCGCGAGGAGAGAGAGCAGGTTCAATTTAAGAACATTGCGCGAATTCTCGTTTGTCCGCTTAAAAAGCGTCTGGCGGGATCATTGCGCTGTGTGTGATGAACGATCAGCGATCTTCACAATTCGCCGCGCAACGCCTTCTGGGCCCCTTCGGGGTTTAGAACATATATCTTAACGTTTATATATATCATATATCTGACGACATATACTATACAGAAGAGAACCACGGAATTGTTCGTCCCAAGTGGAGAAGGAAAATGAATCAGAGAAAAAGTTTTTATATCTTATGTTGAATGTTCCTTTTAGCGATCGACATATAAATTCACTCGAACTCCTCTTGAAGATCAGGCCATGCTGGAGGTTTGTTGTGTTTGAATTTTTTGCTTCAAGGTTCTTATTTTTTTGGTTTTGTCTCATTCATTTAATGTTTTTTTTGGTTCTCTTCATCCCGGCACAGGCTCAAGCGGCGAACGTCTGCGCAATAGGGATTTTGGTATTTTTTCCCCTTAATTTAAAAAATTCGGGCTGCTTTTACCTGTTCTTGAGATCTGCTCACCTTTTACCAAATCCAGTTTATGTATTCCTATCGCTATGAGGGACTTGAAACCCCTTCTCTTCGCCTCTGGTTAGGCACAAGGCTGTCCTTGCCATTGTTGGAATCATGAATTTTAAGGGATTGGAAAAAAGGCATTGCCAGGCAAAATTTTCTAACGATTTAATGGACAGGCGTTTTTAGAAACCGGGGTTCAACCCCTCTTGTATATTTCAACATCCAGGTGTTCTTATCAGTTTGTTTTTGTGGGGTAGGTTAGGACCAGCTGTCAAGTTCTCTTCCTAGATCATGGTATTGTACTTTACATAATCCACAAATATTAAGTAAACGTTAACGATAAAATGTAACAACTAAAATTTTATAATTCAACAAAACAAATTGGAATGCAGCCAGCAGCAACTTGGATGATTACTTTCAATTGATGTCATTTGCATACAAATTCATTTTATATTTTACAGAAACTGGACCAAACAGTTGGAAGCGTTTTTCTTTGAATTTTTATTAACTTGAGGAAATTGCTTCAAATTGGATGAAATTGGTTTTTTTAAAATTCAGGGTGCACGAACCTTTTGATAAAAGCGGAAGCAATTTTATTATTTTCTCTGCAATTTTCAATAAGTTGTGAAAATGTGTTTTACATATTAACGTCGTTCATTAGTACACTTACTGCGTTCCGAATGAATTGCTAATGTAAAGAAAGTTAATCCGATTATGATTCATGGATTTTTGCAAAATAAACATACTTTTTGGGCTGTGTGAAATCTTTTCGGTATTTCCTTTCATGATGATATTCTTATCACATATAGATATTATAGGGTTTGTTGGGGTTTTCAAATGTATTTGCACTTTGTGGATTATCTTGTTTAGGAATAAATCAATTTCGTTTTTGTACACATAGTTGTCCGTATTTTTTTGCGGAAGATTTGCTAATGCTAGTAATCTATGTTCGCGATTTATGATTTTGTAATTTTCCATTGTTTCAATTTTTATTGTATGTTTGTACTGAAGACAGACGATTCAACATCAATCTCCACTCCTCGAAGGGCATAATTAGTTTTAATTTTGTTTAACTTGTTCAAGTTTATTTGATTTAGTACTCCGATATACATATTCATAAATCCCTTTACAAAGTAGCCCCTTTTTACTATTCTTAAATCTCCTACTAAATTTTCTCTGTACTTAAATCGATAAAAGTAATATTCGCTTCATAAAAAATAATGTAATTTTCTCTAGTGATGTATGGGTAGATCTAATGAGTTTTTGGTAATTAATATTGTCTGTCGACATCATGAAAATTACTGTTGTCAATCCCAAGTCAACTGTTCTATTTTTATATTTTAGATAGCATCTATAGGTAACCCCATTAAATTATTGTTGTGACTCAACACATAATTCTGCCATAGAACCGACAATTTAGTTCGTGTAATTTTTACTTGTTGACTCACTTTCTCAAAATAAACACTATTATAAAAAAATGTAGCGGAAGTATTGATTTTACATTTAAGTTTTTTTCATGAAATTAGAAAAATTTCTATGAAATTCTGCCGTTGAGATCAATGTTATTTATAAATATAAAATATAAATCATATTGTATCATTTATTAAACTTGATTCCATGGTTTCGAACCCGAACCAATCCCGAACTCTGAACCCGCTCCGGTGCAAGATTTTTTTAAATTATGTAAACTCCAACCTGAACCCGAATCCAATCAAAAATTTTGTTCAGGTTCATATTTTAATGGCAATTAATATCTGGGTATGCAGTCCCTAGACTATGAATAGTATTCGGCAATATTCAGTTTTACTCAATATTATTGGCGGTTTGTGGGTGATATTGAAAGATTGCTGGTGCAAAAAAGGAAACCGTCAATATTTTGCACAATATTATTGTCAATATTACCACTTTAGAAATTAAAATTTCATATTTCTCAGAATTGGGAAATTAAAAAAAATGGATGCACCTCTATTGTTTGGAGGGCAGTGTCTCGGACTCTGCTGGTTGCTGCTGAATATCTACTTTGCGAATTCGAATCCCCGCTACAAAAATATTTTGTATTGATTTTTGTTAAATCCGTGAATTTCTTCTCTTTGGTGTGAATTTCTACAACATCCAGGACCTCATCGTCTCCTTCCAGACTTCTATTAAAATATCCTGTCCTCTATTCCTTCGTTGTTACAATGATTACTATTAGGACCATGACGATGCTGACTGCCAAGCTTGGACCTGCACATAAAAAATATTCAAAAAAATATCATATTTGAGTTTTGCAGTTCGCGAAATTATAGCACGAGCAGTTGCTTAAATTGCTTTCGAATTCGACCTTTCATCTCCATTAAAACGTTTGCTTCAAAGTTCGATATTTAAATTTTACACAAGAAAAGCATTTTATTTATGGCTCAATATCTTCTGTGAATTATTGTTCATACATGAAAAAGCGGGCTATACCTGGCGGTCACAGATGGATTATTAACAGAGGGAAACTAATCTAGATCGGAAAAATGGAAAGAGGAAGAACGGCATAGTAGATAATGAGTGCTTTTTAATCGTTCAAAAGTACTCGATTCTTTGAGAATCGGCGAGTTTTTGATTCTGCGAACCGCCCTAGTGCATACATTGCTCGATTTTCGGCCGCAAAAGATTACAAATACTTAGTAGCTTACATCCAAGTACAAATAATTTGAGTTGGTTAGTTTTTTGAAAGCTTATATGCTGATGCTATGAATGTTAACTTAATCGATCATTCAAACACCCGAGAGTCGTTTTATCAAGTGGTCCCCCAACTAAGTACTAACCACGTCCAATGCTGCCCGACGTGAGCAAGAGAAAGAGAATCGGTCTATTGAGTACGCTTAATGGCAACCTTTTTACGTAGGCGCACCGTGATTTTTCATGATAAGTGCGGGCGAGCCTTATTTTTACTTAGGCGTACTGTGTCTGCCTCGGTTCAACGCAGCCGTTTTGATGTTGTGCGTGGGTGGTGAAAACTGTTATACAGCATGGATGTACATCCAATTAGACGGTGTAAGGGAGCTTTTAGTTGTCTGTTTGGCAAATTTACTGAAAATGAAATGCAAGTTGACATCTTATGTTATTGTAAAATTAGACTCATTTTTCTCTCAAGTCCACAACGAAAACTGTCTTACTTGGAGTGAAGAGAATCTATCATCAAGCCATTATTAGCATCAAACCATTATTTTGCATTGCTTTATGAGTTGGAGTATCATTGGACTATACTTATTCAAAAAAGAAGCCAACAATCGAGTTACTGTCTCTGGAAAATGGTACAGAACCATGAAAAGAAACACGAATTTGAAAGAGATGTAGTCTAAACAGGACTTCGCTACTAGTGATGAGCAAACGCAAGAACAAGACAAGACTAATCTAGTCTTGTTCTTGTCTTGTTCTTGTTCAGTCTGTCTTGTTCTTGTTCTTGCAAGCATGACTAAGTCTTGTTTTTGGTCTTGCTACATGTGCGAGAACAAGACAAGACTGCAAGAACAAGACCATTTTTGTTCATCAATATTCGCTAGATGCTGCATAGATCGTGGAACAATCGATCTTTTGAAGAAAACATTAAGCGATTAAATTTTGTTCTTACATAATAGAAATGCGTTTGTTTGTTCTCACATAATAGAAATGCGTTGTTGCACTATAGGAAGATGCACTATATTAAAGCCAGTCGTTGGCTTCATATGTTAGGTTAAGATTACTACCTACAACGTTATAAGCCATTAGTATTTACTTAAATAAAACAAAATTCCGTAAAAACTTATAAACACTATAGCTGGTATACTCTACTTCAGATATTAAGCTGTTTTTTTTGTCACAATTTTAAATATTAATTTCAAATTACATTACGCGCTATAAAATGACAAGACGCAAACTATTTATGGAAAAATCCATAAATTTGATTATAATCAGTTGGGAGATAGAAATTTGTACTTTGTAACTTACTACCCTCAATTGAAACTTGTGTATTCCAGTAAGGTGCAAAGTTTATTCTTTAAATAGACCCGTTAAATTATTAACATTATTTTATTAGTCAAAAAAATAGAATATTTCATTAAATTCCTTTAAAATGTCTGAATATGTACACATCTGCCGAATTTGTATATTCCCCAAAGCTTCTTACGCAAACCAGCAGTATTATTTCCTGTCTAAGCTGTCTTAATATAAATATCCTTATCTTTTACATCCTTATCTTTTATCTCCTTATCCTTATCTTTAAACATCCTTATCTTCTTCCATTTTCTCAAGATAGTGCAACAAATTTTTAGGTCGTTATTTATGTTAAGGCCTGAATTCAGGGGATAACCCTTATAGGTAGTAGACACCATCACATTATTACTTAGAAGTGACAGTCGGAGTTAACAAGTCTGGTAGTCGGAATCGCTAGAAGGAATAAGTAGAGATTGGATAAAAGGAAAAACTATGTACCAACTGAATATTACATCAAATACAACATTTTTCATCTATAATAAAAAATTTAATTTGAAACGATAAAGTACTTCGGTGCACATGTAACCACAGAGAGTGCAAAATCAATTTGAAAGAAGCTTATCAATTAGATTAAATTATTTATTTACTTTATGAGTGTGCTACTTATGAAAAATTTATTATCTTTGATAAACATTGATACAAAAAATAAAAATAAAAACTTGACTTTTGTTTGAAGTTCTTCAGTTTGTCTCACTTCAAAACAAAATCCGGTAAGACATTGTTGCAATTAAGTAAAAATCCCCTGATATAATAGATGAAGTAGATATTAAGGAAAATTGCAGTGAGTGATTTTGCACTTCAAAATTGATTTTTTTGTTACGAAAGTCACCTCAGCCACCTAAAGACACGGTGATTGCTGTTACATCCGGTTTATAAGAATTTCCCAATTTAACTCGCTGATAATTTTTCATTCGAGGCGATCGAGTCTGGGGGCATTGCGTTATCGTGTTTATTTTTTCCAATTGATTAACGTTCGCCATTTTGTAATGAGTTACACCAGACATATTCCACCAAAGACATAAAACTTTTTTGAAGTCAGTACTAGTTTACTGGTTAAAATAGAAGTTTTTTGTTTATGAGACATTGGGGCGCTAAAGATTAATTTACAGAATGCAATGTTGGATGAATGCTTTAGTCGGAAAGATAGTACACCGAATGTAAGAAATTGCCATACCACCACAAAATTTTTACTTTGCCGGCTCCCATATGGGGATATGGGGGTTAGGAGGACCCATCCGGGAAGTTCCGGGTGGGTATTTTACCCATTTTACCCATTTGAGAGTAATTGGACGTATGACATGATCTTTTTTTTTCTTAAATTGTACATTTGTTGAATAGCTATACTTCAGGTTTCACCATAACCTGATTTAACTTCGTACTTGCGCTTTTATTTATCGTTATTCTATTAAATTTCTTCCAATTACCTGCGGGTTATATGGGACTCTAATCCACTTAAAACAAGTCCTGGGCTTCCATTCTCTACACCTGACTTTCTTTTTTAACATAGCGTCGCGGCGATGCCTCAGCTTTTATATTTTTGCTAATTATCCTGGTGTTTCTTTGCCTTTCTCTCTTGCCTTCGGTTTCTTCCAGCCTTAATTTTATGTGTATGGTTTCCAGCGTCATTTTCACATTGTTCTACCCTCCTCATTTCTCATCATATGTCTGCCATTTTGTGGTGTCTAGTGGTGTTTTTGTCTCTAATTATGCCCTACATTCGTCGAATCTTACGCAATCAAAAAAGACGTGCTCTGCGCTCTTCTGGAATCCTTTGCATGCCAGGGATAACGGTGATTCGCCGTGCTCGAAACAATGGAAGTATTCTCTATATCTTCCATGTCCACTCAAGAAGTGCGAACTGTCCACGTTTGGGGTTAGCCTGTGGGTACACCGAACCTTAGCAGACACGACACACTTCGCTTGTCGTTCCGTTACGGACGTCATCTGTCTCCGCACTGTAGTTTGCTCCCTCATGATCATAGATACGCATCCCTTCTTCGCCAGTATGTCAATGGGGATCATCCACGCGGTCACGCACGTCTCGTCATTTGGACATGATCCTATTCGAATTCGCATTATACTGATAGCCGTTCTGTACAACGCTGCTGGCTAGACTGGCACTCCTTATAGCTGGACTAAGCTACTATCCGTGCCATCAGGGGCGACGGCTCTGCCTACGGCCCCACGTTGGGCAAAATTGTGCAGTGCTGCGCAAATAGGGGAAGCTTTATAAATTACCCTCCAATCGATCATCACTTTAAGGCGGGTTTAGATGGTATCAAAATGGGCTCCCTAGGGGGAGGAGCCATTTCAACCTAACCTAACCTAGGATGGGCTACGGGTGAATGATCTGATCCCGTATCTTGATCTTTACGGACACTGGTTTTATCCGTTTGCTGATCAGTGCAGCTTCAGTTGTATAATCAGTAAGCGTTAGACCAGCGATTTCTAGCCATAGTAGAATCTCCCAGATCACTGCGTTCGCTCACGTAGGACGAATTCTACGACCACTACCCGATGATATCTGCGAACCCGATCACAACTGCTGCTTTTGGAAGAGACATTGCCTCGACACATCATTTACATTGTGATCACCAAGAGGGCCCAGGACAAATTCCTGCTGAACTCCGCATTTTTCTCTGTATACTGTCAGCCAATCTTCCAATTCAGAATGAGGGACGAGCACGATCTGCCGGCACTGCGCTCCAGTCTAACAAATAACATTGAATATTTTTCAATAACCAAACAACCACTGAATTTTAGGTTCAGAAGGTTGTGGCATCAAAACAGTGGGAAAAACCTATAAGTTCGCCTACTGCTCTTTAGCCGGTACCTCACACTTTGAGAAAACTCGACTCTGAGGGATCGAGCTGATTCTATATTAATTCTGCGTTAGTGAAAGTAAGTTCAGAAATATTAACAGTAACCAATTACTTCGTTGTAGATCCAATGAATGACTAGATCTTCAGTCATAAATTTAACGTGCACCAAAAATTTAAAAATGCGTATGGGAAGTAGCTTACTTAAACTCACCCAAAAATTATTGGAACGCTCTTCTCTCCTCCACATTTCCCTGAATATAATTTCGATTTTCGTCATCATGAACACAAACTTCTGCTGAAATTTTCTGATGAACTAAAAATAATCACAACAAGAAAATCAAACTCAAGTCTAGCCTACAATAGAAACGCAGCATACACAAAATACCAAAATCTTAATCGCTTCTTACTCTACTTTCAACCTGTGTCTGACCAAGCACCGAATTGTCTAGGAAATTTCTAGGTCAGTCCGCAAAGAAGTCATAATATTTTCATGTTAAGTGCCTTTTGTCTGGGCCCACATAAAAGCAGCACCAATGCATTTCCCAACAAAGACAACTTTCTCACGCCCACAGGGGGACCTTAATCTTGCCACGAATTCACCACGTTGTCTCCACACAGTAGTTTCATTGCCGCATTAAGAACACTTTATTTCTCAATTCGCGCTTGCGTAAACCCCGAGGTGGGACAGCGGCGCGTTAATAACTTATTCGATTACAAATTACGAATTTAAGTCGTTTTTTTCGTGTTTTTCGTTAATTTCGTCAAAGTAAGTCGAAAATAGGCCTTTTAAATGAAATTCGAAAGTCATAAAGATAAAATTCACCTCAAACAGAAGTTTATTTCGCTAAAATGAATAATTCACGTCAGGTAAAAACATAACAAAAAAAACATCTGCAGTAGTCGTGTAAGCACCTTTCCTCAAATGTTTATAGCAAGACCGATGCTACTCTGGTACGCGGTTCGGTGTTTAGCATAAAATTTGAATACAAGTCTTCAATTCGATTTAGATATCTCAAACGGAAGTCAAGGGCGCGATGTTAGCACGTCAGTTTCTCTCTGCAGATTAGAATTTCTAATGTAAAAAACCGAAAAGAAACTTACAGAAGTGAAAGCTGCAATTCTCGTTCTCAACAGGAAGTGCTCATCGGAAGTAAGTAGTACAAACGCAAAGTAATTTTTCGTGAATGTAAGACAGAAAATTCGATGTTTTTTCGATGTAGGCAAACACTTGTTAACGTAGTTTTCTTCCCTCTGTTTGTGCAGCACGAAATTGCGAAACCCCTTGATATCGGTTGGGGTAAGACTATTTGTAAATAAGACAATCGATAAGAATAACAACTCAACCCGCACAAAGCTTCGTCGTTCGTACGTTGACCTGAAAACTGGGTACTCCCCTAATAGAGTTCCTGAAGGGAAATGACGTAAAATCGAACTCTTACATCACCTTAGCGTGGATCTAAATCAAACACCACAACTCTTCCCGCAAAAAAAAATTACATAAACAACTCACCTGTACGAAAAAAAATTACCTGAGAAATTCGCTACAAATTCAGCGCGCTTCCTTGTGGTCTTCCCACCCTCCCTAAAGCGCAATCCCCATATTGTTTTCGTTTCCATCTTTTTGCGTGAAATTGTTTTTAATTCGAGTTTGATTGCACACCGTCGACGGTTGCTGTCAATCATACCTTCACACACGGCGGATCTGCGTACGGAAGCATTTGCCTTAAAGTGTATTTCTGGAAAACCTTTAATTAATATTTAAAAAAAAAAAAACAAACGTGTTTCGATTGGTGATCGAGAATCATTTTTTTGTTGTTGTTGTAACTGCACGGGGTTTTAATTAAAACTAATGGGAAGGTGTGTGGAATTTCACTTTTTATGTGATCATTTTTCTAATTTCTGTAATATGTTTTACCTCCGGCAAAATATGGGCTGTGCAGGGGCGGTGATGTGTGCTCGGCTGTTATTAAATTGATTTTTGTGAATTCATGCTGATTTGATGAAATTATATGTTCTTATGGCTGAACGATGGTTAACATGTTTTTTTTTTGTAGAAAGAAATTGTTTGCAATTCTTTATACCGTCATGTTTTGCGGGCAGAACTAATGATGTGCTTACGGAATTCTATTAATTTGGCATGTTTTTTAGAAATGAAAGAATCAATTTCGTGTTCTGCTTAAAACTTCATGCAATTAGTGGTATTATGGATATTTGTTTCATCTTTTTTAATTGAATTACGGTATTTATGAGGAGCTTTTGACGAAATATCCTTAAGTTAACAAAACCCCCGAGCTTTTACCTTCCGGTTAAACACATAGTACCACATCACATTATGATAAATGGGCTATCGTTGCTTCATCTGGTCCCCAAACGGGACTCACATGATTGGAGGCCTTGAGCTTCAAAATGAACGGTCAGTTCTTGATTCCCGAATAGACCTAAAGTGTGCAACCTAGAAGGGATCAAGTTTTAGGCTACTGGCTACTTCGTGTTCGACTCTTTACTCATATGAGTATTTGGTGTCAATTCTGATCATATCAGTACTCGATACTTTACTCATATCATTGCTTATATGGTAGAATTGAGTACCAAGTACAATTAAAATTCCAGTCAGAATTCAGAGTTTAAGGCCGTTTTCATTCCAAACGCAAAGTGGAAACGCAATTTGGAACTGCTTTATCATATAGAAGTTTGCATGCTTTGCTCTCTATTCGCCAACGAAGAATCTTGGTTTTTGTAACAGAGAGAAAAACATACAAATTGCTGAGCTCCAAATTGAGTTTCCACTTTGCGTTTGGGATGTAAACGAGGCTTTATAGGTTTGAATTTATATCCTATATGAGCTACCCAAGTATTTGCAATCTGTCGTACGCGGAAATCGAGTAATCCATACGTTAAGGCAGGTGGCCTCGTAGTTCGTTTAAAGTTATCAGTAATGCTAACGCAAGGATTGGCAGATCTGCCCAAATTTTTGTTCCATACACCCGAAACACATTCTCTTGAGAAAGTAGATATATGTCAGAAGAAGTACTTATTGATTCTCAAGGAATCGAGTACTTTTGAACAAGTACAAAGGAGACAAAACTTCAAAATGGCTGAAAATTGGTCCACAGCTTTTTGTGACTTTTTAAGAAAACAATTTCGGAATCACAAAAAAATATGGCCGCCGGAGATATCGGCCGATTTTTGCAATTGTGCTCCGCCGCCCTCTGACACGGGTATCAAATGAAAGAATAATACAAGTAGAGCACAATTAGCTGTGTGGCGTCATTCCAAATTCAAAATGGCGGCTATCACAAAAATTCGGAAGAGTTATAATAGACTAAAAAGTAAAAACTGTTACCGATCAACTTCAGATTTTGCCTACATTCGTAGTTCATGTGATAATTAGTATGAGCTAAATAATACAGTTGAGGTTGAGTTGATGAGCTGAATAATTGAGTTGAGGTTGAGCTGAAATTAAAAAAGCACTACATATCACAAAAAATCACAAATAAAACACAGAGATGCTGCTGTCAACTAAATTCAACTACTGAACTCACGTCTGTATGTATGATTTCAACCCTAACTCAACTCGACTCTCGTCTGCATATAGTTGGACTCGGGTTCCAAGATGGCAGCCGATTTTTGCAATTATGTTCCACCGAGCTCATGACATGGGTATCAAATGAAAGAGTACGACAGGTAGAATACAGTAACTTGTGTGACAGAATTTTAAATCTAATATGGCCACCACCACAAAATGGCGGAAGATATATAATAAACTAAAAAGTAGAAAATAAAAATAAATAGTTTAAAAAAACTAAAAAATATGCTTCCATCAAAAACGACCCAGAAAACATAGTCCCCTAGATCAACGGTGGACAACCTCCGCAAGGTTGCCGCGAGATCTTTAGAAGAATTATTCAAAAATAAATATTTTTCGATGTAATTCGTCTAGTTTAAATTGAATATTAAAAGCAAATAGCAACATGTATGTTCATTATTTAGTACTAATGTTAAAACTTACATGCATTGGAACTCTCTATGCATTATTGCTTTTATTATTTCCATACACAAACCGGTTTTATACTTTGCCTCAGAAAATTTGTCAGATTCACCTATCCATCACACTAACATAATTGTAACATCGTTCGGGGGTGGTCTGCAAAAAATTTGAGAAAGTCTGCTTCTCATTCGCGTTTATTGCACAATGACATAGACATCACAATCGTTACAGAACAAAGATACATAAAAAAGACACGTGTAATATGTACCGAGTGGGGGATAGTGTGATATACCCCATTAAAACACCTTTCACTTAACATGCAGACTAAAAATTGAGTGTTGGGGAGAACCCGATGATAAAATGAGTTTGTAAGAGGTGCCTCTTTTGTATTTTGAGCCAGTACATTGTCGAATGAGGCGAGGTGCCACTAGGCCTGATCATGGTTGGCGCTTAAAATGACAAATGGAGTCTCAATGAAGAGCTTTTTTTAAGAATTTCATTCACACCTCACTTCATTTCATTTATCTCGATACACCATTCTTTTTGTACCGGGACATTTCACAAAACTGGGGCCTCAGTATATACCATATTTTAAGGGACAAATTTACTGCCACGTGTAAGTCCAGCTAAACTCTATTAAAAATTACAGGTCACAAAAATGGCTCAATTGAGTACTACGGCCCACGGAAAAATCGTAAAATTTAATCTGGCCCAGGTTATAAAAAGGTTGCCCACCCCCTCCCTAGATCAACGTACGGTGACCTAAATTTCCGTCGTTGCTGTCGATATACTTTTGTTTACAAAGTCCTACCGTACGCGTGACTTGTTTAAAGAATTCTAATAAAATTGTATTATACTTAATTTAGCATTGATCAAATATTGTAATTATAGTAGTGAGTGATCATCATCATGACTACCATCCCAAATCTCTCAGCTCAGAAGCTCAACACCTCTCCACCCTTGAGAGTGGTTGAAGCTCAACTAATGGCCGACCCATCCTTACACATCTTAGGCGTGACATTAGCCAAAGACTTGCGATGGAATGACCACATATTCCAAATCGCCAAACAAGCATCCCAGTGCTTGGGATTTCTTAAGAGGTGCAATTTCCTCCTCCAGCCATCGGCCCGTGCTGTTATTTATAAATCCTACATCGGCCTCTTCTCGAATACAGCTCCCTCGTTTGGGGCGGCGCCCCAATAACCACCTTGGCATGGTTAGATAAGGTGCAAAAAAGGGCACTCAAGTTAATTGATGACGACACCGCCTGCTCCACCATCGACCCCTTGAGCCACCGTAGGAATGTAGCAGCACTGACAAAATTTTATCGCTACTATCATAGTGACTGTTCCTCCGAGTTAAACGCTCTCCTGCCTCCACGGCAATCTTATACCCGCAACACCAGATTAGCCCACTCGTCTCATTCCCTTCACCTGCAACTACCCCTTTCACGCACTCAACAAGATATGAATTCGTTTGTTAATAGAACAACTCGACTGTGGAATAACCTCTCGCAGTCAGTATTTCCGAGCTCCTACAACATCCAAGAGTTCAAACGCAGGGTTCATCACCATCTTCTTCAATACCCCCCGTACCTTTTAACCCTTAACCTATACTAAGCTTACTGATAGACATTGCACCATGGCGTGACAAATGACATGACGGACTAGTAGTACAAAGGGTGACTCCTGAGCTTAGCACTGCCACATAAAAAAAAATGTTGGGATTCGATTCCTTGCATCGTCATACTCGGTCCTAGACTTATTTCTTCTATAAGCAGTGTGTGATCACTAGTAAATGCCCGCTCCTCTTCTTATTCTTCCACTTGCGACTGAAGCAGATAGGATCTATTTAATTTCGGCATCTTCCGTTTACAGGGTCCGTGTACATATATTTATGGACTTCGAGGAAATATTGTTCCGTCAATAACCATGTTGTTTTCTTCAGACAATTTTATCAATCTGACTGCTACTATTAGTTATTATTATGAGTACCAATAACAAAAATGAATTTATTTTAGTAGTAAAAAAATTATAATTTAGTCCCCCACATTATTTTTTTAAACGTGGCCCCAACTGTTCAAAGTCTAAAAAAATCTCGAATCGCGTGTGATTGCAAATGCCAAATTATATGCAATCACTTTTTTTTTAAATGCAAAACTCCACGTTTTTTATCTTTGAAGGTAAAATTCGTGCTTCTGTCAATCTTCGTTAAATGCTAAAAATGAAGAAATTTGAAATTTATTAAGAAATTTTTGTTAAACATAATAAAACAAAACGCCCTGAACTCTCTTATTAAAATTCTCAGAGCACCAGACAAGGTGAAAGGGTATTCAAAAAAATATGGGAATGTAGAAAAAATAATCTGCGGGTTCGTAATCGTATAAAGATTACGTCTAGATGCTCACAAACAACATTATCATATCTTTTGTTATGCTTTACATAAAATTATATCGAAGGCTTTTAACATTATAAGACATCTTTCTTTCCATTCAGCAAGTCCCAATGTCGACCCACCACCATTGGACTGCAAAAAATAAATGTTTCTTTTTATCCAAGCGCCTCTAAATTAATCTTGTAGACAAAATTATGTTTCCGTATTAATCGTTCAGAAACTGTCGACTGTGTTTCATGGTTTTCGCTAGAGACTACTACTACGGATTTTTCATTGTAAAATAGGCGAAAAAAATATTTTGTGTATTTTGCCTAAACAATTTCTAGACGATCTTCAAAAATAATCATTTACCGCGTGCGCCTAGACGGGTGTAAACTGTCAGAAATTTGACGTTTTCGTGAGGAAGACCACAATGCCGGCATCTCGGGCCTTGAACTTAAAACTTTTAAGCAATTTCGAGGTCATTAATCTTGTTTCTTGGGTATGAAGTCACCTGTGCAAAAATGGTTTCCTTCCTTAAAAATATAGCGTGACGATCGATTGACGTGATAGTTATTTTCCACTAGTCCACGGGCTCAGGTCACACAGCTAAAAAGAAGAATGTTAATTTCTTGTCCTGGGATTTTTTTTTATAAATTTGAATTTTCCGACAATCGTTTACAACGAAAAAACAAATTTACGAAGCATAAAATAAAGTGTAGGCCGCGAGCGATTTATGAAATTAAGAGGAGCAAATAAATTTTCCTAATTTCCTCAATGAATAAATAATTGTGTACAAATTTTTTTATTGAGCTAGAAAGTGTTACTTTAAACTCATAAACAACCTTAAAAGAATCTTAGCATGAAATTCATGAATTGAGGAAGTCCATCTTATGCAAATCTTCTTAACTTATGCTTGAAAGAAGAGTGAAAATATGTTCACACACATACATCTGACCTGAAATATGATAGGCATCGCAGTCATAGGCGTTATCTATAAATAGAACATTGCGCACAAATAAATTCCATAATGCGTTAGAGTGGTACTACTAGTGAGAGACCTTCACGAATTTGTCCTAGATAAAAAAAAGCCAAAGCAATCAACGAAAATGGTGCGGACTGATTCACTTTAATAAATATAAAACACCTGTATTTTATCACGTTTGATTATACGATAAATCTTTATGTTACTATTTTTTCTCCTTTAGTATAAAGAATCACGATCAAAGTTTCTTTTCTTTTCTTTTTATTAAGTGTTTCCGGAATACAAATAAAAAACACAAATTTTTACATTAACACAAAAATTGATGGGTTTAATGGAAGGACGCTTATTTTTATTGGTTGATTATGCTTTTCAAGATGAAGTTGTGGGAGCCCACACATAGGACAATGGATGGCCTAATTTCTGATAGAGTTATATGGGTAAAGGTTATAAATTCCAAACAATAATTTTAGATAAAATATAGGTTATGTTAATAGATCTGTTATTTGTAGGGAATAAAAGTTGAACTGTAGCATGTTTTATTTAAGTTGTTTTCTATTTATAAAAATTTTATCATCTATAAAATTGGAGTATTAATCAATGATATTGAGCCGATTCGACGATGTATTCGTCATGTATTTACGAAAAAAAAAAGTATTAATAAAAAAGGTGCTCTTGACATTTCTTATTTTTTGTTTGGAGTGTCTGGGATAACACCCACGGGATTTAGAATAGCTTTTTTTTAAAGTAATGAAGTTTAAAAAAATATTAATGGAGAGAAACGCCATTCATATGGAGATGCTGAAATTAGTTTATAAAGGCAAAATATAATTCTTGTTTTAAGAGTGTAAAGGACCTTTCTCTAAGAACCGAAAGAATTATTGCGATTGGACTTTCACTGGAAGAGATACAGTATTCACTTGCAGGGTTTGAATTGCTGCAGCAATTTTAATACTGTTGCTGTTGACTTTGCTTTGCTGCCAATAAGACCACAGCAATTTACTTTGTTTTGCTTTACAGCAATCATATTTTTAAACTTTTTGCTGTAAGCTGTAAAAGCTCCTTGTTTCATATTGCTGCGAACGCTGTTGCTTGCAAATGCTGGGGTATGCTGGTCCGGCTGCGAATGCTTCACATACACATAAAAAGGCTCTCGCTCCTCTCAACAAAGTGCCATATAAAGTTGGACCATGAAAAAAAGCTGAAGGAATTTTCTCAGGTTTTGGGGAGCAAAACTTGGAAAACGCGTTTCACAGCAAAGTATTTTAAAGCCGAAGAATTTGCAACCGGACCAGTATGGTCCTGAAAGCTTTTAAGTAATTTGAAAGCTTTTAAGTAAAGCAACAGCATTCGCAGCAATATGAAACAAGAAACTTTCACAGTCTACAGCAAAGTAAGTTAGTTTAAAAATATGTACTTTGTTCGAAGTTTACTTTGCTTTCAAACCCTATTTTACGCTCTGATCGGACTATCGGATTCGATTACCGGGACCGAATGTCATATTCTAGTATCGAATCCTGTAGTCGAAGGAAAGCAAGTGAGCGCTTTTTTGATCATTTCAATTTTAGACCTAAAATACACTTTAGGTTTGCCTAAATAAATTTTGATTCTTCTTCTTCTTCTTTGTGCCCCTTTAATCCCTCATGGGACATAGGGCGGAAACAGTTGCCCTCCAGCGGACTCTGTTTTGCGCGACAGCTCTCAGCTCTGACCAGGATCTCCCAGTTGTTGCGGCCTCTGCTAGTAGGGTCCTCCTCCACGTTGTTCTAGGTCTTCCAACTCGACGGGATCCTTGCGGGTTCCAGTCAAGGGCCTGTTTGGCTAGGTTTTCGTTATCGCGTCGCAAGGTGTGGCCAACCCAATTCCATTTCCTTCGCCTGATTTGGTCGTCTATCCTTTCTTGGCCGGCACGGCGCCATAGCTCTTCATTTGAAATTCTATCTGGCCAGCGGATTTTTAGGATACGACGCAGGCATCTGTTGATGAAGACTTGTAGGCGCCCTGTGATGAATTGGGTGACTTTCCATGTTTCGCAACCGTACAAAAGAACTGCCTTAACGTTGGAGTTGAACAGCCGCAATTTGGTGTTAGTTGAGATCTCCGTTGATCTCCATATGCGTTGATCTCCATATTTTGATTAGTCCATTCAAAATAGGCGTTTGGTTGTCAAAACATAACACCATTATGAAAATCGTCCTCTATATGTCCTTTGGATCGCTGATTGCGAAAATCTGAATCCCGCGGTCCTAAAACACCCTTAAAAATGCAAAAAATCTCATCTGTTTGTCTGGGCTAATTTCGGAAACGGTTAATGCGATTGCGATGGGACTACCGAACTAGACCGAAAACTTTAACCGATAGTCGAAGGATAGCGAGTGAACACTTTTTTGTCTGTCTGTCTGCTTGTTTGTTCGGGCTCTTCACTCGCATCCGACTATTGGTTCAGACCGTAAACTTGATCCGATATTCGGAGAAAAGTGACTGGCCTTTTACGATGATGATTAAGTATTTTCTGCTACTTTTCTCTGCTCCGACTATCAAATCAGACCGAAAACATGACTCGATAATCAAAGGAACGCGAATAAAATGCTGTCACTGCGTGATAGCAGTGCTTTAAATTGGCAGAAATAGTCTGGATCATTATGGTTTGCCATCTCCGCAAATAATTGGGGCTAATGATAATTTAAGCAGAAAATATATCGAAGACAATGAATAACGGAGGAATGTTGCCAAATCCCCCGGTCTACGCACACGAGACATATTCTGAATATCATTGCCTAGGTGTCTATTGTGCACGTAGTACAGAGTTTTTCCGATAGGTAACGGTGAAAAAATTCGCTACGACCTATTCTCAGACCTACCAAATGTACACAACAAATTTCATAAAATTCGGTTCGTTCGTTTCGGATGAGTTCGATAACAAACACTGTGACACGAGATTTTTATATTTGTATATAGAAGAAGATAATTGATAACATACGAATTTGTCGTGAAAAATGAAGAAAGTTATCGAAATATCGTGGTATGTGGACTCATCAATATAATTGATAGTCTAAGGGCCAAGTTTATCTATACAGTCTCGGCTTTTAAAACTGTCCTCCAAGATCTCTTGCGTTACTGGTCCAATTAATTGTGCCAATTGTGTAGAAGACCATATTCATTGAAGCCATTAACTACAGGTCTTCCTTATCTTCTAACTTTTTGGAATAGCTATAACTTTTTACTGGTACCCGATAAATTTCAGTTCTGTCAACAAGGCCTAGCCACCGAAGATGCTGAATGTTAATCAATATTGTGATATTGCAATTTGTATTTTCTAGATTCACAACAAGCGCTTCTAGTGTCTCCGGGTTCTTCTGTCAAACACTTCGATTTTATTTCCATCTGATTAATTCATTGTCTATGTTTCGTATTCATAAGTAATTGGAAATTTATTATTAAATTTATATAACAAAACCGGGATTTGAAACGAAGAAAGTATCTAGCTCAAAATAAACTCCAGTAAGGAAGCCTTGTGGAACCCCTATGGGAAGGATAATAAAAAAAAGTATTAGTACTCCACATTGTTTGGAGAAATATTTCTATTACTAATAATTTTGCTCATAAACATTATTTATTTTTTACAAATTGTCGATCCAATTTCCAAATGGCCTCACCAACCAGTAAGATCATATAATCCGTGATTCAGCACTGCTCAAGAAAACTTTATTCCCCATTCCACACAAAAATTCGTAGGTGCATTTTTTCTGAGTAACAACTACAAAATGTTAATGAACCTGAACCCATAAATTTGGCCCTTTACTGTGGGGTTACAGGAGGAACAAGAAAGACAGGTATTTTGTCCCAAAAAGAATGTTGCTGGAGGAAAAACGTTTTTTAAACTCAAAAACACGTTTCACTTCTTTTTCTTACATAGAGGTGAAATATGATTGTAGCGCTCCTTTTATTATTGCTCATATTTATATTATGACATGTTTGTAGAAAGAAAAAAAAAAGAAAGTGAAGAAAAAGTGTAAAAATATGAATAAAGCAATTAGCAGGAGCTTACAAGAGCCTTATTAAGACTTATGTTTACAGATTGTGTTGAGGAAGTAGCACCTAGGTGTGATTATCTTGATTAAGGTGATAAATATTGTATTTTTTTAATAAGTAAGCTTTGCATCACATTTGGAAATTGCAATTTCGCTGCAGTGACGACCTTGTAGTTGAGTTGGAATTACCTTGTTTTTGGAATTGCTTTTTTATAAGTACATGATTTTCGCTGGTTGTACATTGTTGTCTGAATAATAAATGGTTTTAAAGTACTCGTAAGAGTTGTAATTTGTTTTTAATTTCCTAGTAGCACGAAATACTGAAAGTTGAGATAGTTTAAAAATTAAATTTTTTTAATTTGTTTTGTTTTTTGGTTTAGTTAATAAGACGTGATGAACAATTTATAGTTAAGCAATTATTAGCACGGATCGACACACTCGTAAAACTCACGTGGAAATGCATGAACAAGATCATTCTGAATATCATTTTTCGTACGTAAAGTAGCGAAACTATCATATCTGGGGCTCCAAAACTCGAGAGAAATAGTAGAACAACATCGCCAACTGCAACGAGTCTCAATTTGGTGCGGTTTTTGGTCATCCAGTATAATCGGTCCATACGTTTTTTTGAAAATGTTGCTGGTTCGACAATTACAGTAAGATATTGCATTCCCAAACGAAGTTGACTGATATTTTTGCCCTAAAATTGATACTATGTATGAGGAGGACCGATTCAAACGTCCTAACTCCATTTGTTATCCGCGTCTAGTGTGCGACTCACTCAAGATCGAGGCTCGACCCAGTTAGGCTATTTCAATCGGTCTTGTACACTAGTTTTGATTGGGGAATACCAAAAAGGACGAGTCCAATGTCCATTTGGCTCTTGGTTTCCCATACTCGACCAAGTCAATAAATGCTCAATGGATAGGTCTGATAGATTTTGGATCGATTGAAAACCACAATTGGGCAGCTCAAAACAACGAGGCTATCCTATTTTCCCAAAGCAGGCTATTTGTTTGGTTGGCTTCAACACAAAGGTAGCTGTCGGTTTCGTAATTGGTGAAGAAAACCCAAGATTTAGTAGAGCGTTCAAAGTGGACTAGGGATACGGAATCGGTACTTGATTCTTTACTCATATGAGTATTTGGCTTTCGATTATACTCAAATCAGTACTCGATACTTTTGACCTCAGGTTTCAGCTCAACCAATATAAGTAAAATATTGGGTAGCAGAGTTTAAACGAGGCCGTACGGTGACGTCTCCAGAAATGGTGAAGAAAATCCACAAAGCGACTGAAAGTGCGCGAGCTAACAGGCATAGCAGGCATCGTACATCGCCTATTATCTGAAAATTTGGATTTGAGAAAGCTATGTGCAAGATGGGTGCGTCGTTTGCTCACACTCAACTGTGTCGTGAATTGCAATGGCCAAAATTAATGAATTCAAGTTTGCACCCTAATCGCAAAATTTAGCCCCCTCGGATTATTTTCTGTTTCCAAACTTGAAAAAAGGGTCAGAGGTCAAAGATTTTGCAACGATAAAGAAGTGAAGTCGGCAGTTAATGGCTATTATGAGGAGCAAGACAGTTCTTATTATAAAAAGGGTATCGAATTTATTGAACATCGCTGGGAAAAGTTTATAGAGCTGAAAGTAGTTGATGTCGAAAAATATATTTTTGTGGGTTTTCTTTTTCCTTAATTTATATAAAATCCAGATTTTTAGAAGATAAACTTCGCACATTCGGTTTTATTCAACTAATCAGCTTTTATCTAGCTGCTAATACTTCTTATGTTTCTTTGCTTTTCTCTCTTTCTGCCTATGGCCTTTAGCGTCGCTTATACTTCTTTACACCCATCCTCGATCCTTATCATATGTCCCAGCCAGCACCTTTTTTGTGTTAGTGGCTTCTCGACATTATGAACCATGCCTTCTAAGTATGATGTAGCCTCGGATTGGTCATCACTCCTAGATACCTTAGGGTGGGCTGTGAGTGAATGATCAGTTCCCATACCTTGACCCTTACGGACAGTGGGTCTCTCCGTTTGCTGATCAGTACAGTTCGGACAGTTCAATCTAATCGAAGTGTCCCCACCACTACTCCGATTTCAACCGCGAACCCGATTACAGTTTCTCCTTTTGGGAGGCATATAATAATGATCATAATGATCCACAGGAAAGGGCCCAGGACGGATCCCTGCAGAACTCTGCATATTGTTCTGTACACCTTCAGCCGATCTTCCCAATCACAATAAAGTGACCTAGATTTTTCCCTTTTTAGGTAAAATACCAAATATTAATTTCGAAGGGCCTAATATTAATTTCCGTTTGTCTGACTAGCCAGCTGAGACAACCAGGATCCACCGGCACTGGGGTGTAAGGCAAAGAAAGCGGGCAATGATCTTGGTGACCATAAAGGGTGCCATTAAACATACTCAGTTGAACAGTTCTCTTTCGTTTGCGCTGGTCAAGCAGCATTGGATTTGGTTAGTACTTAGTTGGGAGACCGTTTGGTAAAAGTCACTCCCGTTTAAAATAGTCCATTACGTAACAGAGTTCACAGAAATATCAAAAAAAGTACTCATGGATTCCCAAGGAATCGAGTACTTTTGTACGAGTAAAAAGTACTCATTGAGTGATTTTCTTTCGATTCTACTTATGAGTAGTTAATTGAGTACTCTTCACGGATTCCGTATCCCTAAATTGGACACCCTTGGCACCGTACGACCAGTTAAAAAACGTTTTTTAGGTGAAGGAAATTAAAAGCTAGTGGTCATAAAACGCTTTGGCATTGTCTTTATATGTCCGAAAGTTGCAATTGGGCACTCATTTACTTGGTGATCTATTTCGCAACCAGAAATTTATTGGATAGGGCGTCAGAACACTGGTTCGCTTGATCACCGCATACTTCGCACTAAATTACCGTGAAATGAGTTGAAAATTTACTATTAGAGAATTTAGACTTTGTGCAGTCGCAAACGATTTAGTTTCTATTTACTAGTTATTGAACGAAAAGAAATTTTGGTTTCCTTCAAAATAAATTCAAAACCTACGTTGATGGATTTGTTTCGACACTCAAGCGGCATTGCCTGTCACTCAAAATTTCACCACCAATTTCAAATGTGATCATTTTTTCCAATACAAAAGAAAATTGTAAAAGATTGATTACCACGAATGTTACTAAAAGTAAATTTTTGCATATTTCATTCCCACAAAATTATGATTTCTATGTATTTGTTGAAAATATGACAAACAATTATTAATGTTAAAAAATTGAAAAGCGATAATCAATTTGAGTTAATTTTTCAAGTTATTGTAATGAATTGATTTCTCTGTGGGACATTTGAAGTGACACTTTGGCAAAAGGCACATAAAAAATCCGCTCTATTGAGCAGGACTTGATCCAATTAGAGGAAACTTATTGATGAATCACACTTACTTCATCGGGTGTTAAAAGTCCCAAGGTTATGATAAATGATTTCGAAAGTCTTGTATCAAAGATTTTATCCAATGAGTCCAAGGCCATTAAAACAATTTCGATTAGGATATGCTGTATTTTTTTCTTTAGAGACAGACGTCGGAGTGTTGTTAGCCACTACTAAATGGGAATGTCTACCATAAAAAAAATTACATTAAAACTTTTGAGTGTATATTTCTATGATTGCTCAACTCCTAATTAACAGAAACATATTTTCATATTCGTTTTTACGACTGCAAAATTGATGCCATATTTTAGTCGGGTGTGTGCCGTGCCTACAACAACCCATATTTCTACAATTTGCACTCCATTTTACAATCTGCTAGTTCTTCTTTCTCCATTTTTTAAATTAAAAAAAAAATAATCGCGATATGCTTTCATGTCGACAATAAAACTTGCATAACTTTTGTTACACCAAATTTAATAGCATTTTTGCGTGACAGATTACGTCAAATAAATTGAAGCAAAAAAACTTGCAGAAATAGTACGGAGTGGATTATTTATACTAGAGCTGCAAAAAAAATATGGCCGTTGTTTTCTCGTGTCTTTGGGTGTTGCTGGGTTAACTTTAAAGAAACAGAGAGCAAAAAAAAAAACTAATTACTCACCACCGGACAACAAAAAGTCACTTTTATGCCCTCACCTGAAATTGCCGGTTGCACACGAGGAATGACCGCTGCTCATGTAAGGTAGGAGCGGTTAATTACTCTCTTTATTATTTT
Source organism: Thereva unica (assembly GCA_949987705.1). Classification (NCBI taxonomy): domain Eukaryota; kingdom Metazoa; phylum Arthropoda; class Insecta; order Diptera; family Therevidae; genus Thereva; species Thereva unica. The sequence continues at coordinate 148,223,716 of OX465282.1, forward strand.
TTCGCTATGGTGGCTAAAGACTTGCACCGAAATGAAATTGCCATGAATTTTGTTGGGTTATGACTTTTTTTTCTACAAATTAAAATTTTTAATTTTTCTTAAGTTGGTTGAATAACTTTTGGAAAGGAAGTCATTTGTGGTGGTTTAATTGTGGAGTGGGGCGTATATATGTGGCAGAAAATGTGGGGGTTAATTTTATTGAGTGCAAAGAAAGCGATCAATATGTCCGTCTAGTCGGCAGTTTAGAAGGGTGGGAATTATCTTGTGTAGACATGAACCTATTTTATGGTGCATCGTAATTTTGTATGCTTAAGAATTTCTATTGCATGGTTAACTATAACTAAGGGTATAATTAATGGGAAATTTCACACCTTAAAGCATTTAGTTTTTTTAATATGTTCTGAATATAGAATTGTTATGCTTCTTTCGGCATAAAATTATTATATATATGCAGAGATTACGTGAATACTACGCACATAGTTGTTTATTCTTTTTTTTTAAATATGGTTTAGTTTTTCTGAGTGGAATAGGTGTTTCGGAGACCAAGGGACTAGAGCGCTTGACTACCATTCCAGAGATCGGTGGTTCGGATCCAAACATTTCTATGCTTCTTCTTCTTTGCTCCATTTGATTTGAGTTCCATCGAGGTGAAGACTGGCCCTCGATCCGTTCGTTGTGATCACTTTGGTCTTTTCCGCATTGATTCTTAACCCGTAAGACCAGACGATGCGGGAAATGTCGTATAAGAGGTCCGCTGCTTCGGCATTCGTGTTGGTATCGAACGTTGTCGTCGTATCGAACTCTGCGTCGTCCATCGAATGCTTCACGCATAATCGAGGTAAGATTCCACCATAGAGGTGGACTAAAAATATCGCGGGTAGGTTGTGGCAGTTCCTTCGTCCACGACTAGAGCTGCTGTTCGACATTGATTCATCTTGACAACATATCATATATAAACCACTTTAAATAATCATAAAACACGGATAGATTCCCTCGCTGTTCTGTTCCTGCTTCTAATGGAAGACTTGTCAATGTCATAAATCTGATGTGATTCTCTTCTTAAACATTCCCATAAGCGTCAAGTAATAGTAAAAAGTTAATGGACTTGAAGTATGTTAGGAAACGACTCTGCCAGTAAGTCGTCGCTGTTCCCAATATGGGAAAGTGTACATTTCGCTCTTCAATTAGTCTTTAAAAATTACAGATGTTACAGAAAATGGTGTAGAATTCGATTAATGACATTTTATACATCGTAATTATTAAAAGTGTTTTAGTCTTGCATTGGTGGGTCTTGTTGTGATAAATAGCAATTTTGGATTCTTTAGTCTATGTCAGATTAAGTTAGTTTGGATTATTTATACCTAGACATAGTCTTCTCAACAATATTTCTTCAGTCAGATCTGTTTTTGATTTTTACTTTCCAGTTGTGCCCCGCATCATTTTTATATCGAAGAATCGTTTTTCCATCTCACCTTTATTCGGCCTTTATATGTCTGTCTTTGACAATCTGCAACCGATCATAATGAAATTTTAAGCATGTGCTATTTACATTAAAAGAAAGAACATCGGCTATTCTATTACTTTCTAAAGTCACTCCTAGATGGCGCTGTCAAAGAGAACTTCGTTGAAAATTTGGTACAAAGTGTAGTAATATACAATCTATGGTGCTGAATTTGTGTAAGTAGAGGCTTTTTGGCACGAGAAAGCGATTTGACCTCGAAGCCCGATATGCATGAAGCCCGATATGAACGAAATTTAATTAGGAATTTTCAAATTGTGTTCTGATTTCAATGACAATCGGTATCTGAAGTTTTTTAAAGTAATAAATAACAAATTTATAATCGAGAACTTATAAATTCAAAATGGCCGCACCAATATGACCGATGAGTATGCGAATTGTGTTCCGATTGCAATGAAAGTGGATATCTAGGGGTTTTTAAGATCGCACATAACGAATTTTATTATCAAAACTTACAAATTCAAAATGGTGATGCCATTGATGGTTTTTAGGTTGAACATAATTTTACCATTTCTTAATATCTTCCCCTTCCTTGATATCGTAACATCAACTTGGATTGGTAGGATGAGGCAAGTTAGCAGAAATGTGCTGATAGCTGAAATGGTGGAAGGTTGCCTTGTGTAGCTATGGCTGCTCTTGTGTTGGTGTTGCTTTTGAGGGTTTCAGTTGACTCTTCGGTTGTGCACTTTGGCTTCGTCTCAATTGGAAATGGGGCTAGTTTGTGGATTGGTCATCTCAGTGTTCCTGAAGTAGTCGACGTCAGTAACTCGCACCAATCAATCGTCTGCATTCTATTTGTCCAAGTTGCCACTTCAATGGTTGTAGATTGTCCTCTTTGATTAAGACCATGATTCCTGGTTGGCCTTGTAATCTTCACTTTTGTCTTTGTTGAAGTTCCCACTATATTCATGGGGCCACCACCGCCAGAACTCGTGTTCGATATGCGATACCAGCTTCTATCTTCTGATAATGTTGACATTTTGTGGAGCAGCATTTGAGTCCACATCTGTGGAGAGTGGTTCCCCAAGAAATGTCGAGAGGTTATCGGTTGATAACAGTCTCAATTTAAAAAATTTCATCTTGGTTGCCTATTCTTATTCTGCCTTTAATTGTCTCTGGGGTTGTGTTTCTGGGTGAGACACGGACCTCCAGCGTTCGGTGTGTTTCATCAAAGTCCGATCGGCAAGGGCTTGCCTCAGCAATCTGGTGGGTGCTCCAATAATTGGTTCCGGACCAATGTTTACAATGTCAGAGCCTTGCTCAGTCTGGGCATCTGCCAATGCTTAGGGCAAGAGTGTGACCATGCTGGTCTACCTACTCTACTCATCACATGCCAAAAGGTCACCTTAATCGGCTGAATTTGGATCGTTTTTCTGTGAAGGACATGTTCTGGTTCCATAACATCATTAGGGTGTTGCCAATTTTGTGGTGGGTCCAGAAACTCTTGGCCCAGAGAGTCCTCGCGGATCCCTAAACGCAGTCAGGGCCAGGGTTTATTTAAAAAGAGTTTGCTCGGGTGCGGTCTCTGAGACTCCCCACTCTGATCTTCCTTGCCAGATATTTTTTTCCTACTAAGTTGCACGGTCATGCCGACAACCTAGGCTGACCTGAACGAGGTACCTCTGAGAAGATCCCTCTGCTCTGGGCTGGCTTGGACGAAGTACCTCTGAGAAGATCCCTCTGCTCTGAACTGCTGCAACTACTTTCTCTGTCAGGCTTTTTGATATATTTTAGCCGATAAAGCTCTCACGAATATTACAGGAAAAAGAAGGCCCATACCCAATAATCCAAAGTTATTTAATGAATTCCAAAGTACACACCAAAGCAAATCATTACCAAAATTTTAATATCTCTTAATTTTACGTTATTTTCTTACCTACAACAAAGAACAAGCCTGTGTAAAAAAGTGTCTTTAAAACCCATTTATCATGTGCTGCTTAATTATTGTTAATTATTTTCAATTCAAACTCTGAGAAAACTAACAAGCAACAAAATACGATTTAACTGTCACCAATTCATTAACATTAAAAACCGCAGATAAATTTTATCTCTTTAGTTATCTTAAAAGCCACTTTGTAATTAACCAAATATGAGAAATTTCTTGTACCATTTATGGTCATCAAACAATTATCCGCGCACGGTGAAATTAGTTAGCTTTAAGACCGTTACTATCCGTATAAAATCATAATATCCAGCAAAAAGCATTCCTTTGCTTAAAATGTCCATGTCCAGAAAATGTTAACTACATTTCATCCAAGAATCTTGTAAACTTTCATTTGTCACCCGGTCTCTTCTGCAGTGTTCCTCCACCAGAGATGCAAATTAAAATGAAAGACTGGTCCCCGTGCGCCAATGGCGGCTTTCTATGGGGGACTTGAGGTCGGGTGGCTTAAATTTCATTTAATGTCGTTAGAAAAAAAATATATATAAACAATTAAGTTAGAGTCTCGCTAGGCATCCATTTAGCGCGGATTGGATTGGACGTGAACATGATCCGGTGATAAAGAAAACATAATCGCCCGGGCTGCTCTATCTCTAGATGTATAGTGGCTGAACTAGCAGCTATGTGATATCTGCTCTCTAGCGAGGAAGCTGCGCTAGGTCGTTAGTGATCTGGCTTGAAAGCTAGAAGATGTGCCACGATAATGAACTCTTGCAGTCGTGTGCAGCCACTTGATTTCCTGTATTTGCTGAGCTTTAATTATTTTAAGAAACATTAGATGCCCCTGGAAGGAAGCAGAAAGGTCTGCTTGCTTGCTTGGTGGCTGAGCATGGCGCGCAGACGCTCCTTGCTTGCGCCACAACCGCAGAAGGAAACTTTATTCTGTGGTCAGGCATAATGCGCGCTGCAGACTTCTTTGCTCCAGCGATGTGCTGCTGTTATTAATTTCTTGTAAAACGCTTCTATAAATGGTAATCGTGAAATTTTACCTTCACCAATTCTCTCCATGTTGGTGGCAACAACAAATGGAGTTCCAGTGGCAGCACAAACATTGCTTGGAACACATTTTTTTGCTGTAAAAGAAACCACAGCAGCAGCAGCAAGAAGTCAAGAAATCTCCATTCCACAATCATTGAAGCAAAAGACTTGGAGAGCAGATTCATGATCTTCGCTTCTGGTTCACCGCAGGGTTATGCTATCCGCCAAGTGTGGACTTTCTTAAGTTCTTAAGTTACGCTCAATGGGTGACTACTTCGCCTCTCCTTTCACTGGACACCACACAAAACTTCACAAAAAAAAACCAATAAAATCCAAGGAAACAAGAATTTTTGTGCAAATTTTATTGCATGAAGTCATTTGTTGCTTCGACTGTGGTGGCCTCGCAACAGATCACGGACATCACGGGAAACGGGCATTGTTTACCTGGCGCGGTGTTGTCATGCTCAATTATTGCTGCTGGACTCAAGGAATTTCTTTGTATGAAATACTTTATGCAATTCACTTCGTGTTGCACGCTATTTGTGCCACATAGGAAGAAACATGCATTGCCGAACTAAGAATCTGGGAAGTTTTTTTTTGATTTGGTTGCATTTGCTTTTTTTCGGGGTAATGCAGTCACAAGTGCATTCGGTGAATGCAAGTGTAACGCAATATTCGTTAGTAGACACAATCACAGAAATCGACGACTGGGGACTGCCTTCTTCCGCCTTTTGTATTGTGCATATGGGGTTTTGGCGGCGAAAGAATGGAAAACATTTTTTGGCGTCAATTCACTTTCAATTTCGTAAAAGGATTGCAAGTGAGCAGCAAAGTGAAAAGTTTGATGATTAATTACCGACAGAAATTTTTAGCGCTTTTACTAAATTCACATTCTAAAATTTTTAACAATTCAAAATAATAAACATATTTCTCTTTCTTTTCTTTCTAGGTAAGTCTACACTCCTCTTATCATCATCAGTTAAGTTAAACTGGTCTTTTTTGGGTAAGCCTTATCATTTTCAAAAAAATTCAGATCGTAGTTGGTAAGCATTTGCACAAAAAGTGGAATGGTAAAGACGCTATGCTATTATTACGAAATTATATAACTGCAATTGTTACCTTTTTGTGAAATTTACTCTTGTTTCCTCGTTACTAACTGAGATATTGTGCCTTGCTGTGTTATATTCGTAATTTCTATTTATATGTGGCGATTATTGAATTGGAAGGTATCGAGAGCTGCATTAGCGTTTCCTTAATGTTACGAAACTATTTGCATGATTTAAACAGTGAAATGAATTACCTGAAATCAGCTATAAATGGAGTGAGAGAGTATCTTAAAATTAATTATATAATTCATATTTATTTGTTTGAAGATTTCCTATTCTTTAATTACACTGTTGTACAGCGAATTCTACCTAAGGTCGAGACTAAGCAGAATGGGTTCATTGTATTTAATTATGATATTTCGAAAAAGTTGTATGCAAATTCATAAAAAAATAACAAAGTTATTAATGTTTAAAGTTTGAAAAGAAAGGAAAAAAATATTGTCCAATTTACTTGGTTTTTGGTATACGAGTGGTGAATAATTAATTAAAACGTTTTACGTTGTCAATATTTTATTATAATAATTAATAATAAAGTTGTTAAAACGAAAATTTGACCAAAAAATGAAAAGAAAAGTTATAAATCGGCTCATTAAGCAGAATGTTTGCCTTGCGGTGTTCGAGTCAAAAGTAAAAGTAGATAAGGTCTATACCTGGCCAGCTATAAAAGGGACGAAGTGACCTGGGAATGCTAAGGAACGGTATTTCATCGTTCAGACAAATTTTGAAATAATAAACACGTGAACGAAAAACTAAATAGCAAAGTTTAACAAGTAAATAAACAATAACAAAAATATAAACACTAGACAATGTTTTGTTAATAACTCTTTAAATTTTATATAGAATTGTTTGAAATTTTGGATTCTGAATCGTCTTGATGTCCTTTAAAAATGCTGTAAAGGGTTTTCTTAGGTAGAATTTAAAAATCGATTCTGTACAACAGTGTTATTTATTTATGGAACCAGATATGAAATTATGAAAAACTGTAAGTAACATTAGCTGATATGGTTGATTGAAGTGAAGAGGCTCACATACTCGATGCAGATCTTGAATAAGCATATTAGCGCAGTTTTTTTTATACCACTCATTTCCATGACCACTAAGCTGCTTATGGTTTATGTCATCACAGTAGGGCGACGTTTGCATTTCTGTCATTTGTGACCAAAAACGTTCCTATATGTCCATATGGCTTTTATATCAGTACCAAAACACATTTTCTTTGAGTCTGATCTCGATATAAGAGGCTAGGTACTTAGTATAGAGGTTCATTGGAAGGAGGCGGAGGATTGCATTACACGTGTCCCTTGGCGTTGTGCGTAATGCTCCTGTGGTGCATGGTATGCTACTTGGGATATCTTCATGGCTTTCGATAGAGTTTAACACGTAGCCTTTGTTCGCGAAACTGAAAGCTATTGGAGTCAATTCACTTCTACAGAACTGGATGGAGAGTTCAGGCCGTTCAATCAAGGTAGTATTGGATGGCGTCAACTCCGAATCCCACCCGGTCTCTGGGAGGGCCCCCAGGGGTCAATTTTATCATCTGCTCTATTTCTTATCTTTATAAATGACCTGATTTTAATCCCGTGCAATCCCTTTCTTAGTTTCGCTGACGACGGTACGCTGCGTTACTCTTACGGCTTCGAAAAAGCAAAGCAAACACGCGCCAAGTCCGGTCTTGATAATCGTGAACGAATGTTCAACTCCAGGAATAAAGACATTGAATTCAAGTGCAACCTCTCTCCATCCGTGTTAGTGGATCATGTTGAACTAATGGCCGACCCATCCCTTAACATCTTAGGCGTGAGATTAGCCAAAGACGTACGTTGGAATGACCACATATTCCAAATTGCCAAACAAGCATCCCAGTGCTTGGGATTTCTCAAAAGATGCAAGTTCCTCCTCCAGCTATCGGCCCGTGCTGTAATATACAAGCAATTTGCTGTTAGTTGAGATCTCCGTTGATCTCCATATGCGGAACAGGCATGCATATTCTCTTCGTGGTTTATTTATTCTGGAACTGATGTCTTCTTCTGCATCGCCGTTTACGGTAATAATATTACCAAGGTAGCAGAATTTATCTACCAGTTACACATCACGGTTATTCAACGCTGTGCGTTCAAGGGTGTTTGCATTTATCCGCATTTCTTTTGTTTTATTCGGATTTAGCCCTAAGCCTGCTGGACTATTTTCTGTTTCCAAATTGTTTAACATGTTTTTGAGGTCCAACAAGCCAGCAAACAGATATCAGAGATCCGTAAGGCGGTCTAGCAAACCCCATTGTATGTCGCCTGTTCTACTATCTAGAGCGCCGACAAGTATGTCGTTTATTACTATAAGAAATAGCAATGGCGAAAGTAGGCATCCATCCTGTCGGATAATTATCCATTGTGAGAACTCTGCATTTGGAATTGTTGTATAGGGCGTTTATCAATTCTATTATTTTATCAAATAGCCCACGTTGCCGTAGTGTCATATAAAGCTCCTATTAACGGAGTCGAACGCTTTCTCATAGTCTACGAAAGCTTTTTGGTAGAGTGCTTTCTCGTTTCTAGCGTTCGCGTTAGTTTTTAGGGCCCTCCTGCGCTCTATTTCTTGCCTGGCTGTGTCCGAGATACAGTGTTGCATGTTTATCTGGACATAACCGATGCTCGTTTCCGCTACTGTCAACATATCGCTCTTTGTTGTACTCCACAACTCTTCTACATTTGTGTCGTCAGAAACGATTTGCTGGTTTAATATTTGTTGCAGGTTCCCAGCAAATTCTCGCCTTGTAATGCTCTCCCGCAGAAGATCTATATTAAACCGTCTACAGTTTATGGCATCGCGTTGGACGTTTTTGATTTCGGCGACTGACGGCCACGTGGTCTATCTTTGTGTATCTTTTTGTGGCAAAAGTAAGTTCCACCTACCATTCGTTATTGTTAACTACGAAAGTCAACGAAAATCTCACCACTGTTATTAATGACTTGGCTTAGGCCTTGATTTACAATTGTGTGTTCAATCCATTAATACAATGATGTCTCCTCTCGGGCAAGAGCGAAAAACCTCATTCAGTCGCATATAAAACACGTCTTCTGCGTCTTCAGTTGGAGCACAGCATTGGACTACCGTAGTACTTCTTAGTCTGGTACGCAGGCGCACGGTAATGACCCGAGTAATAATAAAAAATGGCCGTACATCGGGCGAACGCCGGCCGTGATGAAACATAGTCCTCGGCAACGTGTCGGATATCAAAAGGTTCTTTGCAATTCTTTGCACGCATTTCAAGTACAAAAATCGACGACTGACGAGCTTGTTTCCCTTGTGCATCGCGCAGTTGTGCAGTGTTTGCAAAGGCCGATTGAACATAACGAAAATGTTATGTACTTGGCCTTTATATGCCCATCGCATACCCGTGTGTACAACTATGTACTCAGCCATTTAAATCTTTTGATCAAGTTTGGCTGTCCTGGGGCCTTATGTTTTCCGTTAAAAGTGGTTAAAAACTCTATGGCCTTCATATATCTCTCGACAACTCAAGCGGCCACTGTTTGCCCGTTGAAAGGGGATTTTTTATTTTAACTCGGGCATCCTCTAAGAAACTGGCGACCAACTAATGAGGCTAGATCTGGCTGTTTTCTTGAGTTTTACGCCAACAACACTCATACGGTTTTCAGTTTCGTTTCCCCTAGAATATAAGGACTTTTTGGGCAGATATGTTCGCCTGCATCGGGTCTCGCTAAGTTCCATGATCTTGATTTTATATCGATCTCAGGACTTCATCCAGCAGTCTATCAGCAAGCAGTGCTCTCACATTCCATGATCTCATTCGTGTCCTGGGTCGAAAAGCAAAGGTCGTCGTCGTGTTGTCCAACCGGTTCCGAGGCATTGATTGCCGATTCGTAGCAATGGCATTTTCTATGAGAGCGGGTTGCTAACCCTCAGTTCAACCGACTTAAAACTATTTTGTTTTCAAATTCACAATAGTTAAGTAATAAAACTGAAAATCCATTCCGTTTAATCTCATCTAAGATCTTTAGCTACTCTTTATGGTATATGACTACATGAAGATCCACTTTCAATTTTCTGAAAGTCATAATTTTTTTCTTCCAAAATTTTTTTTGTTTCACTTTTACTATACATAAAAATGAAAATACTATAAAAAAGTTACACCTCAGTTCAGTAAGAAAAAAATGTTGTGAAATCATAAAAATCTTCTTAAAACAGTTAAAAAGTTTCGAAGGAATTTTTTCACAACTTTTCTAAAGTTTCTATTTCATTACTAAAAAATAAATAATCCACCAAAAAGTCTCTGATTGATTTGATTTTCTGCGGTTTTTCTTATTTGAATTTTATAACATTTATTAGCCACCGTTTTACATAATTAATGAAATCAAAACATCTTAAGCATCATTCACGCTGCAATAAATTTTGAATAGACGAAAAACTAGACACAATTTCTCTGTTATTTGAAGATAAAAACTAAATCATAAAATGTTGATTTAAAGACTTTAAGATCCACTTTTTATCTAGTGAACACATGCAGTTATAGCACGAAAATAAATTGCCTCTACCAAGGGCACTTTCACAAATTGATCCGTAGTCGAACTATCCAGAGAGAGAGAGATCCTTACATAAAACTATCATAAATCCATATGACGTTGTGGAAGTAACGCTCTATATGCAGCCCAATCATCATGTTGACCAATTATGATAAACTAATTCAGCCCGCATGAGACAGCTCCAGTCGACGGATTCAAAATGCAAAAGTGTCGACAAAATGTAAAGTTACCTGGAGGAGAATCATTACTGTACATGAATGTTCAATTTATACCAACCTATAACTGCAGGTAAGGCCACGACTACGCTCCATCAGCGTGGCGATTACCCAGAGGTAGTCTTTGGCAATTTATCATACCACCAGATGCCGAGCCTCGACCTGCGTTCCGCGCCCGTTCCACAAATGCTAATCATCATCACCGGAGATATTAATTTTGATTTGGGATTTGTGCAATTTATCCGATCGGCCATGTCTAATATCTGAGGCGATACCTGGCGCAGATATGCGTACACAATTAACATAGACCGATATGGGCGAAACGAAGAGATCTAATTAAATTTTTGCGAAATGCTAACAATGACCAGACACAATTTCGTCGAGCTTTGATTGATACATGACAAGAAAGATGATGAGCAAGAGATAAGCCATTCTGATGGACCCACCGGAGAACAATCGAAAAAGTTACTTGGGTTTGATGAACATTCAGATCCAACCTGAAGCCGGAAAAAAAACTTCGGCAGGTAATTCCTTGCTAGGTTGTACAACAGGTTTTTCTTTCTACGACTTCTTTTTTATGTTAGTCCCCTTGATTGGTCCCCGGTGGTAATAGTAAACATCTAACTGGTACTGCTCTTGGTGAAATGTCGATGGCACGTGACTGTGAAATTAACACGTACTTGAAGGAAAAACCTGCTGCCGATGCCGCCTAGGTGCATGTTAAGGAATGATACTCAAAAAAAAATTTGTTACTTTTCATGCAATCACAAAAATTTCATTCCATATTGCTTGCGTCCTTAACACCTTGGAAACTGGTTTTGTATTTCAATAAATATACGGCATTATCTTGCTGCAATTTTATTGCATTACTTTAAAAAAAAATCGTCAGTATTTTTGCGAAATGAAAATCGTGTCAGTCATTAAATCTTCAAATAAAACATTCACAATTACCACCACGGTACAAAAAAGCTTGACTTGAAGAAGAAGGTTTAATGGACGGTAAGCAAGGTTAACGCTTAATGGTTTTCTTTACATTTGCAAATATGAAGTGCAGGCAGCAATCAGAAGAAAAATGCCGACATATTTTGCATGCCTTGTATTTTGCTGTCTTTTTAAACACATTTGTATTGGGATTTGTGGAGATTTTATGTTAAGTAAGTCCTTGTTGGAGCAATATTGAGTGATTGTGAAAAAATGAATTTTCGGCGAGTCATCACTACTTACGGAAGAGAAAGAATTGTGTAAAATTTAAGATTTATTGTAGTTGCATAACCAAATAAATTATTTGTATACGATATATTTGTCAGGACTTGTCCAGCGATTATTTTGTTTTCTTCAGGCGGTTCAATAACAAGATTTCCGAATGATACATTTCACGTAAAACAAACCGACGACTGACGAGCTTGTTTCTCTTGTGCATCGGTTGTCTTTAAGTATGATAATTCAAAGGCTGATTGTACAAAACGAAAATGTTATCTACTTGGCCTTTATATGCCTGTTGTATGGCCATGTGTACACCTTAGTAATCGACCATTTAAATCTTTTGGTGAAGTTTGACCGTCCTGTGCTCGTATGTCCTCCTGTTAAAAGTGGCTAAAAACTATCCTATGCACCTTAAAAGGCCAAGTGGCCGGAGTTCGCCCGTTGTAAAGGCATTTTTTTTAATTATTGCCCGGATTTCTAAGATATTCAAGACTTCAATTATTATTTTTGCACTCTTATTTTTGAAAGAAAAAAAAATCACGCGTTCGCCTCCATCATAATGATACATAACAGCTGAAAATTTCTGCATAAGCCTGGCCGTGTAACAAAAACCCTCCATCGATGGTATATATTCTATCGTTCAAGCCTGCTCAGTCGGTAATAAAGCCCAGTACAGGCTCGATTTTAGGGGCTAAATTCGTAACGCCAAAGTTTTGCAGCTCTTCATCGGAATGTTTCACGAACAACTCGATTCAGATGGGGTGTAGTCATCAGGGGGGTAATCATTAATCCAACCATACTTTTCCTACGAATGTTTCACAATGGTCATTTATAGAAAAAAGGTGGTTGGATTGATGACTACAGCCCTCTCTTGTATCCGAATAAATTTATACAAGATTGCAAGAGGCTACACTTTTTCGCTTCCTTTGAATTTTATAGCTTGAAAATCACCACCAACAATGCGCTCTATACCGTCCATCGACTTCGACAAATGGCAGTTGATCCTCACATCTACAACAACCCCTGTACTCAATGACATTAGTTCAATGGTCTCGGGGAACCAATTTAGCAGTTCCTCGAACAAATTCAACAGCTTATGTATGTGCCGTCAGTGTTGTCCCACTTTTACATCGGTCCGCTGCTGTTAACGCGAGCTTGACTCCTGAAAAGTGTGCTTAATCTCTGGACACACATTATACAGTGCTGTCATCCATTGTGCGCATCTTGTCACGCCTGCATTACGGTCATAAGCGAGATCATCACTTGTCTGCATTTAATTTACTAGAGTTTGTTCAATTGTCATATCACTCCAGGTGCCATACCACCCTTTCTCACTCCTTTGGATTCAAGAATTAATAGCCTCCAGTATTAAATTAGTTTTGGAATGAAAAAAGTGGGTTGTTGTGGAGACAGCCAAAATACGCCAGAAGTGGAGACAGCTGAAATCCACCGCATTAAGGACCCTGTGTCTATTTCTTGTTTCAATTTCTGCATACTCCTTCAACGGAGTCAATCTGGCTTCAAAATTAGCCCTTGAAAATTATATTTGACTATACTATACTCGTAAATCGTTCAAAATCAAGTTTGGTACCCAATATAAAAATATGGAACCTAAGCTATGTGGTAAAGCGTTTTTCTTGTGTTTGAATATCACCATCATCACAACAGCCCTCTGTGAGCCTTTTGAAATTTAAGTAATTCTATAAGATAAAGAAAACTGGAAAGTAGCTTAGTGACCATAAACGAAGGCATTGCCATACTGAATAGATCGGTTCTCGTTCGATTACGGAGGTCAAGCAGTATTGGACCTGCTTAGTACTTAGTTGGGGGACCTATTGGTAAATTCGCTGTCGACACTCACGTTTGGAAGGTCGAAAGAACAGTTATTGCAAAAGGTGAACAAAAGTATATAAAGCTTTATTCCACAATCTACAGTCGGTTTCGCTAAGCTCGAGAAGTTTCTTAGCTTTTGCTCGTGCAGGAGTATGAATTCTTGGCTTGTCTCATACACGGAACGTAGTGATTCAATCATTTTCCCCCAAATTCGAAGTTTCTTTCGTGTGGCTAGTGACCGATAAACCAGTTACAGGCGAATCTGTTGGCTGTCTGTCTTGGTTGGTATCAATTTCAATTTATTATCCCAGGGCATTTCGGTGCATTCCTTTATAAGCTTAAATTTAACTCTACATAAACTAATGGCTTTTAGAGCTGCTTGACTTGTCTTGACATTTAAACGCCCTATTAAAACCAATATTTTTTTAAACATATAAATTCAATCTGTCAAGCAAAATAATTGATTTTGTGATGACTGTGTATGAAATAACAAAATAAATGTTGTCATGAAATTACTTTAATTTGTATGATACATTGTAGTTGGATAATGATAAACGCTGATTTCGTGACAGTACATCTCTGACATAACTCTTCGAGACTGGAAATCACGAAGCAATGCAGCGAACTTTTCTTCTTATAATAATATCATGTAAACGACATTAAGGAAGACTTGCAAATAATGCATTCCATGGGAATAACTCAAAGACAGGAATTCAATTTAATCTTCCTGATTTATTTGAAAATCAATCTCAATTTGCAAATAGATTTAAAAAAATCGGATAAGATAAAAACAAATTCTGAACATTCAAAACACTTATTTTAATTATAAGACTTTTGTTAGAACGGCCAGAAATAAATAGTACAAGGCCCAAAAGCGACGTGAAACTTTTGATTGCTACAAATTCTGGCTCAGCATGAACATTTTCTGATAAAAAAAATTTAAGGGGCGTCTTCCCTTAATACCAGGCAAGATTGGACACGTAAAAACTCTGATGTAACTTTAATAGGCATGCAAACGAAATCTTGTAAACAACTCCTGATGGAAAAACGCAACTCATTTTATTATCACGTAAACAAGCAGGCGCACGCCTCCCTTCGGCATTGTTGGAGTAACGAAGGAGGACAAGCATTATTTTTTCATCATTTGCCATCAGCGGAGGCTCTCCTTAACACGAGCCACGACTACTGTTACCTGTATCTAATCACCTGCAAGAACTGTAAATATCTAATTTTCCCCGGAATTAAGTTCACTGTTTGACATAATTACTTGGGCCTTCGAATGGGCTCCGTGATTACCAAGAACAGCAACTACAACAGCAGCGACGTTGTTGAAGACGGCCTAGTTTTTGCCGTCGTCAATAAAAAAGCGGTGGAGGTCTGATACCTCACCCGTGATATTGAAGTGCGTCAACAAAAAAGGGTTTCCCTAAAGGTGTGGACCCTGAGAGTATAATCGAGCAGTCATTACGGCGGTTATTTGTGTAATGTATATCGCATCAGACTCAGAGGTGAAACTTTTAGAGTATAGGGCGTCTATAGTGTGGTTTCATGGACGCGTCGTTGCTGTTCGAGGGCATATATACTAGACCTCTTGAGCGACACGTGAATGCGGATAAGTATTGATCGCGAGAGGCGTCTTCTGTAATTTGATAGGAATAAGAGGATTTCGAGTTTGTTTCCCTAATTTCACCTGGAGAAAGTGATATTTTCACTTGGTGTATTTGCTTAGTTCTTTAATGAAACTTTAAGATGTTATTCGGTTTTAATTCGATTTAGATTTGCATACGTAATTGTAGAGTGTAATTCCTTGTTTGTTGTTATCGTAGCTAAGACTAAGCTCTGGCTATGCTGTAGACAATTTATCGAGCGTGCTCAAAATGACCGCGCACGGTAGTGAAATTATTTCTTTATTGCTCAAAATAACAACACGGTGTAAGGCTTTTATTATAGCGGAAGAAATTGATGGAGTAAATCATGGCTTCTGGGTAATTGCGATCTACTGATTGATAGGTTCAAATCAGCAAACTTTGCTTTTGTGTTTTTTGTATTTTCTTAGGTCGGAGTAGATAATATATTAAGAAAAAAAAAAATTATAATAAAATTACTTAAACGAGTAAAAAGTTTCAAACAGGGTAGAAGCTCCTGTGGCCTAATGTTAAAACATCGGTCTAAACAAATGTATTTCTTCGAAGCTTTTCAACCATATACCAGCATGTCGAAAGAGTTTCCTCATGATCATCGTCCAAAAAAATCAGCGATATTGAAATGAGGTATGCTTTATCAGTTTTTCATAATGGCCTTAGTTGGCAAACCGTATTTCAAATGAAATGGGGCAATATCTGCTTTACATATTCCTAAAGTTTGTTGAAAAGCTTCGAAGAAATACCCTAATAACCCGGCTTCACCAGACAAACTCCGCAAGTTCGAGCAAGTTGGCAAACTCAACTTTAAAATAACCTCAGTTCGTATACAATTTTCACATATTCAACTGAGGATAAACAAACCTCAGTTCGCCCAACTGGTCTTGAACTGCAGTTGAACGTTCGCTCAAAAGAGAGTAATCAAGTGCAATAGTGGAATGTTATTTCAGTGGGTGTTTGCATTTCTGACATCTAGCGAAAAAGCAACAACAATTTCAAGCAAGAACTGAACATAATTTGCACTGGCGGTGAAGCCGCTTATATGGATTGAACTAAATATTATTGAAATAAGTTCGGTGAAGCCGGGACATTACGCTTTAGTTTAACTCATACAAAGCTTTAGTTTTTGGTGTTAAATTGCTTCATATTTCAGGCTGTTATGTTGAGAGGGAAACCCAAAAAAGTTACGCGATTTCTGATTGCTACAATAAATCTAAATCTCCCTAACTTTGATTGATGATGTTAGACTCCTTCGATGTTCCTGTGGCTAGAGTATCTGCTGAAGACTAACCCTGTACCTGTTGGGTAGGAAGAGAATCCCTTTTGGCCGCTTTGACGTTATACGGGCCGAAATTTTTTCCTAAAGAATTTTATCTCAGAAATAAAGAAAAACCGCTGGAGGAAATACGCACAAATATTCCGTCGACATTGTCGGCATAGAAATTCCGTCGGCCGTTTCTTCTAACTTCACAGTCTGTACCCAAGCCGTCACGAAAAGCACGGCGGACAAAAGTCTGTGTCGTGTGGACCCATTATAAGGCTTTGAGGGCGCTTGGTTTTCGTCAACAGGTTTCCCAGGTTCCTAAAATACGGGTATTATATAAACTAGAATTGATCTTAAAAAACTCGTTATGTGTAAAGTTAAAATGCAAGGAGTTACCTCAAAAGGATTTGAAACTAAAGGAGGACTTAGGCAAAGTGATCTTTTGCCTCAACCTAGCACAGGAAAAAATAAGATGAGCTGAGCGCTGAGCATATGAATGTATCTCTGAGATTCTCACTAAATCCACAACAATATTGACTCATTAGGATTTTGGCAAGATTTATTGAAGCAGTATAAATATTGAAAAACAAGCGAAGAAAATAGAAATGTTAAATGAAAAAAAAAAAAAATATTCATCAGCGCGGAGTGTGTTGTGAAATTATTAAAATTTCCTCCATGCACGTGTTAAAATCGTAAAATAATCTAACGTGATGAATAACCTCAATGCTATCGCTAGAGAAGCATCTAGTTCACGTAAATCGCACCATTTGCATTTCCAGCTGTTGTTTTTCGAAACCATATCGAAAGCAGAGATTACATTTGTTGATAACGTGGATAAAAGGAAAGCGAACTTTAAATTTAATATCAAGATTATTTTCGGATAACACTATTAAATTTTCTGCTTCCACAATCAGTTTCGTTTTGCTGCTTCCCCCCATGTAGATAAATCCCTAAAAACAATGACCTGCCACATTTTCATCACGTTTAGTACTTGTCAGTCACCTTTGTTGTCTGCCGTGCCTTTTTCGGTTGCCCCTTCAGCATTTCCCATATCAAAAGATCTGTGTGCGACTTTGGTTCATCTTCAAGAAGATCCTCCATCACCTTATATCGCGCAAATGTCAACACAGCTTGCAATCTTGCAGCGATCTTCAAAAACTCCTCCAACTATCGTGAAAGGAAGAGAATAAATAACAACAACAAAAAAAAAATGCACATTGAATTTCTCCACACCTTCGAGTGGCTCTGTGGCTCACATGGAACAAATTTGCAAATCACGTCGTCATCGACAACCCATGTGCCATATTAGCGCCGAACTGCTGAGCGAGAGGCTGTGCGGATGGCTGCTGCAGTGTTAACATAACAAAACGCAAAAAGAAACAACAGAAACACCTTCAAAGGTGGAATTATGCATCACCGATGCAGATCGTCACAGTTCCAAGGTAAATCGTGATTTCCATCGGGGCACGTTTCACTCCAAATTGTCATGTTGACTAGATTCGCATTACAAAATAACAAATTTCAACGAAAAAATACCGCCAGAATAAGATTGTTGTAATTTTTGCATTTTGCTTGCATTGTTCACGGCGTCCGTCGTCGTCGTCGGCCATGGATTCGAAATTAGTCTCCAGGTACTATACTATAAACTTCGATCCACCTGGGCAAATCACCTTTCAGGTGGTTCATTATAATTTTCAGCACTGTTACGGGCATAATATCTATACGTTTCGAGAGCTCTCTAATTGCCTGCGATTCTCGTATATATTCACGGCATTCAGGCATCAGGTGAACGGAACATAGCCGGCAAATGTTTGATTGAATTCGAATTGACGCAATACTTTTTCGTAGAAATCTAATCCAAGTAGAAAGATTTGATACATAGAGAGAAAAAATGCTTGGACGTAGACTGATGAATTGCTGCTTGGCCGAGCGGAAACTCGGAGCGAATTTAACAAAAATTACCAGAAACCGTCCACGATTAAAAAACGATTTCTCGTACTTTTTCAGCAGCACTTGAGCACCTGAAAGGTGGGATTCGGTACACTCTGTGTGTGCGCGCGCGCACTGAGACTCTACTGAGTATGACTATGAAAAAGTAACGAACTAACGGTAAAAATGATCATTTCAAACAAAAAAATCCGCTGAGTCTAGGCCGAATAATTATTTAAATTGCGGCTGACGTTTCCGGTAAAAAACGAACGTTCATGTTTTGGACCAAGGGACTTCTGTAGGTCTAACTCTGTACGAACCTTGCGCGTTATTAATTACTAGAAGGGCTCCGTTTTGACAGTTGTGCTATTACTGTGCCTAACCCAATTTAGCAATGGTATCTTTCATAGAGCATGACTGAGCTAGTTTTTTTTGCTGCTAAATAAAGAAAGAAGCTGGAATTTGATAACTGCACTGTTGCGTGATTTGACGGTTTTTTGTACTATTTTGACTTCATTTACATTTTCAGTTTTTGCGAAAGTCTATTTTTAATGGAAGTCTTTTTACAACTTTTACATAAAATTCACTGCTATTGAAACATAGTGTAAAATGCCATATAGTAGAAACTTGGCTCAATCTGTCAAACTTGTTCACGTTTTTATCGGTAACGGTCTTTAATATCAATTTTTGATTATAATTATATTTAATCGACCAACCCGTTTCGCTAGATCTAATACTTAGTGCAATTTTATAAAATGGGAAAAAATATTGATAGTTTTCGTAGTTACTTTTTGCGTTAACGCATTTCCGATATGAACACGAAAACATAATCAGATTTAGAAGTGGCTATTACACATTCCGGGGAAGGAACGAACTAGTTTATTGCATAATACAATTCCAAAATACATATTGAACGAGTGCTGCACTCATAAGCCAATAGTATGGCGTGCGCCAAAACAATTGGGAATCTCAAAATCGCCTCTTCCATGGGCAGCGAGATATCAAATCCCACCACGATTACATTCGAAATGAAAAGTGTCACTCTGTTGGTTAAAAAACCCAAAACACCCATTTCCAACGTCCAAATGTTGTTTTGAAAATGTTTAAACAGAGGCATCTTGTAGCAAATGGACACGCATATTCGTGGGAGCGTGATTTTTTAAAACTGTTCCTTAGGTATGATACTTTCAAGCATGCGTTAAGCTCATTTGCAGGCGTTGGTCAAAATATAACAGGCAAAGTTGAGCGAAAATTCCCTGCAAGTAGTGTCAGAGCGCCTCCAATCGGTTAGTTTTTATTCGGAAATCTTGCAAAGCCCTGTCGAACGCTTCGAGCGATTAATTATGGACCGTGGTGCATTCGTCCCAAATTATAATTTCACACGTTTTGAGGAGTGTGGCAATTTTGGAGTTTTGGCTGATGTTTCATGTAAGTGTTTCTGTCTGTTTCAAATTCAATGGGAGTCTGAGTGCTGAATGCGCTGTACGTCCACCTTCAAGTAGCGCTAATGCAATTCCCGACGATGCCACTGCGATTGCAATCTCATTCTGCATTCGAATCGACGCCAATATAACCTCAAGAAACAAAAAATCTTCTAACGTGAAATAGATTTTTTATTATTTAATTTTGCTTTATTAAACGCAAGCCAGTAGTAGTCTTTTCTACCACATAACTTACACAATAGTAAAGAAAATTGGAATTAGGCGATTTTGGGGCTCATAACAAGCTTAACATAGTAAAAATAGTTATCTCGCATCACTTCATAGTTTTCCGTACTGTTTATTTTGGTGCCAAACATTTTGAAACATGTAGGGTCTTCTTACCCCATGTTCTTTCATTCTAGCTTTGAGTACGTCCTATGTACCGTTTTGATATTCATTTTGGTTTACTTTTAGTTTATACGTTTGTTTACATAGTTCTTGCTCTTTTTTGATCCAAAATTCACGTGGAGCATGCTTCTGTAGCAAATATCTCTGCTACACATTTACTTCGAATACACAAGGTGGCATGATAATAAAACAGCTTTAGTGTAGCTAGTTACACGATGTTTCGTTAGCACTTTTTCCTAATTTACTCTCATCAAATCATTAAATTAAGGGTAAAGTTCAGGTTATAGTCAGAATCATCTCTCTACTGAAGCACGAACTGGTCACATTTTCGGGCGGCCTCGAATTGCACAGATTACTTTATTGTGATTTTAGTCCAATCAATCTAAAATAGCTCCTTGTAATTTTTGCGTTAATTGCCAACAGGAAACAAAAAATATGGTCATATAGGAAAAAGAATTCTAAAAAAACATAGCGTTTTATTTTTTTGATTTTGGAATGGCGAACCTAACCTAAAAAATCCCGGAAAGTGCAAAAAACGCTTTTTAGCGAATAAAAGAAAAACGTGACCTCGGATCGAAAAAAAATCAAAATATTAAGCTATAGCTATCCAAATTATCTTTCGATTGATGTATATTGAGTTATAGGTGAAGGCACAAAACATAGAGAAAAATGGGAACAACTGTCGAGAATCACGTTTTTTTTAATTTGTTAATAACTTTTGTTTAACACCACTTACATATATGTTATTTGATGAAAATATTGCTTCTTAATGGCTGAAATAATGGTGTTATTTTGGATGCGAAATATTGAACAGTTTCCTTGAAATTTCACTTTTTGTAAAAAAAGGCTTTCTTGTAAGAACGTTCCTCTTGGTCCATGGATTTCGCTGGATCAAGGTTCGAGAGCTTAAAATTTTCTTCAAAGATTGTACGTACTATAATGTACAAAAATAGTCAATTTATAATGCTTACAATGCTCAAAATGGTCCCCAAAAACATATTAATAGTGAAAAAACAGACCCAGAAAGTCAGTTTTTCAACCAAACCTATGTTTTTAATATTGAAATTGATTTCTTTTACATGGAAATATTCCTCAGCCTACTTGGAGTAGACAAGAAAATATTCTCAGCCTGTTATGATACTAGTTTGTGGGGACACCGAGTAGCTGCTGTCATAGCCTACCGATGTCGCATTGGTCTACTTCTAGGGCTCTACCTACATTTATAGAAATAATATTTGAAGAACAAAACCCTTGTAGGTATAGGGCCAGGGCTATGGCCCAAAAAAAACACTGATATGTTACAATATTTCTATCTTATTGATTGCGCAAACTTTATATCCAAAGTAGTTATAATACTTAATGGTTTGATTTCACAACTTTTGTGACCTTAAATGGAGTTGGTTAACGCATGCTTTTTGTAATTTGAAAAGTAATTAACCATCGTAAAATTTCCTTATATATTCGAAAAGCATGTAACTTTTAACCCGGTTTTTCAGAGTGCCAGTTTAAATCATTAACCATAAACTCAGACTATGAAACCCGGCATTAAACTATGCTCAAACTATACAAATTCAATAAAAAAAATACAAAACCGTTAGGAGGAGATATCCTTCCAGCAAAAGACTCCACTTTAAAAAAATCGTTCATCATTTGAATAAAAGTGCAGGTAAAACGGTGCGAACGCCCGGTAGACCATTAGCAGTAGTGTAATTGTTGCGCACTTTTCGCATAAATTTCTCCGTTTTGAATTATATTGTAGCTGCCATAAATTGTGGCCGGCCTGACCCTTATTCCAACTCTATTAGCGCAGCAATAAGCAGTATTTAATAGTTTTTCAATGAAGCAGTAAATCAGGTAAATAATAGGACATAAACCAAAAACGCCACTTAATACAGATCTTCTGGATTCAGATAAAAACCGACGGAGATGGAGGGACAGGACAGACAGGGGCCGGACGGACGGACAGACGGAATACGGTTGGTTATTTCCAAGGAAGACATGAAAAACTGCGCGGCACGTTTCGAAAGTTTGTCTAAAGAGCGGCGCGAGTACGTGAAACTGCAAGAAAACTGCAGAATTACACCTGAATGCATTTCTTTCCCCCGCCAATTTCTTTTAGTTACTTCTTCTTCTTCTTGTTCGTCGTCGTCGTCTTCTACTACTTGGCGACTGCAGTGAAACTGTTTTTTTGAATAGTTTTTAATACAAAACTAACTGTTCGCAGTGCAGTTTATCGCCGGTATCAATCAGCACAACATGCTGGAAATATATTATTACTATCATAACGCCGATTTACTACTTATGCAGTTCTTAGTGCATCTCACAACCGGGGAGCTGCTGCAGTTTTTGGTACTGCATTATGGCATGTTGCAGCAGCGGCCGCAGCAGCAGCAGCTGAGAGATCTAAGTCGCAGATTGCATGCGAATTTTAACACGTTCCCAAAGCCCAAGGAAGATACAATTTCTCGGCCGCTTAGGTGTGGAAAATGCTCGCCTAGAGGCAGTGAACTACTCGCGTTATATTTATTACGGGCCGATATGATTACATTTCCTGCAATTTCTACACCTTCCAACTGTTAACGAACGTCCGAAGAGAGCTGCACTCTCGTCTAGCCATCAGAGCAGTGCTGTTGTGCAGTGTGCGCTGCACCGCCATTACCGCGGCCACGACTGTCCATTGTCGGGCGGGCATAAACAATTATTATAATTGATTAATTCCGAGATCTCGCTTGCATATTTATTATGATTATTATTTCGTCTTTTCACTTTCGTGATGGTTTCCTGGGGAAGCACCTGATATGCAGCACCGGCGGCCGCAGGTCGTCGTTACTGGTCAGACGTGAAATTAACTCGTGTCATTCGCCGTCATGTCTGGCCATAATGTCAGATGTTTAGAAAATCTAAGATTAATTGCTTTTCAAAGTTTATCATTAGACTTCAGAAGAGAAGCTGTAAATTGGGAATCTTTCGTAATATTATGCGGCTTCTGAAGGAACACTACAAAGTTGCTGCCATTTCAGGTGAGAGGTTATGTCTTAACCTCCAGGGATAAAATTGAACTTGCCGTGGAAAGTGATTTATGCGCGGTCTTGAAGGAGATGGCTAATTTCGTGGTTGTTGTTTATTTTAGTCATATTGAGGTGGCCGAGAATCTTTTCACTTTATGAATTTTAAAAATTTGGAATTAATAAACAATTAATCATTTTTTTTTGACGTTTCAATAATTTTTATTATTTTTACTTAACGTATTTACGGAAATATCGGCAAAACGGTATATCTTTCATATTCAAGCAATTTGCTCCCATTAGCAATATTTCTAACTCCTACAAATGTTACAAAAACCTGTTTCCATTCGAATACCGGAATTGATGGTGATTTGGGCGCCCATAGTGAGGAATTATCCATTAAGCGCGAAAGGATTTGAAATGTAAATTAAAGAGAAAACACGTGCGTTTTAAACTTTCTTTAGCTGTTGTTTGAGAGACCGTTTAGTGCTATTAGATATAGTAAATTACTTCATTTCCATGAACCAGAAAGGAGTTTTATGATTGATCAAACTTTTGCTGTAAATGTTGTGTCCAGCTGTTTCTAGTTGGTCAGTTATTTTTGCTTGAACTGAATTGAATAGTACAATATCTTTTGCCAAATACATCAGCAATAAAATACACCAAATATGGATCATCACGACAGGGAGTCTACCGAGAAAATATCCCTTGCAAATCAGCGGATTCTTTTTGAAAGTTTGGCAAGTTTGAATCTTACCAAAAACATAAATTTTCATATAGTTTAGCATTTTGAGCTTCAATTGTCCTATTCAACTTTTTTTTAAAATGAGTATAGGGCTACCAGTATGGTGACCACCATGGCCAAGTGAGGCAAAAAAGTCCTAAGTTGAAGAAGCCCGAACTTGAGCGGGGCTCAGAGGCTCTCTGATAGAGGTTCTTATTCTAAGCCAAATCAGAGCAGGACATTCACAGAGAATATGTGTAAAAGTCTCGTTGCCTTCCATGCAGAGTCATCATTCTGCCCTCTGAGACAGTCCTAATTTGTTGAAGTGATACAGAAGCTACACCTAGCTGGTCATGGCCTAAAGTCCGACCTGTTTAGAGTGATAATGCCCCTTAAGGCAAGGGATCTTATTAGTTCTTTAGCCTATCTAAGACCTGGGATTGATTCCCCATATGCTAGGCTCAGTCTAACCCATTGGATGAACCTCCAAAACCCTCCTGCGATGTTCACTGCAGCCTCATTGCTCTTGATACCCCAATCGAGGGCCCACCAGAGCGAGACCCTATTTTTCTTAGCCAGGCTCTGGAGTACGTAAATGTACCCTATTTTGGAAGAAAATTTCCACATTGAAAGTTCTTTGATGGCAGCTTGACAATCCGAAAAAAATCTACTCTTTGTGCCTTTTAAATTTTCCAACAAGGTGAGCTTAGCGCAGGTCTAATTGGCTTTTAATCAGAAAAACAGAGGCTCACCGTCGCATTGCGATTGAGACTTTGAAGTTGGGTTCTATGGGTTGGGTTCCTCCCTTCGAAGCGATAATAATTGTCCTGAACTTCCTTGGAACCCGCAGTATACCAACCATATTTTCAGATATGCGACAAATGGGAATGTTTTTTTTTTTTTTATGTGACACACTAGAGACTTAGGGAAGGCCCCTTTGTACTGTCGACCATGTATTTTTATTTTTGAAATGTCGAACAGCAGCTCTAGTCGGAAGATAGAGAGAGAAGTGAAGGAAAGAATTGTCACAACCTAGCTGCGGTATTTTTATTTCACCTACTCCCAACCATTTCGCGACTCTGACATCAGGGCATCGAGAACAACTCGCTGGAGTGTTATGCCTCCTGAAACGAGTTGAATCTCATCAACCAACCGATGACATGCGCTTGGTGGAGCGGGGAAGAGAACTAGAGAAGGCTATGACAGGAGGAATCAGGAATGCAAAGAGGGAAGAAGAAAGAAGGAAAGTTATGTAGGCGAGAAATTGGGAAAGGCTAGGACCGTGGCACCGCCGGGAATCGAACCCGGGACCTCTGGGGATAGTAGTCAGGCGCCTTACCCCTAGACTACCGACTACCGAGGGATACAGTTGAGGATATCCAAATGCTCTCAGTGTTTGGTCTAGCATTACTCCCGGATATATTTGATTGAGTCTGATCTGATCTGATCAACTGTCGTTCGTACCCAGAATACAAAAAGGGACAAAGTTCCAATTTATAACATTCAGCGGTGTTTTGAAGAATTTTTCCCAAAATTGTTCTAGTTTTTATTCAAATAAAATAAATTTCGGCTTGCCCACATAATTATATTATAGATGAATGAAGATCCCTTCTAGCACTAAGATATGTTGATTTTCTATTGGATGTATACACATTGTCAAACTTAGAAATAAATAAATTGAAAAAAAAAAAAAACACAGCGGCTCACACACTCACAAGTTTTGACTGTGCAGTTGAACTGTGTAGAAAAACTGTACGATAAACTGAACTGAAAGTATGTGGGCTCGTCAGTTCGTTGTAAGGTTTTTTGATCAGTCTCGTCAGTTTTGTTGATTTGAGTACCTACGTCTTTATCAATAATGGCAAACGGACGAAACTGAGAGAACTGAACGATAACTGGTCCAGACGCTCGGGTCTGAGGACTGATTGAAAAAAGTTGAAAACTGCAGAGTTCACACAGTTCATAGCTCACACATGACGTCACACGTGATAAAATGAGTAGTTAAACTGAAAGTGTGTGGGCCGCTTTAGATCTGGTAACGGTGTCAGTACGGGTTCCAGTCATAGGCCTACAAAAAATTCAATTGATCTTTTCCCCAATATCATAATTCAACGTATAATTCAAGAGCGTATAATTTTGTAGATTGTGTCTAATTGGGCCCCTAGACTATCAATAATATTGTGCAATATTTTGAATTGTGCAATATTATTGACGGTCTGCGGGTGATATTGAAAAATTGTCTGGTGCAAAGCTCAATATTATTGATAGTCTGCGGCGTGGCCTTTCATATTCATGCTTCTGTTATAAAGGCATGCGCACTTGCTACTCTAATACATATGTAACTATCAGCGTTAACAGACGTACATACATATGTAACTATCAGCGTTAACACTACTTAAGAAATATACGTTACCGCAGCCGCCGGGGACACAGTTCACTTGAACGTTGATGACATAAATGTCCCAATTCAGTCATTCACATACAGGCCGCCGGCAGGCTATGGCCTGAACGTTTCTCGCTTTGAGGCGAAGTATCACCACACACTCACCGGCCGTCAACTGGATGGCGCCTGCAGTCCAGGAAAACTGACAAAAATCTTTATGTCGGTGGGTATTGATCGTCAGTCCGGGCCTGAAGTATGAAGTTTTCGTTGAGGCCTTGAAGATTTTTTCTCTGGAATTAACAGTCTTCCACGCTAAACTATCCATTTCGAATGCTAGCTTCCAACGATTGATTCAATACCGACATCAGCCCGAACGTGCCCAAATATGGACGTTGGACGCTTGACATTGGACACCCTTAGTTCGAGCATCGACCACACGATGCGTCCTAGCATCAAGCGTCCCTCCAATATTGGACATAGCATCGTGTAGAGCCGGCTTTACAGCGTTTTTTGGTGGATTTCTCTACTTCAAGCCATTAAGTGGAGTAAACCTCCTGTAGCAAGAATTGGCGATGTAGCTCATTAAATGTTAAAAATTAATATTATTTCAATAATAACAAGAAATTACAAGACTGTTCTGTTATTTATACATATATACAAAAGTTTATCATGTAATGAACAATTATTTCAAAGAATATGACGAAATTTGTAAGTGCAACAATGACAAAGAGCGAAATTCGCATGGTTATTAAACAATAGCATGTGTAATAGTAAATTAGTTGCAGAATTTAATGTCTAAATGACATGATATTGTTTGAGTATACGACGAGAATACAATTGGAGCAGAAAAACTTTCGATAATGGCTCCCAATGTTAACTATAACAGAGGTCGGCTAACTATAGGCGCAAAGAATTTTACATAACGAAATAAAATCAATCGAACGAGGTCAGTAACAAAAATGATGCAAATAGTTTCTGTACACAATTAAATAATCACAATAAATACTTTTCGGTAACCACGTCAGTTCAGTAAAAGAAGAGATGGACAATCATGGAATACTTCAAGCTCCAATGGTGGCCAATTTGTTTCAAACATCGCTTATACGAAACGCAACACATGAAAATATTGGACCACCAGGCAAGACGAGTGAAACAAAAGTATCACAATTTGGCAACTTCAAATCCAATGAAGTGAGGAGAGGAGTGGCACTTCATCTATTGCGGTAATTTCTACCTAGATTTGAAGTGGACCTATAGCTTTGAAATAATGGTTCTTCGTACCAATAGGCTGAACAATAATACATTTCTGATGCGCAATGTAAAATGAAGTGGGTTTCGTGTGGTTGAAACTTTGAAGGTATGTTATGCTTTTTTAGTTGAGTGGAAGCTGCGGTTTTAAGCGAATCACCTCATCTACTGTGCTCATCACCTGCACGGCTTCAATGTGTATAAAAAACTAAATTCGGAACGCTGTCTTAAGTTGGAAATAAATTAAAAAAAAACCTTTCCACGCTACAAACTTCATATTTCATGTTTTAACACAGTACATCCACGAAATACAAAGCTTTATGATATCAAAAAACCATAAGCAAAAAAAATTAGCAATTTATTACATCCACCTATGCCAGGTGCCCAGCACGGTATCACCAGCAACACTTGAACTCTCAGGCATGGGCTTGGTCTAGCGTAATTCAGGCGAAATGGGCTTTGTGAGGAGGCCAATCCCTTAGGAAATATCGCTTCCCACTCACGCGAACTTCTCCTCTACAAAGTCCAATTACCTCATTATGCAGCAGCAGAGGTGACTATAAAAAAAAATAATGGTTAATTTACAGCCTTAAGAAAAATACGCCGTGATCTATTGTGGACGTCTCCCGGCAACGGAGCAGTTCTGCGCGCACCTCTCAGGAGAGTTTAATTGTGAACCGATTGACGAAATCAACCTTGAGGTGGAGGAGGAGGAGGAGGAGTGACGAAAGCGCTACAATAATGCTAGCCTAATTAGCTCCCAGCTAGGAGGTCGTTCTACGGTTGCTTGATTTTATGTTCGCAACTACAATAAACACGGTGCCGCAGGTGGGCGCACGGGGGATTCTTATTGGTGGATGATCTCTTTGGGAAGCTGTGTACAAGCCTCGCGAAGTTTCGGAAAATTGCACAAAAAACAAACTGGACTTCCCGTCGTGATTGATTACGACTTTTTTCGGGGTCCTTAATAACCCGTGATTAAGTCTGGCTGATTGCTGTAATTATTGTGATAGAAAAAAGGTTAATGTTGCGAAAATTTCTAAAATTTCGTGGGAAATTAATGATTTTTTTTCGAAGTTGATTAGTTTTTGAAATTCCCCGCTTGGGATTTTATTGTTGGTGTCGATTTTAGTCTACTTTGGGCTTAAATAGTGCTATTAGTAAGCGGATGTGTTGTTTATGGGGTGATTTTCAATCGGTTATTTTCTGAAACTCAATGGACTCCACCCAATATAATCACTAATAAACATTTCGGAACAAAACAAAGAGAAAATTGGGGATATGAGAGCAACAAAAATTCACAACTGCTATAAAAACTGCCAAAAAGCCATATCAATAACAGCTGGTAAGCTGCAAAACAGTCGGCCTTGGTTACCTAGGAGTAATGTCCGATTACCATCCCACAGGATTTTCGACTTAAGTGGCCCCAATACCAGCGGTCGGAAACCCAAAAGCGTGGCGTGCCACAAAACAGATAATTAAAACTAATGCACGCTAAACGCACACTAATTTTATTTGTGTAGTAAAAACTCCCCAATTCGCATACAGGCCGCCGGCAGGCCGTGGCCTTTCAGACCAGGTCGGCAGGTACGGCCAGATCAAGCCCACACATTACTCAGTCTAACTGAAGGATGAGGGCGTCGACTGCAGGTGACCCCATAGTCCCCTTCATGCACATAGGTGAAGATGATAGTTCACCGGATAGTGTAGAGCCGGCTTAAGGTAGCGAACGAATAGTCACCTGGGGTGGGGAATGGTCTTTACCTGGGACCCTACCCGTAAGCCGTCCGATTCCACGCTACTGCCCATTCTAGTACTGCGTGTAGTAGGACTGATCTAGCCATCCTCACCATTACGAGATGACGACTCGGTCCAGGATCCCCACTTTGAATACTATTCTTGCCAGTGCTGCACAAATAGTGCGAGCTTTTCCGATATGCCCTCCAAGTGCGTTTTAAAATTTACCCTTCGACCAATCATTACTCATAAGTACTTCAGCGCGCCCTGTGTGTGCATTATCCGATCTCCTACCTTGACCCTTACGCACGTTGGCCTTCTCCATTTACTGATCATCATTTCCCAGCAAGCATTAGACCAGCCGTTGTAGGCACGCTTTAACCTCTCACAACGCTTCGTTCGCTCCTTTTGAAAGGCGTGGCCTCAGCACATCTTTATACGTTGTGATCCATAGTCCATTACTATACGAATGACCATGTTTCTGGAAGCACGAGCTTTTTTGGGCAAGGAAGGTGTGCGAGGACACGTGTAGGGATGGCCATGATAGAGGGCCCAGGACTGATCCCTGCTGAATGACGCATGTTATGCTGTGCACTTTCCGTCCATCGTCCAATTCGCAAAGAAACGATTTACACCGGATTCAGGTTAGTTGATTACTACTCGCACTAGATACTAAGGTGAATCTAATTTAATCAATGCGTCGACTATTTTGCGTTTATTTCTCGCCGAGTTTAAAGCCTTTTTGACATCGGTAGCCTACTTTTTATTTATAGTATCTTTGACCAGGGTAGCGTATTTTTGAGGCTTTAACTTTGAGATATTCTGGAATCTCTCCTACAACACCAACAGCTACAGAATGACCAATAACAGCTTGAAAATATTTTAGTGAATCATCTACTTTACCATTCAAACTTTAACTTCTATAGAATCATTAAACCTTTCACCAGTTATCCAAGCCATTATGAAACATTCTAAAAAGATAAAGAAATACTTTCCGGTACTTGAACGATCAGCACTGCAGGTAACGAGCCTCAAGAATGATTAGTCTTCAATCCAGCAGACTGAAATCTTTTATCATAGCTCAATTTCATTGTTTTATTAATTTCTAAAAGGTGTGCGCGCTACAAACGGGAATTCTATCATCCATCATCATCTATTGACGAAATCAATCGTTTATCATTAGAAAAAAAATTGATGAAACCTCCCAGTTGCAGCGCGCCAAGGTGTGTTCTGACATAAAATAAATAGTTATCACGGAAATATTGATTGATTTAAGGTAATTAACCAGTCAAAATTATGCAAAAAGCAATAACTCTTGCCCATACTCCACCTCGCCTGTGGACCCAGGCCTTTGGACCCAGGCCTTTGGGTTGCCTTCGGTGTTCCTGATAAGCTATTAGCTAGCTCACAACATATTGACTGATTTCGAAATCTCAGAGTTGTTGGCTGTCATTGCACAGGAAAGGAAAAAAGTCACTGTCGCTTTTTCCAGATTATGGTTCGAGCCATGTTCGTCGCTCGTTCGCCGTAGTTGCAATTGGTTAGGGCCTATGAAGTTCGCCGCGGCGTGGGTCCAAATTAGTCGCTGGAGCACATTAATAATCTGCGGCAATTGTCTAAAATCTCACGGGCGAATAATGAGATTTTATATGCCGCTCCCAATTTTTTTTTGTATCTACAGATAAAGTGCAAAAGGAAAGAGGTGAAATATAGTTGTAACATAGGTAACCGCATCGTCGCCAAGAACGCCGATATCTTTCGAACACGAAATGCTCAAGACTACGATCATTTGACAAATTGTATCTTGATGAACTTTTGACACGAATAGAAAGTTTTTAGGCATTGTTGTTTCAATTTATTCAATTCGGAATTGTTCAAAAGCCATCTTCTGGGATAAGATATAGAAAATCCCGCCAGAAAGTGAAAACGGGGCTCCTCTACGTAGAGTCAGTCTATCATGTACCCAAAGATATTGAAGATCACATCTCCCTCAACCTTAGCCGATCCCCTGTATCGTATGCTCGTTAGCAGATGCTATGATGAAAAAAAACAACCTAACTAATGAAATGTTTATTTGCAAGGAGGCTAATTGCGATCTTTTTTCACTTGCTTAACTTGCTGGCGTTATTGTTTATGAAGACATTGTTCAAAAGTCCCCAAATTAGATAGATTGAAAATTCGTGGTGTAATTTTTCTCTTGTTTATCGCCATTTTTAAGGGAAAGCCGCGTTGGGTTTGTGTATTGTCATCTTTTCTATAGATAGTCAACGACCATAGATGCTGCAGGTGAAGAAGAAGATGATTCTCTTCCCATGGTAGAGAAAGCCATGTATATCCACAGCACAGTAGAGTAATTGATTAAGTTCAAGATCAGATAACCCTATGCTTTGTTTCCTCCTTCGTTCGTGTGGTCGTTGCGCGATGCATCTTGCAGTTTTCATGGATATAAAATGGATACAGTTTACACTGGTTTGCCTAAGTATAAAATTGGACGTGATTAATGTAAATATTTATTCAATATTTAAAGTACGATAACCTTGTGTCTTGTGTGTGTGTGTGTTCGGATTGTTACTTCTTGTGGGGCATAGGGTTGAACCTAGAGTTCACATTTACTTACATGGGTATGTACATTGATTTATGCGGGTTCCGGATTATAAGGTTGCTTGGATAACAAGTGAATTTAATTTAGTTACTGCTGTTTACTTTAGTTTGCATAATGAGTTTTTTGTGTAGTGCAGTAAAATTTCAAAGTAGAGTCTTCGGTTTGATAAGAAATACTTTACATGGCTCCTGACAACCTCTATTACTATCTGACAGAAAGTTTATGGCGTTTTTAAGTGAAAAGTGAAATTCAAATGAGTCTCTTATATACATATATTTTATAGCTCACAGTCCTTGGTGAACCTTTGCTTCTTCAACAATTTTAGCAAAATTACTGAAATTACGTACTCCCATTGCTGGTAGAGTGTCTTCTACAGCTTTCAGCCATTCTTTCCTGGATTTTACCAACCTACAACCTGCTGGTGTGGTACCAAGTAAGACTAGGTATTCTGGAGTTAATACGTGACCAAACCATCTTAATCTTTGCGACTTGATGAACCTCACGAAGTTCTCATAGTTTATGAGTTGCTCCAAATCATCGTTGTACTTAGATCTATATATGTGACGCGATCCGAGAAAAGGGACTTACTGTCCAAAAAATCAATTTTCGGATTATGTGTGATTCTTAAGGTTTTGAATCTCCTCTTTAATTCTGTGCAATCAGAATTAATTTATTCCAATTTCTTTCTGAGCAATAAATTTTTACAAATGTGTCTTCAAAAGTGTTTAAAGTGGCAGCTCAGCGTTTTCGCTCTCCTCCGTCTTTCTTTCAATCGCTTCTCCTGTAAAG
This sequence comes from Thereva unica, assembly GCA_949987705.1. Classification (NCBI taxonomy): domain Eukaryota; kingdom Metazoa; phylum Arthropoda; class Insecta; order Diptera; family Therevidae; genus Thereva; species Thereva unica. The sequence goes on from OX465282.1 coordinate 148,256,200, forward strand.
TTTTCTTTTTGGATAGTAGCTCCCTTTTCTCGGATCGCGTCACATATTTCGTTCTCTACTACTGGGGTGAATATCCATCTTAGTATTTCCCTTTCGAGTGCTGTCACTGTTTTTTACGAGGGAGTGTTGAGAATCTTCCAGGTCTAATCGCGCGGAATGTGTGCGACCGCCTGTGGGCTTTGTTTTGTGCGACAGCTCCGTCCTTATCTCTCATTGGTGTGGACTCTGCTAGTAGGCTCTCCACGTTATTTTGGATGCTCCTACTCGACGGGTTCTAGTCACGGGCCTGTTTAGCTAGATTCTCCAATCCAATGTGGTCAATCCAATTTCTTTCGCCTGATTCCATCGCCTACCCTTTCTTGGGCGGCACAGCATCGTAGGTCTTCACCTCCTGTCTACCACCTGTCTTCTACTATGTAGAGCGCTGGTAAGGATGTCGTTTATTACTATGAGAAAAAGTAATGGTGAAAGTAGGCATCCTTGTGGTACTCTTGAGCTCACCTCAAAGCTGTGGGATAAGAAGAACTCTAGATTTAAAATTGCTATCACGTTGCCGTAGTTCCGGTCATATAAAGCCTATTAAAAGAATCTATCATTTTCCCATAATCTATGAGATCTAATGTTCCCCTTTTCTTTGGACATGACTGATGCTTTCTAGCGCTATCGTCAATATAGCGTACTTTTCGGCGCCATTGATCTAGCATATCGCAAATGTTAATTCGGTGTATCATGTTTTCCTAGCTAACTTTTGGGGAACCCAACAATCGAGCTTCTTTTTTACTTCCAGCCTTGTGTAAGTATGTTTCAAAACAGCTTTGTGGTCAACGCCTAGCTTTATATCAATATCGTAGATTTTCATCAGCTTCAAATTGCTGGAATAGAATGAACACAGCGTCAAAATTGCCAGCACAAAAGCGAACGAACCAATTTGACGCAGCAGATTTTGATAAAGTTCCTTTGACGTACTTTGCAAAAATTTCTACACCAACCATTATGGTAATAATATTGAAAAATAACCGGTACTTTTTCATTACGTAAATTTTCAATTTCATTTTCAAGCGTAAGCAATTTTCCAGTAACTTCCATGTTTATACACAAAAAATAACGCTCGAACTGTCAAACCTTTCAAAAGATCGTTTTATGGTGTCGCTGCGATCAGTGGTTTGTGTCTTATTGGCAATTGACGCCATCTATCGGAAAAGCACCAAACTTTTCCCTACACTAAATGTTTTTGTTAAAGAACTTTCAATGGTGTTAATATATAGTCCAATAAGGGAGATTATTTCAACTAGATTTTTTTATATTCTTACTTTTTGCGAAATAGAATTCATATTGAGCCACCTTTCAATGTTCCTTATGCTCCCATGCTCAGGGCCGGCGCTTGGGTTTTATGCGCCCGGTGCAATATGCCAGTATGCTCCTCAGTTTTTGATCGCAATGAAGGACAATGGAAAAATTGCGTCCCAGTCGAATTATGCCCGGTGTAACTGCACCATTTGCCAATATGAAAGCGTCGCCGCTGTTTAAGTGCAATGACCTTCTTGTCGCATTGGTTAAAGCGGAGTGTACTTCACCAAGCCAATTTCTTAAATGAATAAATGAATGTTTCAATCTCCCTTCTGTCACGATACTATCAACCCAATCTCGGTTCAACCTCGTTTTTATTTTCTTTCGAAGAATCGCAATGGCTACCCGAAAAGAAGCTTCCTGGAGAGTGAACTTCTATCATGATTTTACTAGTTTCCTCCAGCTTCTCCGCCATCCTCATTGAAACTTTCTGATATATTCTGTATTCTGCAGAATTTCGCCGACCACGACACTCTTCTTCCTCGACGTATAATTTTTTTCCTTTCATTTTTTTTTTGCGCTCCTGCCCAATTGTGCCCGTTGGAAGTGCACCATTTGCACTTATGAAAGCGCCACCCCTGCCCATGCTTCCACGTTCTTAAGTCTTTTCGCAAGAGAGATGAAGTCGAGCACTTGCAGCACCTAAACGGTTCATTACTAAAGAACGTGTGCACAGTTATCAAGATTCAGTTTTATGTCATGTGAACCGTTTTAATCTCAGATAGACAGAAATGTTCCACTTGCAAAATTCTTAGTCTCTCCCATCAATTTCACGGCACTAAATGATAATTTCCTATTTTTTATGCTAATTTCCTTAGATTAATGGATCCAGACGTCGAAGAAATATTTAAGACTCGACGAATAGCTTCCTCCGGAATACGAAAAGTAAGATTTAATTCACAAGTAACCTAAGTGCTCGAGGCTATTAATTTGAGACCCGCAATCATTTTTCCAGAAGAGCTTCGGAATTAAACAAAAATGCTTTTCCATAAATTATAAATCAGCAGAATTCCCATCGTGCATGATGCTACAAATGATGATAGAGCGGACATGTAAAGTCGGTCAACATTTTGTAAGAATTTGGGTTTTGTGTGTACTATTATAATGCACTAAAACCGGGGAAAAGAATGTGTCGTTTGTCAGCATTTCCTTCATAAAATAAACAAAAATTTCGAGTTTTCTAGTCGTAAAATACATATTTTCGCCCGTAGTCAGATACCAACAGGAAATCAGTTTTTGAGTTTATTTTTGGAAACTGGAAATTCTCATGATTTTTTTAGTATGTACAACAAAACGAAGAAAAAAACTCACAAACAAGAAATGCCTTTCAATCTCATCAGTTTGACATGTTCGTTATTTATACATCGAAGATTCGAAAGTAGTTCGAAATGTTGTGAATTCTCCACTTTTGTTCATAGTGAAATGTTACGGAATTTAGTATTTTGTATAGTTCTATGGAATGTGGTAAGAGCACTAGAAAAAAAGAAAATAATACACATTTTAAAACAAAGCCAATTATGAAATTTCATATTCAGATTCAATACAACAAATCTAACCTCTCAATTTTAATTACCTACTTGCCCAAGTAGTTATTGTTCGCATTTTCATATCAAATTGACAGCTTGATAGGTAAAACAAAATGACTTCATCACAAACTAAGCGTGAATATCTTCTAGCCACAAAGTAGACCGCAAGTTATCATTCGATATAGTATATTTTATCGGGCAATTAATAAAAATCGGTTGGCATTTGTGGGGCTTGAACCAAATACATTTACTTAATCCAATCTTTTGTTTGGTGGAAAGGGTTGACGTGTTTCAGTTGTCGCTGAAATGGAGTCTTATCAAATCGTGAGCAATTAACTTTCGTTTTTGTGACTCAGTTCGTTGTTAAAAGTTTTTTTTTTATAATCCTTGAGGGACTCATGACTGTTGGGAAGGCGAAAGCAATAATGCGGGTTTGATTATTGTTTTCTTTCATTATGGCAGAGAATATGTTGTCATGAACGTATTATTAAACTTGGAAAAGATTTGTAAGTAGCATTGAATATTTTGCTGCATTGAATAAAATTGATTAGTTTAGTTTTCACAAGGAAAATGTCTACCCTCATTCTAAGTGGTCTAAGTCGAGTATTGAACTCTGCGATGGTGGAGGCGATCTAGCTGAACCAGATAGATAGCGTTGTGGATGTATCAGCAACAAATGGCGTTTGAAATGATTTCTTAATGGATGATTCCGCTTCGGTCCCACCAAACACATCACATTGTCTACTTACAGTACGCGTTTTTCGGTATTTCTTTTTATGAAACGACACGCAAATCTTCTTTTTTGACTTTTTTAAAGAAAAAGCAATAATTCATCCCGAGTGGCAAGATCCGTCAGAAACGGAGAGTTTGCTCGTTTCGGTGCAGCAAATCAGTAAAAATTTAGACACTTTACCTTCCGAGTTTTTGAGACGACGAGCATTTGTTGAATAGTTCACATTGACATCTTCGACCAGCATACGAATTGTCAAGTTTTCGTCGTCTTCCACAGATTCCAAAAGTGTCTGGTTGTCAAAACCCGATGGTCGAGCTCTTCTTGGCTTATCTCCCGTCAATTTTACCAGATTTGCGGCGGGCAAAGCATTCCCTGCATTGACTTTCGCTGTAGGTCCAGCAGCATTGGACGTGGTTAGTACTTGGTTGGGGGACCGCTTATTAGCACGGCACTCGGGTTTGGAATGATTGATTACGAATAAATTCATACCTGTAAAAAGGGCGGGCTTATCTAGATAGCAAAAATGCGATCCCCTAAGAGACACCGGAAGCAAAAATTCTTCAGAAAAAGATAAGTCTCTGAACGTGGAGAAATTTTAAAAATTTCGTGATTTTCTAGCTTTTGCTAAGAACCAGGCAATCAGGCAGGTCTAAGTTAATTGGACGGTTTAAATGAATCAATCATCCAAAAAAGCTGAAAACATCATAGCTAAACGAAATCAAATACCAGTTTGTTTAAGCCAATCATACTTGCCTAAATTTGTCCGAAATCACGTCCACTTGTTTCATGATCTTCAAACTCCATTTCGTTGTTTAATGGTATTTGGAATTCACTTTTGCCAAAGTGTGATCTCCCAACATAATGTGTTCTGCTCTATGAGATTAGCAGGCTTCACCAATCGGCTTACACATCTCACATCCTACTTTCATAATATGCTGGGCATTAAACTTAATTTCATATTTTCGAATCAGCTGCATTATTTTTTGTCAGGCTTAGACACTGACTTTTTTAATTTGGCATTATCCTTCAGATGTCATGATGGTTCGATACCAAAACCCCCTTTCGTCGTCTGGTAATGTCACTTTCTAAAGTCTCTTAGTTTCAATGCGTATTTCACAGAATTTGGTACTTTTTAAACCATACGATTTTCGTGCAACAATGCCTCTAATTCTTCGTCTTCAAAAAAATTCGGTAGGCCTTGGTGCTCGTGATCTTCAACGATCAAAATCCTGTGTTTTGTTGGTACATAAATCGACATTTCAATTAAGCATAAAAAAAATATTGTTTACACTTCTCTCAGTCTTTCTGTGGAAATTGGGCTTCAGTTTGGACCGATGTCAATAGGTCAACGTTTTATTATTGTATTAGCTTATTTACTTTGTTAAAAGTATGTAAACAGTGTTGTTCTGTAATTTCCTTAAAAAAAATGCTATAAACAACGCTAGACCAGGGCCTTATTTACAGTCATCTTTCGTAAGGAAGTAAGGATTGCACCTGTTAGTTTATTCTATATTCTGGTGTCGTATTCATGTTGGCTTTTGTCATCTCAACCAAGCAGGTGTATTTAAAAATTTCACATAAATTCTTCTTTCTTTCTTTATGGTCCTTTAACCCCTCATAGACACATATGTAGGGCACTTAGGGCACATGTCACATCAATGCTATTCCATATTTGCAGATTTGTATAATTTCTATGTTCAATAGCCATCATAAAAAAAGATGGGCATGGTTTTAATTTAATTTGATAAATAAAGAGTATTGAATTTAGTTAGCTTATCTAAGTAAAAAAACAGGTTCCTCTTCCTTGAGATAATGACTGTCCAATATGTGCTCTCAATATTGAAGACTCTCTAAGCAAATTTCTTCTTCTATTTTGCTATGTTTGAAAATCCTCCTCCAACTCTAATACTAATATTGTATGATGACAAGAAGGTTATACCACCATGAAGAATTCCTGGCAATTACGGCGAGTGACAAATGGCAATTTCCATGTAATACAGTTATGACTAAGGTGATACGCAAATATCTTAACTGTAGTCGAGGTATTACAAAGTCAAGATTGAATCAGATTCATTTATCTCACTCACTATCAACTTGACGTTGACTGACAGCGAGTACGCAAACTTAAATTCTTAAACGAATGATAGCGATGCTAAACAATTCTATACAAACTTGAGACCTAAGCTTGGATCTTGTTAACAGCTAGAATGATGTTGTGATTGCGCTATATCATGGTTCGAGAGTGGTTGCAATTTGGCAGGAATAAAAATGATTTATTGAAAATGTGCATAAATTTGCGCTTTTCTGAAATCATTATTTTTTGCTAGAATTGGATTTTTTTCTAGAATTGGAAAATCTACAAGATCATGATTAGCATATAAATATAAAATCAGTGCTTTCGGATGCAAAGAGCCTTGACTGCACTTGTTTAACAGACGAATAAGTTGGTGGATCATTTTTTCGTGTAAGACATTACAGAGTGATCGTTCGTGATATATGGTAGTCATTTGTTGGAAGATCCGGTAAAAGCTTCTGTATCGGGTGTAAGCTTTATATGAGGGGCGGATCCAGGAACAGTTCTTGTAGGGGGGAGGTAACTGCAAGATTATCCCAGTCGTGACATGTATTTTTCTACCCCAATTAAGGAAAGTTTAGGGCCATTTACATACCAAACGCAAAGTGGACACGAAAATTAGAAATATTTTCTCATAGAAGTTTGTATTCGCCTCTCTCTATTCAGCAACTTGGAATCCATGTTCGTGCAACACAGAGAAAAGCATACAAATATCTCTGCGATAAAATAGCTCCAATTTGCGTTTCCACTTTGAGTTTAGGATGTAAACGAGCCTTCTCAGACTTTTCTGTGGGAATACCCTCAAGGAGACATGATGAAGAAGTTTGATTTACGGATGCTCACCTACTGCTCCAAAACATCAGAGAACGTTGGTGCAGGAACTACCGAGACAGCATCAACAGTTCAATGTCCTAGCAACTTCCGGCGCATGCTACTGTCTTTTAAGCAGAGTTTCTGGCGATCCGATAGCCTGCCAGACAACACGAGGGTGGTCTGAAACTTTTCCGATCTCAACGTGGAGATGACAGCACTCATCAATAAAAGCTAGTGAATGTAGTTGTGCATCTTTTGACAGTTACTCACCAAAGTTTTAGCCATTTTGGACGCGCAGTTGTTATTTGACAGTCGTTTTAGTGAGTCGGTGTGAGTGTTTTTGTGGAAATGGGGAAAAAATTGAGTACCGAGCTGTCATTAATTTTTTGTTTTTGAAACGCGATGAGTAACTCTGTGTACGGTAACTCTGCATTATCTTGGGCTATTTTGGGCAGCTGAATTTAAACATGGCCGTGAGAGCTTCGTGGACGATGAACGTTCAGGTCGTCCAAAACTGCAACTAATGACGATAACATCGCTTAAGCTCACCAAATTGTGCTAAACGACAGCCGAATTAAAATGAGAGAGATAGCGGGGGCTATAAAATATCCAAAGAACGCGTTTGTCTCACATTAAATAAAGGTTTAGGCATGAGAAAGCTGTCTATTCGACTTGAGTACGAGTATGAAGCATTCGTCGTGTTTAAGCTTGCAACAAACACCCGAATCTAGCTCCACTTAGTTTCACGCCAAAAATCTTCTGAACGACAAGGAATTTGTAAACAGAATGGGCAACTTTATATTTAAGTTGAAGCAACAATGGGAACACCACGACCAGTTGGATCTTTCTTCTTCTTATTTAACGGCTCTAGAACCGGGATCCGGCCTGGCCTCTCGAATCTTCTCTTTCCACCGATCCCGATTCTGAGACGATGTAATCCAGTTTGACATCCCTAAGGTGTGAGCGCCCTGATCTACGCTCTCCTTCCAGCGAAGGTTGAGTCTTCCTTTCTGTCGCACCCCATTGGTCTTACCGCAGGATCTTTAGATGGACAAAAATAGACTCGCAATAAATGGTCCGATCCGGTATCCCCCGATATGTTATTATTCCTGTTGAAGTTTTGTTGCAAATAATGCTACATATTGTAACATTTGTATTAATTGTGCACTTATACTCCAAGAGAATACAACTAGATAATTTGAGAGGATCATTAATCAATAATGTTTTACTGCTGTAATCTCGCTGAACTGAACTCAAAAATTCGCCGAAATACATGTAGTTCTTTTTTAAAATTGATATTCATTTCAGTTTCACAATCAAATTTCTTTTTCTACTTTATCATAATAATCTCTCTGCGAACAGAATCAATTCATATTGTTCACTTTCATCATACCAAAAATCATAATCTTGCAGTATCACACGAACATGAAGCTCCTCTGAAAATACTTGATCTGTTTTTAAGATCTCCTTTCAATATTTGACCTAAATTTTTGTACTACTCGGGTTGCGCTCTAGACTTCTTAAATTTCATTGAATGATTGATTGGTTGACCTCTTGCAAATGGCAGTATCTTTATCGATTATAGAAATCAACATTTTTTTGCCCTATCAGGCGCATATCTTTACCTTTGCCATAAAGCCAGCCGCCGAGGATTTAATCCGATACGCAATACCCAAGAGTCAGCAACAAATCGATCTTTCAGCGTAACTCGGTTTTGAGAAGTGTCAATTTCGTAAAAATCCGCCATTAATTTCTAAGAAGTATGGACGTACTTGCGCCAAAAGAAAAAAACCTCGAGAGCTTGCGCGAGTGGGCCAAGACTAATTGCTTTTTTATATCTTGGATAGGTAACATAACGGAACGATTTAATTGATTTTAAAACTAGGCTCAGGTTTGGAAAAGGGAAAAAATGTTAATGCAAGACTCAATCAGTGGCGGCGGCATCAATGTGGGCTTATTAGCTTTTTATGAAAAGTGCCCCTGGAGAAACTGATGATAACTTTATTACCCGCACCTTCTTCAATCTGATGGATTTGGGGATAGTGCTGCTATGCTGCAGAGCTCAAGCCCGATGAAAAATTCTGGGATGAAATGAATCGTTTTGAATTTTTTTCCTGTAATCTTGTGAATTCATTATTCATCCCACGTTGTCAGTTGCAACAAATTGATTCAGACTTCATCAATTTTAAAAAGTTGGGATCGATTTGGATAAACGCCTAAATGGATTTTTTTCGAGGTAGCTACTGTGGCTGCAGTCTCTGGGTCAATTTTGGGATAATCAACATATTTATATATCTTCTAAGAGGTCGTAAGATGCATAGTATGTGGGCTCTGGTTAATTCATTGTTTGCCCATCCTTTTTTTTATGAAATGCTCATCTGTTAATCTGATTATTTAGGGCTTAGGTTGGAAAAATAAATTCAGCTATTCAGCGTTAAAATTCAATTTTAGTGATTTTTTAAGCAAATTTTGAAAAATATAAAAAAATTATTCGAAATAAACTCGACTAGTTTAATGCTAGATTATCTAGATATATTGTATGCTATTAGATTTATTTTGCTTTAATAATTTTGAGTGAAAAATTCCTTCGCTTAACAGCACAAAATATCATCAATAAATTGTAGTACAACTTTCAACTCTAGGAAATAGTTTTAACAATTGAAATTTTTTTGAAAAAAGTATTGTATTAGAAACTTCATCTACCTATAATAGCTCTGTGAACTATGTATTTGATTAAAACAATCCCTATGGTTAGATTTGAACAGCGCTAACGCGAGGTAGTTCATTTGTCCCTTACACGACGATAAATTGTACTAAGGTTTTTTTAAATGTTACCAATTTTTTTAAATGTCCAACTTAAAAAAAATGTCCTACTACTCTTGGTATGAGCGTGTAAACCTGCACTGTCAACCACCCAAACCCAACCCCTGAATCACAAGGGACACAGGAATACATTCATTTTAACCCTTCCAGTCCATTTGTTACATTGATGCAACGAGTTTTGTGTAAGTAAGTATCGATAGGGTTGAATAGATCACATCGAGCTCAAACAACATCCTACAGTTGAAACACGAGGTTCACTGTTTCTTCTTCATGCATTCTCCAGAGTAGCCTTAACCTAGGTTATCCTTTTTATGTCTTGGAGCTAAGCTTACTACTAGACTAGCTTACCATGAACGACATGACTAGGGATAAGGAATCGGAGGAAAGTACTCGAGTAAATCTAGTAAATACTCATGAGTGAAATCGAAAGAAAATTAATCAATGAAGTACTTTTTCCATGTTCAAAAGTACTCGATCCCTTGAGAAGCGATGAGTACTTTTTGACATAAGAAGGGGCTCTAGTTTTTGTAGTCGATAAATTTCTAAAGCCCCAAACTGTGGAGCAATAATTACTCGCTCGCTGCCATTATCACTTAAAATTTTTATAACACAACACAGACCAGTAAATGACGAAAATTGCTCATTTTAAAATCTGTCATTTGAGCCATGAATTCTAACTTTTTTCTGGTTGTTCCTACAATATACCATAATGTCACGTAGTCTTTTCATCAGCCACACTTTGTTCGAACATCGATCGAAAATAGACATTGACTCACAGTTTTTGTTGTAAGGAAAGTTTTTCTAGAATTTCTCGTTCCAATCCGACCTTCAACGTCTTCAATTTATGACGACATTTTCTAAGCGAAATCGTGATAAAAAAAAAAACATTATTTTAGCTTGGAAGAGATTGGTTAGTATGACGAATTCGTTCGTCCGATTTTTATGTATTTTTGGGCTAAATTTGCATCACTTCCAGGGGTTGTTCAGACTAAACTATTTTTATTTTTACAATAAGGACACAAGCATGCTTCTCAATACGAGCCTATTGAGAGATTATATTACATGCGCTACATTGAGACTAGTGAAGTACTCAAAACTACTGCTATATACTCGGAACTACTCTTGTTCTTTTTTTCAAGCAGGAGGGGATGGAAATTTTCGTTTGAACTCCTGAATGTTGTAGGAGCACCTCAAGTTTCTTATCCAAAAATTCCAACTTAAATGTTAAAAAATATTACCCAACTTGCACCATCCATTAATCAAGTAATAATTGTCCTTGAAACATTAAATTTCTCTTCAAGTTCAAAAAATTTGAACTTGCCTCTCAATATTTATGAACCTTTAAAATTCATGCTTCAATAAATTTCTGACAGGCATTCTTTGAGAAATACTTCAACGATTGATCTGACAACTTCACGATTTTCAGGTTAATGGTTTAGCATGATTTCTCTTAATAACACGAGTACCCAACAGATCAATGCTTCTTTGTGCATGACTTGCTAAGCTTGAACAATTCATTAATTATTAATTCAGCAGCATCCATTAATTTTTCTGAATCTGATGATACCACTCTCCAGGCTTCGTGCCAATATATCAAAGTGCGCACAAGTAATTTAAATTGCGATCAGTTCAATAGTTTCTAATGTGCGTACACCATACTGTTTGGGTTAATTGAATGGTCTATGTGAAAAAAATGCTCCTTTTTTGTAGAGGGCGAAGTTCTAGCCAAATTCTATCGTCGTGAGTTATGAAAAAATTGATGTTCTTAGAAATTTGTAGATCCATGAGACTCTTACATAACTTATATAATATTTGAACTTGTCAATTGGCTTTGGTCTAGCTAGATGAATATCATAGCATAATGGTATTAAATTTCTGGAGACTTTTAAATTTATGGTTTTTATACAGACAATAATTACGGACAGACTAGTTGGTTATTGTAGTAATGTCGAAAGAGTTAACCTTGGTTAGTTAGACAAATCGTTGCCCCACTTTCTTTATTCATGTTAATTGGACTCGTTGCTTTACTAGAGTATGCAAAGAAATCAAGCTAAAAGAACGCGTGACTTCCGTAAGCTAGAACATCTTACTATCCTTGTCCTACGATGCTTGTCCCGGCAAAGGTTAGGTTGAAAAGGCTGCTCTACCAGTTAGGCACACCATTGGGCCCATTGTGATGCCATTCTAGTGTTGGGACAAAATTCAGACCATTTCAAGCCATTTGAAGTTTTTAATAAAGCGACAGAGGGTCCTGCCCTCTGCACCAGTGTATTGTAGTTCACTCAATCCTTCTAAGGATGGGCCGTGGTGTACTCAGACTCCGTTAGGGTTATCAACACTTCGTTGACTGTTATATTCCAAACGAGCGGCGGTAGGACCCCATGGTGTACCTCTTTTAACACCTTTGACTTCTTCTGAATGCCTCAGACCAGACTTTCTGACCCTGCATTTCAGCAGCTGATCAATAAAGGACCTGAAGCATCTCTCAACACCCAGACGCTGGAGCGTCCACGTGACTTGGTCAACTTGAAAGCACCTTCAATCTCTCAGAAAGCAGCCAAAATAAACTCCTTGAATTCAAGAGATTTTTCAATGACCACTACCAGGGAATGGAGAGCACTATCTACCTTTGGTGTAGTCATGCTGCGAAGGGGAAAGCAATTTTCTATCAATGCTTTGCTCATATGAACTTTTACAAGTCTTTCCAAAACCTGTTTCTGCGAACTCAGGCAAAACTGAGCTAGGAATTCGAAAATTCCTGCCTTCATCCTCCCCAGGTTGGATCAACAGGCTTCTTCTATCTATCCTCTAAGATAAAATTTCTGGATATGACAACAATCGAACATCGAAGAAAGTCTGCAATGCTTTCTACTTTTTAAACCAAAGGTGGTTTTGTGGAGGTTAACAGTTCATGGTGGGTAGCTTTGAGTAAGAGCTATAATACTGTATACTTACATAAGGATAATATGGGCAACATATGTTGCACCTACCTTCCGACCTTCACATCAAAAACGTGGCTGCATAAAGTGCCTTTAGAACTGAACGGACATATTAACATCTTGGACCCCGAGATGTGGTTGGCATAACTATAGACTATCTTTCTCCTAGATTGACCTTCAGAAAGGACTTCGCCGTCGACATAGAAAAGGAAAGTGAGTGGAAAAACGGAGACGCCCTGAACAAGTTTGATCTACGAAAATTCACCGACGGCTCTAAAACATCAGAGGTCAACGAGGCAGGGAGCTACCTAGAGACCACTGTCGTCCCACTTCCGGCACACGCTAATATCTTTCAAGCGGAGATACTGGTGATCCTGTAGGCCTGCTACACAAAAAAAAACCCAAAGATGTTGCATTGGCATTTTCATAGATGGCCAAGCCTCTATAAGAGCTCTAGACTTGATGATGGAAAGAGAAATACACGATCACTTTTGTCGTAGATACCTGATCGTACCCAAAGCCAGGTACAGCACACTAGATAACTCTCCTTTATGAAAGACTGAAAATACAACTCTAGATTAGAGTTCTGGGACATAATAGGGTTCCTACGGCTTTGACGTCCACCACCACCACTCCCATCAAAGCGATCTTGTTTACGATCGACTGAGGTATACGATCTGTAGCATCAAAACTGCTCGCCAAAGCGCTAATTAGTTTGCCGGTTGCCCTATACCTAGCTAGGTGGAATTGGCGGAACCGTTTGAAAAAATTTTGGACACATCAGGCGATTGATCACATGCATTTGACAAGAAATTCCCAGGATTTCTACCTTCAAAAATTTGGTTTGAGTATAAATCATGGAACAAGGGAGCAAGGAGTAAATATTAACACTATACTCTATTTTTTAGTAGGCCATTAAACAAATTTTCTTCAATGGCGGTCTAGAGCCACCATCTATAAAAATTTGAATGTTCGTAAATAGTGGTTTCGATTATGAAAAAAAAATCATAACATGTTCCCAACTTTTTTCCCTAATGTTACCATTTAAACCCGTCGATTCTTGTTTCAAACAACTTTATTTCGCATTGTCTATGCCCAAATCCATGCACTTCGACATTAGTTAATAACAATTGAAGTCATTCTTACAACCTCTGAATTACAAATATTACTCGATCCACAACCCGATCGTATCGCATCCATTGTTCTCTACAAATCCTTACTATATCTTTCACCTTTCGCTACTTTTTCCCCGTAATATTTGACTTTATAATTACTTTTATACTTTTGATCACATATAATTTATTATTCACCGCACGTTTACTAACAACAAATTGATTTGATCTTGACCACTACGCCAACAGAATTAATTTGCGCAATTCTGTAATGCTGCTTGCTCTTTTAGCTAATAGTAATTGTCTCCCGCCATCATTACATGCTCATTGGTGGCATCCAACTAGTTTCAGTTCCCATTGCTATCAAATGTCCATTTTTGTCTTAAATCCGAGACTTGCACACTTTCGTGTGAACTTTTCTTAAATTACAATATCGCCTCGGAGTCTCCGAGAATCTCGAGACGTGCACGTCTGCGGCTCCCTATAGCATAGAGGATGGAAATCCAACCCGAAGAAGTTGTCATTCTGGTTTTTGCTCGATGATGGACAGCGGAGCTCATTAAAATCCGTCGTCTACAATATCTTGATGGAGACTTCTCGTCGTATAATATGAACCGGACCAACTGCAAGTTTGGGCTTTGATTAGCATTTGCAGAACTGCGCTTTCGTCAGTCACGTACGTATACGTTTATATGTGCGATTGTTAAAGGGTTTCGGAGATTGGTTATGCAAGATTCCATCGATATCGAGCATGGGTATATCGCTTACAGCGCGTGCCATACAGAAAAAACCTATGAAACTGGATTTGCATATGATCAATGATGTCCTACTTCTAAGACACTTTTTTCTGATCACACAGCCATAAGAAAGCAATTGGGGCTCGCGACTTAAAGCCTCAAGGAGGTGGTCTTTGGCGATTTCCTCGTGGATACCTCGAGCCTCCTGCTGTGCCCGGTGAGCTTTGCGTCCAGAAGGAAAGCAACACGGAAGTCGTACTCTTATTAAATAACAGATTTTAGTCGGTTTAGTGCCCCTGGAAAACAGGCGATAAACGAAACGGAACGCTGCTTCTGGGCCCCCGATGTTTTGTGATTTATTGTCGTATTGTGGCCATCGTTAATGTCCAGATTTATGCTAACCACTGAGCAATGTATAATATTAGTGGACTTGCATCACTATTTTGAAAAGTTTTCGTAGATTTATAAATGATTATTTTTATAGGAAGTCGATTTTGATCACTTTCACACTCGTAAAGCAGTTTTATTGCAGGATTATGTGTGCGGTGAGTTTCCTTAATTTTATAATTCAAATGTACGAAAGGTGGGCTTATCGCCATGCGGACAGGTATAATAAAATAAAAGAATAAAATTACTCTGGGACATGTAAATTTTTAAGCAATTTTTTGTGGTTTTATTTTGTAAAAATTATGTCTTTTTTTTACTCTTCTTATCTCAAACAGCATACTTATAACGTTTTCTTTTTTCTTTCAGGTATGTCGTATGCTTGGCTGGACTTTTAACTGGTTTCGAATAAGTATTATTAATTTTTTGTTTATCATATATTTTCATCTTTGTTTAGTCGCGTTTTCTGACCAAAATCTTTGAGGAAGTTCACTCTTAACTGACGAATTATATTAATACATCATATCAGTGTTTTTTCGTTCGCATTAATGATTTACGTAAGAAATTTCCGTATCTCTGAAGATGCAAATTGAAATATCGAAAAGATCTACTGGCGACCTCCTTGGAGCACCTCAGCCGAAGTATACACCGATTTGGTGAATCTGGTCTGGTTGCTCTGGATATCTCCAAGGCTTTTGACAGAGTATGGCATCCCGCTCTGTTGGCTAAACTCCAAGCTATTGGTATTGACTCTGTTCTGAAGAACTGGATTGAGAGCTTCCTTTCAGGCCGTTCAATCAAGGTAGTATTGGATGGCGTCGAATCCGACCCCCACCACATCTCCGCAGGTGTTCCCCAGGGCTCAATTCTATCACCAGTTCTCTTCCTAGTTTTTATAAATGACCTGCTCTCAGTCCCCTCTAACTCACTCCACAGCTTTGCTGATGACGGTACTCTACGTTACTCTTATGGTTTTGATAATGTAACACAAGCGCGTGCCAGACCTTGTCTACATCATCGCCAACTGTTGACCAATTCAATCAACAGGGACATCGAACGAATTCTTGAATGGGGCCGCAAGAACCGTGTCGAATTCAATGCATCTAAAACGAAGTACTGTCTCATCTCCAATAAAACTTGCACCGAACCGCTTTCTATTTCAGTGGACAACAAGACCGTAACGGCAGAACCCTCTCTAAACATCCTAGGCGTAACATTAGCTGAAGATCTGCGCTGGAATAACCACATATTCCAAAGTGCTAAACAAGCATCCCAGTGTCTAGGATTCCTCAAAAGGTGCAAATTTCTCCTTCAGCCGTCTGCCAGGGCTATAATTTACAAGTCCTACATTCGTCCCCGTCTTGAATATAACTCGTATATCTGGGCCGGGGCCCCAAGAACCATCTTAGCTTGGCTGGACAAGGTGCAAAACCGCGCTCTCAAACTTATTGGTGACAGCGCCATTTGCTCTTCAATTGACTCATTAAGCCACCGTAGGAATGTTGCAGCTCTAGCAAAATTTTATCGTTTTTTTTTCATAATGATTGCTCCACTGAAATAAGTAACCTTATGCCTCCACGGCAACATTTTTCCCGCAACACAAGACTTGCCCGCTCGGCTCACCCCCTCAGTTTACAGCCCTTATCTTCGCGCACACTCCGATCTAGAAATTCGTTTATAACAAGAACCACTCGTCTGTGGAACAACCTTCCAAAGACAGTATTCCCGAACTCATACAACATCCAAGAGTTCAAACGCAAGGTTCATCGCCACTTTCTGCAACACCCCCTTGACTCCCCCTAACCTATTATGTCCTTCTCTCTATCTTTCGAGCTAAGCTTACTACTGGACATTGCACCATGACCTAAACGACATGACGTACTAGTAGTACAAAGGGTGACACCTGAGCTTAGACTATCACATAAAAAAAAAAAAATCAACTGCGCACATATGAATCTTAGAATGTGTTCTTCTTCTTCTTTGATCCGTTACCTGGTGGTCCGAGCGGGAGGTCCCCGCAACGGATAGGCTGCTGTCGTTGCCGATGGGTATCGAACTTTATTCAAGTGGGTTACTTCGGAAGGAGGATCGTTAATAAAGATGCTGAATAAGAGAGGGCCCAGAATGGAACCTTGGAGTAAGCCAGGATGAAGTGGAGCTATCGAAGAACTACAAGCACCAAGTATAACTTTCTGAGAGCGGTTGGTTAAAAAGCGATTGTGATTTACGCTATCAAAGGCATTAAAGAAGTCAAGTAGCAATAGGCAGTAAACGTGGTGAACGTCGAGAGAGTTTTGGATATAAATTGCAACTTTGAGAAGCGCGGTTTCGCAGCTGTGATGTTTGCGCGCAAATCACAAACACCAGACATTTATGAGTCGAAGAGGATCACAATACTGAAGAATCTGAGTTGCTATCAGATTTTCAAGAAAGTTAGCCAGAAATGGAAAAATACTAATAGGCCGAAAATCAGAAGCACAGCAGAAGAAGGGCATTTGGGTATTGGTATAATTATACCATGCTTCCAAGACGAGGGAGACTTACAAACTGTGAGGTAGGAGTTAAAAATATGAGTTAAAACAGACATGGAATGAACATGTTTAGAAACCTAGGCGAGATGTTATCACTACCAGTCGCTTTAGATTTAACAGAATTTAGGGCAGTGAACCCACACAATGAACGCTGAGGCTGAAGCCAAGAGGGAGTGAAGGGGACATTGGGCGGGTCCGCAGAATAATGAGATAATAACTGTTGGTTCAGTATTTCAAGACGGGGGACGGTGAATTCTTTTTTAGAATGAATACCCAAATGGCGCAAATTATTCCATACAGTTTTCAATGGCAGGGAAGGATCAAGCTTACGAGCTAAAAATTCTTCTTTACTTCCTTAATTTTAGCTACAGCTATGTTCCTAATACGCTTATAAGATCTTCTAGCAAAATTACTGTTGACTTTTTATGCCCAGTGGAAAAGAGACTCTCTTTCAACAATCGATTTAATTTCCGCAATAAACCAAGGCTTCGACCTTGCTGATAATGTAAAACATTCGCAAAGGTACACACTCATTAAACAGATCAAGGAACATGCTGTCAAATAAAGCGATCTTGTCATCGACTTCAGTCGTAGTAAAGATGTTAGTGCAAGACAAAGGCATCTACTGAAAAGGCGATACTGTGTGAATATCAGTGAAAAATTCATCACGGAAGCCACTGACACGGACAGCGTCGGTAGAGTGCCGTCACGGAAATATGCGATCGATCTTAATAATTCAATTTCACGACCGATTTATCGGCTTGTTTTTCCTAGCGTCTCCTTCCGACTCAATTTTTAGTTTCTCGTTAACTCAAATTTAAACTTACAACAACCCCCTCTACACAACTCAAAAATAAAACCTTTCCCTGCATTTTTGCAATGTTAAAGTACAATTTCCATGGACTATAAAACCTTATCGTAATTTTCATTTTGTAATATTCTAGGCCATGATTATTTAAAACGGATTTAGTGGTATTCCAATGGGTCTATGTAGCATTAAGATTTGCTTTGAATCGTCTGCAGTTATTAATTACATCACCACATGCATGAAAAGCAAAATCCCCTTTCATTGAGACATCAAAAGAATATTCTTTAAATGTTCGCCACAAATTCATTATTTTAAACCTCAGGATTAAAATTTTGTCTATTTTTAAGTCGCTAAAGAATTTCTTACATAACTAAAAGTTAAAAATAAGTCAAGGGCTGAAGGGAGACACTTGCGAAAGTTGCGTTCCCTGCTAAACAAAAGCTCATTATTACTATTCTTAACCGAAAATCGCCTTGAATCCGCTGACAAACCAGGAACCAGCATAACGAGACCATCTCTAAGAAGCGCATATGCACCCAAAGGAAGCGCATCTGTGATAACCACGGAGCATTATTTCGCGTTGCATATGCACTTGTAAGGCACATTGGGGCTATTTCTGTACCGGATGGAGCAGTTCGTTGACTTCGACGAGATTTCTTCTTCTCTCCTCTTAACTACAGTTCGGACCAAGACAATATGGAAACCAACGGAACGCGCAGCCCAATTCGTAAGTGAGCGCCATTCTTAGAACACAATTCAAGGTGTAAAGTGATGCAGTATTGATTTCCACAAAATGCACATCTTTCAAGAATGTTACGTTTTTCTCGATAAGTTCTACATTCCACCACCCACAGTGATTGTGTAGTTTGAAGAATGCTTTATGCAGGTCCATTAGATTTAATGCGCAGCCGCATATAGATCAATCAGCTAAGGGGAGCACGACGTAATCTCTTCGCAGAAAAGGGCCCCTAAAAATACTTTCAGGGGCACTGGATTGTAGTCGCTCCGTTGGCTGCCAATCTGTCATGTCAGTTATAGTATGGCGGGCTCGGGCACTTTCCACACAATTTCTACGACTGCGGAAACGGCTACACAAAAACCAAAAAAAAAAAAAAAAATATAGGTCGAAAATAGTGTGAAGCGTGAAATTTTTAATCGGTCCAAAACGGAAAAATTTATATTTACGCCTCAGTCTCTTAATGAAGCGTTTTGTTTCACTTTTCTATGGGCAAACGGCCGTAAAGTTTATGAAGAAAGGCTTGGATTCGGATTCGGGGAAAACGGTGCTGCGGATTAAGCCGAGATTAACGCCACACACATACATATAGATATGTACAAATCCAGCAGACCATTAACACACAGTCAAGTGCAAATGATCTGAGAAGTTATTGTAAAATAATAAAGATTTTATAGCGGTTGTATTATTGTTGTTGTTCTCGCAAAACGCGTTTAAATTACAAATTTTTTCGTTAATATCAAAGTCGATAATTGCCTTTGAAGGGATTTGCTAATTGCTTTCAAATTAGAAAGTTTCGATGTAAAATTATAAAGAAGTTTTACGATTGTTTGCCTTGTCGGATTTAAGAAACATTCCTAATGGTAAATTTAGGAATTGTGAACAGACATTTGTGTTTTTGTTGTATTAAATGGTTTATCGTAGCCTAAACAAGAATTAATTGAAAGATGTTCCTTCATACATACGTACATATGTATGTACATATATCTCAGTGAAAGCATGGATTATAAAATCATTTTATATATAAAAGATACATTTTAATGTTTGGATGATGTTCGACTGTAGATTTGTGAAAAAGATAACTATTTTATGATTTCGCAATGTGATTGATGGTATCTCTTTTATAACCACAGCCAATGTCAAGTTTTAAATAAATAATGGTTTGCCAATAAAATGGTTAAACATATAAATCTTTAACCTGAAGGATTACTAGAGTTTTCTACTTTTACTTTATGGTTAACATTTCTCTGTGTTATTACTGCAGTTAATTAAAATCATAAATAGTGTTTCACCAAGTGAAGTTACTGTTTGATTGATACATAAAATCATATCATATAATTTTCTACAGTACACTATAATCTACACATTTGCTATTGTGCTATTACTACACATTTACTTCGAGACTGTTCTCAATAGAAAAATTTGTTACTGGTCTCACGCAAATTAGAAGTATAAAATTACTACAGTATATTAAGGTGCTGATAGACGATGAGAATATTCTCAAGTAAATGCTGTCACGAGAACAAAAATTCGTTCTCACAGCCATGTAAACAACTATGAGAATGTGGTCTCGTTCTCATGGAAGTAGTCTGAAGCTCTCCGCGAGAATCGTTCTCTCATTCATGTACATACATAGGTGCCGTAGGAATATTTTAATTAGAATGCGTGAGAATGCACTCTTTCGAACATATTGGAAAGAACGATTGGTCTCGTACGTTCTTTTATTATAGTTTTGTGAAATTACCTTTGCAGGTGGTTGTGTTGATTCAGTTTGAATACAATATTTTATTTACTATGATACCTTTTACTAATTTGGGTATGACGAACTCAATAAAAATAAAACCTACCCTTTAACTTGATCCGAAACTACCCCCAGGATAACCCTTATTACTAAAATTAAGCGTTTCATACTTTCTTATGAAACACCCCCAATTTGTAAAAAATAACTCTCAATTGTATAAAAATAAATCTTCTATAAACTATTTGTTTGAGCCCAAAATCAACCCGCTCTTTGAATCGTACCCACCCCCGCTAGCCCTAAACTTAAATTTATTTTTTTTATCAGGACCAAAATCTACCAGATATAGGATAATATTTAGAAATGAAACCTACGCCCTTCGGGCATCAGGAACTACCTCCACTAATAGGGGTCGATCTATTGAGTCAAGACCCTCTGCAACTACAGGCCATGTAGTTGTATCTGGCACCAATGCAACCATAGCTGAGAATGGTCCCAAAATTTGACAGTTGCTGAGAATTTAATGGCGCAGAGTACGTTCGCGAGTGTTTTCGTTATAGTTTTGTGGTAAAAATTGGTAAATTATTGAAATTTATCGCTTTAAACCATACAAGGATTATCAGTGATTATTTCTTTAGTGATTTAATAAAAAAATATATAAAAAAAATAGTGATTTAGTGTATTTTTGGTGTCTTAATTGTTAAGGTGATCAATTTATTTTACATTCGCGGTGTTTTTTTCGTGTATATTAAGGGAAAATATGCTGAATATTTAATTAAAAGTGATTTTAAAGTCATTAATTAATTTATTTTGCAATTATTACTAAACATATAAGTACAGAAAAGTGCGAATGGAAAAGTGAATAAGAGAAGTGTTTTTCGGCACTTATATTTTTAATAATAATATCATAATATATGTATTAATCACTTTAAAATCACTTTTAATTCCATAACTACACAAAACATTAACTATTCAACATTTTTTTCGTAAATAAACATGAAAAAACACCGTGAATGTGAAAAAAAAGTTGATCGCCTTAACAATTTGAACACTTAAACACACTTAATCACCAAATTTTTTTTATTTTTTTTTAATGAAATCACTAAAAAACTATTCACTGATAAATCCAAGTGCAGTTAAAAGTGTTAAAATACAATATTTTATCACTTTTTACTGCAAAATAAACACAAAAATTCTGCGCGTACGGCTTCCGCGCCATGTTACTCCGGTGTGCGGTGACTTTTGGGACTATTACCACCACCACGAAAAATACATCTACAAGGCCTGTAGTTGAGAGGGGCTTGATTGAGTATAAGCAACTGATGCATACGTATTTATGTATACTTCATCATCTTCTGTGAGCTTTTCAAAAGATTATATAACTTTTTTGATATGGTAATATTTTAATAATTTAGTTTTCAATCCCTGGTGGTGTAGTTGCCATGCCTATAGTTCCCATTCGCCGAGAATGATTTTGGGCTAAAAAATAGCTATTTTAGGGCTATTTAGGGCTTTTTAGGGCTATTTCTTTACAAAAATTGCTCACTTTCAGCAATAACAGTTGTCCTGGAGATAGTTTCCGAACAAGTTGGTGGCTTGATTTTAGCCCACTTTCGCCTTTGAGAAACCTTTTGCTCTCATCATGTACACACATTGGAGAACTCATGACAATATCCTCATGAAAGCGACTCTCACGATACCTATTTTGCGCTCTCGAGACCAAATATAATGCCTCGTGTTAACAACAATGATAATATTCTCATGAGAATACCAAAAGTTAGGTAGAAAATATTCTCATCGTCGATTAGCACCTAAAAAATTGTCGAATTTTATTTCTAAGCTTAGTGTTATTTATTGAACGGTTGAAAACACTTGAATACCATTCTTTTGTAGTCATCTTTTACATATGAGAATTCTTTGGTCTGAAACAGAAATGACAAACCAAACTGACGAACTACTGAAAAAGAAGACGATAATCATTTTGTCTTATTTCTCTACGATTATCCAACATAATCCGGGCAGAAAATGGTTGCTCAAAGTCTTGAAGAAAATCCGAATCTGTTATTATTTCAATTTTACAGTCTATCGGCTTATCACACTGTTTGCAGACTGTAGACTCTTCTCTTATAGTTACCTCCAAAGGAAGAAATCTAATACCTAAAGTCGCTAAGTCTCCATGGCCAAATTTTCTTGAAGAAATACGGCACAGGATTTATCTTCATGCTGACAACATGAACAAATACGGCACAGGATTTATCTTCATGATCACAATTTAGGGATACACTTTAGAAAAAAGTCAGACCGCATATCAAGCTCCAGCTTAAGTTTTTGAGACTTCAGTTCTTGGGCCAATTGAATTTTACATTTATCAATAAGTTGATCGTTTCCACAACATGGACAATTTCACCCAAAAATCTTCGTAAAAAAAACAATTGGTCCAAGATCTGAAGTCGCAAGAACATTCTTTGCATCGTTTGTTTGGTGAATGCGCGGAAACTGATTGCCACATGACCTAGTTTTTCATCAAAAATTCTGATCAATGATGAAGATCATTTCGGTTCTGGTTACAGTAAAAAAAAAACAAAATTGCCATATATGTAAGAAGCGAGAATAATTGTCGTGAGATTCGCCATTACATCGTGAAAAATGTACTTTGTGGTTTTTATATCTTCCTTTTTTTAAATTAGGCTGGAGCCAATGTTATCTTTAAAGGTAATTGTTATTGATCAATGGTAAATGATTATTTGCTACCGAATTGTGAACTTCACCTACTTTTCCTCCAAAAAATAAGTAGCTGAAGTTGATATTTTTGTTAAAATCGGCAGTTTTGGTCTAAAGTCGATTAGCGTGTTGGTTGTATTCTAGACATTTCATCATCCTACCAAAGATGGTATACTTGAGGGTGGGAGTTGTCATAGCAGTATCGGGTAAAGAATAATTTTAGGCGAACAGCGCTGCTAGTAAGTCGTCCTTGGGTTTGCTTTCTATTTTCACTTCCTTGTTGTAAATAAAAGGAGGTATTGAAAAGGACGCAAAATTCTCCTTGATGGAGGGTTCCAAGTACCAGAAGTGTTTGCTGCCTGTAGTGGCGTTGTGAATCTTACTTCTCATCATATCATCAAAAATAATGATGATTTCACTTTCTTGATAGTGAAATTTCAGGAGTTTCTCAATATGATGTACTCACGACGAAGTGACTCGTTAGGCGAGGGTATGTATGCTCTAAAGGCGGCTTCTTTAACTTTGATTGCATTCATACATTCCGCATTGAACCATCTGTTTGGTCTAGGCTTCACAGATTTGGTAGATTCGGGGATGAATAAACGCATACCCGCGCTCGTATAATTTTGGTTACACAAAGAACGGCAGAGCTCGCATTGGCCTTACGGAAACACAAATCCCAGTCAGTGGCTTGTAAAAAACGAATAAGACCGCCCGCCACAGAGTCTGCAAAATATTCACTTGCATTACGAAAATCACCGCTTTACGAAGAATGAGTTTCGTGCGCTTGGGGCAACTTATGGTTCACATAATCGGCCTCCGTGTTAGATAGCTAGGCTTCTCGTATGGAACTGCTTGCGTATTTTACGTTAGAACCTTGGTTTAAAAGCAAGCATACAAAGTTGTTCAACTAGTGCAGCAATTGGCCTCTTGAAAAGCTTGAACCATTGTTTTCGACCAAAAATGTTGTCTAGACCCCTGGCTTAATAACAGTCAATAAGCAAAATTACGTATTTAGGCTTCAGAGCAATCCAAAGAGGTTCAAGAGATGCCATTGCACCTACACCTAGGAATCATTTGTTCATACTTCCAAGCTTAGCACTCCTTCGAGTTCGCTTTTTCTAAGAAAGTAACTGGCTGGGACGTGTGATTCCGCAGTAAAAACGTTAAGTCTGTGTTATCAGTATTAAACAGGCTGGAATGATTATTTCTCATTCTACTGGATCTATAAAGCCTAGACCAAACAGATCGTTTAATCTGGAATTTGTGAACCATGTTAAAGCTAAAGCAGCCGCCTGTAGATCGTACAAACGTACGATATCAGTCGCTTAGTCGCAAGTTGAGATATTCCTGTACGCCAACTATCAGTAAAGTTAGACTATAATTTTAAAAGGGTGAGAAGTCAGTTCCTTTAATGTTACCACTGTCAGTAAAAATTTCTTCTACTTATTACTTTCACTAAATTCTTTCTGTTTTTACAAGTGTAGGTAAGTAAAGCTGAAAGTAAATCTAAAGGCCGAAGTCCAATTAGAGCACCGAGTATCGGACGGCATCTAAATGCGATAATGTGAAGTGCCCTGAGTGCTGACACCCAATGCCGATTCATGTCCAATGACAGCACCGAATGAACCGCTTTTTGAATGCCAGCACCCGGTGCGGTGCTTTCATTGGACTGTTCTGGACTTTGCATACTGTTTAAGAACTGCTTTCATTTACTCGATTTAGAAGCAGTATCGGCCTGCCCAATTTCTCGACAGTTTAAACCTTCTAATTAGAATTTATATGATCAAACAAATGTTTGTTTTCGTTATTTTAATTAAAGTCTTCTATAACTTCAATAAAACTCCACATCGTACAAGATCAAATCAAATACAATAGTGTCATTGTGTGATAAGCTTGACCAAACATTTGAAACACGAAATTACTATAATTTTCATAGAGCCCGAAATTTCTTAAACAGCTCATTATTATAATGAGAAGGAAAACCACGAACAGGTGCACTGTTTTCAATAACCCTACCGGCAATGTCAACGTACCTAACTAATTCCTAATTAAAAAAGTGCCACTCTTACAATTAGTTTTAACGATTCTCTTTGTAGTTTTATATAAAAATTGTAGTTCTTCAATTACTCACCCTCACCTATATATGTATAAGGCCACGATTACTATCGCCTCAAATACACCCTTTTCGTTAGCTTTATGGACGACGGACTCCCTTCCACGAAATAATGAATAAGCACAGGTAATATCTAGTTATTCCATTTGATTTTATCATAATCACGAATAAAAAAGTTTTTATTGATTGATTTCGCTTTATTGTGTGCGCGACCGGGTTATTCACCCCGAGAGCCTGACAGGTCATCAAAAGTAGGTGCTCGAAAATCGTCCATTCGCGTGACACCGACTCATGCCTAATTGACGGTGATGGTGGTTCATGAACAAAAGCATATATGTATATATAGCAGCAACACTGGCAGGTTTAGTACCTAAATAACCTACTTTATTCCGCTTGTGAACACATGAACAGGATGTGGAAGAGGGATGTATGAATGGAGTTAAAATTGCTCGGGTTTTGCTTTTTTTTGGAAGGTTATTTTGATACGAAAAAGTGCGTATTTGCAAAATGAGTACAAATTACACGGCCACTGGTCGTTTACCTCCATTGATTCCTTGGTTCTCTTCGACCTTGTGTAGCCTCATTAAATTACTGAACGAGCACACAGGTAGATATAACAAAGGACAGGTGAATGTTCCCTTTCATTAAGAGTGTAGAATTCCGCACACAAAATGAGAAGGAAATAAGACACAAAAACATTGGATAAAAAAATTACGTGGAACACAGAGAGACAGAGAGATTCCCGAGAGATCTAAAATGGACTCGCAATGAAAATCAAAACCGTAACAAGACTCCGTTACTGGCGCGGTGAAATTCGTGTTCACTCAGCCAGGACGAAAGCAATCATATATATATATATATAAGAAGAAAAGATACAGTGGCAAGAAAAAGGCTTCTTTATGCTACAGGTACACAGGTACACACAGGTAAGCAAGCTTCTTTTGGTTGGCATGCACTCTCGTGTACACGTTCGAAACATACAACTGGAAAAAACCTCGAAGCCATCCACTCGGTCGAAGGTGAGATAATTCAGCGAAGCGTTAAATTCGATACGGAGGAAGACTGTTCGAATTAAATTAAGTAACAACGACTTGTTTCCACCACAAATCGTGAGCAATGAAATTTAATTATCGGACATCAAGTGCACAAGAAGTTCGCCGAGTTGGCTGGCTGCTGTTGGTTAAATTCTGCTAGTAGTTAATTACTTCAAGGTAAATTTTCCACGTTTCTTTAGTTTTTTGATACACCGGAACAGGTGAGATACGAAATCTTTCATAGTTGGTGTGTTTGGTGAATATATACTATATAGACTCTCCGAACAAATAGGCTGTGAATTCTGTGGCATGACGTTCGTTGTTAATGCTTTGCTAGATATGATTTGGGAGATAATAAATTTGCTATTTGAAATTTTAACGAGAGTTCAGGGGAATTTTCAAAAAAAAAGTTTAATTAAAGCATACTCCAGCTAAGAAAGTTACTCTCTGTGCAATTTGTATGGAAACGTACGATGATTGATAACCCCGATTTCAGCCACGCACGCCATTATGAAAACAAGAGTTATACCTCTGCAAAAATTATTATGCGATTTCCCATCAGTAAAAGTAAAAATGATCTCGAAACCAGGTTACTAGTCGCAAGGCTAACAACTCAACATTCCACAATTTCAATACTTAATAACTCTTATGGAATTGAGATGCCGCAATTTAATCTCTTTTAGTAACGACTGATCACTTACAAATATTCAGGTTAAGTTATATGGCAACAACCGATCGAAACATATAAAATTTTTCCCTTAAAAACATGGGTATGTCCTCAACCTCTCTCCATACCATAGGTGGGTGTTTTATAACGGAAAAAACAACATATTATCGCATGCTTAAGGCTAGACTCTGTCCACCATTATTCTACTCTGAAAGTAGATCTTGCTAGCCAGGTATGTTTTTTAAGGCCAAGTGTGTGCGCGATGGACTTCTTGGGGAAGATTTGTGCTATGTACCCGAGTTGAAAGAGTTTAACATCATTCTTATGAACGCCTACTGACAATAATAACGCAGCATAAAACTCGTTTTGCTAGACATCGAGGGTAACAAGGCTTGCAGTAATGCTTCTAGATGCAATTAGTATATATTGCTGTAGAGGTGGTGATCGATGAAGGAAAATTTAGTTGCGTGATCTTGTAGCAAGTATTATCTGCTCCAACGTCAGAACACTTATTTTAGCCGTGCAAGAATAAAATGATGTGAAATAGGCTTTTGAATGAAAGTGTATGCTATCGGCTTTAAAGTTAAGACCGAATACGTGATGCCGTTCTCTAAAATTGTGCCGGTAAAATATATGTGGCAAATTAAAAGAAACGTGTTTTATTCAAATGGACTAGTGAAAACATTTCATAGAATCGGCAATAACTTTTTATCACTAACACATTTTTATCTCAATGTTTTCCATTTAAAAAGTTCAGTTAAATAACAATGACTAGAGGTCGTAGATTTTCCATATCGGTGATTTGAAATAGTATTTTTAACATGCTTAAACATAAACTAGTGTAAAATATGAAAATTGGCAGGTATATTGACATTATCATACCTAAAAGTGCTCATTTTTTACACTTGTTCTGCTCCTTTAATCGCTGCTGTAACAGTGCGGAAATATTTTCCCTCCAGTGGACTCTGTTTTGTGCTCTCAGTTCTGTCCAGGATCTCCCAGTTGTTGCGGCCCCTCATGAGCCAAATGTATACTTGTTTTGTCTATCTCTTTTCGTTGATCCTCTGTACATGTCCAAATAATCTAAACATACTTTTTTCAATTCACGACATCTTCGTTCACTACACAACGTTTCACTGTGGACGCCATTACCAAAAGCAGCAAGAGCGCTGCGGTTAGCAACGAGTACCTGTAGTGTGAGTCGCGACTTTAAAGCCAAGGTTTAAAGGTACCGTGCCGAAGGCTGGTGAGTATAAACAGGCTGATCGCAAACGGCTACCGCCGATTCCCGCGGACTTACTCTGCCTTTCTAGCTTTACTCGTGGGAACATCATGAACAAAAATATGAATAAAAATAAACCAAAACAGATGCACAGACGAGTCGACCCAGCAACGTAAAATAACTAGGACCAAGGACTACGAACCTATCCCACTCGGAGGAGTCTCGGTTCACTCCAAGTGGAGCAATCGTCACCTTTGGCTTTGCGAGTAGCAATGACAGTGCTTCAAAATCAGGCAATATAACCACAGGCGTGTCAGGAGGCACCAGCCACAGTGACAATCGTACATCTGAGAACCAGAGATCACAAGCGTCCATTAGCAAGAGGAGGTATAATCGCGCCCTCTTCGTTTTCGGCAAAATTGCAGAGAATGAAGTCGCCGGTAGCATCTTAGAAAAGAACAAAACCAATAAAGCAAAATTCCAAACAGTCGTTGAGGAGTAGAAAGCGCTACCTCCCGCACTAAAAGGGAGAGATCCCCGGAAGAAAGCTCAGCGCCTACAAATAATGACAAAAACGGAAAAAGCTCTCAAGACCAACCATAGTCGGCTTACCCAGCGGGAAATGGAACCATACTATCATGCAAACTTGACGCCTTCCGTGGAAGGTGCGATGCATGACTCTTTATTAGACATCTTGTAGGACATTTGTACAGGCATGTCCTAGGGAGGAAGCAGTTGAAACTTTTTGATTTGCTTACCCCTAGATTCCATGGAAGGAATAAGGTATGCATGCCTCCTTATTGGACACCTTATAGGATTTTGAAAAGAAAGGAAGCAGTTTAAGCTTTTCAGCGTGCCTTTCCCCTAGGTATACCTTCCACCAAGCTTCCTTCGAGATCAACTTTGAATGGATGACGAATATTTGAACTGTTTCATTTTTTTTCTTTGAACTTTTACTGCTTCCACAAGCCTTCCAGAGGGAAGGCCTGACAACATTTCCCGCTGGGTAGCTTCTACTTCATGAGCCCCACAATCAGGTTCAACGAGTAATAGGACAATGAGCGAAGTAGTGAAGGACCACCTTCTAGTGGCACTAACCGAGGCCAATTCTAGTACCGGCAGACTCCTTGGCCTTCTCCGGGCCGACAACGAAGCCATAATAGCAGAGATGGTCGTGGAGTTCGTGATGGGTCAAATTGCTCGAGTATATTCGGCGCCACAACAGATTCATTCCTATGGAAAACTATGACCGAGAAATCTCGGAGAAATAGTAGAACCCTGGTACTGCTAAACAACGACGAGGGCCTAGAAAAGAGGCTTCGAGCCTCTTCGAGGGCTGACTATAAAATCCATCTTGGACTAAGGTAGGCATGGATAAAGGTTTTCAAAACAGCTTCATCTCCGATGAGCAACTCAGTGAGGGCTTGGATGAACTAACACTCATCGAGGTTGAAAGGGAGTTAGAATCTACTATCTCAGATGCAGTGGTTGACAATGTAGTAGATACAATGAGGCGGCCTGTATCACCCTCCGGCTGCTGGGTTGAAAGACCTATGGCCACACTAACATACTGCGTTCTCTGCCACAGGAAATGGTATCAAGACCCACCGACTACATGGTCGCAAAATTAAATTTCGGCAGTGACGTTAATATTCGGATTCCTACCAAAGAGGAATGAGAAGATTTCCAACCTGATAAAGACCATGACGTTGTCTTGTACAACCTGATAAGGACCATGACGTTTTCTGGAATGTTTTTCATGACCCATGGAATTTGTGGAAATTGTATGACACATTGATTGCTTCAAGATAGAGGCGACGAATAGTGCTAAAATCCTACGTAAAAACGTCAGGATTTAATGGAGCGTGTATTGGCACAGACCTACGAAAAGAGAACGAATTTATATCTTCTGTTACCTACTAGCTTTCTAGCAAACACAGTAATAAAATCCCTAGTATCAAGTCTAAATTGGCCAACAAAGTCCTGGTCAGACCGCGATCTGGCACACTGTATTCAATCGATGCAGATTTAGCTTTTAGGATCACCAGTAAAGTGAAGAGGGCCCAAGGTGAGCGGAATTTGATAAAACAAATAAAGGTTGGGAGTCGACACCTGGTTTAAACAACTCCCAGTTGGTTTTTCAAATGCTGTCTCGCAACTCATCCTGATTTGAGCCCACTACAAATAATGTGAGGGCACTTGTTGCTTGTTTACCGGGCATACCATCCTAAATTACCTTATTATCATACTACCGGATGATAGAGAAGGCAGAAGATCTAACCTGGCCTACTAATCAGGGTTATAGGGGTTGAAGTCCAATGGGCCAAGTATAGTAGACCGCGGTAGGTTTGATCCAATACGTCACTCAAACAATAAAAGAGTCGTAGAAGCAATAATAAAACAGAATGCATTTTGTATGTGATATTGGGTGGAGAGAATAAAAACTAAGTGAACATTCCTGAGTAAACACTTGAATAAAAATGGAAAATGTCCTCGCAACCAGCCTGAGCTTTTACGAGTGTTTACTCACAGACAAACGTTTAAACTTTGTTTTATTCACATCAAAACGAAGTGTTCACTCTATATGAAAAAATGACAAAGTGAAGTGCTTAACGAAACCTAACGAAGGATTTTTTTATTCATACAAAACCAAGTGTTCTCTCCAAAAAATGGAGTGAACACTCAAACTCCACTTTTATTCACTCCACCCATTGTCAAGTTATAAGTAGACTAATTTATTTCAAAGTATCTCCGAATTTTTTTCAAAAAAATGTGTTGCAAAAAATGGTAAACTTCTGAATTCAATTTTCACTTCCAATTTGGCCAATTTCAAATATCTCCCGATGTCAGAACTAAACAAGTTCCATTGTTTTCACGTAAAAAATTTTGTTTTTAAAGAAAATTAACAATCATTTATGGATAGGTTGATGAATAGACTCCATGGCAAAATACAGAAGATAAAGCCAAAAAAAGGAAATAAATTCAACTGGTATTGCTGCTCCTATATAGCAATACTCTGTAATTGGCTAATAACCCACGATCAAAGAGCGAAAGATTCATCCAAGATTCTCAAGCTCTATAATAACATAACATAACGTCTTAGACGACGACGCGTGGGCTCCACACAATGCAAGTTATTGAACCCTCGCGCTAGTCGCACGTTCCATGTTGTGAATAGTCTCTTCTATTACACTGGATATTGCAAAATGCTAGAAAATAATTTGAGGTGTGCACCAGAGCCACCTCAGTGTGCCTCGTGTGCCTCATCCAAAGTGATTGTTGTAATCAGGCATCGATTGCAGCATAACATTCAAGGAAGAAGACGTTGTGGGGGCGTCCAGCCGATCAATAATAATTCTTGGTAAATTACCCGATATCTAAGTGAATGGTGCGATCTTGCGATTAACACCCCATTGATTGACATCATAAACAGTCATAAGCCACCCATATATGCCCACTATTATATGAATCAACTCGCACCTATCTTGGCTAGATATATATGAAAATTAATGGGCTCTTGTTTGGGTGAAGATCAATTGTAGAATTGTGCCTTTTGGCGAATTTAGAAAGTTTACGAGGTTTTTTCGGAAAGGTTGTGAGAATGTTTTTATTGTATTGAAATTGATTAAAAAAACTAATTCACTCTTTTTTTTATATATTTTCAGGTGTTATACTGTGAAATAGTATCTCATGCTCGAGTGGTCAGCGCTTGTGTAAGGGCCTCTGAAAAGGAAATTGACCAATCCAATACAAATTCGATTTCAACAGAAGACAAAACTCCGTCCCCAAATGGCAAGAAGTTCGACGGTAATCTTAAAGGTTTAGAACGTAGATATCACCTGCTATACCTGCAAGCGATCGAGGTGCAATGTATGTTTGAGGGGCTGCTCGGAAAGAAGAACTCATCGGTAAGTAGTCGTAGAATGTATAAAATACTCTAAGCCATTAAGAAACATATCAACTACTACATATATGTACTGCCAGCGGTGCTAACTTAGTGGTTTCACCACTATAACTGGTGGTTTAGACTTGCCTTTAGTGGGAAAAAATCATATCTGGTGGCTAGTTGGTTTTTTTGGTTGTAAGAGGAAAGTAGTATACAAAATTAGGCCATGCATTAAACCATAATAAGTCAACACTTAAATAAAAACCAAGAGCCCATTGCCAAAGTTGATGAGCAGAGGCGTCAAATCCATCTTCTGAAGTGGAATGAAACCAAAAATACACCCAAATTTTCGTATGACGTTCTGCAGTTCAAAGAAACATCAGGATTTGAACAACTGTTCGGCCACTTTTGCTTTTTCATTACTAACTTTGCCACATTCGAACGCCGATGCTGAACTTGTACTACGTATACACTGAAACGCACACACAATGAGTTAAATAGTGGAGTTGAGGTTGAACTGAATTTTCGACTGGCGTCACAAAGCACAGAGATGCTGTTGTCAATTCAAATACTCAACTACTGAACCCTCGTCTTATATGCATAGTTTCAACTCAACCCAAGCAACAAAGCTGAGTTGAGTTCAGTCGTCCCTAACTCAACTCGACTCACGTCTACATGTAGTTGGCCTCGGGTTAAACCTGAGTTAAACTTATCATGTATACGTACTATTGAGCAGCATGAACATTGTCAAGAAAATGTGAAAGTCTAACCTCAGGTGTCACTCTATTAACGTCGTTCATGTCATGGTGTAATGAATAGAAGGAAGCTTAGTTCGAAGAATATAAAAAGGATAGGATAGGTTAAAGGAAGTCTAGGGATGTATGAGTAGGTGGCGGTGATCCTCGAGTTTTACGTCTCCTGAAAACAGCGAATCGTGCTAATCAGCTGGCAAGGACTGTGACGCCGGCAGTGCCAGACTACCAGGCGAAACAAGGACGTGTGTCATCCGCTAGGTAAAGACCCAACCTTAGTGGAACTCTGGTACCCCGATTAACCAGTTAAGCCGATGCCGTAAGCCGTTATTAGAGTCGTGTCTATCCGTATAGCTCCGGCTAATGCCCCAGGCTTCACCTACCTCGGTTCAATCCCCACTGAAGTCCAGTTAATGTTCAGTTCGTGCTTGAAATGGTTGATGTTGCTTGTCTGCCAGTAGTTAGAAATGCAAAAGCTCACTAGAATGACATTCCATTATTCTAGTTGATTACTCTTTTTGAGCGTAATTTTGCGTTTAACTCCAGTTCAAGTCCAGTTGGGCGAACTGAGGTCTGTTTTATCCTCAATATATGGAAATTGTATGCGAACTGATGTTTGGCCAGTGAAGCCAAGGTATAATGATAATTGGTCAAAGAAATAATGCTGATTCTATTATTAAAATCGAATGGTCTTCCTATGAACGAGTTGGCAACGCTGTGTACTGCCTAACCATCCCAACTCTGCACTATCCGCGATGCATTCGAAATTATGCAAATTGTTTCGTCTGAAGCTAACAAAATGAGAACATGTCACGTCAACCAAAGGGGGAAATACCTTGAGTTGGCAGCGTGCTCTGGCACGAGAGTTCATACCTTGATGACGTCTAATCTTCTTTTTATCAGGGCTAGAATGCATTTTCGATTGCAGCTAATTAATTCAGGTTGTGTAACGGCCATTATTCCTGGCTGTTGGAAAGTATAGTAGAAGGCAATAAAGATAGAGAAAACGACAAAATTTCTTGAATTGAAAGTCTCCGGGGCTGGGGAATCACGCTTCTCATGTGACGTGAGAATGGCGGCTAGGAATCACGTAGAAGCTCGTCGAGTTGCGGGGGTCATTAGCATCTTGTGGAAAAAATTAGTGCAGGTTGCATTTCTTTACGGGCATGCCTTTTGAAATATTGATAAATCCTGAAACGAATTCAAATGAAAAGAATATGCCATTCTACTTGTGTCAGCTTTATGGATGCATGTGCATTCACTCTTCTATTCATGAGGAAACACGTCATAATAAATTTGATATCTTTCAGAAATGGAACCGAGTCAGTGTCGTCATTTTTACGATCAATCTTAAAACATAAATCCCCCGCCTGAGAAAACTTAATGGATCCTGTGAACATAAAATATTTTATTGATTTAACAAGAGTTTTAATGATAGTTTTTAATTATTGCCTAGTTTTAAAAGTGTTTAATTGCTTCTCGTGCTATTGTTGCTAATTTAATGGGTATTAATGTATAGCTGCTGGAGGGAATGGGGATTAGTTTACGATACCCCTTTTGCAATTGCCAAGATCGATATTTCATTGCTTGTTACAATATAAGTTGCCTTTCAGATTTTATTGATTATGCTGCTCACGGACATAATTTTAATTGCTTTATAACGCGCTGTCGAGTGGTTTTTGCAAAGTGAAATATAGGATAAGGGGTTTAATAGTTTTATACAAAAAGTGATTTTCTAAACCGAGTAAAATTTATTTATGTTGTGCGATTTCACAATATTAACCGTTTTAAAGTTCATGACTGGGAGTTGAATTTTGCATACTTTATAACTGCATTTATACACATATCTCTTCCATGAATTCATATTCAAAGAAGAACGAACCTGCTAGTTTAAAAAAGACTGCATTTCCAAACATAACTCAGAAATTGCAAAATTTAACATCAATAACTAATATGCACAAAGAGTTCGCTGGAGGGCAACTCTCCAGGCTCTTACCCTGAAATCCATTCATTCATCCAATGACGCTACAGCTAAAGTCGAGCCTTGGCCTCCTCTAGGAAATTTCTCCAAGTTTGACGGTTCCTTGCAGCAGTTCCTCAGTTTCGAATGTTGAGCATTGTCTCTGCGTCAGCCATCACAGAGTCCATTCATCTCCTCCTGGATCTATGTACCTACTGGTCTATTTCCTGAAGTTTCTGCCACCATCAGCCGTTTTGGAATACGGTTATCGCCCATCCGCCTGAAATAGGCACCTGAAATAGGCGTCTAAAACAGACATCTGCACTTAGAATGAAACAGGCACCGTACGCCTGAGTGAAAATTCTACTTCTCTAAATGGCGCTCGCTTCAGAACGACCGAAATTGTCCAAACTAAGCACAGTACGCTCACATTTATTTTTAGACTATAGGACGAAGAAAACCGGCAATTATCTTGGTGACCATGAAGGGTGCCATTAAGCATAATCTGTAAACTAGTTTTCGTTCGACTTCGCAGGTCAAGCAGCATTGGACATGATTAGTACCAGCGAGCAATAATAACAAGAGTGATTAGGTAGAGCTCAAGGCCAAGTAAAAGAGTTAAACATATGAAAGAAGAGATAAACCATAAAATTAAGTAAAAATTCTCAAAAAAAAAAAAACAAACGCGAGATGGTCATACACTAAAAGCAAAAAGCACTGGAGTATGAAAGAAACGGAAGATGTTCCTTTTTTCCCCTATTGGAATGTTTACATTCAAATGGAAGTAACATTGGAACAGAGCACGTGTAGTCGGTATAAATCTTGAGAATGTATGCGTTAAAATTTCGTGTTGGTACAGCATTTCTGTTATTTCACTTACAGTTGTATTGTCAGTAAAAAAGCGGAGCACGTGTAGTCGGTATAAATGTTGAGAATGTATGCGTTACAATTTCGTGTTGGTACAGCATTTCTGTTATTTCATTTACAGTTGTATTGTCAGTAAAAAAAGCGGGAGTCGTGCGATTTTTCCAAATTTTATCGGCAATTTTAGTTAATTTATAGTTATCCAGTGTACTTATAAAGTGCATATTTAAAAACGTCTTTATTAAGACGATTTATAAAAGTGATTTAAATTAACATTGAGAGTGACTTATGTACATTAACATATAGAAGTGAACTAATTAAATTTGAGTGAGAGTCGATTTAAAAAGTGAATTAACGTTTTAATTAAAATAACAATATTAATAATATTTATAACAATTGTGAGTATTAAAATATTGAAAAATGTCTTTATTAAGAAGACGTACAATGCGTGTCATAAGTGAGTTAACATCAAAAATGTTATATTTCAACTTCAATACCTCAAGATTACAAACTCATGGAAGAACTTACACCTTGATTTGAAATCTTCCGATATCATTAACCAAAAGATTTATAAACAAATATGAAAAAGTCCGTTTTTAGTGTTGAGGTATTGAAGTTGAAATATTAAATTTTTAAGTGTTGACACAATTTTAACGCTCACTGTTCATATTATAATTCAAATAATTGTGTAAAAACTATTTAGAAACGAATTTATGAAAGTGGATTTATACTAAGTTTACAAAGCGGCCGGCTGTTGATAAGTAATTCTTAATCTGTCTGGTGGAGTTTGACTCTTTACGTTATTATCGCAGCAGTTAACTTACGACACTTCCAAAACTTGTGATAATTCATTCACTTAAAACTAAACCAACTAAAAAATTTTGCTGTCTAAAGTCAGCGGTCAAGTCAGCATATAATGCTTTCTCAAAATTTCCCTGCAAAACTTGGTGTCGGGCTGCACGGTGCTAATAATGTTGTATATGGTGTTGCAAATGGTAAATTTAATGCAATGAAATGTTCATGACTACATATGATTCGTAAAAAATCAATTTTATAATGTAAAAGATCGGGAATCGATGACTTATAAACTTGCATCCGATTTCGATGCCATTAAAATGAGAACTGTCAAAATATTTCCAGTTCACATTCCAGTCACTTCCCCGTCATTTTTTATCTTGCTTTCACACACTTTGCGTATTGTGTGAAAATAGTTCCGCCTCCTTTTATCATAGATATTACTTGTTTGATATTTTTACTTTTTCGCTCGCATTGAACTTTTTATCAGCTGATTTCAAGGGCAATGAAACATTTTGAAAAATTTGTTCTAGCTCATCACTCTTATTATTATTGCTCGCTGTTAGTACTTAGTCGGGGGACCACTTAGTAAAGCGGCACTTGCTTTGACAACATGTAAATACACGCATGTGAACCTGAAACTCAGAAAAAATATTTTTTTCAGCCTCTCACGAAAATTTCCGAATAGTGCACGAATGCAAACCGAAATCGAGGTTTTGCCAAGTTGCATGCAGCTCATGGGAACGCGGCATTACAGAAACATGTATATTTCTGGCGAGCGCATTGTTATATTTTCATGCCTATAGTGGGAGCTTGCAAATGCGTGTGACAGACGCCTTTGTTCATAAGGAATTGAGTTTACCATACATAACTTCTAATTGGGGCCTCACCTCAACACCTCAGTTTGCCTTCAGTTGCGTTCCTGAGCAAAGAGCTCCATGAGATGTGCAGATCGTGAGTACGTTGACAAATAGAGATGGACGTAGTCTACGCAAAATTTACGCGTATACCTGCAATGTTTTCAACGGGACGAACTGTACGAAAACGCACTATTGCTGCCACATCTGGACCACTTTCATAATAGGCTTAGATAAGGCTGCGCTGTGAGAATGTGTACGTACCTGTGCTCACGGCTAAACTTGCAATAAACTCACGATAAGAAATCTCAAAACAGAAAGCAAAAACATTTGACGTTTAAGCTTATTTCTGTATCGGAACGGGGAAATCACTAATGGAGCACCTTTTATAATCTGACGTACAAACAAATTTATCTATGTGGCGTCATTCCATATTCAAAATGGCCGCCAATACATAATGGCGGGTACCTTTTTCTTTACGACTGACTTAGTATGGGTATCAAATGAAAGGATATGACA
This sequence comes from Thereva unica, assembly GCA_949987705.1. Classification (NCBI taxonomy): domain Eukaryota; kingdom Metazoa; phylum Arthropoda; class Insecta; order Diptera; family Therevidae; genus Thereva; species Thereva unica. The sequence continues at coordinate 148,293,894 of OX465282.1, forward strand.
AATAGAATACAATTAGCTGTGTGGCGTCATTCCATATTCAAAATGGCGGCCAACACAAAACGCCCTTTAAAACGCCCTCGGTATGAGTATCAAATGAAAGCGTTTGACAAGTATGGTACAGTAAGCTGTGTGACGTAATTTTAAATCTAATATAACAGTCACCATAAAATGGCGGAAGACATATAATATACTTTATTATTTGAGGTAATCCGACGCGCACGCGTACTATAAAATATACGTTTGTTATCGAAAACGGATGCAAAATTATAAGAATTTTTTTAACATTGTACCATTAATACTAATCAAAAACTTAACTACCATAACTATTTTGAAAATTTTATCATATTTCGGATTTAATTAAAATTATACAGACTGGAAATCACCGAGGCTTCATTTTTCATTTAGCAATTGCACTTAATATATAAAAGCAAATTTTCGATGAAAAAATGTAAAAAGTGACGTGTGTTGTGGAAAAGTCACGCATTGGATTATGATATCTAAAAAAATTAATAATGTTGGATTTATATCTCTATAATCAATTAACCTAGCTACAGTAATAAATTAAAGTCACTGAAAATGAAATTTAAATTTTTTAATGCACCTGACGAGTGTCTGAATGCGCGCTTTCCTTTAAAAAATGTAGATAGGGAAATCCTTGAAGTACTTTAATATCTCTCAGAGGAAACACTCAATTTGAAAGTCACTTCAAGTTTTTCTTGAACTCATCAAAGTATTGACTTGAAAATTAAAATATTTAATTCACAATAGGCATTACCACTGCATACCGAAGACTTTTAAGTAGCATTCCAGAAAATAAATTTCCTCAACATAACTCCTTTCATTAATCCTGTATCACTTTACAACAAGACAATTTACCAATTACAGAAGATTTATCATCTGTAAAATGTCAATATTCAATGCACCTTAAAGCGGTGAGAGTTAAATAATTGCAAAGCCAACAAAAATGCCATTTCCTACATAAAAGTACTCATTTTACCTTTTTTCATTTTCATTTTGTCATCATAAAATTTAATAATTGACAATAATTACACGTAAAATGATTAAGAAAAAAAAAAAATAAATAACTAAAGCGAAACAGAATTTTTTCGTGCGCAATAAAAAGAAAGTAAAAATTTCCAACTTTCTTCTTGCTCTGAATTATTTTATTGAAAATATATCGATTGCAGGCGCGCACGAGTGAAAGAAAATGCAGTAAAAATGTGCTGCAATTAACTGCATTTTCGCTGCATTTATTAAAGGAATTTCAAATATTCCTCACGTGTGATGATTGATATTTGAGCAGGTGAATTGAAAATTAGATTTTAACACAGGTAAGCGCAGCCGCAGCCGTGTGAAAATATTTGCTTCACGAATTTCCTTGATTCTAATTGTAATGTTTGTGGCCATGAGAGAGAAGTAAACAATTTAGTATGGTAAATTTTCGGCGTGGAAAATTGTTTTGTTTTTTGTGATTTTGAAAATTAAGAAAAAAAATTATGCTTAATAATTTCGAACAAGGCAAAATGGAATTGTGTGCAAGAACAGCTGGAGTTGGGATTGTGATTACCATAATTGGGGGATTATTCCACCTTCGTACGTAAATTGAAACTCAGCTTTTGGGGTCAATGCTAAATTTTTGGTGTAAAGAAGTATGGAACAGTTGATAAGATATTTTTTTTTTTGTATTGAAATTAGCATATTAGAAAATACCTTGAATTTTTCTTTATAACTAGGCTAGAAGATATACACTTGAAACTTCCAAATGCTGCATGCAATTTACTGCTTGATATTAACGTTGGACCAATTATTACAAAATTTGCTAGTGTAATTACATAATTCCCTCTCAGAAATTTCTATTAGCATTTTAAATTAAAATTTCGCATTCTATTGTGTCTGTTGCTGAAATGGTTCTAGGTAGAGAGACGACAAGGCACTCGAAAAGTGGTTCGAGTCGGGATATATAGGAGCACGTCCAGGCGATGGAAAATAGCTAGAAAAAATATGTAAAGACATGAATCGATAGATTTTGACCTGCTCTTTCAGATGATGATGATTCATCTGTTTTTTCTGAAAAAAATTTCTTTAAGTATGTATTTTGTTTTTATAGACCGAATTTTATAGAGTTGAGATTGTCCACCAAAAGTCAAGTTGCCCCCGCAGTTGTTATTGCTTATCATGTTATCTCTAGTATATGAGGCTGCACTATTGTTTAACAGGTGATCTTCGAGTTCCTCAGAGAGCGGGATTGTAGGTTTATTTACCTCAGTATTACTCGTAGTGTCTTTGTGTATAGAGAGTTTTATGCCATTCATTAATTCCTTCTGATAATTCTGCTTTGTCATTGTAGAGGTAAAAACTACCCAAACTCTTGACACAATAACGTTATAGCTTGGTTTGGTACGCTTCTCGACTACGTCTTTAATAATCTATGAGCCACCAAGAGTAAGTTAAATTTTGCAAGCCGAGTGTAAATTTAGATAAAGAAAAATATAAACTAGAAAATAGTCTTGCTCATTTAACCTTTGCGATCTTTGCAAGGGCGTTTCCAGCCAACTTGCTTCGGGGGGTAATTAAAAAAAAGAAAAAACTGAAATATTTTTTTATTCCATAAATACCAAACAATCGACATCAAAAAATATAATTTGTATAAAAAGGAATTTATATAATAATAAAATAAAATTCTATTCATCCTTACTCCACCATCCATCATCATCCACTACGATACAGGGTGTTTACGAAAGAAAAAAATGTATCTTTTTAATATTTACTTAAAGTTGAACAACTCCTAGACGAATTATCGTAGAGCAATGTAATTAGGTTCATCTTTTAGGTAAATGTGTATTATTTTATATGATAATTAGAACAGGAACTTGAGTGACTCCGTTTACACGATATGGAATTAAAAAGTGGGATCTAAATCCCAATATTCTTCGTTTTTCCAGAAAAATTCCAATATTTTAGCAGTTTGGTCATATTTTGAACCTATCTTGTAGATATTAAAAAAAGATATATTTTTTCTTTGGTAAACACCCTGTATCGTAGTGGATAGTGGGGATAGCCCCCTCTCTAGAACAATTTGTCTCTTCAAAACCATCCTGGAATCACCCCTGAAAATATTAGCCATGTAGTGCAACAGAGGATTTATTGAACGTCTGATGACCTATACAAGTTGAGAATTAGGGGATGAGTATTTTAAATCTTTAAAATGGCGATATCTCATGAACAGCGATTCGTACGGGAAAATGTATTATATCACTTTTTGTAGATGATCGCATGATCTACAAACTTTGTAAACAATATTTTAGGATAGGACTTTCCCTTTAAGAGATATTAGCCAAAAACGAAATTTTCTGTTTTTAGGGGTAGCGTACAACCGATTTTCCGAAACTTTTTTTAACACATTCTACTCACGAAAAACTATATTTTTAGAAAAAGTTTCGTTAGTTAACATTTAGTCTGACTCTGTCGACTGAACTATAATGAAATAACAAAAATATCGTTTTGTTAAATGAATATTTACAGCGTTCTGGCGGCACTTTGGTGACGGGGAAATGTTCTGGCAATCATTTTTATAAATAGAGAATACCATCAAAAATAATCTCTTGAAAATTCATGACTAATACTATATCAGCATTGAACTTTATTTCCTACCCCCTTTGTAATTTTAGGGTACTACATTCCGGCCACTGGGGGTTGCCAGAACTAGCTTTTATTGTTCAGCAGGTGTAAAAGATTCAGTGTGGAAATTTTCATGACTAATGAAATGACAACCCAAAATACGTCGCTGGCTGTTGGTCTATGCGATTCGCGCTCTCTTAATGTAACACGATGTAACGATTAACAATTGCTGCGTTTTTTAATCTGTTCTGTTCTTTCCTGGATCAGCTTCCATACAAATTCTTGTCCCCGACAATTACTAAGAACCGTATCCAGGCCAAAGAGAAATTAAATTTAAATGAAATTTCCCTTTTCCCTTATACATACGTTTTTTAAATTGGCAGTTGACAAATAAAATAAATTCTTTGTTTACTGAATAAAAAACGCAAAAAATTGATAGAGATTTTTATAAAATAGTAAAAGAAATTAAAAAGTCCACAGCCGTAATTTATGCAAATGAAAATTAAAACGTTCCTTGCGTTTTTTTTAATGTTCCAGGACAGAAGAGGTTTAAAAAACACACCTAATATCAAAGAGACTAATAGTATCAACGTATGTCGCGTATATGTATTTAGAAAAAGGAACTCGTGCAAAGGAAGAAGTTCATCACTTCTCTTTCGGCGCTTGAGCAGTTAACTTCGGTTTGTTTACATAGCGTGCCATATTAGCTTAAGTCACGGGTATCGGTCCCTTCCACGACTCTCCAGGAGAAAAAATTCACAGTCATAGATCGCCGACTAGATTCACCATACACTTAACTTGTTTGTTTGTAATATTGTTAATTTTTAAGAATAAAAATAAATAAGGGAACGCAAATCTTAGTGGGGGGGGGGGGTAATTACCCAATCACCCCCCTCTGAAACCGCCACTGGATCTTTGCAACCATGCTCCACAGTCTCAAAGATTAAATATAGAGTAAATCGGAGTTCATCTAATTTTTACTATTGTCGACCTTGGTAACCTCGGAACTAATTCGTTCGACTATCAGACAAGAGATTCTCACTTCGATTACACGGAGCGATATGGTCCTTCGTCTTTTCACTTTTCCCACCTAAATGACAATAATCTTTCCATTTTTCCTTCGCTCCTTTGCAAATTTCTCGTCATCGCGGGTTTCATTCCAACCAGCTTATTAGATATTAGAAAAACTAACAGCATTAAGATGTTTGTGATCCTTAGCCGAAGTCTTTTCATCTAAACAAAAAAGGGCTCGACCAAATGCTATGAAATTTTTTCAAATCGTTTTCGATAATATTCTTCGATCGATACCTCAAGGAAGTCGAAATTGTTGTTGGTTTGCGCTACATCGTACAGGTACAACATCGTTTAAACCAAAAAACGGCTCGACCGAATTTTATGAATATCTTCAGATCATATTTTTATTAATGCGCTTCGAACGGAACTTCGTCGAAGTTGATATCATATTTCGTTCGCGCGATATCGTGCAAGAAAAAATCACGTACGTCGTTTAAACCCAAAAAACGGCTCGACCGAGTTTCATGAAAATCTCAGTCTCAACGAAGTCGATATCTTTGTCAATTCGCGGGAAAGTGTCCAGGAAAAAGGACCACACCTTTTTCAAATATATGCTTAAATGCTATTGGGACCTTGAAAAATGAAATTACGTTGAAAATTAGGATTTCGATTTGTGGACCGATTATAATAGCTTCCATATAAACTTTGAAGTCAAAAATACTGTTTCTCTACTTCTGTTTTAATCGATCCTCTATTTTTTTCAATGCTAGTATCTTCACATCAAAATCTAAAATGATTTGTTATTCTTTGAATTGTCCACCATGAAAATTTTCATTACTATATTGTTACTGCTTAACCATACAAAAATGTAATATTTTCCTTTTTCTTATACTACCAACATTTTATTTCGACTAATAAAAAATGTAAACGTGATTTGTTTCTTAAAAGCAAACATCATATTATGGAGGCAACAGATTGTATTTTAAACAACACGAAGACCTTTTTCCAAAAATATTTCAATAACAACCAAATTTTTAATAGTTCACCTACAAAACCAAAAAAGGTTCACGGCGTTTTACTCCCCAAAAAAAAGAAACCATTTTAACAAAACTAAATTTAAATTTATGGTCATTCCGTGTGCACATCAGATGCCGCCCATCATTCAAAAGTAGCATAATTAAAAATTCTCCTCAAAAAATCGTGTATAGACAATAAAAGTCCAAAATTTCCAGCCATCATTTACCCCAATCATAATGCGTGTCACAACACATAATTATCATTGATACCACACACAAATCTTCATTATCAAAAAAAAAAAAACAAGTAACATTCACAAAACCCTCATTACGATTCTTCCTCCCAAAGAGTTTTAAAATGGTGTAAATCAAAACGTTCGAGGATGATTAATTAAGTGCAAAGGGCCTGCGCGGAACCAAATAAAAATAACCTACGAAGCGCAGCGGGGGTTTGCCCCATGTCCATAAGGTAATCGCGCCCTTCTAGATCCATATTGACCAATCAAAAGTTTTTTTTTTTTGTATGTTTGTATAATCAATGAGTTTGGGCTATAAAGAAAATATAATTTTTCCGTTGAAAAGCAATAAAAATCGCACTCTTATCTCGTCCATCAATAAGACGCAATCAATCGCATTAAAAACTCCTCAAAGGTAAAACTCTATTAATTACGAGAGCGAAATCAAATCATAATGACGGAAATGAAGAAACTCGAGGAAAATCCAAACCTTTTTGAGTAACCTTTTAGGGTTTTACGCATATAAACTTTCACATTTTACATTTTTGAGTAATGGGTTGACCAGGAAATACCGACCTGCATATTCTTCAGTTTGTATATGGATGTGAGTCCCCCGCGCCGCAGCGATGTTATCCTCCCCGCCTTATTTATGTTTCCATTAAAATGTTCCTTAATTTCATAAATATGAAAAGATAATGCACGGGATGAAAATATGACACCGAAAACATGCATTTCTCATCGTGACGTGAGTGTGCAGCATAATAAGGGGCACCAAAAAAATCATCCCATATTTCAGGGTCTGTAAGAAAGAATCCGACCCACGCTCTTCGAAAATTGTGGTTCTGTACCGTCGCGTTTCTGAAGACGACTTCGACTTCACCTCGACTTGATAGGAGAATGCAATCATGCTGGGATGCTCTCTTGACGGAGGAGACTCCCACGCCCTGGCCCATTTATGCTGTTAATTTGTTCGATTCAACAACCACACGATTGAGTAGGAGTGCGAGGAAGGGTCAGCAGCATAAATTCTGCAGCATATCGGTGCAAAACGGTACCTGGCTAGGTATACGTTCCTAGGTGCAGGAAGTGAAATTTTTTACCATCTAGCCACAAAATGACCGTTGCCGGTGTCGGTCATATACAAGTACCTATGCTATTACTTCATTGATTATTAATAATTGCATGCGATTCGTGTATTCAAATGCCGATGATTACCAATAATCATTGGAACACCACCAGCATCATTCTTCCCGAATCAACGATACTACACTAAGGTCATCGAGTGAAAACCATAAGAAAACACCAACGTCACCTTCTCACGTCCATCGTCGTCGTCATGCCACCAGGTAGATTAAACGGTAGTCGATGACGGAGCCGTATCTCTCGAAATAGACATGATAAATGTAGTAATGTCGTCAACCCGCGTGGCGAGGCATATATGCAGTGTGTTTCCTCAAATTCCCTCATACTTGAAGAAAACTTGAAATGAAATGCTACAAACTTGAGACTCCTCAAATAAATCATCATGCAGGAATACCAGCGGCTCAAGCATCTAATTCTTGAGTATTTTTAGATTCTGTGTCGTAAGATTGTAAAGGAAAAAATGTAAAAACGACAAGAAGAAAATGTTTTGTGATCGTGACCCGTTTATCTTGTAACTATCCATTAGTTACATGACTAAGCTCTACGGAAAAAAATTCCCACTTGTCGCCTGAGAGTTTTCGATTTTCCGGTTGGCTTGAAAAAATGATTTTTTCTGTTGTTTTGATCTTAGGCCCCGTCGAGGCGCCTCAAACTGTGACCATCACAATTTTTCTCTCTTTCATATATAACATTGAAAGTAAAAGTACTGTGCGCGTACTTTCGCGTGGAGAGAAAAATGAATCGGTTTTGCACGGTACCTTGATTGGTAACTCTCCCTTCGAAGGGCTACACACAATTGGTTCAAAGCTGTACCGCCTGGCCAGGTGCTGGGTTGATCTTAACCACTATTGCACGACGTGAGTTAACATTTCACTTGCTAGCAACAAAAAAACAAGCCCTCACTTCCGCGTTTTCCAAGCAGTCTCATACAAATCGAAAGGAATATAGATTTTTTTGTGGGGGCTCCCTTCTGAGGTAAACCACACAAATGAATCAGATGGAGAAATTCTCGCAGTTCATTTGGGCTACAATAACGTGTAGGAACCAAAACGAACCGTGCCAGGCCCCCTCTGGATTGATGACTGTGACAAAACGAAAACCCAGCATTGCACAACTCATGAAGGGAGCTATCACACAGGTATGCAGCCCTCAGGTAACAGGAAACCAAGGAGCGTTAATAATATTTGTTGCTGTCTTATCTCAATCCCGGCATCACAAACCGGCGATAACACCCGCTATACCGAACCGCAATCCTCCCCCCGCGCAATGCTGTGGGTGCAATGAGTTGAGTTGAGTTAAGCACAAATTAAACTGCACCACTGCCGGGACTGTGCAGCACTGCATTTCGTCGCGATTATCTCCTCGGACATTTGTTATAAATGACCGGCAATCTATGCGATTGATAATTTTAGTGCGGGCTATTTATTAATGGTTAGGCTGATAAATGATCGGCGGCTTGTATCTGCGCACTGCGGACGACGACGACGGTGTCAATTGACTTATGTTACAACAAGGCAATTTAGAGAGATAAAAACCTCAGGTGAAAAACTTGCTTGGTGCGGTCGGTATTAGATGAAGGGACATTCGATATCAGTCATTGTATCGGAATAGCCCTAACTATAATGGTCTTAAGACGGCTTAAGATGCCTCTTCAAATTCTTTTAAAACTGGCTAATTTTCTGTCAAAGCATAATGAATCTTAATCTTTATGGCTAAGCTAATAAATCATTACGTTTGGACAAAAAATTAGCCAATTTTAAGAAAATTTGACGAGGCATCTTAAGCCGTCTTAAGACCATTATAGTTAGGGCTAATAGAAAGCTAAACGATTTTTGTGGGAGCTTGAGGAATTGTATTTATTACTAATTGAATTTTAATATCCAGTTTCCTAATCGGTTGTAGGAAAGTCATGAAAAATACTTGTGGGTTAGATTGATTTACCGCCGTGCTTGAACGTTTCTATAAGTGTCAATATATCTTGGGTATTTCTTTTGATGTAACCTCTTAAACCTATCATATCGCAAGACTGAATGTGAATTTATGAAACTGTTAGCCAGAGTGAACAGTTTATTCTTCTGGTGGTTTGTGTCGCTATGGTGGTTTGTGTCGCTAACTCAGGATTTGGACGCTCCATCAAGCTTGGAAGAAGTTAGCAGAGCCACAACCCGGCTCCAAAACAACAAGGCCTCGGGTGCAGACGGCATCCAAGCGGGCTAGTTAAATATAGAGGGCCTACATTATACCAAGCGATTCATGAATTAATTGTGCAAGTATGGGAGCAGGAAGCGACGCCAGAAGACTGGAGAAAATGCATTCTCTGCCCGGTACATGAACAAGGAGATATCACAACGTGCACTAATTATCGCAGTATAACGTTGTTGAGTACCGCTTATAAGCTATTCTCCGCTATACTACAAAACAAGATGGCCTCATACGCCAGAAACATCATAGGCCATTAACAATGTGGCAAATCAACGACTGATCAGATTTCCACCTTGAGGCCGGCTATGGAAAAATGTCTGCTAGCTAGAGTAGAACTCTACAAAGCCATGAGAGAATTCGGCATTCCCAAAAAACTGACAAGTCTATGTAGGTTGACCATGGCCAATGTGACAAGCCAAGTAACGGTATCCGGAACACTTTCCTGGCCAATCAACATCTATAATGGACTCCGACAAGGGGACGGTTTGGACTGCCTCCCTTTCAGGGGGTGAGGGGCACAATCCCTCCATAAGTCCACCCAATTATTGGCTTATACAGACGACATTGACATCATTGGAAGGACAACAGCTGTACAAGAAGCTTTCACTCAGGTTGAGCGGGCGGCAGGAAATCTGGGATATTGCTTTATCGAAAGCAAATCGAAGTACATGGTTGCCTCGTCTATAAAGGCCCGTGGAGACGCTAAAACATGGTACGAGTAAACATGGTACAGGGACCATGTTCGAGGTGATGTTAGCCGTGTACGGGCCGATACGCGTTCCAGTTTTTTGGTCCGACCAACGGTCCGACTAAAATCATAACTGGTTTGATTTCCGTCGATGTTCGTGGGCGGAGTTTCGTGTTGATGATACCATGTCCTACCATTTGCGGACTTGTTTGACCAAATTTACTCGTACACGAAATGTTTCAATTTACCAGTTGACAACTGAATGACAGATTAACTTGAAATATTTTGACAAGAGAGCGGTGTTCAAGTAAATCGGTCTTAGCACATGTCTTACCGTCTGCGGGTTTTTGGTCGTACCATGTTTACTCGTACCATGTTTTAGCGTCGCCACGGGCCTTAAGAACACCTAACATTGGTCCCACAATCAAGGTAGAGGAACACGAGTTTGTAGTGTTAAAGTCATTTACCTACCTTGGGTCGATAGTATCTAAGGATTGTTGGCCCCGTAAGTGAGGAAGGACGATTCCGGAGACTTTACAATGACGATATCTATGAGCGACATCGAGTTCGGTACATCCATGAGAAATGGGCCAGAACATGCTCAAACACCATCATTCGATGGGTTAGCTGGAAAAGGTGCCACTTGTGGCTCGACCCATGACCTCCGACTCTTGAATTATTTTACCTTTTCTAGCAAGATACCAGTATTTCTCTTTGTTGAGTCAATCAGTCATGCTGCAGGAAATTTTATTGTGGCTTAAGGCTTTAGTTTATTGTTTTATCATATTTGTCACGAAAGCGCTATAATAAGGGGTTTAGAGTTAAGAGGTTTTTAAAGTTACTTATTTTACTATTGTACTATAAGCGGTGTCATTTTTTTTGTTATTTGAATTTTTGCAATTGAAAATCTTTGTAATGCGACAATTTTAAGCTGATTTTGAACATTTTTAAACAAGAAAACCCAGTGGCGCCTCTTGGTTTCGATCCTTCACCTTTAATACTTATACAGCAAAAAAGCTACGGATTAAATTTTAATCTAACAAAAAATTGTCTACATAACGTCACAGGTAAACGGCTTTTGTCCAAACACCTTAAGAAGTGTAAAACATTTTCCAACAAAAAATCGAACAGAATTCGGCGATGATGGCATTTCTCCAAAATAGTTGCTCGTTAGCCATGCTAGCCGGGAATGCAAATTATGCATTAATTCAAATTTAAATGAGGCATAACAATGTGATTATCAAAACAAATAGCAAAAAATCTATAGAAATTTTGAATGAAAGTCTTTGTTCTGCGAATAAATAAATTTTGCAGGTTTTTTTTTTGTAATATGAAAGGAGGAGATGAGTGAAAAGTTTTTTTTTTTGTAACAACAAAAAAAGGTGGATTACCTCATCATTAATTTGAAAATATTATCGATCGGCTGTCGTCAAATTTATGCATCTTCGATTATCTGACAAAATATAAATTTGTTTTCGGTATGTTCTGGTGATATCAGCTGCGGAAGTTGGTAGATAATTTTTGGTCACAGACATAATAAAAAATGAGATTCATCCGTTTGCTGATAGTGAAATGAAAGATGCTTTAAAGATTGAGAATGTTCTTTTTCGGGGTTTTTTTGAACGATGAAAAACCAAACTCTGAAGAGTTTTTGAAGCGTCAATACTTTTTGAAGAGTTTGCTTGTTCGAAATGAAATTTTCTTTACGTAGAGACAAATAAGCCGTCGCTCTCATAACCTCACTTGGTAATAATGAGGTATTCTATTACTATTTCTTGTTGAGGGGTGCCTTGGCCGGCACTGCGAATAAGTCGATAAGTTGTTTGGTCTATTGTGCCATCCCCGTTTTCAAAAACCATCAAGGTTAAGGTTTCTAAAATAGCCTAAAACTAATTTAGGACTTCTGTCCCAAAATCTCCATGGGAGTAGAGAAGTCGCGATGGAGGAGGCTCAATCTTTTCCTCGCTGTAGCTTCACAGTCGGGAGCTGCCCCGCAAAACCGACAGCTACGATCGGCTTCCAATCCTATTTTGTTTAGATGGTAATTAAGCTAACAGTGTCCTGACGGGCTCTGTTTTTATTTTTAGCTCCCACCTCCTGAGATTTAAAAGTTTGCCCGCTTAAGCTTTATTGATTTGAATGAATATTTTAGCTTGACGAGCAGCCTGGGTTCTTATACAGCTGGTTGACCAAATTTTTGATGGCCGTTCTTACGTGGCAGCTTAGTACGCTCTAGAAAGGTTCCGGACCGATAGGTTGTGAGTTTGCCCACAACTCTAGCCAAGCTGTCGGCAATTTCATTACCAATGTGACCTTCGTGGCCCGGAATCCACATCAGCGTGACCCTGTTGTTCCTGCTGAGGGATTTCAGAAATAAGAGACAATCCAGGACAGTCTTTAATGACACTCGGTGAGATTTAATGGCCAGCAGGGAAACTTGACTGTCCGAGAAAATAACAATGTTAGATCTGTGTATTTGGAGCTCTATTAATAAGCACTGAGCACACACCTGGATGTCGAGTACTTCAGCCTCAAAAACAGGGGGTAGTGGAGCCATGGATATTTTGCTCCTTGGGGCATAGATCCCAGTTCTACCCCTTTATCGGTTCGTATACCAAAAGGCCGTGTTTCCCTAGCACCTCGGAATATGGGCCAGCGCAAAGCTACCCCGAAATAGTGGTAGCAGGATTGGTAAGATCTCTTCCAAGCCTCTCTGAAGGAGAGCTGGAAACATGTAGTCCTTGGCAGCAGCCTTGAAAAGCTTGAAGGTGCCAATAGCACACTCAATCTTACCCACAGTGAAAATTCTGTTTGCCAGGCTTGCTATCTCCGATTTAATCTTAGGTTCCTCGTGGAGGCTGGAAGCTTATCTATTTCTTGGCAGAAGGTTTTCCATGACCTTACTTTGGATCTTCTCAAATCTTTGTTATAATTGATGAGGGCTTTCTTGTAGAGGTCCCAGTGCCCCGAGACCTTAGCCCTAATAAATAGTTTTCTGACTTCTCTCCTTTGCCTGCAGAGATCATTGTTCCACCACAAAACCTTTCTGTTGGTGCTTCGAGGTTTCGCAGTTCAGCTCCTTACGAAGGCTGCGATGATCGTTTCCTGCAGATTGGTAGAGACAAGGTCGAGATCGGCCTCAGTAATGGGATTATTTTCAACATGGCTGACTCCTAACCTGGAAACTGTGCGATAAGCCTCTCAGTCAGTCTGCCGTGGAATTCTAAATGCTTCCGAGGATATTGCAGAAGCTCTCAAGTTAAACCATATATCTCTATGATCAGACGCTGATGGCTCACTTGAGACGTGCCAGTTCAGTATTCTGGAACTGACGAATGTGGTAGCAAGAGTCAAGTCAATCACCTCTTGCCTAGTCACATTAGAAAAGATAGGTGGGTACCCCTTGCTCATAACCTCTAAATTATAGGTAGTAATGAAATCAAGGAGGTATTTGCCCTAGAATTAGTATTAATGCTTCCCGCGCAAGGTGGTGCGCGTTGGTGTCGCAATCAATCAGTAACTGAATATTCCTCCTAGTGCAGTCCTCCACAAGTCTCCTGACATCTGACGGCGATGGGGCAGGCTCTTCTCCGGGAGGTAGGCCGGGGCTATGACAAGCCTGGGCATTCCTACATCTCCAGCCAGTACTGCCTCCGCCGCTACCAGATCTCTGGATATGAACTGCGCGAAAGAAGAGGAAGGAAGGCAGATTAGTATCTTCCCCATGAGCAGTGCTGCTGTAGAGCAGTCATGCTCGGTAGAATAGATTAGTCTGCCAGCATTAGTACCGAGGCCACATATTCTTCCTCGGTACACCGGTATTACTTCCTTCTTTAAATCTCCTTTCATTCATAAAATACTCCGTTGCACCGTTATTCTATATTTTAATATTATCAATAACTTGACACGTCAGCAATTTTATAAAAATAGATTGTAATTTTAGCGTCAGTCAGTCGATCATATTTTTAGCGTCAGTCTTTTTAATTTTGCAACGCTTCTTGTAGGTACTTCTGCTCGATGTTATTGTTCTCGAGTTACAGTATCACCTATCGTTCCCTGTTATCTTCCTGATTAAAACCAACAAAAGTCTTGGTGGGAGCGGTTGTAGTCTGGCGAGATAATAGAATTATACTTGCTTCCTATTGTAATGAAGTAATAAAACACTGAACCTTTTCATATACCTCGAGGGCTTCTTCAATACCACACTTTAAAAAAGAAAGATCGAAACCTTTTATATTATGCAAATTCTATCAAAGTGTACATATGTATCTCCTTCAATGATTATTATGCTTCAAAAGTACATCAAGAATCTCTTCTTTAACTTTTGCATCACAAAGAAAATCCCAATTCATGTTCTCCAGGAAAAAATAGGACACAAGCACTTCAGACTTTCTTCCGACAGCTATTATACGGGATAATAACAATGTAACCCAATTATATTGTTTCCAGCCAGTTTATAAGAGACAAGGCCTCAAGGCATTAAGAGTGCAAAAACCTCAACGGCAGATGTTTTTCCCCAACTTTTGATCCGTCACCTCTGTTCCATGCAAGATTCTCTGGACTATGGCAGAGAACGTGATCCCAATTTTATCCTCCATCATCTGCAGATGGAACATGTGAGTAAACTATATACTTTCGATCCAAATGATCTGGTTTGTAATTTGGAACCGTCTTTTGTTTTATAAACAATTTTCTTCTTTGATATGGAAGAAGGCTAACGATGCCGGGTGGAGTAAACAAAATATATGGATACCGGATTTGCTTACGTTTGCGGGGTCGTCATCGTCGTCGTCAGCTTCTTCTTGCCGCCATATCTAGAGGAGGATTCGTGGAATTCGAGTAAATTTCGAAATTCGAAACTTAAAAAAGATCTCCCGGCTGCACGATGATGAAATTATATGGACACCCAACGTCTCGAGGAACCTTGAGGCCATTTAGAAGAGGTTTAAATTTAAATAATTAAATTTACCGTTGAATTATATAACTTTATTTTTTTTAATGGAACCTGGACACCTTGGCGGCTGAGGTGCTACCAAATAAAACTGGTCAAACCCAAACCCAAGAAAATATTAACAAAAGTTCTTCGACCCCATTTCTCCTTGCTTTTTTTTCGTATTATTCTTTTGCCCATGGACTACTACTGCTGCTGCTGACATCATTGCCGCGCGAAGGCACTTAAAGTTGAGCAATCCTGCGTCCGCCCAGTTTATTTTCGAGACTCTAATTTCAGTTCAGTGAAAAGTACGAGGAGAGATAGAATAAAAAACAGCATTAATGCTAGCCGCGCGCGATGATGAACAGTGAAATTATTGAGCTAGGCTAAGTCTGATATCGGACGAAGATGCCGCACAAAAACTGACCCAATTCCACAAAATGTAGATCTAGAAATAAATTTAGTTTTGGGTCTTTGGCTAAGTGCTTGGAGGCCATCAAGTTTATCCGGTTCTTGAGACGATATTTTAAAAGGTTTTTCATCTCAACAATATCATCCATTCGCTGGATTAGAATGTGTGAAATTATGTTCTGACCCTGGCTGTAAATTATGTTTGTTGATAATGATGATTGCTATTCAGCAGATAAATATATTTCTTGATATTAAAAGCTTCTGAAGGTGGATTTATGACTTCCAAGACGTTTCGCATCTGCCGTCCTTATTCTCAGAAGTATAAAGTTATATGTGATATCGAAAACATATGGAATTTTTTTCCAAGCGAAAGGAAGACGAACAGCCGGTTTCGTTGGTGGTAAACTTTTATTATGCTTAAAGCATTTATAGATTCATCAAGGTAACGCGCTAAGTCCGTTAGGTATTTCTTGATATGTGGGTCTAGCGATGGTCGGGTGTATGCCGCAGCGTGCATGCAGGTAGGCCAAACTTTTGCATTAAACAATTTAATTTTGCAAATACTTTCGAAATTTCATTTCACTCGGTTTGAAGTAAGTAATAGTAGCTTAAAATTTACCCTCATTAGTATTATGCAATATTAAGGTGATTATACATTATTACTTAATTTAGTCTTGTGATTGGAGTTTTGTGCCATCATCGTCTGTAACGATATAACTATAGTTGCACAAATTGCATGTAGTAAAGCGGCGAGTTATTTGTAAAAGTTTTTTTCCTTTCATTTGTAAATATCATAAATCATGTAGAATACCGCTTAATTAGTAGAAATATATTATAAAAATTTAGTTAGGATAAATTAATGGTTTATCATCAATAGCTGCAAATACCTTCGAGTTATCAGTAAACGTAAAGTATTTTCTCGCACCCGCACCATAAAAAAGGGAATTAAGGCCGAAGTCCAATGACAGCACCGCATCGGGTGCTGGCACTCAAAAAGGTGCTTGTAAAATCAAAAACCCAGTAGTTATATGGAACAATGTCCAATGAGAGCATCGCATCGATTCTCAGAAGAGAGTGCGGTGCTCGAAAATTTGATGCCGGTGCTCATATAAAAAAAGTTTTGATATTTTGCTTTGCACCGAGCATTTAAATAGTTAAAATTTTGTTTTTAAGTTAAAAAATGGAGGAAAAATGATATGAAGACTTTTTCCTAACCGTTTTTTGAGTTACTGATGATAGTCCTAAAATATGGGCGTCACCCTTAAAAATGGGGAAAAAACTTTTTTAAGTAAACAAAATAAAAAATACCTAAAAAAAATTCTTTTCATAGATTGAAAGTTTAACATTTTTTTTAATGAAAATTTGAATGAAAAGGTACTCTAGGGCAAAAATAGAAATTTTATTTAGGACTAGATTAACCCCCTAAAAGAGGATTAGAATAAATAACCCAATTTTTTAATAATAATCAAAAATAAAATTTAACTGCAAAAAAAACTTTTTTTCAAATTCCGCTTTAATCTAGGGGTAGTTAAGGGGCAAGGGTTGATGAATATAATTTATTTTTGGCTGATAATATCTATTCAACCAAATTTCAAGCAAAAAGCAGAAAAAAATTACTTACTTGCAATTTGAGTACGCGGTTTATTCGGTGCTGTTATTGGACGTAAAACGGCACCGAGAGATAGCACCCACGGCATTTCACAGCGTCGAATTTAGATGCCGTGTGATGCTCAGTGCTAGCTGCTCTAATTGGACTTTGGACGGCCTTTCGGCGTGGACTTTGATATAAATGAGCCGTTGAGAGAGTAACTTGGCTTTTTTGTGAGGAGTTGAGACTCACACTGCGCATGGAAACAGTGATTTGGAGTTTCACTTCTTTTATGGTGCGGCCTATAAAATTTTCAAAAATCAGTGGTATTTTGTATCATTTTCGCATATGGATCTATTACTTGTAGTTGTATTTCAATGTAAATCTCAATCTCAGAGTAAAGCTTACTAGAATAGTTTTAACGCTATTCAATGCCAACGGAAAACAAGAGCTTTCAGAGCCACGTACGAAACTATTACCTAACATCTCAAACCCCAGCATTGTTGCTATAATTTAACAATCTTGGATTTTATGCGGAGTAAACCAGGTATCATACATATAATAAAATTACAATTAAGAGTTAACTTCGTTGATATGCATGGCCATTAGTATTGTTTTTTAGATAATATGCCTAGAAGTTGATTGACCACTGAAACTGTGACCTTATTATTGACAATTGATTCCAGCTACAAATTAAAGTAGACTCTGGTTCCATAATCAAGGTAGAGAAACACGAGTTTGAAGTGGTAAAATCATTTACCTTGGGTCAATTGTAGCAGCCAACAATAGCATGGAATCAGAAATACCCGCATGACTGCTAAAAGCCAACAAAGCCTACTATAGTCTGTCAAGGCTCTTAAAATCCAAGCATCTAACCAGAACGTCTAAACTTTTACTATATGAGGCGATGGTCTTACCGGTTCTCACTTATGCATCTAAAACGTGAGTGGTGGCTAAGCACCAACCTTCCCTAGGATGGCGTAGACCAGGACGCTCAGAGCTTAGGGATGCCAAATTGGATGACATCGGCACAGAATCGGGATCGGTGGAGAGAACAGTTACGAGAGGCCAAGACCGGATCCCGGATGTAGAGCCGTTAAAGAAGAAGAAGATATGTAGAAGATCACCTCAAAGATCATTCGTTCATTACCCCGAATATCAGTGTACATCATACATTACAATCTGGACGGAAAGGGGACATATTTCACAGAAGCTATCAGATGCTTGGCTATGCTGACGATGCTAAATGGATAATATTAACCAAAAGTTTTAGTGGAATATAGAAAAGCAATAAATAAGAACGATAAGAACAAATCAAGAAATCTATCACCTATGTATATAATGAAATAGACATGATTGCGTATACAGGGTGTACTACATAAAGTAGTACAAAGTACAAAGCGGCCGGATGTGGTTAGGTTTTGGAAAGACAAACAAAAAATCGACCCTTTGTTACTTTATTTAGTATACTCTTTATAAGAAATATCAGACTCAGGGGATTTGGACATTTTATTCGTCTAAGTAAAAATAGAATGCCAAAATGAATCTTTGAAGACAATTCTGTATGTAACCGCCCCGTAGGACGACCAACAACTCCCTGGTAAGAAATGACCTGCTAGATGCTCCCTAACAAATTGGAGAGAAGTCCCAAGGTGTTGTTAAAACTGAGAAGGCTAAGGCCGACTTGGTTCAGCAGTAATTTATACTGAACTGACCATTTAGTCACGCGTTTTAGATCACTGTTTAGCTGAACAGTACAATCCTCGATAAGTTGAAGAGGTTTGCTTATGTAGACTGTTTGACTATATTTGCAAGGCCATTTATATAAAGGCTGAAAACCAGGGGGCCCACCATAGAGCCTTGAGGTACTCCCCAATGAAGAAGCGCAGGTTCGGATAAAGATTCTTGTACCTTAAAAATTTGAGAACGCTCCTGGAGATAACTTTCATAAAGTTTGACTGCAGTAAGGCCGACTCCAAAATGTCTGCCTAATTTTTTAAGTAACATCATATGCTCAACTGAGTCAAATCCTTTTAAGAAATCGAGTAGGACTATGATTATAATTTTATTGTTATCAAGTGACTCAAAAATATTAGTTGAAACCTTTAAGAGTGCCGTTTCGCAGCTGTACCCATACCTGAAACCAGATTGTCATATACAGAGAAGACCACACTTTCAAAAACTTTAGAAAGGAAACAAATAAGAATGATTGATTGGATAGAAGTCAGATGGTTGCGATGGAGAGACCTTTTTCGGAAAAGGTATAATAAGAGCCTGTTTCCATTGGCTATGGAGCCTGTTTCCATTGGCTATTGGAAACTGAGAAACTGTACGGCATGTGTTGAAAATATGAGTAAGGACATTATTCACCTCATACCTGGCCGAGAGATTAGGGAATATTCCGCATCTCTATTACGCATGCCCAATCTGGGACTCTGTATATCTCGTAAATATCAAAAGTATTCAATTCAAAAGTAAACACTTCATTTTTTAAAAATATTCTAATTTTTTCTCTAACCTCTCTCCAATATTTAAAGCATATTTAGGCAACTTAACAAAATTTATTCAGATCACTTATTATTTTGTTTTCACGTGTGGATCTTCCTATTAAAGGGTTTATAAAAGACACTAATGTACGGAAGCCAATTAGTAATGATTAAGCCATATTTAATTATGATATAGGTAACGTGCTGCCGTTATATTAACTTCAATCAAAACCTTAACCTTATTATAATTTATTAATAACCATTTTCAATAGAAGACATAATTTCTTTCCAAATGAAACTATAATATTGCTTATCCAAAGTACAAATTCAAGGTAAAAGATAATCTCAAAATATTTTAAAATTTTTTTTTTTCATAAATACAAAAATTCAAATGAACTTCCAACCAATACTGCTATTGATATTTAAAAATTCAAGAAAAATCTCTGAAAAGAAAAGGTGTGAGATATTCTAATTAACATTAATAAATATTCATATATTAAAGAAATTAACGGCAATTTAACATGTCTAAAATTAGGGAAACAGAACAAGATTGACGCAAAGTTATGAAGTCATTAATTGATCCGATAAGCAAATTTTAAGCGACTTAATCTGGACAAAAATTTGGGCCAAAATCTAGGCGCCTCCATGTCCAAACATACAATCAGTATTATATAAGCTGTGTTCGTCCGTCCGTTGTGTTTGTATACAAATTACATATTGTCTTATGTTTCTGTAATTAATTGTGACGACAAAAACATAGACCTTAACACAATGGTGGGCATATTTTGCAGAGAGCAATACTCAGAATGAAAGAATAGAAACTAGTCCAAATCCAGATGTTTAATTGTGATAAATTGAGTTTAATCTATGTAAAGCCGGAGGTTTTCACTTGTCCAATTAACTGAACGGCTTTAACGAAACCAACTCCACAACGTAAGGTCATTAGCTGCCTGCATACACTGCTACTTTCTTTTTTGTCTACGGATATGCAAAATAGTGACATGATAAGATCTGCAAAAATAAATTGAGGGAAAAAATGCAAAAACACAAAAAGTAACATGGCTTCCAAATATGGAACGAAGCCATCGAAAACGTAGAGTTTCTATGCAATAATATTAATTATTATGTTTTCGAAGAAGACATCATTGGCGGCACAAAATGCAAGATAATTGGGGAATATTCCATGCAAGAAGCCTGCATTTCTTGGAGTCTTATAAACTAAGGACAGACTATATATGTACAGATAGTGCGCTCGTCTAGTATATCCATTTTATTGTGAAGCTAACGACTTGAGATGTGTGTAGTGCCCTTCCTTCACGTTCAAGCATGTCTTATGCACAAAGATTATCTCTAATTGGAAGACATAGGCTAGAAAAAAAGAAGAAGTAATGACGAGAGCTAAATTAGTGGAGTTGGTGGAGTGTTTTGACCTCGCGTTTGATAAATCTGCATTCATGTCGATTTATTGATAAATTTCCTATTGAAGGCGAATGAGTTTTGAAATTCAGTGAAGAATGAAGATGCAAAAAGAAGACATTTTATACGTACATAGCTTGCCTGCATAGAAATCAAAAAAATTTTTTTATGTCATCTCTTGATTGAAAAGATATTTTGCATATTTCTGCACAATTACCTTGAAGTAGTTGATAGATTGTTGAAGCTGAATGTACGTTTTGTTAGTAAAAGGTTGTTTCGAATGTTGATGTAGGAGTAAATGACATTTTTTGGGAGGATTATTAATTAT
Organism: Thereva unica; assembly: GCA_949987705.1. Taxonomy (NCBI): domain Eukaryota; kingdom Metazoa; phylum Arthropoda; class Insecta; order Diptera; family Therevidae; genus Thereva; species Thereva unica. The sequence continues at coordinate 148,314,973 of OX465282.1, forward strand.
CTGAAGTGAACTTAAGTGAAACAATAAATAATGTATGTTCTTTGTGTAGAGTTAATGCAGACGGATCCATTTATAAAAGAATCATTTTAAATCCAAAAAAATCGCTATTGAAGGTTCACTTAATGATTTTCGGCTGGAATGGGTGTAGGTATCATTAGAAACTTTAACTCAATTTTACTGTTAAAAGTAGGATGACCATATTTAAAATCTGTCATTAACCCTGATTATAATATATTATTGCAAATGATCGATGGAAACAAATGTGGTCTTTCTATTCAGTAGTTACAACCTTAGCTGCATTCTAGCATTTTAAGATACTCAAGATATGCTTTACGGCAATACTCGCATCAGTCTTCGATGGTACTATTGGAAAGCCTACTGGCTGGTGCTTGTTCACTTGTTTGAAGCCACCGACTGACGCCAACTGTCGCCCTGCGTATCCCTAAAGTTATACAGCCGGGTATGCGATTATTCATTCCACATTGAACCAAGTCTATAAAGCCACGTCGCAATAAGTGGTTTAATGGGGAGTGTATGAACGCTATAAAACCAAAGAAAGCCGCCTTCAGAGCGTATAGCCGTTGCCCGAGCGAGTCACTCCGACGTGAGTATATTAGGTTAAGAAACTCCTTAATTCCAGGAGGAGAGTTAAATCATCATTTGATGACAGTTTGAGAAGTAAGCTACTCAATACTACTACCGGCAGTAAAAAGTTGTGATCCTTGATAACTTCCATAAAGAAGAATTTCACCTCATTCACAAAACCGATACACAAAGAGACCTGGGTACCGCCCGATGGTAGAACGAGAAATTAGATAGATCACGTGTTGGCTCGTGTTCGTCACCCGCAGATGAAGAACTATTCTGGAGGATTTCAGGATGTCAGGTTGTGGAGAGCAGACACTGGAAGCAACCACCATTTGGTACCAGCAACTATTCGCCTTAAAATCGTCGCAATCAGAAACGTTCAACGCTATGCTATAAACCGTAGACGGTCTAACGTACAGCTTCTGCGGGAGAGCGTTAAAAAGCGGGAATTTGCTGGAAACCTTCAAGAATTATTAAACCAGCAAACCGATGCTAAGGACACAAATACAAAAGAGCTGAGGAGTACGACAAAGGGCGGTATTTTGACGGCTGCGGAAACGAGCATCGGTTATGTCCAAAGAAACCAGCAACCCTGGATCTCAGACACAACCTGGCAAAAAATAGAACGCCGTAGGCCCCTCAAAAATAACGTAATAACGTAAACTCTACAAGCGACCCAGAAAGACGTCACCAATTTGAACTCCGAATTACACCGGGAGGCAAAGAGATGTGTCCGGCGTGATAAAAGGCAGCAGATAAATGAGCTCACAGAATAGTAAAGTGCTGTCTGTACCAAACTACTAAATAGCTCTAAGGAAAGCACTCTACTAAAAAGCATGCAGTTAAGAGTGCAACGATACACAACCAATAAGAATTACCACCCGGGCTCCATCCAAGACGGAAATAGTAACCCCAATTCATGCGATGGCCAATGGTAAAGCAGCTGGAAAATAATCCTTTCAGATATTGGTGACCAGGTAATCACGGCTCATTCTCATACCGTGCAATCTCCTTTCCGCGCACACTAATGTCTAAAAGTTCGTTTATAAATAGAACGATTTGGCTGTGGAATAATCTCCCACAATCAGTTTTCCTGAACGCATACAAAAGCCAACAGTTCAAACGTTAGGTTCATCGCCACCTGCTCCAGCACATGTGCTCCCTTTAAAATTATAGAAATCTCTATGGCCATCATATTCCCATTAAAAAACCAAGCGGCCGGTGTTCGCCCGTTGTAAAGCCATTCTTTTATTGTTACTCGGGTTTCGAAGATTTTGGTTTCATAGTCTGTATGTTTGGTCAATGTCCAAACCTCAGACCTGTAGCATAGAAATGGGCATCTCCCCATCATTTTTTTAAATTTCTACAGTATACCATCTGGACCTGGAGTCTTATGATTTTTAAGTGTCGTTCTGGCATTTCCAACTTCTTATACTGCAGGTTCTTGTGTATCGTTTTCTTGGTCATCTGTGCTTGGGTTGTGTGCTTCTGCCTGTATTAGGTTTAGGTTCTCTTTGATGAAGTCCTCGAAGTATTTCTCCAACATCTCGAGTATGTCATCAATCTTCTTTCTTTGTGCCCCTTTAACCCCTCATGGGACATAGGGCGGAAACAGTTGCCCTCCAGCGGACTCTGTTTTGCGCGACAGCTCTCAGCTCCGCCCAGGATCTCCCAGTTGTTGCGGCCTCTGCTAGTAGGGTCCTCCTCCACGTTGTTCTAGGTCTTCCAACTCGACGGGATCCTTGCGGGTTCCAGTCAAGGGCCTGTTTGGCTAGGTTTTCGTTATCGCGTCGCAAGGTGTGGCCAACCCAATTCCATTTCCTTCGCCTGATTTGGTCGTCTATCCTTTCTTGGCCGGCACGGCGCCATAGCTCTTCATTTGAAATTCTATCTGGCCAGCGGATTTTTAGGATACGACGCAGGCATCTGTTGATGAAGACTTGTAGGCGCCCTGTGATGAATTGGGTGACTTTCCATGTTTCGCAACCGTACAAAAGAACTGCCTTAACGTTGGAGTTGAACAGCCGCAATTTGGTGTTAGTTGAGATCTCCGTTGATCTCCATATGCGGAACAGGCATGCATATGCGCCTCGTGCTTTTTAACTTCCCAGTATAGGAAGTTATTGTAATCGGTCCGAAAATCGAAATCGAAAATTTCAACGTATTTTCATTTTTCAAGGTCCCAGGAGCATTTTAAGCAAAAAATTGGGAGGAAGTATGTGTGTGTGTGTGTGTATGTGCGTACGGATGTGGTCATTTTTTCCTGCACGATATCGCGCGAACCAAAACTGATATCGACTTCGTTGAGGTGTCGTTCGAAGCGTATTAACCGAAATATGATCTGAAAAGATTTTCATGAAATTCGGTCCAGCCGTTTTTTTGTTTAAGCGACTTAAGTGATTTTTGTACCTGCACGATATCGCCCGAACCACGAAAGATATTGACTTACTTGAGGTGCCGTTCGAAGCGTATTAGCGACAATATAATCTGAAAAGATTTTTATAATATTCGGTCCAGCGGTTTTTTGGTTTAAATGACTTAAGTGATTTTTGTACCTGCACGATATCGCGCGAACTATAAAAGATATCGACTTAGTTGACGTCCCGTTCGAAGAGTATTAACCAAAATATGATCTGAAAAGATTTTCATAAAATTCGGTCGAGCCGTTTTTTTGTTTAAGCGGCGTAAGTGATTTTTGTACCTGCACGATATGGCCCGAACCACGAAAGATATTGACTTACTTGAGGTGCCGTTCGAAGCGTATTAGCGACAATATAATCTGAAAAGATTTTTATAAAATTCGGTCCAGCGGTTTTTTGGTTTAAATGACTTAAGTAATTTTTGTACCTGCACGATACCGCGCGAACTAAAAACTATATCGACTTCATTGAGGTGCCGAAAAACATTAATACATAAATTTTATATACATTTTCGTCATCCTAATCTTGTAAGTGCGCACATTTAGTTTGACATTTTAGCGAAAATATTGATAAACAATTGTGACAAATTCTCGGTATTATACATAATTCTATATTGCCTATTGTTCATTTATTATTAAAATATCCAATCATAATATTCAACATCCATCATACTGGGAAGTTGATCGTGTGGACCAAAAGGGTCGAACCCACATCCCAACTAGTTTTATTCTGGAACTGACGTCTTCTTCTGTACCGCCATTTTCGGTAATAATGCTACCGAGGTAGCAGAATTTATCTACCAGTTCCACGTCACGGTTATTCAGCGCAGTTCGTTCAAGTGTGTTTGCATTTATCCGCATTTCTTTGGTTTTGTTCGGATTCAGCCTTAAGCCTGCTAGACTACTTTCTGTTGCCAAATTGTTTAACATGTTTTTTAGCTCCTGATGTCTGTGGGCCAGCAAACAGATATCATCCGCGTAGTCGAGGTCCTTAAGGCGGTCTAGCAAACCCCATTGTATGCCGCCTGTTCTATTATCTAGAGCGTCGACAAGGATGTCATTTATTACTATAAGAAATAGTAATGGCGAAAGTAGACATCCTTGTCGTACTCCTGAATTCACCTCGAAGCTGTCGGATAATTTTCCATTATGGAGAACTCTGCATTTGGAATTGTTGTAAAGGGCTTTTATCAATTCTATTATTTTATCAGGCAGTCCACGTCGCCGTAATGCCTGCCATATAAAGCTCCTATTAACCGAGTCGAACGCTTTCTCATAATCTACGAAAGCTAGGTAAAGGGGGGATCGGAATTCAGTAGACTGCTCCACTATGATTCTCAAGGTGTTAATATGGTCTATACATGAGCGGCCCTTCCTGAATCCGGCCTGCTGCCTTCTAAGCGTTCGGTCTACTGCCTCTCTTATCCTTGATAATATAACGTGGGACAAGATTTTACCCACAGTAGATAATAGACAGATGCCTCTCCAGTTGTCGCATATTGTTAGGTCCCCCTTTTTGGGTATTTTGACTATGATACCTTCCGTCCAATCCTCCGGAAAGGTACAGGTGTTCCATGCTATTTCCAGGATTGGCTGAAGCGCATCTGCTATGAGGCTTGAATCGGCTTTCAACAATTCTGCCGGGATGCCATCTTTTCCAGCTGCTTTACCATTGGCCATCGCATGAATTGCGGTTACTATTTCCGTCTTGGATGGGGCCCGGGTGTTGATTCTTATCGGCTGTGCATTGTTGCTGTTTTCCTGAGGTTCCTGTGCAAGTGAACCATTCAGGGCGGCGAAGAAGTAATCTCTCCATCTTTGGAGTTGCTCCTCGTCGCTGCACAGCAGCCTCCCATCCGCACTCTTTACGGCATGCTTTTTAGTAGAGTGCTTTCCCGAGAGCTGTTTAGTAATTTGGTACAGCACTTTACTGTTGCCTGTGTTTGCCGCGTTTTCCGCTTTTTCTGCGAGCTCATTTATCTGCTGCCTTTTATCACGCCGCACACTTCTCTTTACTTCCCGGTGTAATTGGGAATATTCCCGTTCAAGTTGGTGACGTCTTTCCGGGTCGCTTGTAGAGTTTACGTTATTTTTGAGGGCCCTCCTGCGTTCTATTTTTTGCCAGGTAGTGTCCGAGATCCAATGTTGCATGTTACTCTGGACATAACCGACGCTCGTTTCCGCAGCCGTCAATATAGCGCCCTTTGTTCTACTCCACAGCTCTTCAATATTTGTGTCGTCAGAAACGGTTTGCTGGTTTAATATTTGCTGCAGGTTTCCAGCAAATTCTCGCTTTTTAGCGGTCTCCTGCAGAAGGTCAACGTTAAACCGTCTACGGTTTATAACATCGCGTTGAACGTTTCTGATTGCAGCGATTCTAAGGCGAATAGTTGCTACTACCAAATGGTGGTCGCTTCCAGTGTCCGCTCCCCTGAAGCTCCTGACATCCTCCAGAATGGTTCTCCATCTGCGGCTGACGGCCACGTGATCTATCTGATTTCTCGTTCTACCATCGGGTGATACCCAGGTCTCTTTGTGTATCTTCTTGTGGCAAAAGTAAGTTCCACCTACCATTAGTTGATGGGAACTACAAAAGTCAACGAAAAGCTCACCATTGTTATTGGTAACTTGGCTTAGACCTTGTTTTCCAATTGTTTGTTCAAGACCGGTGTTGTCGCGGCCGATTTGTGCGTTTAAGTCACCCATTAATACAATGATGTCTCCCCTTGGAATAGAGCGAAAAACCTCATTCAGTCGCATATAGAACTCGTCTTTGATGTCATCTTCTGCGTCTTCAGTTGGAGCATAGCATTGGACTACCGTAGTACTTCTTAGCCTGGTACGCAGGCGCACGGTAATAATCCTCTCAGAAACTGGTGACCAGCTAATGAGGCTGGACCTGGCTTCTTTGGTGAGTATTACGCCAACGCCACTCCTACGGCTTTCAGTTTCATTTCTCCCAGAATATAAGAAGGACTCACCATTTGGGCAGATATGTTCCCCCGCATCGGGCCATCTGGTCTCGCTAAGTCCCATGATCTTGATTTTATATCGATTCATCTCGTTGAGGACTTCATCCAGCCGTCCCTCAGCAAGCATTGTTCTCACATTCCATGATCCGATTCGTGTCCTTGTTCGAAAAGCAAAGGTCGTCGTCGTGTTGTCCGTCCGGTTCCGAGGCATTGTTTGCCGATTCGTAGCAATGGTGTTTTTTTTATGGGAGCGGGTTGCTAACCCTCAGCCCAACCGACTTAAAACTCTGTTTTGTGGCGCAGAGAGCTCGCCTGTCATCAATACTACTAGATATAGCTTCTTTCTTTATCATATTTACATCTTTGTAGGAACTCCTTGCATCTTTATTACTGCAGCTTTTTAATTGTGTCTCTTCGTGCTGCAGCGTATATTTCATGATTTACTCTAGTCATTCTCATTAAGTACACCTGTCCGGTTTGGTTTTTATTTCAATGCTTCTCGTATGCATTAATCATCAAACCAGTATCTCCTTCTTTCATGATTTTGTGTACCTGTGTTGTTTGTTTCTGTAATTTTTTATTGAGTTCCTCATCAGGTTTGGATCAGTCTCCATTTCCAGATTCCTTGTTATCTCTTCTAACTTTCCTGTTATTAAAAAATCGGCATCTTCAAGGAGGTTGGGGCAGGATTGGCTTGCATGGCTTTGGGTCCGTTGGTGTTTCCCAGGACTTATCTCTTTGATGTACCCTCAAAGATCCCTGAGACCATAATTACCGTTTGATTCCTTTTCCAAAATATCCAAAAATAACAGTTTTTTTTTCTAAAACTATTCACCTTATATTTTTACTGCCTTCGATTACCTACTGGTAAAATGTTCTGATATGGATCGCGGGATAGTTTCTCGCCCAGATTCCTAAGATCCTTCAACTTTTCAGTTCATATTACCAAAGTCAAGCAACATTCATGGCAGTAGTATTGGAAGGGGCCGCTTATGAAAAACCAATCCAAACATTTTGGTATTCATTCTTCTATATCTACATTTTTTCTCTTTACTTTCTCGTTATTGTACTCTAAGCCATGATCAAAAGTGATGCTAACTTTATTACTTTTATACATACGTTGACTGTATAAATATAATCATATGTTATTTAAAATTTGTTAATAATTACTTTCATTCATACATGATTTATCATAATCACACCAGGAAACCACTTATATTTAAGATTTGACAGGAAATTAAGGAAATTACCTCATTTGCCGTTTAATTTGTTTGCTTTTTAAAAAGCACTTCACGTGACCTATTATTTTAATTTTACTCAACTTGCGTCTTACTTAACTAAATAGACACAATTTTGTTATGGCTAAAATTAAGTCTAATTAACAAAAAAATAGCGCTTTACTTGTCCTAGCAGCATACAACCATGGCTACAAAAGCGAAAATCATGTCAGTCAATTAAATTAATTCCACGAACTAATTCCAATCTCCTTCCGCATATTAGCAAAAAAAATACATAAAGACTTCCTTAAAATCAAAGATCCGACAAATAAACGAACTCATGAAATTGTGCTATCCATAAACCAATTATTTGCTAATTGCGTTTAACTATTTCTTGTTTTGTTTATTTTTTTTTTTTATTTTTTACTTCTCTATTGTACTTCAACACCTTAACAGTTTTTTACCTTTAATAACCCTCATGAACACAGCATTCGCAGAAACGTTTCGATTGCAAACAAGCAAAAAAGAAACACAATATATCCCTGGTTTCGCAAGTTTTAATCTTGATAAATTGCCATGTTGTTCCCCCAATGAAACTTGTTTTCGATTTTGGCCATCGCGCGCTGAGTAGTCATGCTTTGTCCAGTATAAATCTTCCGTAGCTATCCACAAGGTCAAGAAAAAAAGCCCTGCGTTGAGTGTACAACACCTGGAACTACTTCCATCAGCTGAAGAGTTAATCACGCTTAAAAATTCGTCTAGGTTAAAATTTAATCTAGTTAAGTCCACACGTAATTAATCATAATCATTTTGAAGATTTTTGCCACAAGAGATCTTAACTAATTTTTCATCTTTCTTTTTTGCTTTCAGAGTGTCTTAAGTCGTGCTTCATCCACGGAAACTGATGATGAGCCAGCATCAAAGTTAGCGCGTCTTTCTGATTCTGAGTCGAATACGCATGCTTCTTGTGGCCTTCTAAGTCGCGATCAAACTAGTGACGAAAACAAATCGGAGGTAAGTTGGTGATGGAAAAAAATACATGTGGTATTTTTGTTGGGCAGAAAGCAATCTTTGCACCTTGTATTATGATTAGTCATACAATGTATCTGACGTAAATTGCAATAGTTATTTATTTGTCTTTAAGTATAAGTCTAGAATGATGCTCTTGCCACATACCGGGGATTCTTCAATTCTTACATATATAGCCGTGGTTATGATTATACAGTGAACGTAATTGCTACTAATTTCGGAAACTCATAATAAAAGAATTCTAGTATTACCGGAAATAATACACTCAACAGAAATTCTTATGTAATCAAATCTTATTAAACTCTATCTGGCAACTATGTACCAACACTTTAATACAATTGTTGCATAAAGCAAAACTGATTGGTGTGGTTTCAGATCGAAATAGGTGAGGAAATTATAGAGAGGAAGAAAAATTTGTTCAATATGTTACGATCAGCTTTAGGAAGACCGCAGTAAAAAGAGAAACTGGACAAATTAGTAAAAAACAATTGGAAGTGAACCTTTCAACTACTATTATCGAAACTATAAAATATGTTGAACCTAATATCCACGTAAGTCGGAACCGCGGCTCACAGAGGTGATCACTGGCATATATGCAGAGTGTGCAATTTCACAGGGCCCCGTGGTATATTTTGGCAATAAAATTCATTTGAATTTTTACATCATTGAATGGGCCACACAAATCAGTATTAGCCACCCAAATCTGCACATAGGCCACACAACACGAAATCGCACCACACAATCGAACGAAAACAATTTGGATGTACATCGAAGTGCAGATATACAACTAAAATCATCGATTGTGAGATGGCCGGCCGATCAAAACTCGTTGCGCCCATCGGTTTGATGAAAATCTGGATGTACATCCAATTTGACCGCCTTTACATTGTTTTCCAACCTTGTGATCGCTTTACGCGGCTTGAGCACAGTTCCAGTTGAAGTCGCTACCGCGGAGCAATGTTTCTTCAAACTGAAATCGATAAAATCTTGCGGAACAACAACAACCACGTTTTTTCAATCGACCTCTTCATACAAAAACTCAGTGCTACAAAAATGTTTGTATAAAGCGGTCGATTGAAACAACTTTCGTGCTACTTAATGTAACTTCCGGGGTACCTCAGGGTAGCCAATTAGGCTCTCTACTTTTCAATATATTCAGCTGTGATTTATCTGAAAAATTAGGGAATATTCCTCATCTCTTCTACGCAGATAACCTCAACATATATAGCACCATTAAGTTCCAAACCGATGTATCTCTTCTCCAGTCGAAACTCAATAGTCCAGTCAAATTAGAGGTTTGACTGGAAGATAATTCGGAAGTTGCTGAAAATTGGAACAGCCCTTAAAAACATTATTATACATAAGCTGTAGAGACTGCCACGCGATTGGACGACTGCAAACTTTTTTATTCAAGGTCAAAGGGTCAAAATATCAGTTTTTTGCAAATATATGCTAAACCGTACGTCTTATCAGAAAATTGTGTTTACAACGTTTGAAGATTAGGCGATTATCTACAAAAAAATATATTATACATTTTCTCGTAGGAATTGCCATTTCTGAGATATTGTCGTTTTAATAAGTTAAAATACTCATATTCTATCATTCCCGACTTGTAAAGGTCATCAGAAATTTAATAAATCCTTTGTTGGAGTACGCGGCTAATATTTTCAGGGGTGATTTCTGGATATCTTTGGAGAAAAAAATTGTTCTACAGAGGGCGGCTATCTCCACTATCCACTAAGATACAGGGTGATTTGGGAAAAAAAATTTTTTTTTTTTTAAATTTACTGAAATTTGAATAACTCCTAAAGTAATTTTCATAAAGTAGCCTAATTAGGCTCATCTTTTAGGTAAATGTGTATTCTTTTATTTGGTATAAAGCACAGCAACCTGAGTGACTCCGATCAAAAAATATGTAGGCTCAAACCAATGCTACTATGCCGCAGTTGAAAGACGAGTAACTTTTTAATTGTTCACGATAAAACTACTACTACTACTACTACCTACAAAACTACCCAAAATAAACACTTCTTGTATATGGAAATATTGTAGGTAATAGTTTGGTGCATCAGAAAAGCAAAAAAATGTACTGTTAGTAACGAATTTTCTGAGAAAAACGAAGAAATCTGCCAGGTCTAGATGCAAAGCATTGGTTTGAGCCTATATATTTTTTGAACGGAGTCACTCAGGTTGCTGTGCTTTATACCAAATAAAAGAATACACATTTACCTAAAAGATGAGCCTAATTAGGCTACTTTATGAAAATTACTTTAGGAGTTATTCAAATTTCAGTAAATTTAAAAAAAAAACAAAATTTTTTCCCTAATCACCCTGTATCTTAGTGGATAGTGGAGATAGCCGCCCTCTGTAGAACAATTTTTTTCTCCAAAGATATCCAGGAATCACCCCTGAAAATATTAGCCGCGTACTCCAACAAAGGATTTATTAAATTTCTGATGACCTTTACAAGTCGGGAATGATAGAATATGAGTATTTTAACTTATTAAAACGACAATATCTCAGAAATGGCAATTCCTACGAGAAAATGTATAATATATTTTTTTGTAGATAATCGCCTAATCTACAAACGTTGTAAACACAATTTTCTGATAAGACGTACGGTTTAGCATATATTTGCAAAAAACTGATATTTTGACCCTTTGACCGTGAATAAAAAAGTTTGCAGTCGTCCAATCCCGTAGCAGTCTCTACAGCTTATGTATAATAATGTTTTTAAGGGCTGTTCCAATTTTCAGCAACTTCCGAATTATCTTCCAATTATGGCGTTTTTTCGTTTATTTTGACTGGACTGCAATGTGCTGCAAGATTGGTGCATAGCCAATAACTTACATCATAACACCAGTAAGTGCCATGGAATTACCTTCTCCCGAATGAATACCACTCAGATGCAGAACTATTATCTTAACGACAAGATATTGAACCATGTCGATTCAGATTTCAATATGCACTATGATAATATTACTGCCAGGGCCAATAAGCTTCATGCCTTTATAAAGAGAAGGAAGAACATGTGGGTTACAAAAACGTTTTTTTGTCCCTTAGTCCGCCCAATCCTGGAATATGCTTGCCCAATCTGAAACAGGATTGAATCTGTTAAAAAAATTCTCCTTTTCGCTCTGAGACATCTGCATGATCCACACGATCTCCGAAGCCTACCACCTTACGAGGACTGGCCTCAAATTATGGATCTCATGGCACTGACGAGGAGGAGAAATAAAATTAAACATCATTCCCAATAACCACCCACATTGTTTCGACTAATTACTAGATTTCTACTCTTGCTTTTTCACCTATGAACATGAGAAGTTCAGGTAGGATGTGCTCAATGACTAGTTATTTGTTTTCATAATTTTCACGAGTTTTCAGGGTGGCAGGATTTTTATTTAAACAACGGTGAATTACCCTTTCATAGAAAAAACCAAAAGCTTATAACGAGCTGCTTCTTCAACATAAACAAAACAAATATCCGATTAATTACAATAATACTTTAATTGGATAAAATCTACGCTAATTTAAAAATAAAGGATTAAGAATTTTTAAGCTAAACAAAAAATTGGGCGCCGAATTATCTAACCGGTTCTTAAAAAAAACTTAAACCCACGATTAAATACATTTTAACAAATAATCTAAAATGGCAAATCCAGCTTCCTTCGACATTAGCATTTTGTTTTGAATTGGCATACAATTTATTATATCAAAGCTTTCCATAAATTGAACCTCGCCAATATATCGTACATTTATTACATGTTTTTACAATATTTATATCAAAATTGAAACAATAAATTGTGATATGTTGTAACTTGGTTTGCCTATATTCTTTTATTTCTTTTCTAATTAACTCATCAATAAATTCAATTTAAAAAAAAGGAAATTATTAAACTTGAAAATGTTTGATTTTTATGTTTATTGCATTCAAAATCGTGAGTTTTATCTATTTCAATCAATAACGCTGAAAGTAGCCATAATAGGAAATTTTGATTTCCGTGCTTAGCTTGTACGGCGCCGTATCAACATATTTATTTTCTATTTGTTTTTTAAGTTTTCATTCGTTACCCAAATTGAAAATGTTTGGTCAATGTAAGTTACTTAGCACCTTTTTGGAACTACTTAACATTTACCTTGATTAAGACCACACACAGTTTCATCGGATAATGTGGAATATACATATTTCGAAATAAGTGCAAGTGAAATCTTTTCAAAAAGGAAGCAAACAAAGAAGTTTTGGAGTTTATTGATTAACCAAATCATCAACCAAATTCACGTTCTGTCGCGTTTATATTAGAATGGAGTCGATGAAGCAATTCTTTTAGCGCCTTTTTTAAAGCAAGTAGCGCTTCCTCTTGGTAAGAAGATTCATGTTATTGTAACATTACATGTCCGCAGAAGCAAGCGTTTTAATTAAGCGGATTTGTAAGCATCAACAATGCGCTTTAAGTGAAGGTAGAAGTTCTGCTTACAGTTTAGTTTGATATACGAGTAGAGCTTATAATAGTCCAGTCAAATTAGAGGTTTGACTGGAAGATAATTCGGAAGTTGCTGAAAATTGGAACAGCCCTTAAAAACATTATTATACATAAGCTGTAGAGACTGCCACGCGATTGGACGACTGCAAACTTTTTTATTCAAGGTCAAAGGGTCAAAATATCAGTTTTTTGCAAATATATGCTAAACCGTACGTCTTATCAGAAAATTGTGTTTACAACGTTTGAAGATTAGGCGATTATCTACAAAAAAATATATTATACATTTTCTCGTAGGAATTGCCATTTCTGAGATATTGTCGTTTTAATAAGTTAAAATACTCATATTCTATCATTCCCGACTTGTAAAGGTCATCAGAAATTTAATAAATCCTTTGTTGGAGTACGCGGCTAATATTTTCAGGGGTGATTCCTGGATATCTTTGGAGAAAAAAATTGTTCTACAGAGGGCGGCTATCTCCACTATCCACTAAGATACAGGGTGATTAGGGAAAAAAATTTGTTTTTTTTTTAATTTACTGAAATTTGAATAACTCCTAAAGTAATTATCGTAAAGTAGCCTAATTAGGCTCATCTTTTAGGTAAATGTGTATTCTTTTATTTGGTATAAAGCACAGCAACCTGAGTCACTCCGTTCAAAAAATATATAGGCTCAAACCAATGCTTTGCATCTAGACTCGCAGATTTCTTCGTTTTTCTCAGAAAATTCGTTACTAACAGTACATTTTGTTTTGCTTTTCTGATGCACAAAACTATTACCTACAATATTTCCATACACAATAAGTGTTTATTTTGGGTAGTTTTGTAGGTAGTAGTAGTAGTAGTAGTTTTATCGTGAACAATTAAAAAGTTACTCGTCTTTCAACTGCGGCATAGTAGCATTGGTTTGAGCCTACATATTTTTTGAACGGAGTGATTCAGGTTGCTGTGCTTTATACCAAATAAAAGAATACACATTTACCTAAAAGATGAGCCTAATTAACGACAAAACTACCGGCCTACTGTAATAAAACTGTGGATACATCGCTGTGGCAGTCGCGAGTACTTCGCGAACACGCCGTCTGAGTGGAAGAAGAGTAACATTCCTGTAATGTTATCTTTCTTTCACTCATTGCAAACTCCTAAGCATTGCTTAACAGACAGGATCGACAGTTCATATCCCAAATCTCCCTGGGAGCAGGAAAGGCGCGATGGAAGAGACCCAATCTCTTCCTCGCTGTAGCCTCACAGACGCACAGCAAGTGCTCTGCAGTTTTAGTTTCGGGAGCTGCCCGGCAGAAACAATCAACTACCAGCCGTATTCTACTTAGATGATAATTGAGCGAACAGTGGCCCGTCAGGAGCTCTATTATTGTTTTTCCCACCTTAGGAAATTTAAAAGTTTGCTTGCCTTAAAGGCCCCCATACACGGTCAAATTTGATGTACCTCGAAGGGCTGATGTACAACCAAATACTATCGATTGTGGGCCGGTCGGCCGATCAAAACTCATGGCGCTTATGGGTTTGATGAAATTCTGGATGTACATCCAATTTGACCGTGTATGGCGGCCTTAAGGCCCATGGTCAAATTGGATGTACATCGAAGGGCGGACGTACAACCAAAACTATCGATTGTGAGCTGGTCGGCCGATTAAAACTCGTTGCAGACGTGGGTTTGATGAAAATGTTGATGTACATTCAACTTGACCATATATGGGGGGCCTTGAGATTTATCGATTTGAATAAATCTTTTAGTTAGACGAGCAACCTGGATCCTTGTACAGCTACGAAGAAACATCTGGTCGACCCAATTTTTGATGGCCGTTCTTAAGACCTCATACATGGTCAAATTGGATGTACATCCAGATTTTCTTCAAATCCATGCGCGCAATGGGTTTTGATCAGCCGACCGGATCACAATCCATAGTTGTGGTACCCCACCCTTCGATGTTCATCCAATTTGACCTTGTATTTGGCCTTTACGTGGCAGGTTGCTAAGCTTTGATGACTCATAACTCTGGATGTTGGTGGGTTGATCCCTTGACTTTTACAGTTTTAGATAGGTGGGAGTATTCTGCGTAGATTGCTGCCTTATTCATGAAAATATCTAATAGGGTTACAAAAATACAGGGTAATATGTCAACCTCTACCAAAACAGTTTCAAAACGCCCTAGCGGCTAAACCGTTATTATTCAACCCCCACCTCCACCCATACGATTTTTTGTTCGTCTATCAAAGACCTATCCACAGTCAGGCGTTTCGACATTTTCGCTGATACACCCTGTATAACGAACTGAAGAAAAGAACGAACTTAAGAAGAAAAAGTAAACAATTCGCTAAGGGCTTAACGGATTTCAATAGTGTGGTACTTGAACATTTGGTGCTCTAAGATTTCCGTTTACTAATCAAAAATCTCTTATATCTAGAAGAGTACCATTTTTATTTTTTAAAATTGATTATATAAAAAGGTATATTGTGTAACTAATGCACTGCTTCATAATTATATAAATATATGTCTTGATCATAAAATATACCTGGATTTTGTTAAATAGGCATTGCAAAATAGATTCCTTTGTTACCACTTTACATTATCTTTTGTGAATAATCTTTGATTTGTCACTTTGGAAGTTCCCATTTTTATCTCTTTTTCAACTTTCTTAAAAATCATCATTGCTCATCATTATTTATTTTGTGTTGACAAGATCCACTAGTTTTGAAAGACATTTGCAAATGACAAAGATTTTTGCTGTGCATTCATTCTATTGAGTTGTACAGCTCAAAGAGTCGTCTTCGGACTAAACGTAATAGGAACAACCGACATTGATGTATTATATCATCATCAGAACGGCAACGGAAAGATCAATCGATGTCGAGCTAATCTATTGGATTCGTTTTAAGTCTCAGAAACAAATTTAGAAAAGAATTGCTTCCGTTGGAAGTTCAACTTATGGTTAGTTCGTTATCGCAATTTTTTAATGACTGACGGAATTTGCTTTAGAGGAACACGTTTAATTTTATGTTCGACTATATCATAGGTTATTGACTTTAGTTTAGTATCACCTAATTTAAAAGTGCCAGTAAATGATTGTTTTGAAAGTATTAATCCAATATTTATTATTCTAAAAAGTGTAAAAAAATTTCACTAAACAAATTTTTCATTTTAGGTTGAACTAGAAGAAGGAGAAGATTGGCCGGACATTGCATTTAGTGCCGTTTTTGTTGCAGACGAATTTCAAGCGAATGTTGGTTTTGATGCCGATTCAGAAGGTAGCGACAACGAAGATGACATAAAGGGATCAAGTCGTCAATCGTTAAATAAAAAAGACAAAGGAAATCGTTCTAACAAATCGAAAGATGATTCAGTTTTAAGTGAAAATATGGACTCTACCTCTTATAAAAGTGGATCTGTTGTGGATTTTAAGGTTTCCGAAAAGAAATTGCAAAATTCAAATCAGAATTTAAATCGTACACCACCAAAATCGGGATCATTATCGAAAAAACGTCAAAGGACTATTGATATATCAAAATTCAACCGATCCAATAGAAAGTCAAAAAATTGTGCCATATTCTATTTTAAGCATTTGGATACAGATAATGAGAATTTTGGATTATCTTCTCAAGGAAGTGATGTTAGTAGAAAGCATTATTTTTTCTATTGAAACGTTCAAATCACGACATGAACTCAAACTTTATAATTATATATTTTTCCAGGCACTTAGATCCGGTGATCCATCGTCAGATGATGAGGGATGGCTATATACTAATGAATGTATTGATGGACTTAATCCATTGAATGACGATTCCGATAAGGAGAATAAGGAAGTTGCTGCCAATCTTGGTGAAATTCAGAAATCCACGACAAACGTGAGCATTATTGAAAGAAATAGTAAAGAAGCAGGCGCTATTGACTTAACAGCTTGCAACGAAACAGTGAATGAGGTTAGATGAGATGATCACGTAGTTTGAGCCAAAGCTAATATTTCAATTCTTTCGTCAATTTGTAGGAAAGAGAACGTCCATTAAGATCTGGTTTAAATCATTTAAAGGGAGAAATTCATATGGAGTCTGTCAGTGCAGAAATCAGTGGCGACATTGATAGTAAAAAAGATCAAAACTCACCGGTGGTATCTAAGGCAGAAATGGTTGGAATATCGAATAAGGTAATTGAACATTGCCATCGTAGCTATGCTTAAGCGCGCTCAGTCACTTTTCACCACTTCGAATCGATTAATCTTCTACCGATGCTACCGGAGGGAATATTCATATTGACTGGCCTGTGTAGTCTTCGATCTGTAGTCTTTGCTCGCTTGCAGAAAATTACCAATTCAAGTGTGCACCGTCGTGATATATTTAACCCGTCGACGTTTTTTATTCCAGTTTTATCTTATCTCCCAAGCTTAGATATAAATAAACAGATGAATAAAACGAAAGCGATATAAATATTGATAAGACCGTACTTAGTGACATGTATATGGGGGGATAGACGTTGCGGACTGTGGCTTACCACCATTAATATATATTGTGCATGTTTTTGTTTTTATTTTTGTATTTTTGCTTGGGAAAATCGAACATGAGGCCATGTGCAATATTATATTTAGCACGTCTTTCACTTTACTATAAGTGGAGGTGATTATTATATTGTATTTTGTTTTATTATTTTCTCTTTTTGTTTATTTTACTGGAAGCCCCCGGGAGGAAATTATAGGATATTTGTTGTGAAGTGATGTTAATGGATTAGATATTATGGGTTTAGTGGTTTGACATTATTTGCCGGATGAACTTGATTGCGTTTTATTGTAAAGAAGTAGTTGTGTGGTTTATCGAGACATTATTTTAGTGTATTTTGTTTATGTGATAGCAAACCTGTGAAGGAAGACTCATCAATATTTTATAGATCACTTCGGATGTGTGTGAATAAAAAAAGATGTCTGCCATTTATAATAAACTAAATTGATATTGTGAAGCTTTGTTTCATAACATTCTGTTTGTTTAATAACATTCTGTCACCACCATTTTTGTTTAAATAGTTTTACTATAACATGATAGTAGTCGTATGTTGATTGCATAATCGATCCTAGTTATTATCTGTTCAACGAAAATCGTTAACAATGCAAAATAAAGTAAATTTTGGATTTTCAAATAAATTCAGAATCCAGAAAATGTGTGGATCGTTTTATACCGTATGTAATTACGAATTTTTCATTAATTCTTATCGATAGCAATAAATCTAGTTTAGATAATGTCAGATTATTTAATAAGAAGCTTTTAACCATCATGATTACAATTTAATTTAAATTTAATGATAAATTACTTAACTTAATGAGTTTACGTCTGTTGAAACAGAGAATTTTAATTGTGTGAACGCGAAATGCAGATTTATTTTGAAAATTTTTAGAAATTGATACTGAGTGATCAGAAATGGCAGTATATTTAGTTTTTAACCCTTATAAATATTACTTTCTACCATATTTACTTAGTTATTGAATTTAAAGCGGTCACAATATCTTTGAAGTGTTTTTAGATTAAAGTAAGTAATCTCAATATTCTCCAATGTGTAATATGAATATTCTCCAATGTTGAACGCTTGATGGCAGGACGTATCGTGTGGCCGATGCTCGAGTGTCCAATGTCAAGCGTCCAACGACAGGTTCGAGCTGTTGCCAGTGTTGAAAGAAACGTTGAGAGCCCAGATTCGCATGAACGTTCGCCGCATCGTGTAGAGCCGGCTATAGTGTGATCGTTTCAATACTTTGAATCGTTAGGCCCATATTTTTATCATATTTTCGTTAGTCTTAGATAGAATAAAACAAATCTGTTTATAAATATTATTTCTTAGATACCAATTATGTAATATTTAAAGATGTGAAAGTGTAGTTGAGGTAATCAGATTTGTACTCTCGACTATTATATTTAGAACGAAGCAAGCTTTAGGCGATAATTATATAGTAGATTTATAAACTATTATCTAGTAGTACTATAAACAATTTTTGAATTCTTTTGGTGCGATAGTATCTTTCTTTGAAGAAGCCCAGCTTATCTCTTTATTTTTCTCTTAAAACTTATCATTTAATTCAAACCTAATCATAGTACAAAGCCAATCAACTAATTAAATTTCCATAGTATGAATTTTTTATTCAATTATATGCTTATCTCCAATACAAAAATGGGTAACATCTGGCTTAAAGCTGTTATTTATATACATAAGTATCAGATAAAAGCAGAAACATCTGTTGTTCTAGATACAAGCTCTCTTCCTTGCATTATATTTAAAGTAGAGCCATTCTTTAATCAAAAGTTTTATTTACCGATTCAATATGAGTTGAAATTAACGCAGACAATTTGCAATGCTGATAGCAGTAGCTGCATACTTGTTTGTGCATAGTATTTATTTTAATTTTTCATATTGCGTAGTTAAATTGTGCGGGTGGAGTGAACAAATAAAAATAAAAACCAAACATTTTCACTAATATCGTAATATATCATTTATGGTGCTATTGTTCACAAGTGTCATGATTACTTTGATAAAATAATTTCTTTTACCTTGAAAATTTCATTTTCCCCAAAAAAAATTGTGGAATCTGCAAGCTGAGACGAGACAATATTACTATTCGTGCGTTTTGTATTCGTGCGTTTTGTCTCGTCGGTACACTCACCTGTGACGTTTCTTATCTCTTTATTTTATCAAGAGATTTGCTGTTAAAATTTAAACTGATAAAATTTTCTCTTACTTAATTTTTATTTTTGTTTTGTTGTTTATAGGAAAATTCGCATGAGTCAATTAAACAACTCGTACTTGATGCAGAAAATTTGGTACGAGACGAAGTTCTTAAAACACCCAGAAAAATACATTCCTTAGTTAAGATATCTACAAATAAAAAACGTGAAACAAATATGCCAGGATCTAATAATCAATGGGTTCAGGTAAGAAGTGAATTTTGTATAAAAGTAGAATAAATAAAATTAATATGTTTCTTTAATTTGTAGGAGTGGCTAGAGCATCAACCAGTTGGACAGAAAGAAGATTGCGTTGTTCCACTTTCCACAACAACAACAGATTGTGAAGCTTCTGGAGAATATACAGAATCTGATTCTGCCGCCAGGGAGTCTGATACGTCTGAAGGTTTTACTGATTCGGTAGCCACATGCATGCAAACCGGAGGAAGTACATCACAATGTACATCAACCGAAAAAATTGGAGGATCTGTTGAACCGATAGCAAGTGTTGGTAGTAATCCTAGCCTGACTAGTGGAAAAGTTATACGTCGCACAAATCGAAGAAATTCAGATAGACCATGGTCCGTTTCGTGCTTGTCACAATTAACAGAAAATACCACCATAAACGCGGATAAGGTTAATAACAATCAAGGCCTTGCAAGTCACTCTATAAGTGAATCGGCCTTGCATATACTATCATCCCCTGGTCGTAGAAAAGTATCTCCACAAACCCCAGTCAAGAATTCTGATAGTAAAAATTCTCTTAAACGCCGTAAAACACGTAGACGTAAAGCTGTTGGTAAACGAAGTGATTCAGGATCAGATGGGTTTTTACCAAAATTAACGCAATCTATTCTGCAATCTGATTCAATTTCCGGGCAAATAAATATTATTAATGATCTTACGACTGCCTTATCAATGATATCATTGCCGAAGACTAAAAAATCTGGAGACAAATCCCCAACAGAAATGGAAAGCGAAGATGAACAGGCCTTAATGAAACCTAATTTTAAATTAGGATCGTATACAAGTGCGTATATGACAAACGAATCAAAACTAGGATCATTGGCTGCCCTGGCGAATTATATGAACGAGGAACAAGGAGGTACGTATTTATTTCTTATTAATTGTTGTATGTGTTTGTTTAATGTATTAACTTTAGTACAAGCTGCCACACTTAAAGTAGGAAAAGGTACTGTTCAACATTGTACACAGTTTTAATTATTTGTTGTTATTTTTAAATTATTCCCCGAGCATTTACCATTTTAATTTTACAATTACTTTAGAATATAACACTGGAACAGAGGATCACAGCAGTTTTTCTGAACAAGCTTGGGATAATTATCAAGAAAAGTACAACTCGGAAAATTATTCCGAAGGATTTGATTCTGATGCAGCTCGTCGTTTATTGGAATTTGGAGATGATTATCGGTAAAATAAATTTAGCATAAATATCAATATAATACTTATGTTCTTACTATTAATTTTTAGGAATTTTTTGGACTCTCAGTCAGATTGTTGTTCATCACTTTCTGCCGCAAATAATCTTGATTCACTATCACCGCCCAGAATGGACTCGTTAAAACAAAATGAACCGAAACTCACTCAGCAAGCTATTACTAGCACTGTTGATCATGCAAGGAGAAGACGAGCCCTGGAATTGGAATATGAAAGACGAAGGAAATCATCTGAATTGCGAAAGAAGTCGTCACAAGGTAAGTTAAAATGTTTTGTAGTAAGTTTAGATTATAAGATTTTAAGGTCTGTCTAGATTAGAGGATAGGATAGATTAGGAGTTCTGAAGGTGTCAAACAGAGGTGATTAACCTTACGTTTGAATTCTAGTTGTTGAATTCGAACGTTTTTTACGAGTGCGATTACAAAACGAAGCCTATTAGCTCGAATTGTAGCCTATCGTCGGTTCTTGTTACTGCCGTCTTTACGTTACTTAAACTCCAACTTCGAACATACTGACTGCGGAAAATCGTTACACAGTCGAGTGCAATCTATTTAGAATTGATCGATTGGATTTTTCCAAGCCGCGCCAAGGTAGTTTTCGAAGCTCAAGTGCGGTTAAACCAGTTGTGTCGAGTCGAGTGCGAATGTAAGAGTTGTAGATTGTAGCCGGAGCTGCTGGCTGAAAGAAAAAATTACATCTCCTAAGGAATCCCAGGCATTTGAATATTTATCTTCATTTCATCACATACCCTCGATTAATGTTATGCCTAAGACGTTAAGCGATCGAACCGCTGTTAGTTCAACATCGTTCACTGCTACACTTGGAGGTCTAGTGTGGAGTTAAACTTGACTTTGTTTTGGAGTCATTGAATTCCACACGATTCTTGCGTTCGGCTAGAAGGGGCAACCCATATGGTGGGCACCGCGTTAAATTTGCCTATTGTGGATGTACCCGATTAAAGGGAAACCCGTTAGACCTCCAGACGAAGGCAGGAAGGTCTTTAATTAAAGAAAACCGAATCTTAGCAGAACTCAGAAGCACTCTCTGATAATCTTTGTTTCATTTTTAGAGAACATGTATGTATAAAAATCTCGTCCCCTTCCATGCTGAGTCGGTATTCTGTTTCCTGAGAAAGTCCTCTAACAGCCTAAAGTCCGCCCTGTTTAAAGTGATAACGCAAACAGTGATAAGGTAAAGGGTCTTATTATCTCGTTAGCCTGTCTAAGAACTGAGGCCGATTCACAATCAAGTCCTGTATCAATGACTTGGGGTTGGATCATGAGATGACAGAAAGGTTCGGGGATCTGGACCAGTGCCTCAGACCCCTCCTTCACGAGTATGGGCGCAGCCTTATTGCCCGTGATACCCCAATGTCCGAAACCCAGCAGAGCGAGCTCCTTTTTTTACTGGACAAGCTCTGGAGTTCGTCAAAGCATCTGCAACTAGGAGGAAAACTTCTACGATGAAAGTTCTTTGATGGCTATTTGAGTGTCCTAAAAAATGGTATATCATCGCCTTTCAAACCTTTCTTAAAGTTGAGCCTAGCGCAGTTCTTAGTGGCATGAATTCAGTCGGGAAGACAAAAGGGCCACCTACCCGTTGCTCTCAAAACTTTGGTCCTGCGACACCACATCTGTACCCTGTTCGATTTTTGAAGGGTAGAGGCTTCCTGGATCCCCATGAGAGAGGAGTTCCTTCTACTAGGAGCCATTGGGATAAACACCCTGAAATTTATTTGGAACGGTAGTTAACCAAGTAGCATCGACGGCAGACGTTCACAGCCGCATCGGCCAGGCAACAGCATTATTCGCCCCGCTCAAGTGGTGCATATGGAAACGATAAAATTTTGCCATCAAAACAAAAGTACGCCCTTACCGAACGTTAATCCTTCCGATTCTTCTTTATGGATCTGCTCAAGCCGGACGTCAGTAAGCTCGAGGTTTTCCAAATGCGATCTTTGAGGCCGATTCTCGGTGTTTCACTCCGCTATCGCCTTCGAAACGAGAGATTGGGCGCCACGCTTGTACCGCCAGCTAACGAAACAAAGAAGAAGAAGAAGAAGTTCACCAACCATCTGGCTGGATACGCGACAAATTGAAATACCGTTGAGGATTTTCATATATCCTGTGACTGTATTGAGCTAGTTCCATTAGATCTGACGTCTTAGGGCACTAATGGCGGCGGATTTCCATTTATAGATATGGAAGATAATCTGGAGATATTAGTATTTCCTGTCCTACCTAAAAACCTTTCATAGGCCCTAAACTTTAATCTTGCTTTAATCTGCTAATTCTTTTGTTTTGAATAAAACTTAATTAACTTGATAAAATCCTACTTATTTATATACTTAATTTCAGATGATGTTCACAATCTACGGAGCCCAACAAACAGTTCATGCACGCTCAATCCTCTTACACCGAAAAGTGGTGATAAATCTTTTAACCGTATCGCTGGTGGAGACACATCTAGAAAACTAGACTTTGGCATGAACACCTCTGCTCAAAGTTTACGTAAAACATCTGAAAGTGATACATCGTTACGTCGTAGAAAATCCGAGGATGCACTAACAGTTCGTCGCAGATCATCAAGGACATTAGATAAATCATTTAAAGTGATTCCGTCCACATCATCATCCAGTAACTATGATACAGACGAAGAGAAGGAAGTTAAGAGTCTCCTTTCACAAAGTAGAAATCGTCTAGAAAATACTAACGCTTTGAAGATAAGAAGCCACTTACTACGGCCGGAAGACTATGTAAGAATTTATGATCACCTTAATTGCATGCTTACTTACTCTGTGCAACAGTTTGTTCTGGTTTCGATACGATGAGATTTAAAGTCTTGTGGTGCAGATTTAAATTTACCGATTAGGCAGTCTGTGCCTGATTTAACTCTCGGCAGGAATGCGTATTTCGATTAAATTTAAATTGAAATAATTTCCGAGAGTCTTTCATTACCTGGATACAAAACCAGTTATTTTTCTTTAGTAAAGGTCGTTTATATGGAATTGATTAAATCCCATCAGTATCGAACCTAATTTCATGCCTCGTTTAGTAATCGATCTTGAAACGAGAAAGATCATTTTTCGTTTTTTGATATCGATATATATTTATTTATATTTTGTTTTTCGTATTTGTTTTTTTAGACGGAAATTATTGATACTTGCCGGGAGAATATTCGATGTCTGGAATCTGTACTTCGTGGCCCACCTGGTACTGTACTATCAAACGCTAGAAGCCACGAGACTCGAGGTGAGTTGTCAGTTATTGTTCATATCGGTTGCAAATGCGCGCCCATTACACGTTTTATAGCGCATCTCATCGAGTTTATCCTGGACGGTACAAATATTATTACAAATTGGAAATTATATAAATTTTTTATTGATACTTTAAAGAGCTTTTATTCATTGGTTAATAAAGTAGGCTCATTTTTTAGTTCCACTTTTGGTTTTCTTAATTCCCTTTTTTAATATTAAATATAATTTTTGTTTTGTAAGTAACTATTTACAAAATTTTTGATTTTTTTACTGTAGCTAGCTTTTTTTAAAAAACATGTATTCCAGTATTCTCACACATTCTAAATATACAAACAATTTTTTTTTTTTTGAAATTATTAATTTTTGATAGTTTTTAAAATAAATTTAAAATGTTTTTCTTAAAGTGTTTTTGTAAATATTTGACAGTTTAAATAAATATGAAAAAATGTTAATTTATATTTTTTTTATTGCATGTGTTGTTTTGAGAAAGTAGTTTACTGTTTGTAAATGTTCATTATTGTTGAATCAATATTTGATGTTTATTATTTAGTACTCTTTAAAAGCTCTTCAGGTATTTATTTATTTGTTTTTATTAAAGATTTTACGAAAATGGGTAATGGTAATGGGCTAAGCGCTTTGCAAATATAACAATTCTATTTTATTTTTTTGTTTTTATGTCAAAATTTTTAATTGTCTTTATTATATGTTTTATTTAAATACATAATCTAACTTTATGCGATTCATTTGTCCATATTAAGCTATTAAAAAACCCCCTTAAACGTGGTGGAGATGCTTTTTGTAAACTGATATAGTTTATAAATAAATCTAATACAGAGTTTCCACGAGAGTTCAACCAGAGTTGAACACGAGTTATACGTGATGGAAATAGACACGTTTTGTTTTTTTTTTTCGTTAAAGATTTTCAACTCGGCTCAACTCAACGAAAATTGGTAGGTTTAACTGAGTTCACGCACACAACTAAAAACGGCACACTGCCAAAGCTACAAAAAGTGAAATTGTCGCGTCACGTTTGGACGTCAGAAGAGACATTATATTTAATTAATACTTTTAAAGAAAAATTTATAATAAAATTAATTGATGGCAAAAGATGGAGGAAGACGGAGGGCAGAAATGGAAACGAATCGACTTGAGTCGTTGAGTTGAAGTGTTATATTTCAAGTCAACCACAACTCAACTCGACTCCTATGGAAACTCGGTATAATTCATTCACAAATATCAAAATGGAATAAAAAATTGAAGATGTTGGCTCGGTTTCTTTCAGTTTTCAGTCGTGGTAGCACAAGTATGAATTTTTATCGCACCATAGATATCTTAGAAATGTTTCGATAACACTCTTATATTAATTGCGTTACCTCAATGTGTAAATTTTGATAGTCAATGTTCAAGATTCTTGCCCAGTAAGTTTCATTGGTCTGCTATGAATGAGATTATAGGCATCCAGATGCAAACGCTGCTCAAAAATTTACATTTGAGTAAAGCAGCTTTTTTGTAATCTTGTTACATATTTATTATTATTTTTTTATGTGAAAGCTCAAGTTTAGGAGCCATCCTTTACACTACTAGTTTGTCATGACGTCATGCCGTACTCGTCTTGGTGCAATGTCGAGTAGTTAGCTTGGTTCAAAGGAAGGAATAGAGGATAAGATAGATTAATAGGAGTCTGAAGGAGAAGGCGATAAATTTTACGCTTGAGCTCCTGGATGCTGTAGGAGTTCACATCAAAGAAAATAAATTCGCACGAAGCTTACATATAACGGAGCTTTGATTTCGTACAGTCGATATCCTCAATAGCAGCCAGCTAAGCCGGAGACACAACCGTCGAAGTTACCAGGGGATAGCTTCAAGTCTTACACCTCTTGAAACAAGTATATACATACACAAAAAATTTCATAAAAATCGTTCAACCCGTTTCGGAGGAGTTCCATAGCAAACACTGTGTCACGAGATTTAAAAAGTATTCAGCAGAAACGAGAAAACGAGTAGTATTAGACCAAGAAAGTTTTGCTCTAATAAAACTTTTCTCGTTGCTTAATTTTTCACTTCATATTTCATCTATATATCTTTATAAATGCTTAATACAGTATGGTTTAGTATATTTATTATAAATTTTCTTTTCTGATTATATTCTGATTATAGTTTTGAATAATTGACAACAAATTTTCACAATTTCTTAAATAAGCTGATGACATTTTTCTTATCGAAGTTTTTATTATATATAATCCATCATCACGATCCGTTACCTCATCTGTATGAATCTTTCATGAGAACAATAACATTTCTATATAATATCCACTAAGGCAGTGCTGGGCAACAGCAGCTCTTGGGAGCCACATGTCCTCCTAGTAGTTCCACCACTGCACTAAAATCTAAATTATTTACACAATATAAAACCCCAGGTGTATCTTATACAAATAGTAATTTGCACAGAAAGTACACAACATAAACGAACAACAATTTTTCTTGATCCATACAACAAGAAATCAATATTAATTTGAAGTAAAATGTTAATTGTGCTTAGTAAAGCAAATGTAGGTAACACGACAAGTTCAATTTGATGAACTCTCTTATTTAGGTATATTTACAGATACAATACCACTGGCTTACTCCGTATGTTAGTGTGTTAAGCTCATTAATCCTTTAGACAATATTCTTTTCGCATAGTTAACTAATTACAGGCTTACAAGTTTACTGTTTGTCTTTATAAGTGCACAAGGTCTTTGAAAGTGTTATTACCTGATTGCTGATTTCTTGTAGGCATCATAATAGAGGCCTTGTTCATTGAATTAATGACACTAAAAATCCTTCAAAATTTAGTTTTACTTTCTGTCAAAGCTCTTATTAGAACCAAAATGTACAGTTTTATTAAAATATATTAATAGTAGATCTCGCGCACTGACAGAGTTACAGTCGTGACCATATGTAGTAGCAATCCAACCTTTTTCAAGTGTTAAAATGCCGATAGTCACCATTTAGAACTGGACAAGCCAACCGCTCCATTAAATATAGAAATCTTTATCACCCTCAGGTCAAGTCCTTTAAGATGACAACGAGGCGTCGTATTTGCTTTTACGACGGTAATATTATTGTTTCTTTTAAAATAACAACCAAGGACTATTGCCTTAATAAAACAATTATCGCTCATAATTGTCATAAAGTCTTGTCACCTTCCAACCTTTTAACCTGCCAATTATTCTTTTAACTGAAACCACTTTTGCCTTCAAAATGCACTTAGCACAAATCGTTTGTAACCAACCGATATTATTACTTTCCAAATATTAGCTAAGGCATATTGATTTTTTGTTCTTTTAATTAGTTTAGATACCTTTGTGAACACCACAAAGTCAATACCTTTGTGAAGAGGTAAAAATATGGCTAGGTAATAAAATCCACTCCAGAAAAAGGTTTTAAGATGGGATTTTGGTGATAGTTTTATAGTGGGAGTGGTTACTATCGTCATTTCGGGGAAATGTGAAAAAATTAGGTATTACATGTTTTTAAACGCAATGAATTGTGATTTGCTGTTCTCTCAAAGTCTCGACACACGAACGCATTTATGATGAAAATTAATAATTTAGTACGAATATGAACCTTATTAATTAAGAAAACTGATTAGGCAAATCTTTGGATAATCGATTACGAAACTTATAAAGAAGGCCATTTTTCTTAATGTATCAGAATAGCCTGGGGTTGCGAAAATAATACGCTCGATATATGAAAATTCAGCGCCGTTACGACGAAAACCAAGGGCGCAAATTTTAAGACACGATGAAAAGTCAAATAGATAGGTCTCTGTCAGTCGATGATTATTATTGCAAAAGGCTCCCTTTTAGCGTTTTTTTTTCAGTGCCATGCAATATCAGCTGATTTTGATTTTAATTTGATCTGAAAATTAATAAAAAATACCTCGATGTGTCTCACCCGCTATTTTCGTTATTGCAAGCAAGGAAATGGTTTATTTTAATAGAACAGTCGCGATAAATTGTGTGAGGGCTACTGTATTCCTTCCCTGACTCAAAGGGACGATCGTGGAGCAAATTGGCGTCATAATCGATTAGTTTCGTGGTTTGTTTACTTTATCTAAACATGCTAAGGCGGTTTTCGAAGCACTGCCACAAACTAAGGAGTTGTATTCGAGGAGAGACCAAATGCTAGATTTGTTTATTACAACCAGGATGGCTGACGGAAGAATTTGGATCTTTTACAGAATCCTAGGCATTGCGAAGCTTGTTTGGTAATTAGTCCATCGCAAATTATTGATTGATTTCTAGTATGTTAAGAGATCACCCAGTTGTTTTACAGCGTCCGCACGGAGGTAGGTTTTGTAGGCTTTATTAGAAATAAGACAGTACTTCGGTTTGGAAGCGTTAAATTCGACACGATTCTTGGCTGCCCAAACCAAGAATAAGTTTCACGTCTCTGTTGATTAAATCGGACAGATATCCACGATGATGAAGACAAGACCTGGCACCTGCTTGTCATGCATTGGGTGACTTCGTAAATGTAAAATTTAAGCAGTCGGTTTAAGTCAAGACTTCATAAATGTCACAGTTTTAAAGCAGTGTATTCATAATTGCATCGTAAACGCCAAAACTTTGCATTGAAATGGGAATTTCGGCATCATGAATAGCTATGATGCAAAGTGTAAAAAATCGGCAAAGTGCGCGGAATAAACGCAAAATGACAAAAGGAAAAGGCGTTTTACGTAAAGCCCAGTATCCTGTTCGTGCGGAATTCCGCTCTGTAGAGAATCCATATAATTAGTCTGAATTCCGCTTAGCTGGGAGACTTATGTAGACATTACAATTAAATAATTTTTATTTGACGCGAACATTTGTTAATGTTACATTTTTCAATCTCGTATGCCTCCGAAAAGTATACGTCAAACTTTCCGTTCATGAAAATAGTAAATACATTTCTTGAAGCTAAGTATCCTGCGGAAAATGAAATGAAAAGTCTCCACTCAGAAAAAAAGCCATCTATTTTCTAGAGTACAAAGTTCATTTACGGGTCTGAATTCCGCACGAACAGGATACTAAACTTTATGGACGGAATTCAGACCGGCCTCTAACCTGAATTCCGCACACTTTTTTTACATGCATTTTAAAGGGGAGTCTGAATTCCGCACGAACAGGATACTAGGCTTAAATTGAAAAATTCCTCCATGACCTGTCTTGTATTTGTAGGCCACTTTATGTTTTCTGCAGCTGTAGAGCTGATTAGAATAACTTTTTTATCCATTTTGTAAAAAAGTAAAAAAAGTACACTTCATAAATGTCAAATTTAAAACTGCACAACTTTGTCTAGGCTTTTACTGAACTTTGACTTGACTGCATTAATACTGTTTTTTGACACAGTTTATTGGCATTTACGAAGTCACCCATTCTCGAAGGCGTAAGAGTAACGCAGATTACAGTCATCAGCAATAAAGACCGATGGAATAATTATTATGATTTCTTTTATACGTTTTTATACTTACACTTTCAAAATTCACTGTTTTTCTAATTTAGGTCATCATGAAACCAAATTTTATTCGATCGGCGGCGGCGTACGTCATAAAAACGTAAAATAATTGATATTGACTTAAAACGAGATTATCTATTCAGTTTAAAATTAGAAAAAAATTAGTGCAACTTGTCAGTCGTAACCAATTACATATCAGACATTACTAGGCATCTTTTTGCAATATTAGCTAACTTTTTTTCAACCAACATTACCATAATAAAAAGAGTTTTACACTCCCATTTTCGCTATAGATTCCGATAAGAAATTAGCAGCATCATTTACAACATGAATTAAAATATAGGTCAAACTCTTTTTTTCTTTCATCAGCTGCTGGCTTTAAAGACAGGAACTTTCATGGTTAAATTGGATTAACTTTCTTCATTTCAATAAGTGAAAAAAATGAAATGAAAATGTGGAAGCGGTAAAAACGTAGCGATTTACCTTTTACGATAAGCAAATCATTACTGTCATTTGATCTTCTTTTAGCGCTGTCATGTTATACAAATTGTTGAAGCGAAGAAATGCCGTTTCGGAATATGCATTAAGAAGTTAACAAATAGGATTAAAATATAAATGGTTAGGTATTACATGTTTTTAAAGGGGTGAGTGCCTTTGTCACATTTGTATTTCCTTATGTTATTGAACTTAACTTGACCTCAACACCTTCCTGATTTGCGCTCTTCGATCATGATTTTGAACTACGTTAACTATGAGTTGTTGTTATATGTATGTTGTGAATTTCTAAAGGAATTGGTAAAGGGAAGATGTACAACAATATTTTTCATATGAATTATTATCAATCCCCTTATTATCAAAATTTAAAATCAAACGCTGTTTAGTTTTTATTTTGTTTTCTTAGGTTAGGGATGTACACTGGGCTTCATTCTTAGGACGTGCATATGCAGTAATAACAGGGACGAATCCAGAAATAATTCTTGTGGTGGGGGGGGGGGGGGGGGTGAAATTTCACTCAAAATCTGGAGATGTAGATGATGTTATCTCAAAGAGTATTAATCAGTATGTTGTTATTTCAAAGAGGATTGTGTCCGTTGATATTCGTTGGTTGGGTTTGGGTGCAGGGATATACAGATAGCATAGAAGAAGATCTATGAACCCTAGATATAAGAAATTGCAGACTTCAAGACAGGGAACGACAATCGTAGAAGACGATGATGCATGAAGCCAAGGTCAATAACATGCAGTGGAGCTACTTATGATCTTTGGGTGCAGGTATGCCCGCTCATAACAAGAGTAGTAGGATATTTTTGAAGTGGGAGAGAAGTCAGTACAATTTACCGTCGCGTAAGGGACATATGTACTGCCTAGGATAAGTCCTGCTCAAGTCTTACCATATGGAATCTGTTAATCAAAAAGCTCACAGAGCTATTGTAACTATGTATATGTAGCAACAACCTTAGTAACTATGTATATGTAGGTTCTAAAATGTGTTTTCTATTAAGCCGCGATTTTCTAATTATAAACTTTAATTTCTTTCGGAATATTGTTTTCTTAGTTAGTGATGGGGTACAGTTGTTGGAGCTTTGACTAACATGATCGATTTTAAATGGTAATTGCAATTATTAAATTGTAGATCGCTCCTTAGCCCTATAAACCTCTGGTTATAAATGAAATATACTATTCTACTCAACAGTAATATGTGAGAAAATTAAACGCACAGTATTTCTTTAAAGATTCTGTTAATAATGTAAGCTTGATCAACATTCAAAATAAATTAAAACTGCAATATCACAATTTCATTGACTTTCTTTGGCTTTACATAAATAGGATAAAATCCATTCATGATCTCCTTCTTTCATTGTACTACTTGCGTTGTTTGATTTCTTTACCAAAATCTTGCCTTACCGCTTCTATCAGTCTAGGAATATTTTAATATTTTTTAAATGGGAGACTAACAAAAAAGAATTAGTTTTATTCCCTTTTGCTTCACTAGTAGAAGTAATGTACACAAGGCTATGTGAAATTTTAGACCAAGTAGACTGTAATAATGTATAAGCAATAGATTATCAGCTTTACGTACATAGACTTGGTCTATCGTTGAAAATATTTATATTAATTTATGTAAATATAGCGTGAGTGCAAAATTGAGATACTGGCACTTTGTGGATTGCCATATTAAGTAAATATTTGCAGAAAAATCAACGAAAAAAAACCTTCAAAAATTCTATATCTATTTGTGGACAGTTTTTGATAAAAGATGAACAATGTATTTGAGTTCTGTTGAGGAAGGTAAGTGCAATATTTTCATTAAAGCACTCTACATTCTCTCCTTTGGACAATTTGCATCATTAAATTTTCTAAAAGCTTCTAAAATTCACTAATTAAGCATATTCACAAAAAAAAATTATACTGTAATCTAAAGGCACTATTTTACACTTATTTAAAAGTTTTAATTAATTAAGGAAACAGTAATATGTAGAAGCAGGTAGTTTTAAAAAAATTAAATAAACTTATTATTATGTAACGTTCAAAAATAATAAGCTCGTTTACGCCGTGGTGTAACGTATAGCAACAACCTTAGTTGGAAGGATAGGAAAGGATAGGTTAGGCGAAATAACGGGGGGATGAGGAGGAGGTTGAATGAGTCAATTGAAAAGAAAATGACGACATCACCAACATGTTTGACAGTTCCAATTTACTTGGTCCAGTCATCAGGCCCGCCACAAAGGGGGGGGGGGCAACTGAGACGAATTGTCTCGGGCCATAAGGCGGAGAGGGCTCCGAAAATAGATTGAATTCCAACAAGATTACATAGGATATTAAACTCAAGTATGCAGCGCTCTAAAATAAAATGAATAGACAGAGATCGTAGCATAGAGTTTAAAAGGTGTGAGTATTTTTGGATTTTTGGAATTTCATACTTCCTAAAGAGGCCCCTTTTAAGTTGATTACCATAAGAAATTGAGACGTTCCAAAAGGATTGCTTGCAGGAAGCATTGTGAGAGCCTCGAGACTATCACAGCTAATTAGACTCCAAAATCTCCTCTACAAAGACTCCTTCAACGGAGTGGGCCTTCGCAGAACGGAATGTGGTTCATACACCTTTAACATCTCCACCTCCAGGTGCACGCCCAACTAGCACTTCTCAGGGTCAATGCTCCAGACCGCTTTTTCCGAGGATGCTGTACAATCATACAACCGTTCCAGACCGTTATTCCCGGAGCCTTTCTGGGAGCACTTTCGACCGGGGCAAGGTTACCGTTAACCCGGAGAAGACGACATTTTCCCGCATTCCTTCAGAAGTTGCTCGATCTGATTCTAGACAATCTTGTCTGTCTCTTCAGAGCCAGCTTCAATTGGGAATACATTCCAACCTAGAAACAGAGTGCCGTATCCTTTATTCAATCTACTTCTAATCCTTCATCCTCCTATGATCGTAACTCCATTTCCTTTGATTCACTTACTTCTGATGGTTTTAAACTCCGTTGTATTAACGCATCCGAAGTTTTTGAAATTTTGTTTTCCATTTCTTCTAATTGCATTGGTTCTGATGAAATTTCCCCCCGTTTTCTTAAACTCCTCTTCCCCTAATTGCTCAAATTATTACGCATATATTCAATTACTGCCTGACCCGATTCCAAGTTCCTTCGGTCTGGAAAAAAGCCATAGTGATAACTTTACCAATAAAGTCTTCACCCTCGGATTTATCTGATTTTCATCCTATCAGCGTTCTTCCATTTCTTGCTAAGGCCTTTGAGAACACTTTTTTTATCCAAGTCTTCCGTTATCTTGAATCCAATAACTTCCTTTCTAAATTCAGATCTGGCTTCCGTAAATCCCATAGTTGTCTTAAAGATGACTGTAGCTGCAGCTGTATTAAAAGTGTCTACTGATCTTCGTTTTGCGCTCGACCTGGGTGACTTTGCGACATTGGTTCTTCTTGATTTTTCTAAGGCTTTCGATTCTGTGGTACACTAAGTTTTACTTTCCAAACTTAGTCTACTCTACCACTTTTCTTCTTCTGCTACTCAGCTTATCTCTTCCCTTCTTACCAATAGGTTTCAGTGTGTTCGCCATAGTAGCGCTTTATCCTCTTTCCTTCTCGTGCCTTTGGGAGTACCACAAGGCTCAGTTCTTGGCCCTCTTCTTTTCATTTAAAAGATGTACGTGTGAAAATTGTCTTCGTTTAAGTAACCATTCTCTAGTCCATTTTGAATTTTTTTTTTGAAAATTTTAATTTTATAGCCACTTTTACGGCCGCAACTGCTAACGTTGTCGTAGGATCCCTCATAGCAGATCATATGATAATGATAAAGCTACGATTTCAAAAAAACGGAACGAAACAACTCTTTGTGTGTGGATATGGTCGTTGTTCGTGTTTATCCGTACAGTTTTACCCGTGCAGTTAAACTGCCAAAAAAGAACTACGTCTATGTCTACCTTTATACTTTTCTAACTTGGCCTACTACTAGAAATCGCACCGAGACCTGTACGTACAACTAGTAGTACACTCATAAAATGAACTTGTTCGAAAAACGTACAATTTTAAAGTAGTACCTCTTCATGTAGACTACTGTGTCGTGTATTTCGTGAAACATAATAAAGAAACTACACGATTCACGATTAGTCACATTTCTTTTTCTTCCAGCCATAATTAAAGAATTAACGTGCAATCAATACCCTTTCTAATCGATATCCTTACATGGACTATATGTATACGAGACCTTGGTGAGCTTAGAGAGTAAAACAGGTTTCACGATGTCGCGTGATTCACTTGATTGTTTCCAAAGAATCTCAATCCAATATTTTAATGGGAAAAATCGTTTTTCTAGACCACAATTTTATTGAAGCTATATCATATTACAGATCGGAAGTGGCAGCTTTACTTAAAAAGTCGTTACTAACCCTCATCGTTTCAAAAAAAATTTCCATTAGTAACAAAATAACAATTATTCGTGATTACATCTGTTGACATCACAACATGAAGCGATTATAATTATACAAAATTACTCAAAATTATCTGTTTTGCTTTGCTGACTTTAAAATGTCCCCCCATTTTCGATCCATTTGCGCTGACCTTTATATCTCAAAGCAGTCTATTTAAGGTCATTAAATATTGAACTACAAAAAAAAATTATTCCCAAATATAGTAAGCAATTGCCAAGATATATTCACGCAACCGTATCCACTTTGGCATGAATTCAGTGATTTATAGCAAGAAATCTGGACTGGTACCCAGTGGTTAAGCCAATGGAGGAGGAGCAGTAGTAGTTTGCTGGGGTATTGACACGTTTAGTCGTTACGTTAAGTTTTTCTTACGCCAATGCACTTTGCGGTATGATAAAAATCGTAAGCGGCACGTTTTGTTTTTCATATACATATTATCTGAGTGCATACCGCGTACAATGCTTTTTTAGTGCACAAAACGAATTTTATATATGGCAACCAGTCAGGAAACTGGTTAACGTGACATCACAAAGAATGGAATCTTCAACCTGTTCAAGTAGTTCGTGCCGGGCTCTATTGCTACTGTACTGTCGCCGCCGATTGTTTGTACGAATTTTTTTTCCTGAGGCACACACCGGGAGAGTTATTGTTGATAAGAACCGCCATAAAATGCCGCAGATAACTTTGAAAAATAATCACGAGCTCTCTCGCAAGTTGATATATCATCACGGGTTGTGATTTTTAATTGCTTTCAAGTAAAATCGGCTAGAAACATTGAAAGATACTAAAACATTTAAAAAAAATAAAAGCACACGTTCGTTTGAACAGATGACCAGATGCTTAAAAGCTTCGAACTTGGTTCGTTCTGATTGCGTTACAGATATTATGTAAAAATATTGCCTATACGCGCTCACCTTTCGTTCAAAATGCAAATTGCGGTGAGGCTTTAAGTTTCTTTCCACTATATAGTGGCTTTTAGTCGGGGCTAAGAGGCGACGCGACGCGACGGTGGGAGTTGTAAAATTCAATAGTGCGGAGACTTTGTGTGTAGAGTTACGGGTTGAGAGTGAGTGAATATTGTGCCCGTGGCCCAGCGTGCCGTGAATGTTTTTCTACTACATAAAAGTAAACAGCAAGCCATAACAGCAGCAGCCATGCTACTCGAATATAGCTTTGGATTGAACTTTCAGTCACTAACTTACGGTTAAACAAAGTCGGTTTATCAGTTCGGTATTTCCGTCTTTCAAGTCATTGTGTATACCACCGGGCCGATATAAGTATAGTTATAAACGTCGAACTAGTGAAACTGACTATAATATACTAGCATAGTAGCCCAGTTTACGGCATTGATCGATATTATTTGTCAGAAATTTCAGAAACAGAAACTCTCTGGCACAAAATCAAGTCTTGACATTTTGCCCACTTAAAGTTGTTATATGAAGGTCTTGAGAAGGAATTAAAGATTTCAAGGTCGACCCATTGGTCTTCAGGAGCACAAACAACAACCAACCCATTACTTTTAGTATCATCACCAAATTTGGATATCAGTTTCATAATAATCGGTTGAGTAGTAATTTATAATGAAAGTGGAAGTCGGAGTACAAACAGATGCTATTGCTGAATACATCGAGTCTACAGGTATGTCGTGATTAAAAATAGTGCAGTGTGTTGCAATATATGTGGGCAATGTTCTGTTTTCATGTGCACTCAACTGTGGCCAACAGTCCTAAAGTCCAATTTTAATGAGCTCTAGATACTTGGTGTTTATTTTAAGCTACTTCTTTCCATTGAACTGAAATTTAAGCGTTTGTTTACTATTTAACCGGATTAATGACCATTTCTTGCCGGAAACCATAGACAGGCGCGGGACCCGCGCTCTTGGTACAATTTGTGTGTAGGTAACAGACGCCAATTCTAGTTTTTCTTGTTTTCCTCCTATCCTTGAATTGAAAACTATTTTGAATAATTCAGGTTTTTTTATTTTACAAATTGAATCTTAAAAACTTTAAGATGTTTATTTATTTTTGTTTTTTTAGTGTGTTGTCATTTATGATGTATGAGAACAGCTCCAACCTTTGTGGCTTAACGAAAAACGTTTATTAATGAATAATTAATTTTGGATTTCAGTTCAGAACTTTTTTTTTTTAGAAACGGTCTCTTAGCTTATGTTTGTGGGAGTGCCGAAAAATATGTTAATTATAAAAAATATTCATGTTGACGCTAATGTGCAACATGTTTACAAAAAAATAAATGTGTTGTATATTAGCATAATGTTGCCGTATAAACATAATTTTTTTGTAAATCAAGCATAAGGCCTAACCTTGATTTGCTGCTTGTAGGCGGGAAATGAGGAGAGAAATAAAAAACGAGGTTAAGTTTTCACATTAATGTACGAAAGAATTTATATTGCTGGTTATAAATATGGTTGTAATTACATCATTAAATCTTTTTTAGTTGAACTTGAATATAGTCTTTTATTGTGCTTCGAATGTTACTCTATAAAAAAAAAGTAAATTTGTGGAAAAATTATTTTATTTTATCAGTTCAAAATATAAATAATCGTTAAAAAGTAGATCTGTTGTGGGTGAGAGAGACATCATTGGGAAAGTTTATAAATAATTTTATGGGCTATATTTATCTGTAATTTAATTATGAATGTAAATAT
Source organism: Thereva unica (assembly GCA_949987705.1). NCBI lineage: Eukaryota > Metazoa > Arthropoda > Insecta > Diptera > Therevidae > Thereva > Thereva unica. The sequence continues at coordinate 148,352,200 of OX465282.1, forward strand.
ATATTGTGTTGCACTATGGACGTAAATACAGTTTGCGTTTTGTTAATCTGATGCCTCTTTCTTTGTGATTATTAAAATAACAATTTATTTTTGTCTGCTCGGAAGCGCCTGCTTGATGTGAAGGATATGAACCTATCTATAGCTAAATGAAAATGTTTGATAATATTTAAATAACGAAATCAAGAACAACAATCACTTATGTATAATCTATATACCTCTAAACTTATTAATAGAAAATAACCTCTACCTCTAACTAGTTTTGAATTGTTGTTCTAGCTATAATAGTTTGATTTCATCATCTTAAGCTTCTATGCCCACACACGTTTTAGCTATATAGTTATGAGTTATTCCAATAGACAAATGAGTTCATTTGCAACTACTTAATTCTGATTCTGCCAGAAACTACCATCAATTAATAATATGACTTAATAAAATGATGTAATTCTCATGTCTGTTTTATGCCATCTAAACAGCTGTATCACTCGCTATATGGATGAATATTCTTAATCAGATGTTACTCTAAAAATAAAGAATAAAACGTAATTGGGTTTACAAAATTTGCTTTTGGGTCTAATAAGCATTTACTCCTCTGCGAAATCTTAATCAAATTTAAACCCTTGCCCTACTTTATGTTGAAGCTAAACATTAATGCAATTCCCCTTCAAATGGTGGCGGTTTACTATGTCATATTGCAAAATGAGTGGTTTTTTGGTTGTACAACTCACTTAACAAAACCTGTTAAAAAAATTTACGTTCACAATAGATTTCACTTAAATAATCATAATAAATTAAATTTTTGAATTGAGTTTCTTCACTAAAGACAACGACAAGCCTATCATAGTATTGTTAAGATAATTGCTTTCTAAAATTATCCTAAAATTATACTTCTTATTCATTGTTTTTCTTCTTATTTTAAAATGGCGCTGGACTCGGGTCTCTTGAAGTCTTTTCTTCCAGTCATGTCTACGTCTTGCTAGTTATCTCCAGTTTTTTATACAAAGTTTCCGTATAACTTCTAGAATGTTACCCATCCAACTATTTCTCCGCCGTCCTACGCTTCTTCGATGGTCTACCATTGAAAATCGTGGTTAGCGTTCTTTCTTTTGAAACTCGTACAACATGTCTTAGCATCGTAGGTTGCACAATTTTATGTGTGCAACTATATTTATTTTGCTATACATTTTTCTTCAAGCCCCTTGTTCGTACTAATGCTTAACTTTATTTGAAGACGCGGCATTAATCCAACGTTTTTAATAAAAGTCAGCACTCGAAATTCGTTAAAAAAGGGTTATACGTTAGCAATAGAGTTCACAACTAGAGATACGAAATCGATGGAAAGTAATCGAGTAAATACTCGTGAGTAGAATCGAAAGAAAGTGACTCGCTTGAGAATCGTTGAGTGCTTTTTTTTGACATACACCTATTATCTCATGATAAAGTGTGTTTCAGATACATGGAATAAAGAGGGCATTACTCAATTTCCGGCTGGGATATATTACAAGTCCTTATGTAGCCGTTTATATTCCAAACGCAAAGTGGAAACGCAAATTAGAACTCTTATCGCACAGAAGTTTGTATGCTTTTCTCTCTGTTGCATGAACATGAATTTCACGTTGGTGAATAAAGAAGGAAGCATACAAACTTCTATGTGATAAAAATATTCCAATTTGCGTTTGGGATAAAAGCGGCCCTAAACTCTCTTTAATTGAAGCTGAGAAATGCATATTATATATGAAGTGTTTATATGGAAAGTATTCACAACTGAAATAAACTTGTTATTAGCTTGCATTCCAACGCCCTTATAGCCCACCGGAGAATATCGAGCATTGTTTTCATTGCGATATTTATGTCGCTTGTATATTTGGTCATCATTACAATTTTTGAAGATTCCTCATCTAATGGGCCAACCATTCTATGAAAGAGATCCTCTCGAAAACTGCTAAGAAATCGAGATTGCTTTTTGGTAAGCACCCAAGTCTTTCCGGATGCGAGTTCCATTTACTTTTAAAGAGGTATTGAACATCTTGTAAACATTTTATAATTAATCATTTGTTAACCACTTAAAATGCAGAATTTCCATATATTTACATTACCTCTTACACGAAACATTCTTTTTATACACATTTGTAACTTCCATTGCCAATAAGCATACTAGGCCGCTATAAAAAGCTTCTCTCGATTGAGTACAAACACGCACTTATCTTCGATTTGTCGTTAATGAAGTTGGTCTAGAAATTTAATACAGCTCCAATCTGACACGGCCTTGTTATGTACAATTTCCATGCGTGTTTTGGATTTAAGATCGAATTTCGCATAATGTTCGAGCATAAATTGCATATTATAATCGCTCAAGGCTTAATAAAACAGCTTGAAAGACATCACAAGGCTGCAGAATATTCTTTATATATCAAATTAAAATCGAAAGGTGTTGTGTGTTGGTGGTATTTATAATTAAAATTGAAAGGTGTTAAGTTTTATTGATATGTTACTAATGATAATATACTTGATATGTTGTTATGTAATAATTTTTGAAACCTACATTAAGTATAGTGTTTAGTGGAAATTTATATAATAAATATTTATAAAATTTCCTGTCTTAAGAATTTTATAGGATATCCGTTAATTTTAATATCTTTAAAATAAAAAGATCACTTCGACATACGGCGTTAAAAATCTTCCAGGTTAAGGCTATTGATATGGCCCAAAATTATTTTGGAATTCATATTCCAAATCTGGGAGAAGGGAAGTCGCGATACTATCTGCCCTATTCTGCTAGATGACAGTTGAGGGAACAGTGGTTTGTCAAGATTCCTGTTATTATTTTTATCGCCAACCTTTTGAAATTTAAAAGTTTCCATGGCCTGCTTTGTCAATTTGAATGAATCTTTTAGCTTGAAAGGGCGCCGGTGTCCTTGTCCAGTTATGGCGAAACAGCTGATCGACCTAATTCCTGATGGCCGATCTTCGTGGCAGCTGGCGAAGCTGCAGAAATATTCCGAAGCAAGAAGTGATGAGTTTGCCCTTACTTTAGCCAGGCCATCGGCATTTTCATTACCAATGTGACTTTTTAGCCCAGAATCTACATCAGTAGTCTTTGGTAACACCCTGTGGAATTTAAACCACGATTCGACTTTTAAAACCACCAGAAAACCACTAAAATATTCTCCTTTTCGCCAAAAGTCACTAGATATTCTACTAAATCTACAGTTCCTTAAATCTAATGCTTGAAAGGTGACTCCACTAAATGCTATAAAATATCAATATTTTAATAATCATTGTTGAAACCAATTATGATTATACGCTGGCTTCACCGGTCGAACTGCGCAAGTTCGAGCAAAGAGAACTTTAAAATAACTCAGGTCGCATATAATTTCCATATATTCAACAGAGAATAAAACAGACTTCAGTTCGTCTGACTGGCCTAGAACTGAAGTTAAACGTAAAAGCTCGCTCAAAAGAGAGTGATCACCTGGAATAATGGAATGCCATTCCAGAGAGCTTGTGCATTTCTAACTTTTGGCGAAAAAGCAACAACCATTTCAAGCACGAACTGAACGTGAACTGGAGTCTGGGGTTTCCAGAAGTCTCAGTCACGGTTTCCAGAAGAGATTTTGATCCAGGACTCTACTTAAATATTGAGCCTTCTTTGAAATATCACTTTTTTACCATCTAGAGTGAAAACATTTAAATGTCTCTTCTCTTTGTTTGATCCGTTAGCTGGCGGTCCGAGTGGGATGTCCCCGCAACGGATACGCTGCTTCGGCGCTGCTTTAAAAAATGCGGTGTCTTGCCTAGTTTCTTCGTTTTCCCGATTACGCGTAACGCGATGGTCAATTAGGCGAAAACGCGTTCAAAAACCTTACTATGGTTAACCAGTCGTTCTATGACCTTACTATGGTTAACTTTTGTCGTTCAAAAACTCGGTGGTTAACTACAACATAACCACGGGCATAACTTTTTGGCGTTCAAAAACTCTCGTGGTTAACCATGATGTAATTAAATTTTAACCCTGCTCGGGAGCAGCAATAGTTATGAAGAACAAGAATGAAAACAATTCTCTAACAGTAGTTTTATTGTTAAACATTGAACAAATAAAAGGGGGATATGCGAAATGATTTCAAATAAATAATTAATGGACACATACGAAATAATTGAAACAAAATGGCGGAGACTATTCTAAGGGAATTTTTTTTTAATTTTCTTTAACTTGTAGTTAACCACGGGGCGTTCAAAAACCTCCATGGTTAAACAGAAACTTTCGTAGTTAAGTGAAGTGATGCAGCATAACCACAGCTTACCTTGTGGTTTACCATATAGTAAAGTTTTTGAACGCGTTCCAGGTCCTCCACCCTTCTCCTTTCACACCCTGGACGACGGCGGAGCTTAACATCCTTATATTAGTGAAAAGTTCGATGACAGTTTTTTTGGGGGTTAATAATACTCAAGTTTTTGCTCCGACCCCAGCACATATGATAGAGCAACTTGCTGAGGTGGTGCTATTATGACTGCTGCGTATCGTTATGACGATAAAATCTGCATAGGCCTGTGCTTTGTTCCTCCGTCCGGTTACTCCGCTCGATAAGAAGTACGTCGATTATGATTGACCTTTGCGGAGGTGATAGAACGCCTTCTTCGGGACAGCCTTTAGCAGCCATTGTCGTAATCAATTCGAGCTATTCATCTCAGCAGTTATTAATCTGCTGGTGAGAAGCGACGTGAACCCTCTCGTAGTGTGGGACTTAATGCCTTTTTTGCTGCGGCTTCATTGATCGCGTCAAAGGTAACGTTGTCAAGCGCTCCCTCGATATCTAAAAAAGCGCAGAGTGATATCTCCTTGGCTCGGAGTAACCTTTTGACATCTCTCACTAGCACGTGAAAGGCAGTTTCTGTAGATGTGCCTGGCGCATATTACAAGCAGTGGAGTGGATTGCCTGTACTCCATACTCCCTAGTATGAGTGTCTAAAACCTTGGAATTCGATAAATTACCATTTCTATTTCAAATAGTCATTAATCATCTAAAGTGTGATTAACAATTTGAATTGAGTGATTATTACCAACTTATTACATAAGATGTAAATAGCCCTCAATATTTTCTTCAGTAAAAATATTTGCAATTTTTTGGTACAACTTGCCAACACTTTCTTTCATTCAATTGCCAACTTGGGAATGCATTTCATTTTTGATTCATCACATGTCGTAAAAATGTACCAACAATACTTTCTTTAGGTCTATCAATCACTGTGTTGATTGGTTGGTCCTACTTCTTTAAAGCCTTCCATTAATTGTGAATTATATATTATCGTTCATGTACCAAATCTCTTTATAGGCAAATCAGAAATGATACATTATGATGATTACAGCCTTTACTTTTTGTAGTCAAATATTACACTTTTAGTTAGTTAACGTCCTACTTACAGAATTCGTCCAACTTTCAATAAATCTCCGATTTCCATTTTTGCTTGAATTTGCTTGGACTTATGTTAAAATTGGGTCAGGAGAAAGGCAGTATTTTGGCAATTAATCAACATTGGTAAAATTCGTTTCATATTGACAAGAACTTTTACTAGAAGTGAAAGTGACCCCTCTATTGTCTGGCAGATTTCGCAGCATATCTCTCTCATGTACGTTTCCCTCATACCGAAGAAAAACCATAAATTTTCCATAAACACAAAAGGCGCATAAATCTCAGAATATGTATTAACTGTGAACTTTTTGCCATACCACCTGTCTTATATTTTTTTCCCAATACACCTTTAAAAAAAATCACTTATCTGCTTCGAAGCTGGTTTTTTTGAGATGTTCATTGCCATTTTCATTTGCGTGGGCAATAAACCTCCAGAAGATACGGCCTGGTGCAGTACTTGTGCGTTTCAGTTACGCCCATTGTCAGGTCATGAAACTCTTTCGCGTGTGCGCAAGTAGCTTTAGTACCACTTTACCTTATCATGTCTCTTAATGCCTACTACCTGTCGAGCAATTAAACATCATTCTTCTTCGTAATGTAGATATATATTTTTTGTGTGCGTCTCTCTTCTATGAGCAACTTTCAATTTCATTAAAGGCATCTCCACTACTGACTAATAATCATAATCGTGTTTTTTGCGGTCGAGGTTTTGTTCATCATTTCATCATCGTCATCATTTTCGTTTTTGTTGTAAAAATATGTTGTGATGTTGCGACCGTATCCATGATTTCTCGTAAATTAGCTCTTAACCTGTAAATGCATTAAATTTTCAGATTTACTTTCTTCTTGGGAAACTCTGCTGGCATGGAGTGAAAATGCTGGTGCAGCAAGAAAAATGCAGGAGGAGATGGTCGTCTTGAGGAATGCATTTAACCGTCTTGGCAGGCAGAACTGCGATTATGATTCAGAGTCATCAATTCAGCTTATGATTGAGGAGTTTAAGGTGAGTTCACAGGCAATTCAATTGTTGCTACAATTTAAAATGAATGCAATTGCTTTGATTTATATAATAAACAAATGTATTTATATATATTTTCTATTTTAGAACGAAAGAACAAAGCTGCAAACCTACCGGACGAGTATGTTACGGCTGAATGGATCTGTTCACAGTTGGTTGACACGGCAAGAATTGAAATTGAAGGAGGAACTGGAGGCTCTGGCTAATGAGGCTGAAAACAATAATGCAAGTCAGGAGAAAGGTCTGCAAATCAACACTATAGTACAGTCAGAGAATGAGTTCCACAAGCATTTGAAAGACGAAGTTAGCGAGATGTATAGTGCATGGAACGAAGCTAATTCAAGGTAATTTTGTATTAATTTGTGATTTACTGTGATTCTATTTTATATTTATATATTTGCAGACTTAATAATCATTTGGAAATGTTGGATATTAAATTAACCGCCTGGAGGCAATTGGAGTATGGACTTTCAGAATTTCATCAAATTCTTGGCAAGGATAGGGGTACACTTAAAGGACTTGAAGGGGCATTAAATAAAGGTCAAGCGACACCCGTTGAACTTGCTCAAAATGTTAAATTAGTTGCAAAATTGTTATCCGAAAAAATTGACAATAATCAGCAACAGGTTGGTATTTTTTAAAATATAGTGTTTTTGTGTTTTGTTTGCTTAGTTTTGTGCTCTATTAAATATTTGGTTATAAGTTCTTTCAGTTTTAAAACGTGAAATTTATACAAAATTTTTAAAGTTTACCCTGGATCTTTTAAATGCAAACAATAATCGTTGAATGGAAATGTAGAGACTAAATGTGGAAAATTCTTTATTTGTGTTGAAAATATGTAGTGGAAAAGAGGAACTTAAAGTTTTTGATTAGTTTTTGTTTCTTTGGATAATCAACTTGAGTTCTTACCTTTTATTTCCAAAAGAGACTAGAAATTAGCGCAATATTAGAATATTGCAAACAAATTTACGGCCAATCCATAATTTCAATTTCCAGGGCTTTAGCCATATTGCTCTATCCATTCAATGGCGCAACAGCTCAAAACGAGCCTTGGTCTTCTCTGGGGCATTTCTCCAAGTTTCCAAGTTTCAAGTCGATCCATCTCCTTCTGGTCTATTTCCCAAAAATTTCTGCCGTGAAGTACGTGAACGAGCCGTTTTGGAATGCAGTTGTGCTCCGCCCTGATTACGTGGCCCGCTAGCCTTAGTCTGCTAATTTTTATAAAGTTTGAGAGCACTGGGTCATCTAAAATTTCATACAACTCGCTGTTGTATCTCCCTTGCCATATTCTATCCTCACTCGTTGGGCTTATGCACCTGAAAACTTTTCTCTCAAATCTTGTCCTAGTCCAAGTCTCGCTACCAAAACACAGTAGGTATTGGTCGTATTACTACTTTGCATAGTGAGAGTTTCGTTTTCTTGTGCACAAATCTTGATTTGAAGTATTTGCAACCTATTTTATTTGGTCTATTGTGCCATCCCCGTCTTTAAAAACCATCGAGGTTAAGGCTTCTAAAATAGTCTAAAACTGATTTAGGTTTCCTGTCCCAAATCTCTCTGGGAGTAGGGAAGTCGCAGTGGAGGAGGTTCAATCTCTTAACGCTGCAGCCTCATAGTCCCACAGCAAGTGCTCCGCAGTTTCGGGAGCTGCCCCACAGAACCGACAGTTACAATCGGCTACCAGTCCTATTTTACCTTCTGGGATTTAAAATTTTGCTTGATATTCTCCTATAATGCATTCCGCTATAGGTTCTAGGTTTTGTTTCATAAGGATTGTGAAGGCTTTATAGCTGGTGCCGAGGAGTGAGATACCTCTCCTCCTTCCTTTAGTACCTCAGCTGCGGTTCCATTCACGCTTTTACTTTTTTGCCCGAACCTTTTCGGTGTTGGTTGTTCTATTGAAATATCATCTTGAGGAATTACAAATGCCTCCATCTGTGGATCCTCGTTTACTATTGGTATCAGATTCAATAAGTTTTGAAAATATTCTCTCCACCCTTCTTTTATTCTGCCAGAGTGTGGTAATAGGTTCCTACCGATAGCTCTGCAAATGTCCGCATTGGCGTATTTCTTAGTATGGTTATGTAATTCTGTCTTCATTGAAATCTTCCTGTATCTGTAAGATCCTGCTGTCCTTCTTTTGGAAAAGCTTGTGCGCAGTAGCGTATTGACACGGTTGGGGGCCTGGGGCGGCACCAGATGAGGGGGCCTATATATATTTTATACATATCTATGTATTATATAAGTAAACAAATGTCTAACAGGGTACAATAATAATAACAGGTATAAAATTTATGATACTTTATTATAAAATTATTTATTCCAATGTTATAAATAGACACGCAAACTTCATAAAAGAGTAAAAACTAGAAACATATTTAAATCTTTTTTTGCGAGCCTTGACTTCTGAAAATTGTTGGATTAAATCATCAAAATTCACACGGTTTGCAACCTCATTTTCAATTGATAAGCCAAGCTTGTCAAACGAGACTGGCTCATCGTAGAACGGAGATAGTTTTTAAACTCTTTTCTTTACTTTCACTTCGGAGCATCAAATCTTGTAACGTTAATTTAACCGCCTTTTACTCAATGCAAATGGATGAAACTTTGCAGGCATACATATTCCCGATGACAATACACGAATATGACATTTTGTTACATTTTTTGTTGTTGATTTTGTTGTTGAGTAACAAAAAACGATTTTTAATAAAAAATGCTTGGAATTATTCGTTCTACTCAATGTAGAGTCTTAAAATTCACTTCCCTTCAATAAAAATGGGTAAAAATTAACAGACATGTGTATTTCCGACGAAAACACACGAAAATGATAGTTCCAAATTAAAAATGGCGGCCAAAAAAATATGATGGATTACATTTTTCTTTACAAGCCACTCGTTCGATATGGGTATCAAATGAAAGGTTATAACAAGTTGAATACAATTAGCGTCATCCTAAATTCAAAATGGCCGTAGAAAAATGGCGGCATAAAAGTGGCGGCCAACACAAAACAGAGGATCAATTTTTCTTTACAACGCGCTCGGCATGGGTATCAAATGGAAGGGAGTGACAATTAGAATACTGTTGTCTGTGTCCCGTCATTTCAATTCAAAATGGCGGCCAACACAAAATGGCGGTTTACCCTTTTATTTAAAGTGTATTAAAGTGAGCAAGAAAGTAAACTGTATGACGTCGTTTTAAATCAAATATGGCGTTCACTAAAAAATGGCGGAAGACATAACATAGCTACCAATAGCAAATAAAAATATGATTTAAAAAGATGCAAAAAAATATGTTTCCAGTTTTTAGTTTTTATTGCTCCAGCCAGTATACGCGAGCACACTACCTTTCAAAATGTAAAAAAAAACGTAGAGCGCTATTAGATTTTTGAGGGGTCATCAAATTGTGCATTTTTGGGCTGCACTTGAGAACTGTTGTAAAGAAACAAATACAAAACATGTAAAAAAGTTTCCTTATTTAACATGATAATCTAATTAAAAGTTTGGAAATTGTAATGTATTAATTAACGCTATTCGTTACTAAAAAGTAAAAAATAAAAAAAAGAAAAAAAAATTTTTAAGAAACTCTTTTCTTTACCTTAATATATTGATCAGTTGTGAACACAAAATTAATATAAATACTAAAAAAATCGACTAAAAGGTAAAAAATAAGAAGATTTTAAACAATATAAACTTTTAAATCAAAATGGAAAAAATCTCACACATTCCTTAAAGAAAAGCATGGGGCGCCCATACCAACCTGAACTTAAAAAAACATGACTGCCGTGAGTACATTTTAACATTTCAGACAGCTACGAATTTTCACTAATTGAGCATTTTGTTTCATAAAAACGCACCCCACGCAGAAGCCACAGACACACACATAGTCAGAAATAGTTTAAGTCCCTCAGATATATTTGGTAACGATTCAAGAAAGTCCATTTCAATAATAAAGTTGAGCATTTGCAATGATGTCCATGAGGCTGCATCTTCAATTTTTATTCCAGAAGCCTTCAGATGTCTTCTTAGCCTCTTCACTTCCGGCAAAATTTCTTCTTGCTCTAAATCATTGAAAGAATTTGTGAACTGATGTATATAAATTCCTATCTTTTCATCACTCGCATTCACAAGATTTTCTGAGTGTACAACAGCAAATTGTTCATACACATGAAAGTTGTCAATGCACTCTAACATAATACCCTTCACTTCTTGCTGTGGAGTCAAACCTGCATCTTTAGCTTTTTCTCCTGGCATCATCTTTTTGACTCGTGTGCGATTTCTGCTTTCGATATCAATGTCCAATTTAGCACAAGTTGTGGTTGCATATTCTAAGGCTTCTTGGACTAGTTCTTCTCGGTTTTCTTGTAAAAAGATTTTCAAGCTTCTTAACTTCAACACACATTTTTCCAAACTAATACACTCGATTTGGAGGTATTTTTGTGCATGGTTCACTTTAGATAAAATGTGGTACCATAAATGCAAGAAACAAAGAAAATTGAAATTACAAATGTTTGTCATCAACACCTCGGCTGCCCCTCTTGTATCTAGATTTTCAGAAGCATCACGCAACTTGTCTACAGCATCAATCAATTTTTCGAATTTGTTAAAGATTGGTTTAACTGCATCATGATGAGCACTCCACCTAGTATCACTAAGTCTCTTCACAGTTACCCCTACGATTTCTTTTAGAACATCCCATCTATGAGTTGAATACGAAAAGAACTTGTACACACTTTCCAAAGTTCCAAAAAATGTTGTACAAACAGAAACACTTCCAAAAGAGTGTACCCCACACAAATTTAGAGAGTGGTTGGAACATGGGACAAAAACTGCTTTTGGATTTAGTTCTTTAATTCTCTTTTGCACTCCCGTGTGAATGCCTGCCATGGTTGTAGCATTGTCATAACCTTGGCTACGACAAAGTCTTAAATCCAAATCGTCCTTTTTAAGCGATTGAAGTATCTCTTCTGTAATATCGTTTGCTTTTTTCCCACTAAGAAGAATGAAGCCCAGAAATGATTCCTTTACCTCTACTTTCCTGTTGTCAATTTTAACATATCTCACAACTTGACTCATTTGTTCAATGTGAGATATGTCAGGTGTGCTGTCGAACAATATTCCATAGTACTTTGATTTCTGTGATTATTTCTTTTTTACAGCGTTGCCCAGGAGAGAAATAAATTCATTTTGCACTGTTGGCGATAAGTAGGTGACTGGAATCATTCCTGCTTGCAAAGATTGTTGAAGCCGTGAAGAAGGCTCACTAATTCTAAGAAATTGCCACGATTTCCAGAGTCAATGTCTTCTCTGTGGCCTCTAAAAGGCAAATTCTGCTTGGCCAAAAAAAGTGTAATATCTAAGAGCCGATGTAAAATGTCCTTCCATTTCTTTCTCTCTCTCACTATGAAGTCTTAGTGAGCAGAATCGATGCTTTTGTTTTGCAGAAGGCTTGCTTCAAGCGTTTTCCATTTCTCTAAGTTGGAAATATGAATATAGGAGTTTTCGTGATCAGACACTTTAGGATTCAATTTCCACCAACTGTTGAATCCTGTAATAAAACTGGACGTCGCACAGTGGGGCTCGCTCATACAAAGTTCTGCTCAAAACTCAATTTTCAAAATGTGGAAATTTTTCAAAAAAAAGTATCATCGTAGTTGTAATAATGTATCAGATCACGTGTAAAAATATTAAGTCACTGACTGCTATGAGTCATCGAGCGCATGAGCATAAAGTTCATAGTATAGGCAAAATAATACTTCTGAGAAAAAGGAATGCCAGTTTATGCGCGATATAAAATTATTAATTTCTAACGTTTAACGATAAAATCTATGGAAGTGCATTATGTCGGTGATCAAGCAAGGTATGTTGATTCTTATATAATTTTGTATTATATTATAAGTTCATTGGTTTATGATATAGGGCTTAAAATATGTGGTAGTATGCATTTTTTTGTAGGGAATTTTTTAAATGACATTTTCTCGAAAACGCGCAAACTATAAGAAACTCCCCCTCTCATTCGCGTTTATTGCCCAACTACAAACGCATCACAATCTTTACACGAAAAAAAGGTAGAAAAATGAATGTTTAGTGTAATACCCGCATCATACACAAACCGTTTTGATGTGAGTAGCGAGTGATGAATAGTGTAACTTGCACCAATATTTCACTTTTAATTCTGTGCTTCCCCGTTTTCCTTAAAAACAGAATACTTCTCGAGAATCATGAAAATGTAGATACATACATATTCTCTTTTTCTTTTTATCCTAGCATACCAACAACACAGTGGCGGGTCGTAAGTTTCAGGGTAAAAAAATAATAGTGTTTCCAGAGGAGGAAATATGTATGTAAATTAAGATTTTTCTTCTGATTAATCTTGATGTATTTAAATTAATTTTTATGAAGTTGCCTATTTGATATAGTATGTACTACTTTTTTTTCAAGATGGAAAAACCCTGCTAAAGGTGACTGAGATATGCTTTCATTGTACAATTATTATAATATAGATATATGTACATAGTTGTCTAACATTCGGGGGCCTATGCTGAAGTGGCACCTGGGTCCTGTGTCGATTTTTTATTATTTAGAAAATAAAATAAAGTATTTTAATATTTGGGGGCCTATGCCGACACGGGGCCTGGGGCGGACCGCCCCCACCGCCCCACCCTCGGTACGCCTCTGCTTGTGCGCAGTTCTTCCTTTTAGCTTGAAGACCTCCAACTTTGCTTCTGGGGGGCTTGCGTTGTACTCCGGGTGGCTCCGATTTTTTTCTTCAATTGCGGCTCTACAGTCCAGTCCAGTTCCAGTTAAGTACCTCTTCTGCTGCTCACTTTATGCTGCTTTTAAATTGCTCCCATTTGCCGTTGATGTTGGGCTGTTCTTCTTCTGTTTCTCTTAAGTTTTGTACAACATAATGCTGATAGGCATCTCTTATTTATTTAAGTTGTAGTTTCTCTTTTATCTTTCCACCGTCGACTGAATGAGAATCTTGGTATTGACCGCATTTATTTGTAGTCCTATATGTTCAACTCCTTCTAATTCAGTAAATGTTTCCACGTTGGCTCATTGTTGACCCATTTCTTCTAAATTCAGCCATGTATTCACTAAATGCTGCTTCTGCTATGGATTTCAGTATGACTTTAGTTAGGTTTGTCATTAGTTTATGTATTGGGCAGATAATGCTTTGCTTCCAATCACTAGCCTTTTTTTTAGCCAATATGCAGAATAGTGGTTCGTGTAGAGCAGCTGACAGCGGTTGACCTCCTTGTTTGATCAACTCCGGTGGGATGTTATTCATTCCTAGGGTTTTTTTAGTGATCTTATGGCCCTTTGAACTCCTTCCGAGGTTACTACGTTTATTTCTCTGGTGCCATTATTATGTTGTAGACGGGGGTCTACGTTCAGCAGCTAAATTCGTTCCGATTTAATTCATGTATAAAGTTTTCCAAAAATAAGTTTACATATGATTTTATACAATTTTTTATGCTATAGTGTATAATATCTTTTTTTTAAATGATTACTTACCACTTCCTTTTTATTTTAGGTTGCTACAACAACACAAGATACCGTAGACCCTGGCAGACTTCTACCTATGCCAATAGCTCAATTTACTTCATCAAACGGCTCATTATCTGATAGCGGAATTTCAGATGGCGGTGCTACTTCAGATGGCGGTTTATCAGAAAGAGAAAGGCGGTTAACAGTTCTCCGAAGATTAGCTAAACAATTGGAAAGCGATTTAGCACCAGGTAGCGAAGCACTTAAGTCTATAACAGCACGAATGGAATCGGCTGAGGCAGAACTTAAGACATTACAAAATACCTGTCGGGAACTTATCGTTCGTACAGCAGTTTCACAGCAGAAGAAGGCACAAACAGCTGTTGTTTCATATAATGCACAACTTCAGCAAAGAATTAAGAAGAGTCCACCGTCTAAAAGGAAGAATAAACGTAAATCAATACAGAATGCTGCAGCATCGGTTTTATTACGAAATCAAAAGAGGATGTCCGAAAGACAATTGCTCTCTGCGCCAGATTCCGGTGATCCAGATGATCCAAAGGATTTTGTTTGTGTTACTAGTGATGATGATGATCTGAAAGGTGGATGGGTTAAAAGGGTAGCAAAATTTGCCTTGCCAATGCAAGTTGCTTTGATAGCTCTTTTCTGTGCTGCATGCCTAATGGAACCACATTGCTGTGACTCATTGAATAATCTATCGATGAGCTTTTCACCACAGTTAAGATATGTACGTGGTCCGCCACCAATTTGAGCTACAAATACGGTGAACGCCCTTAATTAAAAAAGGGTAGCTGTGTATTTACCGTCATATATAGCCTGGAGCTATTATGACGATATTAATTTTTACTGGAATGGAAAAGAAAAAAATTTCGTTATGATTACGTCATTGAAACGTAATTTCAGAAACTTGACTGCGAGATTTTTTACTTTTTCACTTCAAATTGATAGGAATCGTTTCACACACCGGGAAAAATAAACAGAGATTGATTGATTGATAATAAAAAAAAACGGGGGTGGTAAAATGGTTTTTACAGAAAATATTTTACCACAATTCACTTGGATGGAATTTTCGTTTTCCTGTTGTTAAATAAAACTTGGTTTAAGCATGATTTTTAAGGTTCTGAGCAATAGTTTTCAACAAAATACAAGATTTTCAAATAGCATTTATAAAATCAATAGAATTGACAAGCAATCATTGCTCTATGAAAGATTTTTCGGAATTAAAACACGGACTTTTTTTTTTATAATTTTATTTTTATATTTGTACTATTTTGGAATATCTTTAAGAGTATTAAAGAAAAGAGAAATTATTATAAAATGAATTTAATTGGAAAACCTATTTTTTTTAAAAATGGTTGTGTTCTCGTGAAACTTGATTTTCATTTAAATGTTCAAGCATTCAAGTGCTAACAGACAGAATAATTTTTAAGGTCTAATTTAGTTAGATTAAAGGTAGCCTGCTTAATGAATTTTATTGTTCTTAATGGCTGCTTAGGCTTAATATAGTTCATTTTATAAGATTCTTGCCGGATAAACTAAAAACAAAACTTAATATATGGGGGTCCATTTTGGTGTCTGTTAGCATGACAATATCGCAGAGACTCTCGTTTAGTCTATATTATGTATCTTAACATCTTAATTCATCGAAAGCAAGTTATAGAATAAGGCCACAGGACGTTGGATATGAGTTTTTATTTTCTGTAAACGGGTCTAAAAGTATCTTAAATCATACATATATTTTTGGTCTTGTATTTAACATATCCGTAGGAGAAATTTATTAAGGAAAACCAATAACATAGTAAATTTTTGGTGACGGTTTATTACCTAATAAAAAAATCCTAAATTAAAACGTCATCATAATTAGAAATAGTTTATTTCTTATGTACCTCAAAAGTGCCTATGGTTAATTGGAATGAATTGCAATTAAACACTAATACAAAAAATCCTTTGATTAATAAAACTTCTAGTTTTTTAAAACAAATTTGAAAAAGAATGACTTAAAAAATAAATGAAAAGAAAAAACTGCCTTAGTGTATGAGAGACATCAGATCAAGAAGAGTATTCTTTAATAGAAACAAAAAAAGGGATAATAAAAATATATTTAGTATAATAAAAACAAAAAAATACTTACAACAAAAATGAATTTAGGTTCTATTTCTATTACATTAATAGATGATATGATTTTTTTTATATAGACATTCTCGTATTTTTTAATACAAATTTTTTTCAGAACTTTTTTTTATTATTTTTTAATTTAATCAGTCTTCGTCATTTTATTATTAAATGTCAGACCAAGCGCAATGTTTTTTTTTTAATTAAAAGTGGAATTTTGTTTTTGTGCAAGAATTTAATTTAAAAAATTGAAAATTTCTATATTTTAAACTATTTAATAAAAATAAATATGCAAAGGATTTTTATTTTGGAAAGAAATACTTCGCTTTTTTAGCGAGCAAAAAAAATATGCAAATATAATTTGAAAGCTTCTATATAATATATATTTAAAATTTATAGCTATATTTTGGAAAGAAAAAAAAAATAAATAAAAAGTAATAAAATTCCATAAAAAAACTAATGAAATGTGTTTATATAATTTTAAAATGTTATTTAAATATTTTTATGATATTTTCATAGTGTTAGCACTGGACCAAATACAACCCAACAAAGTATTTGATTCTTCTTTTTCTTCTTGTTTGATCCGTTAGCTGACGGTCCGAGAGGGACCTCCCCGCAACGGATGTGCTTCTGTCGGTGTCGCTGGGTCTTGAACTCTATTCACGGTTCATTTCCATTCACACCGGTTTTTGGCGACGTCTCGAGCCTCGGTAACTGATAATCCTTGACTCTTTAGGTCACCCTCGATATTCTTTAGCCAGGTTTTCTTCGGTGCCGATCGCTGGATTCTCCAGTCTAGTCTTGTCAGAGAAGTTTACGTGGCAAGCGGTTATCATCCATTCGCCAAACATGTCCAAACCACCGCAGTCAACGTTTTTTCATTTCTTGTTCGATCAGTGTCTGCTGATCGCACCTTTGTCGAACAGTCACGTTTCGAAGGCGATCCCGGATAGAGACACCGAGGATCTGCCTCAAGCATCGCATTTGGAAGACCTCGAGCTTCTTAACGTCCGGTTTGAGCTGGGTCGTACGTTGGTCGTCCTCGGTCGTTTCCTCAACCCGCAGAAAAAGCGGAAACGCGGCAAACACAGGTAACAGTAAGGTGCTGTACCAAATCACTAAACAACTCTCGGGAAAGCACTCTACTAAAAAGCATGCCGTTAAGAGTGCGGATGGAAGGCTGCTGTGCAGCGACGAGGAGCAACTCCAAAGATGGAGAGATTACTTCTTCGCCGCCCTAAGTGTACCATTACACAGGTACCTCAGGAAAACAGCATCAATGCACAGCCAACAAGAATCGCCACTCGGGCCCCATCCAATACGGAAATAGTAACCGCAATTCATGCGATGGCCAATGGTAAAGCAGCTGGGAAAGATGGTACCCGCCAGAATTGTTGAAAGCCGACTCAAGCCTAATGGCAGATGCGCTTCAGCCAATCCTAGAAATAGCATGGAACACCTGTACCTTTCCGGAGGATTGGACGGAAAGTATCATAGTCAAAATACCAAAAAAGGGGGACCTAACAATATGCGACAACTGGAGAGGCATCTGCTTATTATCTACTGTGGGCAAAATTTTACTAATTACTAACTAGGATAAGTGAGGCAGTAGACTGAAGGCTTAGGAGGCAGCAGGCCGGATTCAGGAAGGGTCGCTTCTGTATTGATCATATTAACACCTTGAGAATAATAGTGGAGCAGTCTACTGAATTCCGATCCCCCCTTTACCTTGCTTTCGTAAACTATGAGATAGCGTTCGATTCGGTTAATAGGAGCTTCATTTGGGCGGCACTACGGCAACGTGGACTGCCTGATAAAATAATAGAATTGATAAAAGCCCTATATAACAATTCCAAATGCAGAGTTCTCCAGAATGGAAAATTATCCGACAGCTATCAGGTGAGCTCAGGAGTACGACAAGGATGCATACTTTGACATTACTATTTCTTATAGTAATAAATGACATCCTTGTCGGCGCTCTAGATAATAGAACAGGCGGCATACAATCGGGTTTGCTAGACCGCCTTAAGGATGTCGAATCCGCAGATGATATCTGTTTGCTGGCCCACAGACACCAGGACCTCAAAAACATGTTAAACAATTTGGCAACAGAAAGTAGTCCAGCAGGCTTAAGGCTAAATCCGATTAAAACTAAAGAAATGCGGATAAATGCAAACACCATTGAACGGACAGCGCTGAATAACCGTGACGTGGAACTGGTAGATAAATTCTGCTACCTCGGTAGCATTATTACCGAAAATGGTGAAGCGGAAGAAGTCGTCAGTTCTAGAATAAATAAAGCAAGAGGCGCATATGCATGCCTGTCACGCATATGAAGATCAACGGTGATGTCCACTAACATCAAATTGCGGCTGTTCAACTCCAACGTTAAGGCAGTTCTTTTGTACGGTTGCGAAACATGGAAAGTCACCCAATTCATCACAGGGTGCCTACAAGTCTTCATCAACAGATGCCTGCGTCGTATCCTAAAAATCCGCTGGCAAGATAGAATTTGAAACGAAGAACTATGGCTCCGTGCCGGCCAAGAAAGGATAGACGAGCAAATCAGGCGAAGGAAATGGAATTGGGTTGGCCACACCTTGCGATGCGAAAACGAAAATCTAGCCAAACAGGCCCTCGACTGGAATACGCAAGGATCCCGTCGAGTAGGAAGACCTAGAACAATGTGGAGGAGAATCCTACTAGAAGAAGCCGCAACAACTGGGAGATCCTGGTCGGAGCTAAGAGCTGTCGCCCAAAACAGAGTCCACTAGAGGGCAACTGTTTCCGACCTATGTCCCATGAGGGATTAAAGGAGTTTAAAGAAAGAAGAATTCAACACGATTATTGCTTCCCCACTCTAGAATGAGTGTCGATATTAATAGAGTTGGGCATTAGTTCACGGTCATCAAAACAGGGTCTGGCACGTTTCTGTCTTGCATCCAAGCCGAAGAATAACAGTTTGGATTCTAGATATCCCATAAGTTTTTTGTTGATTATCGTCTCCAGTTCCGGCAATTAAAGGTTTGCCAGTTGAATCTACACCATAGCAGAGCAGCATCAGCAATGATGACGCGAGGCTTCGGTGAGATGAAGCTGGATATTGCTCTCATACAGGAACCCTGGATCTACAACGGTAGGATTAGGGGACTATCTGGGAGCTTTGACACTCTGTACGTTCCCAATGCGAATGAAAGAGTGAGGACGTGTGTGCTGGTGAAACACGGAGTGCAGGCGGTTTTACTGCCGCACTTGTGCACACCAGATCTCACAGCAGTACGCGTAGGTACTGGAAGTGGGGCTTTCATTCTAGCCTCAGCCTACCTTCCGTACGATTCGCCAGATCCTCCGCCCACCAGGGAGTTGGAAATTCTGGTTATTACCTGTGGCGAAAAAGGCACAGGGTTAATAGTTGGTTGCGACGCAAATGCACACAACACGGTGTGGGGAAGCACCAACGACAACCATAGAGGAGAGGCTTTGCTCGAATTTGTGGAATGCAACAATCTAGTTATTGCAAATAGAGGGGTAGAACCAACCTTCGTCGATGCTAGACGAAGGGAGGTCATAGATATAACTCTATGCAGCAACCGGATGTTGACAAGATTGACCAACTGGGAGGTGATGGATCGGACGACTATGTCAGATCACAGAGCCATTTCATTTGAGATAGAGTACGGAACCCCGGGCAGGGGAGACGGAATTAGAACAACGAGAATTCCCCGCAACACGGACACGTCTAGATATACTGAAATGTTGCGCAGGAATCTCGGGGAGCGCGTGCCAAGGGCACCGAAAACCACAAGAGAAGCAGAGTCTCAGTTGCATGTCCTGCAGACAGCGATAGAGAACGCTTTTCGAGTGGCGTGTCCTCTTACGTCAGTGGATGACCATGATCCCACACCCTGGTGGTGCAGGGAGCTGGAGAAACTGAAGAAAGAGGTCAGAAGGGCTTTCAACCAAGCGATGAGGTGCAATGACCCGGTTGCCTGGGAGAATTACAAAGCCAAGAAAAGAGAAATGAAACAAACTCTGCGACGACGGAAAAGGGAGTCGTGGAGGGATTTCTGCTCGAGCATGGAGAGCATATCTGAGGCCAGCAGACTTCAGAAAATGATCTCCAGGGACCCGGTCTCCAAAGTCGGACTCGTTCGTGACCCGTCGGGGAGGATGACGGAGACGCTGGAGGAAACCAACAAGATCCTGATGGAAGTTCACTTTCCTGGCAGCTATATCTCGGGTAAATCTTGGACTATTCGTAACAGAATGGCTACAAGGATGAACCGAGAGGAGGCTAACGGGGTGGTGACGGAGGAAGGGGTGAGACGTGCAATAGACACATTCTCTCCCTTCAAGACATCGGGGCGTGACGGAATATTCCCTGCGCTGCTTCAATGGGGCAAAGATATCATTGCACCCAGGCTTAGGGGAATATTCGTTACCTGTCTAGCAACAGGATACATTCCGGCGGTGTGGAGGGAAACCAAAGTGGTATTTCTCCCTAAGCCAGGCAAGAAGGACTACACCGAGGCGAAGTCCTCCAGGCCAGTCAGCCTAACATCCTTTCTGTTGAAAACAATGGAAAGAGTGGTGGCAGACCACCTGGAGAGTACTATGCTAAGGAGGCACCCTTTAAGTAGAAGCCAGCACGCTTACCAGGCTGGCAGATCTACAGAAACGGCACTTCACCAACTGGTGCGAGTAGCCGAGGGGGAACTGTATACCGGAGGCATAGCGATGGCCGTTATTATGGACATCGAAGGCGCCTTCGACAAGATACAGTTCAACAAACTCAAAGACGCTCTGGTGAGGCGCGAGGTCAGCCCCATGATTGTAAGGTGGGTGGACAGCATGCTGAAAAACAGAGCGGTAAGGATTCAGACAGGAGACTCGCGGCTTCGAGGGAGGGTCAGCAAGGGATGCCCACAGGGCGGGGTCCTATCGCCCCTCCTGTGGAACATCACTGTGGACACTCTGCTCAGGCGGCTAGAGGTAATGGGCGTGCATACCGTTGGGTATGCAGATGATGTAGCGATTGTGGCACGTGGCAAGTTTATGAGCACTACGGCAGATATCATGAGGAATGCACTCCAAGTGGTTGAGCAGTGGTGTACGGAACAGGGCCTCACCATAAATGCCAATAAGACAGACGCGATAATCTTCACTAGGAAGATTAAAGATCTGGATTTTCAGCCCCTCATGCTTTTTGGATCGAGGATCAAGGTGTCTGGGATGGTCAAGTATCTGGGTGTATACTTGGACTCGCGACTAACCTGGAAATACCACGTTGAAGAGAAGATTAAGAAGGCGACAAGGGTGCTTCACCAGTGCAGAAGAGTATGTGGACTAAGGTGGGGTATCTCACCAAGGTTAGCATACTGGACATATACCATGATGGTGAGACCCATCATAACTTATGCCTCGGTGGTCTGGTGGACTAAAGCCACACAGAAAACCGTCAAGAGGCATTTGGACAAGGTGCAAAGAATGGCCTGCGTAGGTGTGAGCGGTGCTTTCCGCACCACACCCGCCGCGGCATTGGAGGCGCTGTTAGGTCTGCTGCCGTTAGATCTCCAGGTGATGAAGACTGCGGCAGCCTCAGCGATTCGGATGAGACGTGATGCCGCATGGCAGGCGTCAGGAACCTTATATGGGCACATGAAGATCCTGGATCGCATTAAAGGGATTAGGGAGCTCATGATGCCCATGGAAGGGATCACAAAAATGAGGGTGACCGAAAGGTATCATAAAACCCTCATAGGGAACGGAACGCTCCCCGAAGGGAGACCGGAAGACATATATATCTTCACGGACGGATCCAAGATTGACGGCAGAGCAGGTGCGGGAGTCTTCTCGGAGGACTTAAATCTGACCTGCTCTCTGGCTTTGGGGAATTACACCTCAGTCTACCAGGCGGAAATGCTTGCTCTGCTGCACGCGCTGGATCACATAAGTGAGGGTCAGGTGCAGGGAAGAAGTATCCTTATAGCACTGGACAATCAGGCTGTGATTAAGCGCATGAATCAGACAGAGATTAATGCGTCTCTGGCGTTGGAATGTGTCCAAAAACTGAACAGGTGTGCGAAACAAAACAACGTGACGCTAGCTTGGGTTAGAGGACATACAGGCATCGATGGGAACGAAAAGGCTGACAACCTGGCAAAACAGGGGTCAACCTCGGAATTCTGGGGACCGGAGCCATACTCTGCCATTGGCAGAGGATTGGTGAGGAACTGCATCGAGAAATGGGTCGCTGAGGAACACCGGAGACGGTGGGACGCTATGACCACGTGTAGGCAGGCTAAGATGGTGCTTACGTTGCCGATTACCGCAGCCAGAAGAAGGATCCTGCATATGCAAAGGAGAACCCTCAGATGGTTGGTGGCACTGATTACAGGACACGGATGTTTCAGGTATCACCTAAAAAGAATGGGAATTCTGGAGGATGACACCTGTCGGATGTGCCTGGAGGAACCTGAGACGGCCACACACATAGTGTGTCACTGTCCGGCGGTGGCGAGGAAAAGGGCTGCCATAACTGGACTCCATTGGATGGAGGACATGAGGCAGACTCCCTTCAATCAGCTGCTTGCGATAACTAGGGGAGTCGAAGTAAGGGAGCAATGGGACAACCCACTGCAACCCCAATAAGATGACTCTAGGCAGAGGGACGAAAAGGGACCCGCAGATAGTGGTCTGATTCGGTATCCCTCGAAAATCTATATATATATATATATATCGTCTCCATGAGAGAATGGCTATTGGGCGGTAGTTGGAAGGATTGCTGGAGTCACCGTTTTTCGGTATGGGCTGAACATGGGCAAGTTTCCAAGAGTTTGGATAAACTCCGGAGAAGTATGATAGGGCAACAAGTTTGCGCAGAGGTATAGCCAAAGGTGAGGCGCATTGTTTTAAGACGATAGGGGTATATTATCGGGTTGAGTGCATTTGTTGTCATCGAGCTCCTTGATGCACCTGTACACCTCGCGAGTCCTGAAAAATACCCTGTCCATTGAATGGGCGTTGTGCTCGGAAACAGGTGGTAACATATCAGTTTCGGGTAAAGAAGAATTTGAAGCGAACAGAGATGCTAACAAATCGGCGCTGGATTTGCTGTCTGTTATTCTTATTGTGGATAAAGGACCGGGTTGAAGTTGTAGTGAAAGTTTTCTGGATGGAACTACCAAGGACCAGAAGTTTTTGATACCAGAGGTTTCATTAAGGAGTTTACTTCTCATTTTGTTGTTTTGGTTTGGTTTCGACATTCCTGATGATGGCTTTACAGGAATTTCTTAGTTCTTAGAGTACATACCTAAACGGAGCAATTCACTCGCGGCTTCCTTAGTTTTTATTGCGTTCATACACTGCCGGTTAAACCATCTGTTGGGCCTAGGCTTCACAGATTTGGTAGAATGGGAAATGAACAAATGCATTCCTGCCTGTATGATCCTGGGGCCTATTCTTCTGTCTATAAACAAAAATTGGCATTTGGCGACACGATATCGTCTCTTCACGTGTTGATAAAGACGTTTGACGATTATTAAAAAGCTCAATTTATGCATGCAATAAACTTATAAAAATTTATATTTTAATTAAATATACGTGGTTTGCTGCCCTTGGAGTAATACCACAATTTGATGGTTTTGTATGGCCGCGCTTATCTGTCAATTTGGTCGTAATGCCAAAATTTAATATTTAATATGAAACTTAGAGAAAGTCGAGAAACTTTTTTTGTCGAGTCGATCCATCGACTCGAGAAACCAAATACGGCCCCTGGTGATACGGATAGCGGGAGAGTTGACGTTTTTATTTCGGAAACACAGGTCCTAGTCAGTAGATAGGAAAAAACTAATAAGCCCCTCTCAATTGGCCTTCCCATATTCCCATACAGTTCTTCTAAATGGTTTAGGAGAGGTGGGAAATTTAAATGGGAAGTTAGCGCTGACTAAGGCAGTGGTCCGAAAATATAGGTTTCTTGATCAGCAACATCAGGGACTCTCGTGGGATGATCCACAATTTGATGTAAATTATTGGTGTGGACGTCCTTGCCAGAAACACTGGTTCCATTCGAGTAAGTCAGGCAGTTTACATTGTGAACATTGAAATCATCCGCAACAATGTAATGATAATAACATTATTGATATTATTTTTTCTTGAAAATGTAACAGTATCGTCAAATTTATGCTCGAAAGCAGTTTCGTTAACGGAACGGATTTAAAATATTGTATTAGAGAATAGGCCCCAGGATTGAGTAACGAAAATGTTGATATTAAGTTAGCGTTGATTAATATAAAAAGAGTTCGTTTTATATACTTTACGGTAACCTACGTAATTGCTAACACAAAGTGCAATACAATGAGAGAGGTTGTGCACTACTGTGTACCAAGGCACTAGAATTCCTAAAGATACAGTTTATCAAACAATTCACAATTGACTCATTTCTGAAAGAAGTAAAGATGTCAGTATACTTTACAACTCCCTTTTATCGCACAATATTCAAAAAGTAATCTGACGTAAATGAAGATAATTATTTTGCGAAGAAGAAATAAATTTTGCACACCCCCTTTTTAAAACGGCCTTATCTTACATTCCGCGCTACAGATGCCATTTATCACAAGCGAAATCAGTCAAACAATAAGACACCAGCTTTTCCCCAATGACTAGGCTTCCGAGCCCCTTCCACGGTAGCATATGCTCGCCTACAATTCACCTTGTGTACAACCTACGAATCCTTGAGCTCCTGTATCCGATTTATTTTTAAAATGCCTCAGGGATCGATTATTGCCTTTCAAATATACAAAACGTGTTTGAATTCGTTTTTTTAAAGAAGTCGCCTCCTTTTAGAATAGCACTCGCGGGTAGGGTTGGAGTTGAATTGGGGTGTGGGAAAATTATTGTCACATTTCGCAATCATCTGATATATGGGAATCGCGTATGATTCGGATATAAAGAGGCGTTTTGACTCCTTCATACACGGGGAAGCAGCTTTGTAACGTACTCCGCGTACAGGCAATAAAAGTGTCAAAGAATGGAAATTCACGGCTTGATAAATCCACTTTCGTCTAAATCTGGTTTAATATAGATGAAGTTTTCCTGGGGAGTATGGGAGTTTCCCAAGTACTTAAAAGTTGAAGAATGTTCGCTAAATTATGGGATAATTACCGAGCACGATAACATTATATAATTTATACTTGTTTATCTGGTAAGAGAATTTCGTATGTTCATTTTCTTGTGCGCATTATGTAGTATTGAAACTTAGTCTTAATCAATAGTTAATCAGCACGCTTTACAGTAGACAGAGAGCTATAACCTTTTGTTGCATATGTACATATTATTCAATTTTCGCTTCTTAGTAAGTTTCTTGCATTTGAGTGATTCTATGGTGGATCGAAGAACAAACTTTGTTTAATTTGCAACATTATCCCTACAACTAAATTTACAAATTCCCCTTTTGACTGTTTAATTTTGAAATAAACCCAAACCAAATATTTGCTAATCACTTCCGCATTTAATTCTTGGAGGTTTTAAATCAAAAACAGTTGGTTTCGGTCACTTAAGACTTTTAATCTCTTCATGTTGACCTCAGGGATTAAAATTAGCATGCTGCCCCCAGTTAAAATCATTGATACAACTGGAAGGGGTTGAATAGTACAAGTTGTGTTTAATTAGAGTGAAAAATAAGGAAGAGTCATGTACATATACGTAGATGAATGTTAGAATGAATAAAATACACGATGTTTATAGTTCCCAAAATTACTGTTTAAAACTTTCTAAGTAATAGTAGTTTTTATTGATTAGTTGAGTTAGTTTTACATGAACTCTTGGACCATATACTGCGGTTTGATCAGATAATGACTTGATATTCTGTTCATTGCAGGCAGGAAATTTCACATGGGTACTAAATACACTTTGCTTTTGAAACGTTAAATGTTGATTATGGAGTACTTTTTTGGATACGTTGAACGTGGTATGGTTTTTGCGGGCCCAGTCTATAATGAGTTCGATAATATTAAAGTTAAATATGAGTTTACGATCAGGCAGGGCTAAGTGCTGGCTGTTTATAGAGATTAGGAATAAGGCGGGTGATAGAATAAAGCTCTGAGGAACATCGGCCAAGATAATGCGAGGTTTAGAAAAAAGGACTTGTGCACGCTTCGCATTCTACTTCGGGAGTGAATAAACCCAAGTGTAAAGCTAAACACCCTTGGGTTTATATCCTCCCGATTATACCATTTGTTCGGTCTACGCTTTATAGACTTTGTAGAGTTAAGAATTTCCGTCTGTATAACTTGATTGATAGCGAGTGCGAATGGGTTGTCGTTCTTTCTACAGAAACAAAAATACTAGTCAGTCTGATGACATCAAATTGTATCGGCACATAAAGAGTATGGAGGATTGCAAACTTCTGCAGATTGACCTTGATACCTTTTACTCTTGGTGTGCTAACAACAACCTGGTTCTTAATATTGGTAAATGCGAAGTCATGACTTTTAGTAGGAGACGTGATCCTATAATTTTTAACTACACCTTTTCTGATGAGGGTATCCCTCGTGTTAATTTGGTTAAAGATCTCGGGATTAGATTTGATAGTAAGCTGGATTCCTCCACTCACATCAACTATATCTCTTCCAGAGGTAGTTTAGTCTTGGGTTTTATAAAAAGGTGGTCCAAGGAATTTAATAACCCGTTGGTTACTAAACACTTATATATTTCTCTTGTCAGACCATTACTTGAATATGCCTCCCAGGTTTGGTCTCCTCACTATTCTTCGCATGTTAGAACTATTGAATCGGTTCAACGAAGGTTCGTTCGATTCGTACTGAATCATCTTCCTTGGGAAAACCCAATAGTTCTTCCATCATATGAATCCCGGCTTAAGTTACTCAACTTAAGCTCTCTTCAAAAGCGTCGAGAGGTGGCCGATGTTGTATTTGTTCATCAGCTACTTAATGGAAAGGTCGACTCAGGTTTTTTAGGTCGCCGTGCGTCGTTTAGAGAGAGTCGTTATAATTTGAGAGGTCCACCTCTTTTACAAATCAACTCCTCTAATACTAATTACGGTAGATTTGAACCTGTAAACCGCATGTTCATTAATGTTAACAATAATATTAATGTCTTTAGCGTGAGCATTAGTAAAGATGTCCTTAAAAGGAGTCTTTTTAATCTCACGTGACCATCTTTGTTTCCTGTTGCTTGCGTGGGTTATATGTTAATTTGGATTTGTGTTTTTATTTACTAATTTTTATGTTACTAATATTTTATGTTTGCATGTCTCAGCTGAGCCACGGCAGTGGTAAATATTTCTCAGCCCTGCTGGGAAGTGTGCCTTCTGTGTGAGAAGGGAAAAGTGAGCTGAAAAGTGCGCCTTCTGTGCTAGAAAGGTTAACTCTTGCTTGCGAAAGAGGAGACTTCGACTGACTAAGTCAAATCTTCAGTTTATTGAATGAGGGTCGAATTTCAGTTTCACTTAGTGCGAGATTAGGGGCCATATTGAAAAGTAGGCAACCAACAGAGAAAAAAATTGATGTAGCCTGCAAAGTCAAAATAATAATTTTTGCATCGGGCCTTCAATTGCGCAAGTTTAATCGTCTGAAAGTCAGGTGGCTGCTCACTAGCAGGTTTCTTTGGTAATGGAAAAAAATCCCATCAGCAGGGTTGTACATACTTATTAAATCATAGATGAAAATTTTGTCGGAAAGCTCTGTTTTACTGTGGACCAATTGTCGCAACCGTTATATGCCTTGTTAGAAATAGTAGCTCAACTGTTAGTGTAGCTAGTAGCTAAATGGAAAATAGAAAAGTGGTCATCTAAAGCTGTAACTATTGAGTGATAAAAATTATTGTGAACTATAAAGTATTAATACTGATTTTAGGGCAAAGTTAAAAGATTTAACTTTCATGAAAATGGATCCCCACAAAGGCCATAAACAGTTAAAAATTGGAGGCAATTGTGGCTTGGTTAAAAAAACGTAACTTTTCTTACCGGGAAATAGCCAAAGAAGAGAGTATTTTTGCATCTACTGAACGCAGACAAGCAAGAATTCTTAGAGCAGGACACACAGCCGAGCACAATTATTGCTTTCGAACAAAGAAAAGGAAAATCACGAATAGGACTTTCCAGGTATTTATCCTTAACGCTCTGCAACAGCATACAGGATCAGGTTCTGCCTTGTTAGAAGATCTAAGTCAATGGCAATAAAAATATCTTGAAATCATTGCGACATAGTTTTGATGAGGCTAAAATAAAATGCAGACGCCCTAAAAAAAGCTTAACTTTACTTAATGCGTGATATGGGCAGTCTAGCGAGTCGGGCCGTAACTATCTTTGACTGATAGAAGTGCGATCATAACCTCCTCTTAGTGCCTCCTGGTTAACCAACTAACAAGTGCAGTACAAAGTACACGCTTCAAAGCCTAGTAAGGTAAGAATGGAATTTGGGCATATTTGCTTTTGCATTAGCTTTATTATTGCAAGCATGCGTTTGCGTAGAGTTCATGAATGCAAATATGCGAAGCAAATGTGGGCAAGCTTTGCAAGTTTTTCGACAGCACTGCGAAATAGTTTTAACGCAAAAGATGCCAAATCTCGAAGTATTGAAGAATATTGATAGCGTGCAGTAAATATAATAAAAGAACATCAAAAATGACAATTAATCAGCGCCATATTTAACAATGGAGAAACAAGTTCACTAATGCATACTACATGCATGCGCAAATGAGTTTTCAGCAAGTTGATGACGGTCCAGTTTGCGCATTTTATGGATGCAAATATGCATTATTGAAAGCACCCAAGACGTAAAGTTATCATATCGAAACCTGAATTGCACTGTCGATTAAGGATCTTTTAGCACCGAGCAGTCAGGATGGACCTTCTTTTACTATCATAATTATGAGACTTTTAAGAACTAATTAAGCTAGAGAGGATCGGAGTAGAATTGGGGAGCCCGACGGAGCAAACTGCTTCCAAATGGACCGAAGACAGGACAGTGGTCAGGAACTTTGAAAACCAGCCACGCTTCCCTGGATCCACAATGACTCCGAGCCCGGCGTTGGCAAACTTCTTCCCAACCGACCGAAAGTAGGAACGCCGGGATTATCATATTAGTGGTACGTTGTTCAACAAGACCCCGCTCGAACTGTCAAGTCTAACCCACAAGTAACTATGCAGACTGCTGAGCTTGTTCAACCCGTCTGGCCTATAAATAGGAAGGATAGAGGTGTAATATAAAAGGCCAAGTGGTACCAAAAGAAGAAGAAGAAGATGAAGAAGACAACTTTTGAAGGAAGGCCGACTTATACAGGCAAAAGAAGCACAGACACATTACGTTCGATGACTAGAAAGAGGTAAGTTACATTTAGTTCCCTGAAATCATATATTTATAAAATATTCATGTCTTTGACAGTATAGCAAAAATTTCATAATTTCTAGTGACAAATATGGCTTCAAAGTGGTGACGGAGATTATCCAGTTCGTGAGGAAATGATCAGGAGAACCATATAGAGCCAAAATAATTAAACTTCCGTCAGCCCTATTCATTATGTCGTGTTATCAGAACAAATTCCATATATCAATTCCAAACCCTATGTTCGTAAAACCTTCATGTGAGATGAAGCACTTTGACACACCTCAAAATCCAACCCCTGGCTGAGGTTTTCCAGTTACTTTCTTTGCTACTCTTTTTTCTGTCATGCGATCAACGTGTTCAGCTTAGCGAAGTCTACTTTAATGAAGGTTACTACGTTTATATCGTCATCGAGATTTAATAAAGCTCTTATATATAATTTTCCATGTCCCTTCTTCACAAGATTTCTAAAATTAATTTATCCTGGTTAATAACAAACAATTATTTGTCTAAATCCTTGATGGCGAATATACATACTGGCAGGCCTTTCTAATTGGAAAAGTAGTTGCTTATGTTCGACTTTCTTAATTTGTGCTGTAACAGGATAGAAACATAAAACAAAAACCTCAAGCCAAAGGACAAACTTTTCTAAGTCTTTAAATTATAACGAACGAGCAAAAACAATTGGCAAACCCCCGTAATATCCTTAACGATCCGAAATCTGCCACAAAAAATGCAAATGCTAAAAATCAGACATCAGGAATCAGAAGTGTCAGTAACAGTCATTGTTCCCAGGACGTGTTATTATTCTCGAGTCCATAGGAACCTGGTCAACAAACAATTTCAGGCCACTTTGGTGTACGTTTCATATTCAGTTTTCGTAGTCCATCGAACGTGACAAAGACAAGTTGCCTGCAAAATCTTAACCTGGTCCTGGTCGTTTAAGTCCTTGTGACTAGTACTACAAAAGTTTATGCCCTGGAATCGTGTAGCGATGTGCCTGCCAGTAGCTAAGGATAAAGAAAGTCATTCGGTATTCTGTACATAGAACCCATTCCAGGACACGTATGTGAGCCCCAATAAACGAGGCGTGGTTGCTTTCGGGATGTACTGGGAAGGCATATAAACTGGAAAAATCTGGTCTGCACGTAGATGTATTTTGTCCTGGCGCTGTTCGTGATGTCACGTCCCGCCTGTTTGGGCTCTCTTGGGGATGTCCTGCGCAAAGTGAAAGTTGCTCCAACTTTCTTTAAGAGAATTGCGGGGCTCTCTTTCGGCGTACTCTAGAATATGAGAGATAATTTTGTGTGAAACATCACAAGCATTCGATATTCGAATCAGTTCTGATTCGATTTTATGGACTCTTGCATTTTACAATGGATCACTTCTCCCCAATGATATTTAGGTCCTTAAAAATTCAACTTGTGGAATGTATAGAATCATCTACCTTCTACATATATGCATACATGCATAAACGGGGTCTGTTTCAATTACAGAAACTTTACAACACAAAATATGAAAACTGAGCAATAAAATAAGGATCTTACTATAGTATAGGAAAAAAGCAGCTTGAAAACCCCATTAAAGAAAAACATTTTGTGGGGTTTATATAAAAGTAAGAATCATAAAAACTGGGGTTGAATCCATAAATTTATTGTGGTCTGGAAAATCCAGGTATCGCTTATCGATTGAGCATAAAATAACCATCAATATTAATACAAAACCCTAATCTGGTCGAGGGGAAGAGATTCGCAATGGTGAAACTTTAAAAAGAAAAGGGGAGTGATTTTTAGATTTTTCTTTTGATTTTTATCCCCGCTTTTCCCTCTCAAAAAAAGTTGTGTTTATCTAATATGACTTTAAAGTTTTGCAATAGCGCATAGTTGATGTAGTAGTCGTAAGTAGCTAGTGATGGAAGTAATAAATATTTGATTTACTTTCCCAAAGTCGAGACGATGGTTGTTGTTTAATGTGAAATAAATAAATTACAGGACCATGCCTCAAAAACTTAGAAAAAGGTGGCATACGCTGGCAGTTAATTCAATGTTGCAGATTATCTAGAAGAAAAATCTCTAACGAAAGTGATTTTGCGCCATGACCTGAACATGACCATGAGAGACTGGTCATTCGAAGATTGATTCCTAAGCTTGGTTTTCCCAAATAAAAAACATACATAGAATTTTGCTTGAATGTATACCATTTACCACTTTGTGAGGTCCTAATGGTGAATATCGGGAGCTCTCTATTTATAAAATGCTCGTCATTACAAATGAATTCCAATAGCAATGGAAATGATAAAATATATATCGATTGACCAATGTTTCGAGGACGCATTTCTTAGAACCCAAGAAGATGCGCCACGCCAAGAGGACTGTCATTCATACCGCTGGTGACTGCTCAAGTAGAATCACTAGACTAGTGAGGTGTCGTGAGATTTGGCTTGACGTCCTCTCTCCCCCATCTCACATGAGATTTTTCAAATTTTAAAAAATCTTTAGTATTTACACTACAAACATGCATTTACGGGCGAAACACAGGAAGTCGTACCTTTCCGTAGGTCGCACCCACCCCGGTAAATAATCCAGACGCTACTTGCTACTTGCGGCGTTTGCATAATCGCGATAAATGTTTTTGTGTAGGATTAGCCTTAGTGGAGAGACATGTTTTACTTAATTTAACCCAGTTTTCTCGATAAGACCGATATACCTCCTAACTCCGTGGGGAAGAGTATGTAAAGGCTCCACACTCACGCCGTGCATTCACGGCGACAATTTACACCGTATTCACTCAGAGCGGAAAACATGAAACGTACTAAGCGAGAAAACCATCCACACTCGCGCTCACGGGTGCTCGCTGTTGTTCACGGTGTTAGTTTGGAGCTGGCTTAACGGTTGACTTACCTCTTAACATGCTTGGGGTAACTTTAAGGCGTCCATTACACATTCATTCAAGCGTCAATCAATTCCATCAGTCGTGATTAATGGAAATCAAAATATTCAGATAATTACATCAATCATCACCTTAGACGGTAGATTTTCCGTAAGTCATAGCAGTAACTGTGGTAAACTCACAGCAAAACCTATCGTTTAATGGACCTTAACGGAGGATCTGGGATGGAATGATTACATATTCCAAATCGGTCAACAAGCAGTGCGGCAGTTCCTTCCTTCACTTCTCCCTCTCTTCACTCTCGTCCGACTAGAGCTGCTGTACGACATTGCACTCTATTCGAAAACAATTGCCGACAGTATAAAGGGCCTTTCCTGAGCCTCTAGTCTTTCACATAAAAAAAGCCTGCCTTGGATTTCTTAAGATATGCAAGTTGTTCCTCCAGCCAGCCGCTCTGGCCACAATATACAAATGCCACATTCAGCCCCGCCTTGAATACAGTTCCCATATCTAGACAGAAACCCCCGAAAACTACCTTGGCTTGCAAAATCGTGCCATCAAACTCATTCGTTTAAGCCAACTTAGGAATGTAGCTGCCTTCTCTATACATTATCGCTATTGCCAGAGCGACTGCTCCATTGACATTCAGAACCTCCTGCCTGCATGGCAATATTTTTCACGCAACTCAAGACTAGCCCACTCGGCCAACCCCCATACCCTACAGTCCAACTCCCTCGGACACAATGTGATCTAGAACTTCGTTTATGAATTGAACAACTCGACTGTGGAATAATCTCCTACAACCAGTATTTCCCATTTCATACAACTTCTAAGAGCTCAAACGTAAGGTTCATCAACATTTCCTTGAGCACCCCGCAGACCCCCTTTTAACCCTTCCTATTCTTCTCTATTCTTCAAACCAAGCTTGCTACTAGACATTGCACTATGACCTTAGCAACAAGACAGACTGATAGTAAAAAGGGTGACTCCTAAGCTTGGTTTTCTTCACATAACATTTTATTTATACTTTCTTGCGGAAAAAATTACATGATAGTTGCCGAGACCCCTTCTCTCCCTCACGTGAGATTGGGTGAGATTCGGGTCGACCCCTTCCCCTAAACGCCCCACGTAGGCATTGCATGACCCCTAACAGAGTTTACGCGGGAGACTATATTGTCGAGAAAAGTATAGTCAAAAATTATCGGACCAAGTTCCTTCAAAAAATCATTATAACTATGTCAACAAGTAGGTAGCGATCGGTGTCCACATTTCCTCCTCGGCAACTCCTTACATCCAGTATACTTCTACCATGTCTTGAAACTATTTTAACCTGCTTACTCACTTACACTTCATTCCTTAACTATGCTTTAAGCTAGGCCAGTAAGCATTCTATAGTTTATCCAAGTTGTGATACAAAATTTCTTTTACAAAAGCAGCTCGTTGTTGCACCTAAAACTGCTCATGCAAAACAAGTATACAGGGTGTCTCAGACCACCCGTACCACCCTTAAATTAAATGGAAACCCCCATTTTTTATTGCAGATTCGGAATCTTCATAAAAAAATATGAAGATTTTGTCCCAAGCATTTTTTACGATTCGCCATAGATGGTGCTATAATCGGAGGAAAACTTTTTTATGACTTATTTATTTCCGCCGATTACAGCGCCATCTAAGGCGAATCACAAAAAATGATAAGAATAAAATCTTCATATTTTTTGATGAAGAATCTAAATCTGCAATAAAAAATAGGGTTTTTTATTTTGTTTTCAATTCTGCATCCCTTCCCCCAAAAAAATTGGGGGTAGAGAACCATTTTGATTATTAACTTGATGTATGTATAAATATCATCTCATCATAACCCAGTGGGAATTAGAAGCATTCACTGATGCCTGAAGAAGCTATGCTTAGGTTGCTTGGAAGCACTTTCCTTCGGTATCCCTTTCAATATCTTTTTAGCACTGCATGTCATTAGGAGTTTGCAGATTGTTCGATTTTCTTCTAATTAGCTTCCTGGGAAGCTATTTTGAAGGTTTAAGTTTTACAAGCAGCAAAGCTTTCATTTTTGCTTCTTTGGAAACAGGCTTTTCGTTTCATCCAAAATGCTTCTAAAGCGCGACCAGGAAGCACTTCCAATTTGATTCTAGAGGAAGCTTCTTCCACTTTTCCCGCTGGGAATGAAAAATAAAAATCTGCATCTACAATAACAATCAATGAAAATATTCCAAATCCACAATAACTTTACTCCAACTTAACAACTGTTAACTGATTTCCTTTACAGAAGGAAATTACAAGTTAAAAGTCGTAAAAATTTGTTATATCGGCACAACATGCAAGGAATCACCTTTTTATTCAGATTTCCATGTAAACACATCGCTGCAAGGCTCAAGCACCACACCATAATGTGTACACAGATTTCGCGAGGAACAAGCAACACCGGCAACAGTTGTGCAGAATGTGAAAATTTTTTATGGTTCTGTCATGCCATCATTACAATTGGTAACGCATCACCGGAATAATCCCGTGCGGAAGATCCTTTTCTCCCTCTTCAAATCACAACACTTTAAAGTCTGAAGGATTTAAAAGTCGTAAAAATGAAATTGTTCCTCTCATCGTCATTCATAGAAAATCGCAATGAGGTTCATCAACGCAAGGACCTGTTAAATATTAAACCCATTTGGTTAATGGAGTCGGTTTTCGCACACAAACAACATTTTCTGTATTTGGATGAAATCTAATAAAAATATTTTCCCAAAATATATTTCCAGTCTCTCCCGACAACTTTCAATATAAATTCGATTACCTTGTGTGTCCTTCGGCCCCAAACTGTCCATCAAGTTATCCTACTTCTGCCTGGCAAACACACACATACACGTTCATTTCGCTGGCCAAGGTAAACATTTCACGGCCTACAATGTAAACGCCGGGGGCGAAAGGAATCCTTGGTCCTGGAGAGCAGGAGCAGTTCGGCAGGAACAAATATTGCAAGAAATGGGAACAAATTGTTATTTTATGGTAATGCTGGCTGTAAATAGAAGAAATGCAATATCCTTCGATTTTGTGAATGGAAAGGAAAACGATATTACGTGGCAGGATATTTAGGAGTTACATAATTACATCGCATCCTAAATGACAGTTATTGCAAATTCGGGGAACTATGAATATAGATGGACTGATGTAAGGATGGTTGAAGGGAAAGTTCTGTTTGCAGAAATTAATGGAAATGTCATAAATAGTGCAAGGATTGGGAAATTCTAAAATTATAATTTTTCAATTTTTCTTTTTTATTTTCACGTTAAGCCACACAATAAGGATTTATTATTTCAAATGTAATCAAGTAAACATTAGTATATTTATTTGGTAGGTCTGAGAATAGGTCGTAGGCTATTTTTTATACCCCTAGTTGATAAGGGTGCCCTTCGACCATAAGGAACAGCTGAAAAGTCTAAAAAATTGGAAATTTTGGAATTTTTACCTTCAGCTTAGTTTCAATTGTTTGACAGTTCATAAACGTAAAATATGGCGGCCGTCTCAAGAAGAGGAATTACCACTTTCTTCACAACCCCGTAGACATGGGTATCAAACGAAAGGATATGATAAGTAGAATACAATAAGCAATAAAGTACACACAATATACCGTTAGATCCATGGCAGCCGTCTCAAGACCCATGTACCCGTTCTGTGTAAAATTCATATCTGGAAAAATACCAAGTCAATGGATGGTTTTTATTGGCTACTATTGGCTTATGAGTGCAGCGAGGCCCACCGGGTCCCGGCTAGTAAAATTATAAAATTGCCTTCCAGGATTGGAATAACCCAGAGTTACACGAAAGAGAATGCATTTCTTTGTTCCCTATTTTACGAAGACTATGAAGTCTAGGCCCAAATTAATGGCCTTGACATCACACCTCCTGTGGTAATTATGAAATGCGCCTCAACTTTGCATAAGCCTATACGAAAATTTATTGCCTTATCGTACTTCTCTGGAGTTTAACTCTGAAAAAGTAGCTCATGTTCAGCATCTACTGTAAAAAGTGACTGCACTAACCCTGAAACTACCGCCCTATAGAAAGTTGTTGCACCTATGACCAGTTGGTCATATCGTTCATGGGGCTAGAAATGCTTGTTTGGCGATTTAGAATATCTGATGAAGGCTACCAAGGATGTTAAGAGATCAGATTCACACTGTTCACTAAGAGTTAAGGAAGGTCGGTGCAAGCCTTGAATATAGTATATCTAAGACTGGTTCTACAAGTTCAACTTTTCGTTCAACGTCAACACTTTTTCTCTTTCGTTGGCATGCAACTTCCGTAGGGGATAATTTTACCTCTCTCACAATTGCATGCGAATGAAAGAAAAAAAATTGTTGAAGTTGAACGAATTTAACGTATAGAACCGGTCTAAAGCAAACAGATCGACCGGTATCCCCCAGGGCTCAATTTTACCATACGTCCTTTTCCCAATCTTTATAAACAACCTGAACGATTTATGAAAGAATTCGCAGCACTAAAATAAGTGCTGCAGCCTGTGAAATTGAGACGATCGGACAAGTCTTGTGTTGCAATAGTATTTATTTCCGTGGATGTAAAAGTATATGCATTTCGATGCAACCAACATTGTGGTAATTTTGGTGGAAAATTTTGCCAATGTTTCCGCATTCTTTCAGTTTCTCAAAGGGTGCCGGCGATGAAGTAAATATCAACAATTAGTTTTATAGCCCACCCACGCATCCATGCTTATGTATGCCATACACGCTCTGGTATACCGGAGAGGTTACCTGTACAGGCTTGCCTGCGCAAGTCGACCGCATGCCGGTAGGTTGTATGTGAACGGTCCGGTATACCGGAGCGATCTTCAGTTCGTTTTGTAATGTCATTAAATGAAGACGTTGCGAACCAACGTTGCGCGACCTGCGCAAGCGACCGGAGTACACGCACAGGTACAACGTACGATGTCACTGAAAGAATTGATTTTCGAATTCGCTCCAGGCACAAAAAACTGCACAGGGCTATTCCCACACACGCTCCGGTTTACCTGTGCAGATCGCCCTAGTTATTTTCTAGTCTTTGTCCGGTAGATCGAATCATGTATGGGTGCCATAACGGGTGTGGCCAAATTTTAACTTCAGATTTCGATTAATTGCCATTTATCGGTCTTTATTGATGGTTTTCCTGCAGCTGACAATCCAAAACTTAACTGTTTTAGCTGTGTTTTAGCTGTTATTAGCGATTGTCCTTCGGAATTTATCGCAAAAACTCATTGAGATATGTTTTACTGCAACTGCAAGAAGATGTCGTGCGCATTTTGGAAGTTGGCACAGTTTGTCGTAGTTTTTGAGAATTTTATGTACAAATTTGAACCGTCTAGTTTCGTAACAGTATAACATTTTAAATGCAGGAAGTTGAGCGGGCAAAATTTAAAAACATCCAACAGAAACTACTGTATACAGAAAAGGTAACCGTATAATGTGGTTTTAGAATAGAAGATGTGATTGGTCCTTGTTTCTTTCAAAATATAGCTGGTGGTATGTTTCCGTGATAGGAGCTCGGTGCCATCCTAAATCATTTTGAAAGGTCCCATCCCAAATAAAAGCTTTACAGCCGAAGCTTGGTGGAATGCGTTAGTGGAGAAATTACATGTCGTTCGAACGACAAGAAACAGCGAAGCCTTTTTAATAATTTGGAATATGTACTCGCTCTATCGCATATCGTCAGTTAATTTTACGCTTTGGGTGTCAAATGATTGCTTACCCGCTAGTTTAAGACTTTCCACTGATAAGAAAGGAAGAGCCGTGTAGATTTTGTTAAAGATCTCCATTTGAACCTGAGCCAAAGTCAAAGAAAGGCTAAGTATGAATGCAATGTTATCAGTATTTATTAAAGCTAAACTTCATTTTCTCATTTTCCTGAGGGGTACCGCAAAAATGGCGTGGGGTTTAGATTTCACGTCATACAATCTTCCTTCAAGACAAGAAAAAGCTCTTCATCCAGTTCTGTTGAACCGTGGGAATTCCAATAGGATCCACTCCATTTAAAAGTGTTTCCTCTACAGCCTAACTCCATCGTTTTATTCCAATAACTAAATTTCACATCTTTGTATCAGTTCTAAATCTTAATGATTCAAACAGAACAAAAACAATACTTTTGACACCTTGTATTGTAACGAACCACAATTCGTTACTAAGAACCCTCTCCACGAACGTTAGAAAAATACTAAAGTACCATGTTTTAACTCGAGAATACCTCTCCTATCAAATCTTTAAGAAAATAAATATTTACTCAACAGGCTGGGTGACTCTTCTTTGAAAGCTTCACTTCGAAGCTTTAGAGTTTCCTACGCCGACGAGCTTTCTAGCTATATAATAAACCGCTTCACCAGGCCAAAATTCGTCTTTAACCAGGCTCGTTCCGGAGAGGTCACCTTTCCCGATCCTATACCATGTCGAGGTATATGATTCAGCGCGGTTTCACTATACATATTACACACATTACCAGAGGAGTGTTGCCTAGCCCTTGTCGTGGTGTATGATCCGACAATGTGCCGAAGTAACAATTCCTAGATCTTGTCGTAGTGTATGATCCGGCACGGTTAGACCACAGACATAATGCATACCGACCGACTACCGAATATCTGAGGAGTGTTTCTCGGACCAGTGTCGTGGTGTTTGATCCGACGCTATTTCCGACTGCATTTCCTATACCAGTGTCGCGGTGTGACTAGATACAAGACGAACCATATACCGAACAAGGCATTATACAAATATCCTCCTAGACCGCACCAGTAATACTACTGACCCCAGCTCACGCACATGTAGAGTATAGTAATGAGTAGATAGCTGCTAAGCAATGCATTAGTAAGAAGCATTTACCTAGAGATACCCCGTAGTTAGTTACATAGGGCCCTATTGCGGAACGAGTCGATCTGACGACTTTGAGTCGATGTTAAATTTTCATACTGAGAAAGATAAAAACAAATATGAGTCGATTACATTTTTGACGTCGACTTGACAATTGTGTAATCGACTCATATTAATTCTTTTATCGACTAATTTCGACAAAAATCGACTTTCGCAGAAAGAAATTTTAACATCGACTCAAAGTCGTCAAATTGACGATATCCACAATAGGCCCCTTAGATATACCTTAGTTACACGACCTTCGACAACGCATGAGCTCCCGGCAACTCTCCCTTAAAAAGGAGGTTAGTGAACAACCGGACGCAGCATTACAGTATATTTCGCATTTCACAAAGGTCAACATTCTGCCGAAACGAAATCGCACATTGAGCAATATAAAGAACGGACGTTATTAGTTAATAGTTCTAGTCGAGATTAACTTAAAATCACAAATTTCACCTTAAACTTGAAAGTTAAGCTAGTTAAGCTGCAATAAGGATCGTCTTAAAGCAATATGAGAACCAGTCAAGCAAATCGAACATGGCCCAAGAAGGCAGATATAACTATAGTTTAAAGTAGAATCAGTACAAATGAGTAATCCACCTTAATTTTACTCAACAATTTCTCTATTGCTTAAGAGAGCACACTTCATTAGCATTTTCATAATACAAATGGATAATAGAATCACTATAAACTTTCTTGTCCTTCCTCTAGGAAATTCAGCAAAAATCTCTCCAGCCACCCATATTTGACCACTCAAGCATCTTGCGGTATAATAAATGCCATTATAGTATCTCGACAAGAAAATCTACTTAGAGACACATTCTCACTACCGTACACCAAGGGACACATAAGTAGCTTACGGCAATGCCTTCCTTCCATTCAGAGAATATCCCCCTTGACTTCTTGGTAAGAAAGTAGCACCGCCGTTAAGGCGTGGAAATAGTTTAATGAGACGTCGTCCTTAGGTGAATCCAATTAAGGAAGTTTTTAATTACACATTAACACCAGCCACTTGAGGATCTTAAAGGAATTCATTTCACTTCAGAAAATGTGTATGTGAGAAGGGATCTCCTTTTTCTGGGGAGGCTGTGGAGTCTTGAGAAGTCTTTATGGCAGTCATCGTCATCAACAATGAAAGTAAAGGAAAAAAGGCGCATTGCTGGGAAATTTAAATGCCTTTACGAGTCCTTTGTGAGTTTTCCCATTGTGCCTGTGCCAATAAAAATCGAATCAAACCTTGCGATAGGGAAAATTTATTGACTTCCATCGGAAGATCAGGAACTCTGAGCTAAGGGAACGTGACAAAGAAACATCGAATAGCTTTTACAAATATTGTGAAGGTTATTCCGATAAGGGTGGGAATGGATTTCAAAATTATTTTTGTAGGCTTTATACGAGCCAAGAAAAAATGGGAATTTGTTAAGTATTTGTATGTAGCTGGAAAAATGTGTTTTTATATCAAGTTTTTTTGTTGTATCCATTTAGAATTTTTGCAATGTTGTTATAACTACAGTATCGTCATATACAGGCGTTTTTTATACTTCCGTCGATGTTCGTCTTCCAGTTGAGTTTAGGATCCGATATTAGACCCAGAAATTTCACTCTGGAAGGTGAGATGCTCTTCCAACCAGTGGAGAGAACAGTTGCGAGAGACTAGGACTAGATCCCGGTTATAGAGCCGTTAAAGATGAAAAAGACGCGCGGAGGCTTTTGCTGCAGAACCATGTTTCCTCGTCAATGACAGGGATTATTACTATTAGGATTAGACGACAGGTTTTACTCTCAGTTTTGCCACAGTCACTGCTATGACTGACGGAAAACCTACCCTCTAAGACGATGACTGATATAATTGTCCAAATATTTTGATTTCCATCTGATGACTGATACCATGACTGATGGAATTGATTAACGCTTGTGTGAACGTGTAATGGAACCCTAAGCGACGTAACATTTTAGAATATAATGAAAATTCGCTAAGCTTGTTCGTTCATTTAGTCGGTGTCAAATAAATACTACTATTTGCATCTTAAGAACTTATCCACACAATACGGACTTTGTTCGCACACTCTTTTTTCCCATAGAATTTTATGCAATTTTGACCGTGCTGGCGAAGCTGCGCAAACAAAAACCTCCAGACGATAACATTTAAAAAGGCTGTGCGGTCTTTCAAATCAATATTGTTTTTCCTCAATGTTTCTGCAAAAGAAAAGTTCGCGTTCTCTTTCCGTCGCCATCATTGTACTAAAGAGTGTGTGAACAAAGACCGTTTCGTGACGTGTGGGCGTACATAGGTTAAATTATGTTATGTCTTATCTTGGTTCAGGATACAACTGTAAAAATGTGCTATGTAGCAACAGTAGGGTACAAAGCTGACCGCGTTCTTGTAACAATTGTTCTTGACATTTAAGTTTTCTGAAATACATTGTTGACGATTGATTTATCCTAAGTAGCCAACCAGCTAAGCCCTTAAAACAACTGTTGAAACCGCAATAATAAAATATTTAACTCGAAAAGAATCTTGCAAAAATCCCTACGTAGCAGAAAATAAATTAAGAACCCAAAAATAATTCAGCCAAAATATATGGTAACAGTTCAACGGCCTAGCAATTTTCCAAATTGGTGGTACACCTTGCTTTTGGAATAATTCAGTGATTCGTATGACATGTTGTAAGGTAACAACTCCACTGAAGCCCA
This sequence comes from Thereva unica, assembly GCA_949987705.1. NCBI lineage: Eukaryota > Metazoa > Arthropoda > Insecta > Diptera > Therevidae > Thereva > Thereva unica. The sequence goes on from OX465282.1 coordinate 148,394,067, forward strand.
GAAACAAGAGATTCCGGCAAAACAAGAGCAACAAAACCCAGAAAAAAGACACAAAGTCCCATAAATTCGTCTCCAAAGATAAATCCACGACCTCAGGTTTATGCAAGATTAATGCACCAGCAGACATAAAACCCCGACAGTTTGTCAGTCTTACCGGGCCGTAATACAGTTTTATTGCACCAAGGACGAAATAATTCAGGGGCGCATTAGGGGAATGGTTCATAAATTTGCGGGAAGCATGCTGAGGACGAAAATGCTTTATTACAATGGGCCCCTGAATAATGCACTAGGGCAAAGTGTTTGAGTGCCACCGAAAAAGCACTTTACTTCTCGCAACGATGTCCTTTTCCTCAAGGATTCTTACTTACTTTTGGCTTTTCTTTATTTTTGGAATAAATTATCCTTTTCGGTTGCTAGTACTACGCAGGAAAAAGTATTCACACGCACAAAGATCTGGTGAAATTGTGTTATTCAATCCAATTCCGTTGCGTTTCAGAGCTGATGGCAGAGCGTATCACAGGGGGCCAGGTATATTTCGGTGGACTACGTACGGACAGAATCCAGTTCGATTCTCCTCAATTGGAGATGGTCCCATGGGTGCAGCACGGTCAAGTAACTTTTGTGTAACATTCGTCCTTTACACTCGAGCTCACATCATATTAACATGATACGGCGGAGAGGATATCCTTAGACATCAGAGGATACAGCTTGAGGGTAGAGGCGAAATTCAATTTAAGGAGTGAATTCTTTTACAGTGCATTCCTTGCAGGAGAGAAGTCGTTATGGTTTATCCTGCGAAAGGGGCGCAAATTATGATAATTGAGGGATGCTCTGGGGTGCAAATTGCGTATATTGGGTTAATTCTGCTTCTCGCCTTTCAATCAATAGCAAATTGCAGGGAATGCTTCGCTGTAGAAAAATATTGTTTTTATGTTTAGATAGTAAAATTTGGTCCTGTTTGGGCACCAGTCCCAGCAGATGAAAACATTTGAAGATGCTATAGTATGTATGTTATGATTCTAGCTCTGACACAAGATAATTTTAAATTTTTGCTTCTTACAAAGAGTGAGTTTGAGCTTGTTTGTGGCGATATTTTTGTAAAATTTTAATTAATCTCAGATTAACATTTATCTGATTGCTTGGCATTTTTTCTAGCCCAGAACATCGCTTGGATGCAATATGGACCCCTGTGCTGAAAGTCGAGTCGTCAGGACACGATAAGTCGTTTGAGTTGAAGAAAATGACTTTTAAGTAGAATCAGGACTTTCCGTACTGGGCCCTAAATCAACTTAGCATTTCTACTCTAGGCCCTTGTACTGACAGTTTTAACTCGACTGTAACGTCACTTTCTTCAACTCAATCGGCTTGTCACGTAATACGACTCAACTTTCAGCAGAGCGGACAGCTACACTCAGTGGTGTTGTCGAGCCGGAACGCTCCGGAACGTCGTTCCGGTACTTCCTTTTTGGACAGGAACGCGTTCCGGAACTAAAGATGATTTCTGATAACGGGAATTGGCTGACGTATTGAAAAAAAAAAAAATTAAAAAGAATTGCTGATTTTTTTTTCTAATTTTTGACGAATTTTTATATGGATTATGATAGACAAATAAAAGGAAAGATGTTCCATTTCAAATAAGAAAAGTGTGCACTTTCCTGATGAAAGACCTTTCCTATTGCTGAGAGAGATGCACTATTAATTAAGAATATCCATTAATAACCATAAAGTATAATTTCCACTTCATATTTTTAAATTTGTTACTATTTTACATCTTGAAATCTTGCAAAACTCAATAATTTTCTTTACGAAAATTAAACATTTCCCAATCTGAAAAATAAACATATTGAGGAAATGTTTTTTGTAAATCAAAACGAAATCAATATTCGCACAAAACAAACGATTTTACTTACTTTTGCAAAGTAGTAAAAACCGAAAAGTCTGACCTGAAAAGACAAAATTGTAACTGCCTCCAAATGTGCAATTGATTTTTGTCATTCAAACAAAAATCAAACAGCTGTTTTCTAATTCAAATAGATTCCCGCCCACAATTTTAGCCCCTTAATAAAATTTTCCTAGAAAATATAAACATTCTTATATATGTACGTATGCCGATATTTCATAAATAAGAAAACCTGTAAAAAAAGCGCAAACGCAAACAACTCGACCATTCTCCCATGCTCCCATCCATCCCTAACATTTTTCTTTTCATTTAGTTACACTCTCTCCAAATATGAAACTTACTCAAGTCTCTTGACAGTGCCACCGAAAATAATGATTTAGCGGGGTCAGCTTTCGTTTGGAGGAAGCTTAAATGGAGGAAATAGGAAAGCTCTTTCATCAGGAAAGTGCACACTTTTCTTATATGAAATGGAACATCTTTCCTTTTATTTGTATATGGTATTATTATAAACAAGGGTTTGAACCGAACCCGAACCGGAACAAAAACCGGAGCGAACCGAGAACCGGAGTCCGGAACGTTTTTTTTTTCTGTATTGCTAGATGAAATTCCCATCTTTGTAGTTTTTACATTTCCCACCCATAGTGTAAGAATTTGAGTATGTATGTATGTGAGTAAATTTGGGACATGAGACCGCACAGAGCGGCCGCCTACCCAGGACCGGCCCTGTCTATATAATTATATATACGCGTTCCGGTAAAAGAAAAATTAGCACAACACCACTGGCTACACTATCTACACGGAGTAAAACTATACGTACTAGTTATCCGAAATATTAATAAGTCGTACGATTTGTGCTTGTTAATTGCCTCAAATTCTTTCATATTCATAAAATATAAGTGATCTAACACTATGTAGTTATAATAATTAACAACAACTCCGTATTGTTAAATTAATCTCAATTATCACACTAAATCTTTTCACATTTGTTAAAGTTAATTTCCTCAACTCTACCTTCATTACCAAAAGAAAGAAACCAATCTTATTATATCACCCTAGGATACGCAACTTTAGATAAGCCTCACGACCTTAGACATTCCATTGCGTTTGCTGCTGTGCGTCCCTAGTTTTGGCAGTATTAAGTTCAATTTTTCTTCTGTTTCATCCTGCAAAAGTAAAGATTTATTGTGGTCCTTTATTTGTGATTTATCATCTAAAATCCTTCATCTAAGAAACAACAAATTTCTTATGTCATTTTTCATGCGACATATTTATGTACCCCACACATTTCATGATAAATGACCCCCTCAAATCATAAGGCGAAACCTTCTCTGCTGCTACTGCTTCTGCACATCCATGTTGACGTGGTCTTCAAGAGTGTATGGCAAACCAGCCTTGATTGTTATGCAATGACAAGGAAAAGTTAAAAATTTTGCGAAAATCAACAAAAATTTTTTTTGGGGTTTGTTTTAGGTGTGGATTTTTACTCTTATAATAATTGGAATATGGCATGATAACATGTCTGAACGAGTAGAATATAATACGTATGTTTCGTTTTCGTAAGGGCGTTTAATAGTAGTGTTTAATAAAAAATCCAAATTAGATTTTACGTCATGTTAGTATTTAAATACATGTGCATCTAGATGTGCATGTGTACAGTATATTTTGTAACATTCAGGTAGTGATTGGATACTTTTCAAATATCGAATTAGATACCTGCCGAACTACGGTGTTGATATGAGAATATTAAATACCTTGAACCACTTATATAATATAATAGAATGGACTGCTCATCAGAAAATTTTCATGGCACCAAAGCGTTCCATAGATGGCAAACCTTTTTTCATACAGGTCAGTGACTTTTGTAAATTAAATTTTTTTATATTCCCATTTGGAAGCTTGAAATAAAATAATTTTTTGTTTAAAAAAAAACAAATGCAATTTTAACGCGCGGTATCGTGCAGGTACAAAACTCACGAACGACTCTTAAACATAAAAACGCTTCAACCGAATTTAATGAAAATCTTTTCAGATGATATTTTGGCTAATATTCTTTGAACGGCACCTACATCAACTAAGTCAATATCTTTTATGGTTTGCGCGATATCGTACAGGTACAAAAATCACTTATGTCGTTTAAACCAAAAAAAAAGGTTGGATTAAATTTTATAAAAAATCTTTTCAGATCATATTTCCGTTAATATCCTTCGAACGACACCTCAACGAAATCGTTATCTTTTTTGGTTCGCGCGATATCGTTCATGACCGCATACATACATAGGTACGCACACACCCGCACACACACATACTTCTTCTCAAATTTTTGCTTAAAATGCTATTGGGACCTTGAAAAATGAAAATACGTTGAAAATTTCGATTTCGATTTTCGGACCGATTACAATAACTTCCCTTTACTGGAATCCGTAGACAATAATATCACTAGAAAACCGAGTCTGTTTACTGATTGAACCAATTTCACTGGTTCAACCAGTAAATTGCAATTTCACTGGGAAAGAATATACGTGATTCATATTCTAGGCAGTTATCTGTAAAGGGTTCGTTTCAGTATACTCAATAAACCGGCCGTCTCTCTCTCTTTCTCTCGAGAGTCGTTGCTCATGCTCAAGCTCATTACTCTAGCAAACCTGGTCAATTCTCCAGACTCTTCGCTACTAATAACTGCCTATCTCTTGGAGCAATATGGTGGGCAATATCAGTTTACCCTCCGATGTGGTAGCGAAAATTCAGGATAGCCCATTAGTAATTCCATCCATCCATTGAAAGAGAACTTTGAGATCTTCGCGGAGATGCAGTTCATAATGTCCCTGCTGAAGACCACCGCCCCCTTAGCCTCAGCTCGGATTTTATGAAGCATTTCTTTACCTCAAGATGAGGTGTTATCAAATTAAGTAGGCTTAAACGCTGTACTCGTCGAAATGCGAATAGACGTTTGTGAATTGTGGTTAATTTGTTCGTAAAGTTCGTAACCGTCTATGCTATCCCACTAAGGCCACTAATCTCAGGTGTTATGATGGAGGTTTATATTCAATAAATGGTTTTGAGAATTCGGCAATTTGTTCATTGGATGATCTATGTGATGGTTATATGGCTCATCGTGTGAAGCTTCAAGCCTTGCTTACATAGACCATTTCAGTCAACCTCGGCAGTCCTCATTTCTCGTAAATACTATAGTATCAGAATTGTTTTGCCTATGTTGGCACTAAGTTATAAGGTGGCTTAACAGCTACCGAACAAATTAAAATCGTTTTGCACGCGCTTTGATATGGTACCCCCATTTCACGGTTATTTTAATGAAAGTATGGAGCAACCCATACGGCCAAGTTAGTACAGTGAAAAATATGCACCACTAATGAAAAATACCGTCGGCCCTCTGAACGAAAGCAAGGAGGTCTGTTGGAGGTAATGCCGGGAACAATAGCCTCCGGCATTGTGGCAAAGCACATGATGCGGCAAATGCCTTTAGAGATAATCCAACTTTGAGATATGAAACTTTATATGATTAATACACTTCGAACTTTAATTGTACTTCGAACTTTATTATTAATTTCACAAATGTATGGCTGCTTTCACAAATATTAAAAAATAATTCTTTGGCGCTTCTCGCGTGATATAACTTGGACCGACGAGTGATGTGGTCGGCTTCGATCGAGCTCTTATCAAAGACTGTTAGACTGACTGACTTCCTGTTATCGGAAGTGATATTATATCGATCGTTTTAACTTGACGCGATCGGTAAAATTTTTGGGCAACTGCTGAAATAAAGCTACCGCCACAAGGTCTTTACTTGAAGAGGACCGGACCTGATTGCGAATCCCTGATAGTAGCTGTTGAGGCCAACCCAACGAATCTACGTTTTGCATGCTTTGCTTTGCTTTGACATTTCATTGACATTGGTGCTCTAAGCTTTAGCCAGATAAGAGCCGGACCTTCACAGAGAACATTCGTGGAAGTCTCGTCTGCTTGCAGGCAGCGTCGGCATTCTGTGTCCACCTGAGACAGTTCTAGGCTGTGGAGGTGATAACGCAGCCCTGCATACCCAGTCAGATATCCCATCTATGGGCTAACGTCCGCCCTACTTAAAGTTATAACGCCCTTAAGGCAAAGGGTCTCATTATATAGCCTGTCTAGGACTTGGAATTGCTTCGCAATAGGCTAGGCTTGGACGTGGACCACGAAATGCCACAGAAGGGCTCTGGGCCCCTGCATCACCATCTAAGACCCGTTTCTCGCAAGCTTGTCCCCAGCTTTATTGCCTTCAATACCCGTGTCCAGGGACCCAGCAGAGCTAGACGTTATTTTACCTTGCCAGGCTCTAGAGAACGTCAATGCATCCTGCAACTATTGTGGAGGAAACTTGTATGATAAAAATGCCTTGACGGAGGTTTGACCGCCGAAAAAATTCTAATGTTGGCGCTTTTCAATTCTTACTTAAGGCTGAGTCTAGCGCAGGTCTCAATGGCATGTATATATCGCACACTTAGAATGAAAGTGACCTAACTCAAAATTCCTTTAACTTCATTTGATATAAACTAACCCTTAAAAACCCCTCTAACTCTAAAACTCTAGGGTGAGAAATAGCCCGAATTATGTGTAAAAAATGGGACCACGTATATATAGGTCACTTTTGTTGATCGCACTATTCGACTATGCATGAAAACTGTACTTTCTTGTTCATTGCTCTCAAATTATAATTTTTGAGTTAGGTCAGTTTCATTCTAAGAGTGCGATATGTCAATCTAGAGAACAGAAGGACAATTACACCAACCCCTGTACCAAGCTCTATTTCTGACTAATCGGTAAACCAGCAGAGGTTTCTTGAACCCCTTGAATAATGTGTTCCACCCACTAGGAATGATTTCGAATAATCACCCTGAATTTCTTTTGGAATCGTAGTTCACCAACCATTTGGTTTGGGATAAGGTAGAAACCGGGTAGCTCTAGGAGGTCATCTACAACAAGGCACCATACGAGCAAAGATAGTGTCACAGTGTGATCTAATATATTGCATAAAGTCCAATTTTCATAAGTTTTCTTCGTTTCCTCGTTTGAGAATCTTCAAAAACAATTTATTTTATTTTCGCATTGCATTCTACAAAAACCACCATTCCAGTGTAAATACAATGGATAGAACTAAAGCCTAAAATTCTGTACATACATAAGTATAAGTCCTATTCAACATTTTTTTTTATTTCCATACTACTACACAAACCCACCAAAAACCGGAACAACAAAACTCAACTTTAATCCGAACAGCAAAGCCATTTCCTTGAGTAATAGATCACACTTGTGACCACATTTGTCTTTTGTTTCAGCATTTCATCCCTATTTTGGGTTAAACTGATTCCGGTCATATGTAATTTATTGCCCTTAATTACGAAATGACTTATTGTTTCAGTAAATACTCGCATCCAGTATCAATACAGGAATGTTGGTTTCGTTATGGGTTTAAAAGTAGAAGTGAGATATCACGACTACAGAAAGAAGTTCATGGAGTCTGTTGTAGGTAATGCCATCTTCCTTAGCTTCTTCTTAGTGAAATCAAAATTATTAAAGGAATTTTTACACTTTGCCTTATTGCAGAACGAACAGAACAGAGCTATATGTATCTGCAAAACTAGAAATGGCGTACACAGGAGCGTATTTCCTTTTTATATCTAATCGATAATTGCACAGAGAAGATATCCTCGAACGACGTGAAGCATTTGACCACATGCTCATGAGATCACATTAGCAATCAAATCACCTTCTTACGTACTCCATAATAGACATAAAAGCCCCATGAACCGGAATGAAGACATCCTTGGAGGACAATAAAAGAATAAGTTAATGTTGTGCTATGTTTAATGCAGAAACTTCCACTAAGAAAGTTTATTACATCGTAAATGGGGATCTTGTGGCTGGGGGGAGAAATTAGAGAGAGGAGAAAGTATTAGGGTTCGTTTAGAAATTCAAAGACACAGAAGGTCAGTTTTGAATTAAAACCAGAAAAAGGATGTAATTGCATTTGTATTATGCTTGAATGTGTCCTAAAAACAAGGCAAAATCATTAACATATCCTTTTTTAAGCATGACGCAATACAGCAATTTATCTCGTCGTCCTTTCCACATAAAGCATACTAAGCAGCAGCTCCACCGTCGTGCATACACAGGACGTATTTAAACATGAGATAAAGTCCCGAAATATATGCAAAACAAAGAAAAACACTTGCAGTGATTTATGGTCCTTCAAAATCTTATGTGACATGGAAACTTGACGTCCCCGGGCCAGTGTGCTTGCTCAAGGATTACCATTCATCGCAGCAGTAATCTCCGTATGCAAATCAAACGCGGCCCATAAAATCACTTAGAGCTCCAAACATTATACATCGGCACAGAAAAAGCTCCTATCTAACTGCCACTATTATTTTTTATAGTTTTAATGTTTAACTCTTCTTATTGGTCCTATGGAGTGGAGTGGGGGGACCAGCAACGGGCTTGCTTAAGAGGATTATAAAGAGGGAAAGTGTTGTCTCCGCAAATTTATGCAAAGGCAATTTCCTCCAGCCTCAAGAAGAATCTTAAATTTCCGAAGCGGATGCTCCAGGCCAAGGGGGGCCGCAAGGCTTTCAAGGATTATTTTGAAAGAATTTAATTTTTCTTTATTTTATAAAATATGTGCCATTGTGGAATTAGATAAATGTAAAATTGATTTTTAGAATTTAGTATGTTAGGAAACAAAGTGTGGCTTTTCATTTTAGTTGAAATACGAGATTTACACGACATCCATTAAATTTATAACTTTTTGATGATAGCAACGACAAGTACAAGTACAATTTTAATTTATAATTCGAAATAGGTAGGATGATTGCTTTATGAATTGAAACTTTAAGTTAAGTGCGATGCTCCTCACTTGTACCTACATTTTCATTGGCTATGTTCCTTACCGAACAGGTCAACGTGGAGAAGCCATATTTAGCTAGATACGTCCCATTCTAATGTTCAAAACTCCCACTTTCAGGTCAAGGTGTAACGGCACCGTGCTGAAGGCTGAATGGCCAACCAGTGGTCCCTATGGCCGAAATGGTCCCCACTGATACCCAGGCAAAGTCGGTGTTGTCAAATGCCTTACATTAATATGCCGTTCTGCGGGGGGGGGGGGGGGATTCTTTTCCGGAGTTTCAACGTGCCCCACATACAGCAATGGCTAGCTCTAGATTTGCGAGTGCTACTAAGTCAGGTAATACCACCCCAGACTCGCCAGGAGTCGCCATCCACAGTGACAATAGTCGCAAAGTGAAACAGTGATCACAGGCATCCCTCTGTAGGTGAAAGAGCAATCGCGCCCTCTTTGTTCTGGCCAAAATTGCAGAAAATGAGGCGGTCGGTACCACCTCACGTAGTAGAGCGGCAAGACCAACAAATTTCAGTACTAAGCAATATGAGCCCTATCTGTACCCCCTTTAAATCCTAGCTGGGAAATATTTAGAGGGTTCCAAGTGATCAGTTATGGGAATCACTTTTCGAAGGGATTTCTGGAAAAGTGAGTTGCTCGTCTAAACGACGAGGGGTAGTCCTGAGCCTAATTCCAGCAAAAGACACTCCTAAAAGGCCGGCGAGAATCTGGCTCACAAGAGTCTAAGCAGAACCAGAGAAAAATTGCTCGAGTACCTTTTGTAAAGACGACTGTAAAGTACCCAAGACCACAGGCAGGGATGGATAAAAGGGCTCAAAAAGGTGTCAACAAACGAAGAGGCTAATTCCGAGGAAGAACTCAGTGAGCGTTTGGATGACCTAACAGTCATCAAGATCTATAAGGAGCTAGCATCTACAAGGTAAATTGCAGCAGTTGGTAAAGTAGTCCGAATCTCTAATATCTCAGCAGCAATCGTTTCAACAGCAGCCAAGGCGCTATACTAACAGCTGCGGAGGCTTGCACTCCCCCACTCAATAGACAGAGTCTTCCAAAGTAGCGCATGATCAGTCCATTCCAAAAAAGGTGAAGCCAACGACCCTTTAAACTACCGCCCAATAGAAATTATTTTTTTTTCTCTTCAAAATAATGGAGACAATAATCAATATAAGGCTGATGAAATATCTGGAATCCAACTAAATTATACACGACTGGCAGTCGGGCTTTAGGACAAAACGGTCTACCGGCGATGTCCTTGCCTTTTTAACCAATTATCTCAACCAAAGCATCCATCGCTTTGGTGAGTCTGCTTGGGTTGCTTTTGACAGAGAATGACACTCTGCTCTCCAAACTCTATTGGTATAAACTTAGTTCTAAGGAACTGGATTAAGAACTTCCTTCCTAACCATTCAATCAAGCTAGTATTGGACGGCGTCGAATCCAGCCTCACGCCATTTTCCCTGTGCTCCCCTATCACCCGCAATTTTCTAATCTTCATTATTGATCAAACCCACTCCACTACTTCGTTGTTGACGGCACTCTGCGTTACTCTTACGTCTTCGACAATATAAGACAAGCACGTGCCAGGCCTTGCCTTCATTATGGTGAACTGATGTCCATTTCGATCAACCAGGTTATCAAATCAAAGCTAACACCGAATTTCCTCCTACTTCAGTGGGAGAAGATAATCTTTTAGCTGAGTCAACTCTTACTATTCCAGGGATAACTTCAACGGAGGATCTACGATGGAATGATCATGTATTTCAACTCGCCAAACAAGCTCCCAATACATTCGGTTTCTTAAGAGATGTAGGTTGCTCTTCCAAACAGTCTTTTGTGTGAACACGCCATTAGCATAATAGATTTTATTCCAACCTATTGGTATTTTTGTGCTGGATTAAATGTCTTCTGCCTGTTCAATAGGATACAACATGAATACTCTGATGATGTAATAGTAGGTTCAATTTGTCGGTCCAGGTTTCCGAACGAGTTCTGTACAGAGTGTGATTGAAGGTCCGGCCGATTGAAGGTCTGTGCGGACATATCGACAGAATGTCTCTGGGAACTTTCCAACTCTTTCCAGCTCTTTGAGACTGGATCTATCTCGCCAGTCTAATCGAATCTGAAACATAGCACTTATTTTGCGAAGCGACCGCAAAGAGTACAGTTAAACATGTCGATCTCGTTGTAACAAGACAATGACTTAATGTGATCTGCATCAAACAATAAATATTATAAAATGCAGAGTTCGCAAGCATTTTCGGTCCTATCGCCGAGTTAAAAGGGTATGTTTGAAATCTTAGTGGCTCTAGCATCTTTATCTAGAATATTTGCTAGAATTATTCCTTGCTAGCCATTTGATTGATTTACTTACTTTTTACTAATTCTTAATCGTTTACTTATCAATTTTGGTGTTACAGTCTGAAAAGAAAGGAAATGTTCTTCCACAATGATTTGGAAAGCCCCAGTTCCCTGCTTGTTTTATTTTCATAATTTTAAATTTGTCGGCCACAGGGTTTCGATGTTTTTACTTTGAATTTCTTACATAGAAAAGAAATTGCCTCGTCCTCCTTAATATTTTATAACAAAATGAATTTGTTTATTTTCCTCAATAAACCCCCTCTTTACGGGTCTCAAAGAGAACGCATAAAACGGCATAAGTTATTATTTGTTATTGCTGCCATCTCGACCCTGTTACCTTGCATTAATATGGAGGAAGACATAAAATCGAATGATTTTCGATTGGGGCCACACAAATCCGGCACAATTTTCGACCGGAACAAATGTGGTCCATTTGGGAGTCAAGTGGTCTAAACATCCCTAAACCACCCGAGACAACACGTTAAGGGCTTAATAAGACGAGCACTGGTCGCATAATTTTTCTATAAGTGCACAGTCTTGTGATCCCTTATGGCTTTCAAATGGCGGTCATTTGAATTCGGACGCCATAAAGATAAGATGCGGTCAGGAGATGGCAATTTTTGCTTCACCCTCAATTGACTTTTCATTATTCTAGGGGTAATTCCTGGAATAGACCAGCAGCTGTCATATGTTATCCCGGCTTGATCCGGCAAAGTAATACTGGGTGGTCGCATACTGCGATAAAGAGTTGCCGTATTGACCTCTCCTCGCTTTTTACGGCCTTTCGAGAAGTTGATTTTCGTTGGTTTTGTGCCCATGGGAATTGGAGGTGGGGCGGAGCTTTCAAGGGCATAAAGCTTATGAATTTCGCAAATATCTGGAAAGATCCTTTGGGTAAAACGATAAATAACTGGCAAATATTTCATACCAGGATTTTATCTAAATTGTCCTTGTGAAGGTTTGTTTACGACCGAGAAGACAAAGTGGCCATTAAAATTCATTTTTGCTTCCCCGTGGCTACAATGGAGTATGTAAATATTGTTCTTGGGGTGCACTTCTTTGAGATAACCTCGCTTTATTGCCAGCCTTAATTTAAGCCCAAACCCTTTCAGACTTTCTGGGTTATCTTAATTGCCGAGTCTCTCGTGCATAACTTTGCTGGTAGCTCATATCAGGATGACGTTTAGTAATGGGTTGGAATTTCAATCTGTTTCAAAATCATAAATGCAATCTTGGCTCTACCTTGACTACTTGGATTTTAGTGGAAGTTTGGGAGAGTTACGTAAATTCAGTGTTTTCCATTATTTGGTATTGAATTATTTGACACCAGCAAGGGAGTTTTCAGCTCGATAACGAATTGTAAATTTTTAATGGGCTAACTTGCAAGTATGCCTCCGGGATATTATTTTAAATTACAACTAAGCAATTAAGTATGAGGGTTTGATTAAAAACTCATGCTAGAGCAAAGCGGTTAAAAAAACTTTTAATTCGCGGGAGAGTAGAACAAGGATATATTGAAAATGTGCATAAGCTTGGGTGCTGATTGACAAAATATTATGACTACGGTTGGTAAGACGAGTATTTCGTACATAGTAGATTACCATGCAAAGTGATATTATAGAAATACAAGGTATAAATGGCTAATCCCTTAATATTTATGTTAGATGCAGAAGCATCCTTTTGTAAAATACTTTGAAATTAATTGTTCTTATAGCCTGAAGGCAACGATTACTTAGATTCTAATACATAATTCATAGTGTAAGTTAGTTAGTGTTTTATGTGTTTGACATTCTGGTGGCCCTGTGGTCGCTTTGTGTCGCTACACCGCTCCCCTTCCAGTTACACGTTCATCGTGTTGCGAAACTGATCTTTCTCTTCATTTTCTGGTCAGTCATATATCCTTAGCGGTTCCCTAGTTGCCTCTCGCTCTTCCGTTGAAGTTGCTTGCATGAATGTGGGTTTGAGGCGGTCTACCGAGATTTTATTCGGTTTCCCATTTAAGAGGGTTTTTTTGCCCCCGTCCACCCTTTTGAATACGTGGGTGCATGGGCCTGAGTCCTTTTGTTTGAAAATTTTCGACCTTATGTGATGAGCACGGTGCGGTATGAGTTCATGTGTTACCTAAGATTTTTCTTTATAGTTGGGTGGTTCGGCTCGAAATCTTCCCGAAGAAAGTATTCTCCTGGTAACCTCAACGTGGTCTCATATACCAGCTCCGCACTGGATGCGCCGATGTCCTCTTTCAGACTATTTCTTAATTCCAATAGGCAAACCGGTAACGCTTGCAGCTTCTGGACCTCTTCGTGGTATTTTATTGCCGCCTTCAGCGCCCGGTGCCATCTCTCGACGATTCCATTTGCTTGTGAGTGACCTTCTTCAACACCCCCCCCCCGTTCCTTTATAACCTTTAACCTATCCCCCCTGTACTAAGCTTACTGGTAGACATTGCACTATGACGTGACAAATGGCATGACGGACTGGTAGTACAAAAGGACACCCCTGAGCTTAGCACTGCCACATAAAAAAACCGTGGCGCGCTTCGTTTGACTACCAATCATCCTCGCGAAAGCCTCGAATACTTTCGTATCGAATTGTGAAAGCAATGCCTCAACTACCGTATTGACGGTTATTGGTCAGATGCGTCACGTCAAGGTCATCACGTTGAGTTTAACAGTCCAAATGGCGTGATCAGTGCTGTCTTTTTTTTTTATCTTCGGGTGCCATCGGTTGAAGTATGCCCGCTCTGTTGAAGTCTTGGATGTTCGGCACTGGATATTTGCAAGGAAAGGTTATCTTGTTTAATCGCCCACAATTCTCCAACCTCCGTCCTTCTTCTTCCGCATCAGCATTGTGCTCTGCTCGCATATGGACTTGAAGATGGGCTGACAGTTCCTTCCTTTATCCATTCGTTGACTTCCTTCCGTGCTGCTTTCAGTCTGCCGGGTGAGAATCTTCTCGGCCGTTTGGCACAAGGTGGACTTATAGTTATTATCTGGTGTCGTACCTGATGTAGCGACTCTAGTTTCTTGTAGAGGAGTGTGATCTCTATGTTTTCTTTCACTATTTTTTCGAATTTATTGTCTCTCCGAAGCGTCGTCGCCGCGGTTAGGTCACTCCTCGTGATGGTTCCAATTTCAGCCAACTTCATTTAGCCATCGATCAACCTGTGATTTCTCAGCTCTGGGAGAAGGTCGTATTCGTGTAAGAAATCGTTTCCTAATATTGGTTGTGCTACCTCAGTCACCGTAAATTTCCACTTGAAAGCTCGTCTTAATCCGAAATCCAAGGTCATCTTGTGGATATCTTGGTACCGTTTGCTGCGTATAAATCTAAATTGGCGTTTACTGGACTTCTTTCGATAAAAGTTTTAGGCAGAACCAATACGTCTGCCCCCGTGTCTACTAAGAATTTCTTCCCTGTTTTCCTGTCACATATTAAGAGGCGTTTTGAAGATGATAACTAGCCGACGAACGTCTCGTTTTCAGCCAGCGGCCTTAGTTTTCAGTCTTTTTCTGCCAGTTGCATAGCTCCCTAGTCCAGTCAAAATAGACGAAAAAACGCCATAATTGGAAGATAATTCGGAAGTTGCTGAAAATTGGAACAGCCCTTAAAAACATTATTATACATAAGCTGTAGAGACTGCCACGCGATTGGGCGACTGCAAACTTTTTTATTCAAGGTCAAAGGGTCAAAATATCAGTTTTTTGCAAATATATGCTAAACCGTACGTCTTATCAGAAAATTGTGTTTACAAAGTTTGTAGATTAGGCGATTATCTACAAAAAAATATATTATACATTTTCTCTTAGGAATTGCCATTTCTGAGATATTGGGTGAGTTCAAAAATTCAACACTGCAACAATACTGCAGAAGCAACATGAGTCACGAATTCAAAAAATAATCATGACTAAAATCATGTATTCATTTTTGCATTATGTTAGCAACACTGACGCAACATTTAGCCAAAGTCTGCAACACGGAATTTGATGTTGCTTTCTAGGCTAGTGCCGAAAAACAGGCAGGGACCAAAGTGCAACGAAATGTTAAGGTTATAACTGAAAGAAAAAAAAATTTAAACAAGAAAAAAGGGGAAAAGGTCTCCTAGGAGACATCCAACATTACTCGAGGAGGCCTCTTTTTCCTGTTGGGCTGCTATCGCCGTAAAATAACAAGGTAAATTAAATATTTTAAGGTAGTGAAAGTGGTTGTAATATGCAAAGATGTGGTTGTCGAAAATATGGTTTAAAATGGAGAATTTGTGCAGTAAGTATCATGAAAACTGTTTAAATAGAGACAACGAAATATTAGAAGGAATGAGTAATTCAGACGAGCTTATTGATGAAGAGCTAGCATAGTCTTGAATTTGAAATTTCGATCGATGAGGAAGAAAATTCTCAATGCAAAACACCTATATTTAATTAAAAACATTAATTGTTCACATTTCTTAGTTTTAAAAATCAATACCAACACCTGCCCGCTATTAATTTTTTTTTCTCGGAAAAGCTATCGACTCTAGCCTATGCTAGTTTTCGTTATTGGTTGTCAACATTATTTTCAATATTTTTGAAAATGGGTGATGATAACAAAGAGAAGTAAGTTTTTGGTGATTAATAAAAAAATTTGGTGAACTTTAAGTTTAAATCAATAACTTATCATTTTTTTATTTTTATTTTATAACTAGTAAAAAGTGGAGCAGAAAGGAAGTAAAATCATTAATAATTACTCGTTTGAAATACGAGGAAGAGTTTACAAACGGACGCCAAAAGAAATCCGTGCTATGGAAAAAAATAGAACAGGAGTTGGGAAATCTCTATCCGTCTAGCAAATTTTCCAAAGAAGAGGCTCAAAGGAAATTTATTAATTTGTACACAACGTATAGAAGAATAAAGCAAAGAAATAAAAAAAGTGGCAACGAAGCTACAACTTGGGAATACTAAATGTATTACAGTAGTTTTTAATACAGCATCCATCGCGGTTCACTATTTTAAAAATCCAGAAAGTAACACAACAACAAAACTTCGTCGTAAAATCAATCAGTATTCCGGAATGTCAAAGCATCACAACATGACACAATCAAATAACGCAGCAACACTGCCTTAACAATGTCGCAACACTGCACGATCATGATTAATTTTTGAACTCACCCATTGTCGTTTTAATAAATTAAAATACTCATATTCTATCATTCCCGACTTGTAAAGGTCATCAGAAATTTAATAAATCCTTTGTTGGAGTACGCGGCTAATATTTTCAGGGGTGATTCCTGGATATATTTGGAGAAAAAAATTGTTCTACAGAGGGCGGCTATCTCCACTATCCACTAAGATACAGGGTGATTAGGGAATTTTTTTTTTTTTTTAATTTACTGAAATTTGAATAACTCCTAAAGTAATTATGATAGAGTAGCCTAATTAGGCTCATCTTTTAGGTAAATGTGTATTCTTTTATTTGGTATAAAGCACAGCAACCTGAGTGGCTCCGTTCAAAAAATATATAGGCTCAAACAATGCTTAGAATCTAGACCTGGCAGATTTCTTCGTTTTTCTCAGAAAATTCGTTACTAACAGTACATTTTTTTTGCTTTTCTGATGCACCAAACTATTACCTACAATATTTCCATACACAATAAGTGTTTATTTTGGGTAGTTTTGTAGGTAGTAGTAGTAGTAGTAGTTTTATCGTGAACAAATAAAAAGTTACTCGTCTTTCAACTGCGGCATAATAGCATTGGTTTGAGCCTACATATTTTTTGAACAGAGTCACTCAGGCTGCTGTGCTTTACACCAAATTAAAGAATACACATTTACCTAAAAGATGAGCCTAATTAGGCTACGTTATGATAATTACTTTAGGAGTTATTTAAATTTCAGTAAATTTAAAAAAAAACAAAATTTTTTCCCTAATCACCCTGTATCTTAGTGGATAGTGGAGATAGCCGCCCTCTGTAGAACAATTTTTTTCTCCAAATATATCCAGGAATCACCCCTGAAAATATTAGCCGCGTACTCCAACAAAGGATTTATTAAACTTCTGATGACCTTTACAAGTCGGGAATGATAGAATATGAGTATTTTAACTTATTAAAACGACAATATCTCAGAAATGGCAATTCCTAAGAGAAAATGTATAATATATTTTTTTGTAGATAATCGCCTAATCTACAAACTTTGTAAACACAATTTTCTGATAAGACGTACGGTTTAGCATATATTTGCAAAAAACTGATATTTTGACCCTTTGACCTTGAATAAAAAAGTTTGCAGTCGCCCAATCGCGTGGCAGTCTCTACAGCTTACGTATAATAATGTTTTTAACGGCTGTTCCAATTTTCAGCAACTTCGGAATTATCTTCCAGTCAAACCTCTAATTTGACTGGACTACCCGGCATATCTGTGCTTTGTTGCCGAGCTTGTGGCGATAGTAGAATCTCCCATTTTCATCCCTTGTCCCTTGTTGCCATGGAGATGTGGATCTGTTGCGTTGTTGTCTCGGGTCCCGTCGGTCTCGTGATCTCGAACGTAGCTTCCGTACCTCTCTTGACAGCTCTTCCATTATAAGTTTCAGTTCTCTCATCTCGTCCGTCCGTCCGTGGCACCGTGTCTCCTTCCGTTCGTTGAGGGCTGGGTTATTGTTTTCCTCGCTACAACATCTCTCGTTTCTTCAATGATACAGATTCGCGGTTTCATTACCTCCATTATGCGTTCTGCCTGTTGGGCAATTATGAAGAGGTCCTTTGTTTCGTTCATCGACAAGACCCCTTCTGTTTTTTCAGGTAGCTGCTCCAGGAAAAGAGAGCGTAGTACCGCCGCATTGTACTGTCCTCCTGTTAGTCCCTTTATCCGTTAAAGATAGAGGGAGGGCTTTTCATCCCCATCGGTTGTTTTCGGAGCAGCCTTCGTGGTCGCGTTTCAGCTGATTATCCAAACGCAGCGATGATTCTTCGTTTTAAAGCTGGGGAGAGACAATCGTTGGCTGGAGGAGAGTCAATCAGGTCCCCCACTACTCCTAGCATCTCGCTGTCTAAGTTGATCAACACGTCACTAGACATTGCACCATGAGTTGAACGAAATGACGGTCTAGTGGTACAAAGGGTGATTCCTGAGCTTCATCACGCCACATAAAAAAAACGTATCTAAATTTGGACGTGTCAGACGAAATGTGGTAGAGCGCAAACGCCGCTTCTACGTCGGTAACTAAGGTACTTATGTTTCCTTTTGTTCCTGTGCTAGGATACCTTCCTTCTTGAGATACTCCTCCTTTTGCGTTTCGTGTCGTCGCGTGGGGTCGCCAATTTTCTATGGGGTCATCCTTCCAGGCAGTAGCACAATAGAATTAATGAATTAGGGGAATATAGGGCCATGCACCCAACTCACGATGTACACCCAACTATTAACGTGAAACAGCTACGAGGTTCAACTTCTTTATTGACTATTCATTACAAAAACAACTTCCGAGACTTATCGAGTACGAAACTACAAAAGTTCATTATTTAAACTACGCGAAGGTTACTTAGATTCTAATACATAATTCATAGTGTAAAGTGTTAGTGTTTTATGTGTTTGACATCCTGGTGGCTCTGTGGTCGCTTTATGTCGCCACAGTATGTATGTTTGAGGTAAGTATATTTTTGTTCAGCAACGAATATCACAAGAATTATGTATCAATGTCTTACTTCGTAGGGGGAAACTCCAAACCCACTAAAGCCAATCAACAAGAAAGAAACCGATACGATTTCGGGGAAGCAAATAACAAAATACGAAGAATTCCTTCTTCATTCTTGAAACAATAAACCAAAAAAGTCAAAGCTCAGCAGAAAAGGAAGCGACATCAATACCTTAACAACATTTAATACAATTTCCCTTCAACCCAAGGTTAAGGTGTCGAGACGTCAATTTTCATTGTTCCTCCCCCATTTTTCCTCTCATCCAATTCGTTTTCAGTCTAATCGAGAGGAAACTCATTTCGTTTTATTAGGAAAAAAACAGGGTGACGCAAGGTAAATTTCTGCAATGAAAATTACCATAAAACGACGATTTATCTCTCGAGCTGCTCCAGCAAGAATCACACCAGGAATCCGAATATTAAAACTAGAAACAAATGTATTTTTAAATGTTGCGAAATGTGTGTTTCAGTTGGAGGTGCTTTAAGGATCTGGATTCAATAGTAGGAATTTCTGCCTTTCCAATTTTCAATACACCGAAAACACATTGATTCAGGAGGTCCTTGTGAAATAGAAAATATATGACTTCCGCATTCATCCGTGGAGGACAGAGGAATTTTTCCGTGAAAATGAAAAATGATATCTTTTAGAAATGAAGCCTTATCTCGAAATGAAAACTATTCAACCGGTAATAGAAAAAAAGAGAATCGCTACCGTGCAAGGCTATGATTTATTCGTCCTTCGATGACCCCTCATTACTATGCATTGAACTGAAATCGCATGGAAAATTCGCTTAAAAGAGTTCATTTCTCACTCGGGGAACTACCAAAAAAGTACGAACATATCATTTGCACGAATGACTGGATTCCATCTCCTTCCTGCCGCCGTAACTTACTCCATAGAGCAGAAGATATCTTCAATTGAAAGGCAACGACCCTCAGGAGTCATGGGTATAGACATTTACGACTTATATGCTAATCTTGTAATACTCTCACATGTGGAAGGAGCTGCCAGAATAGGGACATCATTATCCTCGATGTATTAAGCGGAAAAAAAGCTTAAAGCGGATCAAAAGTGCTTAAAATTTTACCTTGGAGGAAGATAAATTGGTGGAGATTTTTATGGTGCTTAAATATTGATTAGAATCGAGATTGGTTGGTTTTACGACGTTTTGTTACGAGAATAGTTTGTGGTATATCCTTCTTAAATTAAACCAAAACTGCATTACGAACAAGGGTACACATTTATGGGGAATCGAGTTATCATACTAGTTTACTGCTGAATATTTCGACCCAAATTTCTCGAAATGATTTTGCATTTTTTGAGTTCGAAAAATTTTACTTGAATCTTTCTAAAATATGTATTGACAAAAAAGGTTGATCTTTTTCAATCGGGACGTCCCCGCAACGGATACGCTGCTGTCGGTGCCGCTAGGTCACGAACTCTATTCACGATTCGTTGCCATTCTTGTCGATTTTTGGCGACGTCTCGAGCCTCGGTAACTGATAGATAATCATTGATTCTTTAGGTCACCCTCGATAATCTTTAGCCAGGTTTTCTTCGGTGCCGATCGCTGGATTCTGCAGTCGGCGGGACGGTCTCGCCAGAGAAGTTTACGTGGCAAGGGGTAATCATCCGTTCGGTAAACATGTCCAAACCACAGTAGTCGACGTCTTCAATTAGTGTCGAAGGCGATCGTGGAGTGAGACATCGAGGATCTGCCTCAAGTATCGCATTTGGAAGACCTCGAGCTTCTTAACATCCGGTTTGAGCAGTGTCCACATTTCAGATCCATAAAGAAAAATCGGAAGGATCAAAGTTCGGTAAAGGCGTACTTTCGTTTTGGTGTAAATATTTGTTCGTTTCTATATGCACAACTTGAACGAGGCGAATGTTGCTGTTGCCTGGCCGATGCGGCTGTGAACGCCGGCCGACGATGCTACTTTTGTTTCTTCAACCAATGATCCCTAATATTTGAACCTCGGAACCTGTTCGATTTGGGTTCCACCGAGGTGAACACTGCCCCTCGATCCGTCCGTTGTGAGTACTTTGGTCTTTTCCGCATTGATTTTTAACCCGTATGACTAGGCTATTCGGGAAATGTCGTATGAGTTATGAGATGTTCGTTACTTCGGCATCTGTGTCGGCGAAGACGGCGCTATCGTCAGCGAACATTAAGTCGGTTACGAAGTTGTTGTCGTCGTATGGAACTCAGAGTGGTCCATCGTCGATTACGACGTTGAAGAGAAGTGGTGAAGCGACGTCTCCCTCCGACGTCGGACACCCGATTGAATCGGGAACTCCTCGGATAAGTTGCTTCGAATACGAACGCTGCTGGTTGAGCCATTGTACGACGCTTGGATGGATTCTCAATTTCACGTGTTCGTTTTCTAAGACTCTCCACATGCTGTTCCAATCGATGCAACCGAAAGCGGATTTGAAATCGGTGAAAACGACGACAGCTCGACAGTCTTTCTTTCATTAGCAGGCGGAGTGCGAATACATCCTTGATGTGGTCTAATTCACATCATCTAAATCAATACAACCTCGATGTGGTCTAAATCCCGCTTGTTCTTTCCGGCTCGTTTGCCTCGATTGTATGATTTTCTTAAATACTTTGCCGACGATCAAAATGAGGTAAGTCCGCTATAAATCTTGCATTCCCGCCGACTGTCGCCTTTTTTCAAAATTTGGACAACGCTTTCTTCCACGCCGAAGGGACACTATCCGAATGCCATATGTGTGTTATGAGGACATGAAGTCGTCGTGATAAGACATCACCTCCGGCTTTAATCATCTCGGCGGTTACTTTGTCTATTGCCGGCGCTTTTCAATTTTTCGGCGATTCACCTGCGCATTACGCATACGTCTAGGAGCGTTAATAGGAGTCTTGCATCGATCAAAATGTAGTCTAACATCGTCGAATCGTTGCCGGGTTGATTTTACCAGAGGAGTTGGTTTTTGTGTGGATGGCTGAAGATGCTGCTGCCAACGATCAAATTGTTTGACTTGGCGAATGAAAGGAGGCGTAAGCCGTTGTCGTTAATTACTACTTGTCCGAATTTGCCCTTGTTTCTTCCCAGCCGTTTCGATCTGCTCCTGAATGTGCCTTGAAGTCCCCGCGAATATGATTAATTCCGTTCGAGGTATTGTATCTAACATCTGTTGAAGCTGATCGCAAAATTCGTCCTTGTTCGTGTCTGGGCTGGTCTCGGTTGGCGCATAAAGGGATACGATATAGGTCTTGATCGTTCCGCCGATGGTTATAAAAGCCAAATGCTCTGATAGTAAAGCGTCATCGTTTCGTCGATTGTCGTCGCTTTTCGCTTGATTTGATTTCCTTTTTACCGACGTGATGTGCCCTGTTCGTACTTTCCAGGGGGCTAGTTGAATTTCCATTTTCGGTGTGACTAATTAGGGTCTTCGGGCAGTAACCCAGCTCTCACCAGCATCCCTGGTCCCCAGAGCTAGCGCATCGGCTGCTCCTGAAGCAGTAGCATTATCTCGTAAATAGTTAGTTCGTATATACATGCGGTTTTTTGTCTAGTGTCTTCGGTTTCCCGATTCTGGTCAATTCGGCAGGTCGACCACCATCCTCCTTTGACACCCTGGACTTGGGACCAGACGACGGCGGAGTTACCTTAACCCACAGCCTACCGAACCCGGCAACTCTTTTTAACAGCAAAAATTTGGCTCATTTGTTCCATAACAATTGTACGCTATACCTCTTATTTTGCCTACTACATTACACTAAAAACTCTGTAACCCTAACCCCAACTAGCAACCTTTAAGCATTCTCGACTTTCTTTATCAACAAGCGGATGAACAACCGGATCTCAACTCTAAACGTGATTCTGGGCATAAAAATACGAAAAAGTTCCCAATAACCATAAAATCAATAAAATCTTAACACACCTCCCCCGAAGTTTATCATCAGCCTATTTAGAAGTAGGCGTCTTCAGTTCTGGAATTAAATTGCAATGATTGTGTGTGTCCGTTAATCCTTTCCCTTCGTGGTCATTTCACCAGGGGTGAGCAGGCCGCCCGAAGGCTGCAGGATATACTTAGGCCTTCTCTCCCTTAATACCAGAAGTACGAAAGCCTTTAATCAAGGGAATTAAACGCTTCATTTGGTGAGTTTTTGTTTGGTCAATAGTTCTCTCGTTCTGGTTAAATGTTTTATTCATGAGGTCAATAATTTCCTTGCGAGGAATTGATGACAATTTCTAATAAGTTTTAAGGAATCCTGCCACGTCACTCGAAAATTTAAGGATGTTTTCGGTTTAGCTTAAAGCACATTCAGTGCTAGTATACAAATGTTACGGAATTGGTTTATTTTGCAATTAAGGGCTATAAATTACATGCGGCTACATCCTGGACGTCACAGAATGTTGACAAACTGAAATAGACAATTCGGGATGTGTGTGTCTGTGAGAACACAACTGTGATTTATGGCTCTAATTGGGATCGCTGCGAAGTTTATGACACGAAGATTTAATTGTTATGGAATTTATGTTTATATGGATGCGCCGGATTGAGTTTAGTTATACTAATTGTAATAATGAAAAAAAAAAACAATTTAAAATTACAAAATAAAGGGCAAGAGCAATAAATCCCAATTTGTCACTAGCATTCTTCAAATTCATCCAAATCTAATATCCACTGAAAAACCGAACATCACAAATCTCATCTTTAACGTCGAACTGAAGTAAATTAAAGTTGTTCGTACCATTTTAGCACCTAATTCAGTCGGTGTCGTTATTGCATCCAAGACAATTTATTTCATCCCTGAGTATTTTTTACGTTTTTTCCTATTGTAGTAGGTATGCATAGTAGTACACTGGGAGAAAATTAATGGTCTGCTTATAATTAAAAAAGAACAATCGTAAAAAGTCGGAATTTACATAAAATTACAAATTAGAAGAGGAGGAAAAAATTTAGCTTCCTTTAGTCCTGCTTCCTATGTACAATCGTCCTTCTGACATAGTGGAGGAGGCAAGAGTCATTGAAGAAAAAAGAAATGGTTCAGCTGTGTTTTTGGGCGTAGGGGTGAAATGTGAATGGAATTTCTTCCTTATTTTAATTTAGAGTTGTTCAAAATTTTTCATTTTTGTAGGTACTAAGAGCTATGCTATATGAAGGTAGCTTTCGGAATTGAAAGATTTGCATATTTTTTAAAAATAAATTTGTTTTGTCCATTCTTATTTCGCAAACGGATTAGCAATATTTTTGCGAATCAAACGATAGACTTACAATTCAGACTCAATCTCTAAGACTTATCATTTGGTAGATATTTGCTGAACTCCATATCTTAACGTGTACAATTGACAATTGCAGTCTAATTGAGAGTCTCACACGATTATTTCTTCAACTATTGAGGGTATGGCTTGGTGTCCTTCAACTGTTGTAAAAAATGTTCTGCAGCATACAGGGTTTTCCTTAATCATGAGTAACTTTCGTGTCTTTACGCGGAGATATTGTGTGCGCCGATATACTTGCTACTCACGGTAAGAAAAAGTCTGCTGGAGGACAGCTGTTTTCGTCCAGTTCCGGCTTTAGGACTAGAAATCCCACGGAAGTAACCCATATAATCGCTTCGCACTATGGGAATAAGTTCGAAAAACCTGGCAAAAATCGTAATTATGGAAGAGAAGGACAACTATATATTTTTTGATGCTGTATTTATTAATTGCGTACCACTATTACTCTGTCGTTGTCTGGTGCCAAACCCAGGGTGTGAAAGGAGGAGGGTCGACCTGCTCAGTTGACCAGAATTAAGAAACCGTATAGATACACGTACTAACTATTCACGAAATACTGCTATTGCATTCGGGGCAGCCGATTCGCCAACACTGGGGACCAGGGATGCTGTTGAGAAATGGGTTACTGGCCGAACATCTAAATTAGTACAACAGTACCTACATCACGTCGGTCAAAAGGAAATCATAGCAATGGAATTGTTGAAATGCAAAATATCAGTTGATGCGCAAATGGAACTACGACTTACCGGATTCGGAGCATTGGCGATCGTCCCGCCAACAATCAACGTAACGATGACGCTTTACTATTCCGGTGATGAGAGACGAGAGGCGTTGGCTTTATGGTCAATCGACGGGCTGCCAACAGCGCTATCGCATTCCAACCGATATCCGAGGATTTGGCGATTATAACCATCGGTGGAACGATCAAGACCCATATCGTATCCGAATTTTACGATCAGCTTCAACAGACGCTGGATATGATACCTCGAACCGAATTAATAATACTCGTGGTGGACTCCAATGCACAGTCAGGACCAGATCGAAACGGCTGGGAAGAAACAATGGGAGTAATTAACGACAACGGCTTACGCCCGCTTTCATTCGAAGTGTCAAACAACTTGATCGTTGGCAACAGCATTTTCCGCCTTCCACTCAAACACCAACTCACCTGGCAAAATTCATCCGGCAACGATTCGGCGATGTTAGACTACGTTTTGATCAATGCAAGATTCTTATCGACGTTCAAAGACGTATGTTCAATGCGTGGGCTCGATTGCGGATCGGACCATTATCTTTTTGAACGAAATTACAGATGCGATTAAAAAGCCAAGAAAAATTGGGCAGGCGTACGGGACCCGGCCATCGGGCGAGAGTTTCAAATGGTATTATCCAACAAATTCGCGGTGCTCACAATACCGGACGATATCGATCTAGAAAAAATTGTCGGAGTCTATTGTGAAGTGTGCAATGGAGTTGTGTCTACCTATCAGTAAAGGGACGCAGCCATGGATCTCGGACAGCTGTCTAGACCTTGTCGATCAGCGGAAATGAATGAAACACGTCGATTCGAACAAAACCGAAGATTGAACAAAGAAGTTCGACAGTAAATGAAATCGAAACGAGAAGCGTACTGGAATAACATTGCGGCCGACATGGAAGAAGCGGCGTCGAGGCACGAGTACCGGACGCTGTACCAGACATTTCGGCGGATGGGTGGCAAAACAACATGAACAAACGACGTCAAAAAATCAAATCAAATCTTTCATGACCTACGCGAACTGTCGTCGTTTTCATCGATTTCAAATACGCTTTCGGTTGCATCGATTAGAACAGCTTGTGAAGAGCCTTGGCGTTCGTTTAAGCCACTTGTTAGATCCATTTTCCACTGGTTGTTGCATACTAATTAATAAAAGTAGCGTACATTTAAAAACTTAACTACTTGTAAGCGTGAATGCTTTGGAGCAAACTATGATGTTCGCATGTGCTAAATCCACTAACGAATCCTGCATCGTAATACAAGTAATACTATTTCTTCTATACACATCCTTAGCACGTACATACACACCTACACAAAACCGGATGCTAATCCAAATCTTTAAATTTATTTTATCTTCCCCAAGATTTATTACCGTAATTTAATAAGATTCGTTGAAAATTTGTTCAAATTAAAATTCATGGAGGTCCTGCCACTTACGAAGGTGTATCACATGCACCAAGAATCGGAAAGTCTCAAAGCAATGACGACAATTATTTTATGCAAATCTAGCATTGAAGGAGACGTTCTTAATCTTCAGGGACTCCCAAGTAATTTGTTTTAATCAACCCTTGAATAATTACTCCAAGACTTTGACAAACTTCTCTTCATTAAGTTCGATGTTCCGAACACACCTTAACGGGGGTTGACGATGGGAGTAAAAAGTTTTCGAAATTGAGATCTAAGTTTGAAAATAAAAGACGGCAAGGGACACAGAAGATGAACGAGCGTCTTACCTATAGTATCTGACCTAGTTTTTTTTATTTGTAGTGAAACTGATATGGATACAAAGTAGTAGGTTTCAGTTTTATAGTGACGATCCACACAAAACACACAAAAAAGGAGCGAAATCTATTTGAGTTCGATTCTTATGAAATTTAATACAAAAAACACCCCATTAATATTTATAAAAATATATAACCTTCGAATCCCAGCTAAACTTTATCTAATTCTGTAAGTTATTATCATCCCTTTTGACACGAAAAAATAAAGCACCACTTTATGAATTCCTTCGGGAATGAGCACAAAAACCACTTTTTTTGCTCCTTTTTTGAATGTGCACAAATGCCTGAAATTCTTGAGGATGGCCCGCAACTGGTAGCGTTGCTTGAAAAGGGATTCTAAGGATACCCACCAGCCCATAACATACATATTTATAGAATTCGGAAACACGCGAAACCCCAAAAAATTTCAAATCAGACATGTGTAAAGTTTTCCCCTTTTATTCTCGTAATTCGTTTTCGAGATTTATGGCGGCTTGTCAATAATAAATTCACATTTGGCGATTACCAGTGAGAATTGATTGAAGTTATTGGATTTTGTGGCAAATAGTTTTTGCCGCAAAGATATTGCTAGATTGCAGTATTTTTGGTGTTTTTTTTTTGCTTCATTTTTATGTACAGTATTTTTTTTGATGTTAGGTGGCTTTTACAATGTTTTATTCAAGCTCTTAGAGACTTCAGTGAAGGTGTACCAACCGATATTCCTGTACAAACAGTACAATAACTATTTAAGCAAAACAAAGCCATCAACCTTGGAAGAATTACAGAGTTCCATACAATCCTTAAAAAACAACAAATCTCCAGGAATTGATAACAGCTCAGCAGAGTTTATCAAGCAAGGAGGCGAATCGCTCTCAGCAGCTAATAATAAAGCATTATCTGCCCAATACACAAGAAAGGGGACAAATAGACTAAAGAGGCACATCTCTTTTAAGCAGAGAGTATAATATAATGACAAATATAATTAAGGTCAGACTGGAACCTTATACAGAAGCCGCAATAAGTGAATACCAAGCTGGATTCAGAAAAAATAGGTCAACAATGGACCAACTTTTTTCAATAAGGCCGAAAACGCTGGAAATACAACATCGACGTGCCCCAAATTTTCATCGAATTTAAACAAGCATACGATAGCATCGACAGGGAAGAAATGTATGCGACAATGCTGGACCTAAACATACCCCTAAAGATAGTGAAACTGACGAAAATGATAATGGAAAATACAAGGTGTACAGTCAGGAATACAAGGAGAATTGACGGAGTTCTTCCCAGTCAAGCTAGGCTTAAAGCAGGGCGATGGGCTGACACCCATGCTATTAAATCTCTTACTAGAAGGAGTAATTCGCAAAGTAAACATTGATGCGAACGTAACCTTGCTTAACAAATAAATGCCGACGATATAAACTGCCTTGCCGGATTACTGTCGTACCTTCGAGAAATATTGGAGTTAGAAGGGGGAGCCAAACACATAGAGAGAAAATTACCCAAAGTGCTGTCCTATAAAAGTATTCCAATTTGCGTTTCTACTTTGCGTTTGGGATGTAGAAGAACCTTAAATGTCCCTTAACACCCTCTAATTGAAGCCGAAAAGAACATACATATATGTTTAAAGCGTTAATATGGAAACTACGTCGGACAAAAACTTGTAGTTAGCCTTTAATGAAAATTATGCTCAATACTCGATTTCAACCTATAAGTAATGATATGAGTAAAACTACTCGATCAAAAGTATCGAGTACTGATATGAGTAAAATCGAAAGCCAAATACTCATATGAGTAAAGACCTGAGTATCCATTCCGCATCTCTAGTAGCAGAGAAAACAAGAATATTTGCAAGCAGGCGCATTTGTTTGGTCAACATGGAGTTAGTGTGTTATAAGTGCAGGACTCTTTTTCTTCTGCTCCTTTACTCCCGTATGTGACATATTGCGTAAACAGCTGTCCTCTTTGTTGTTGCCTCTTTTGGTAGGATTCGCGTCCACGTAGTTCTAGGTCTTCTAAGTCGGCAGGTTCCTGGCTAGATTCACATATTTTTGAATTGGGAAATTTTTTTTCAGGAATCAGATTCAAAACTTGATTTTTAAGTTGTGTAATTTGAGATGTCTGGCACAAAAAGTTGTGAGACTTGGTTAAATTTTCAACTGCGAATCGTCAATGCCAATGGCCATTCAAATAATTACGTATTGTGAGCGTCTCAAACTTATAGTTATATAGGAATCTGTCTTTCGCAAACATCACAGCCCTCAATCACGCTGTTCTTTCTGCTCTGAAATTTTTGCAGAGTTTCTTATCTAACCGCTTTCAAAAGGTTAAGTTAGGTGGCTAAAGTTCCTCAAGTGCCCCACTTCACACAGGAGTCCCCCAAGGCTCCATTCTGGGGCCACTTCTATTCAGTATTTTTACTAACGATATTCTGAGATTCATATGTATGCAGACGATGTGCAGCTTTATCTCCCTGCACTGAATCGCTGAATCAATCCTGAGCTTTTATAGAGGCTTTGCTGTCTATACTATTCCAATACTACAACCTTGCTGTCCAGCTGCCAAATTTATTTAGGCATCCTTGCATGATTTCACTAATCACTGTTGGAAGCATTCGAGACACTATTGTCTCTAGGTCATCTACGTATCCTACTACTATAGCCTCCTTTTTTCTTCTTTTGGGTTTAAAGAAAAAAGAGAACTATAGGGGTTCCAAGTAGATACTTAAATAAATAAATAAATAAAGATTGGCTTAGCGTTCGTCCATTGATTGTAAGTAGCCTAAAAATGTGGGCGAGATGTACCTACCATAACTATTTTTCCAAAAGAGTCCTTTCAACTCCTGAATAAAATATTTTAAAAACTTCACCCTTTTCTTGAGTTTCATGAAGACTTATTACTTTTAAGTTTAATATCGAAAATAAAAAAATCATAAGATGACGAATAGCCACTTTGTCGCCCCCCAAAAAATATATCTCTCCGAGGGGATACTAGTCAAGACATCAAAGGGAATTAAAATACACAGGGTGATAATAAAAACACGCAGTTGAACATCAGATTACAAATGGCTATGCAAATTAGGAAAAAATTGCCGAAGCTATTTCTGTTGACATTATCTTCGTTTCGGTGCAAATTTTTATGATTAATTACCGGAGATTTTGTTAACTTGTTTAAGATTCCTTTTTACGACACTCCAGGTGGTCGTACATCTTGCAAGTTACCGCCGACGCCAGGGCGAAATTGTGTTCCACGACAGTGGCGCGTTCCCTCCTACGAAAAACGGAAATTGTGAAAATTTATATCTGACGCGGAGATTGCCGCTCAGTAAATAATACATGAAGGATGAAGGTGAAGTGATCCTGTATTCCTGAAGGTAGTGGAAATGGATGATAATCTGTGCGGTAATCCATCTTTTTTAAGGATACTTTTTTTTCTGTGTCGGAGGGTGTGCTCTTATGAAGGGTTGTAACAAGGTTAATTTTATTATGTAAATTCTTTTTATTGCCTTCTTATTATCCTTGCTTCGAGGACGAGCAAGTTTGTAAGTGTCTCCTCAGAAAGTTTGAAATTTTCCCTTATATAAAGGATAACAGCTGCAGTTGATAAAAATTCCGATACAATGCCAATATCGAAAGTTTGACACCTCCAGGAGGAGTTTTAGATGGCATCGTCACATGCAACTGGTATACACCCAGTGATAAATGGAGCACATGCCGCATACATTTATTGAAACTGGAAATGGATATTCGGTCATAAATCGTCAACGGGAAAAGGACACAGCCAGCTTGGAGGGTCCTTGTCGCTTCAATAATTCCCTCACAAGTGGGTGTACGCCACCTTTTCACATTCCGTCATCGATCTTTCGTGTCAATACAACAACTTTTGGGGCCAATGCTCGACGGGAAGCAAGGAATTAAGTAGTCGCTTACGAGTGGGCCATGTATGGGCTGCAGTTTTGACGCAAATTGATGCCTTCAATTGCAAATTAACGAAATTATTGGAATTAGCCGTACCCGCTGTTGGGGGAGCTCAATGTGTCAATTTATTGTGCAACTATACGGCAAATTAGATTTAACCTTCCCTCCTATGGTGGTGTGTTGGGCAAATATCAACCATTCGACAAAGGCCACCAAATTGAGCAACCCCTTAAGCAGGGGGTTGTGCTGTCATATGCAAGGAGAGAAGGGGATTTACCAGGATCAGATGGAAGCATGTGCATGAATGTATCTGCGAAAATATTTTTGTTGTATAACTTTTATCAAAGGGGGTTTATTAGAGAATCATAATGTGAAAGTGGCGGTTTACGTTATGCTATTTCGGTGAGGGGAGTTTGAACGTACAGTGGATTTTCAATGCTCACTACCCATACTAGGTGTAAATTTGAACGAAAATGAAATGTTTTTGAAGACATTTGTAATGCTGTGCAAAATAGCAACGAGAATTTTATGTGGAAAAGCCATTTTCAATGCTTTTCATTGATTGTATTATATTAAGAGTACAAAGCCATCCGTCTCCGTCTGCGCTATTGTTAAATATTCTTTTTAAACACACTTCTTTCTTCATTTTTTAACATACATACATACACTTCTAACATTTTTTTGTTTAAATGATAGTTTAAGATTAGATGTCGCATAGATAGTCTAAGATTAGATAGAAAGATAGGATAGATTAGGGGGAGTGGGGTGAGTGTTGGAGGAGATGGCGGTGAGCCTTGGGTGTTGAATGAGCTCGGAAATACTGACTGTGGTAGGTTGTTCCATAGTCGAGTTGTTCTTGTTATAAATGAATTTCTAAACCGGAGCTTGCCCGAAGATAAGGGCTGTAAACTGTAAGAGTAAGCCGAGCGGGCAAATCTTGTATTGCGGGAGACATATTGCCATGGAGGCATAAGGTTACTTATTTCAGTGGAGCAGTCACTTATGGTAAAAGTGGTAAAATGCTGCTACATTCCTACGGTGTCTTAATGAGTTCAAGAGCAAATGGCGCTATCACCAATAAGTTTGAGAGCACGGCTTTGCACCGTGTCCAGCCAAGCTTAAGTGGTTCTCGGAGCCCGGCCCAGCCCAGATATACGATTGTATTCGAGGCCTAGATTATAGCCCTTGCCGACGGCTGAAGGAGGAATTGTACCTTTTAAGGAATCACAGGCACTGTGATGCCTGTTTGGCAATTTGGAATATATTGTTATTCCAGCGCAGATCTTCGGCTAATGCCTAGGATATGAGACAGTTCTGCTCTTAGGATCTTATTGAACGCTGAAACAGAGGGAGGGTCGGTGCAAGTTTTATTGCAGATGAGACAGTGCTTCGTTTTTAATGCATTAAATTCGATACGGTTCTTGAGGCCTCAATTAAGAATTAGTTCGATATCCCTGTTGCTTGAATTGCACATGTGTTCACGATGATGCAGAAAAGGTCCTGCATTATAGAAGCCATAGGAGTAACATAGAGTACCGTCATTTATGAAAACTATGAAGAGAGCTGGGGATAGAATTGACCCCTGGGGAGCACCTGCGGAGATGTTGTGAGGTTTAGATTCGACGCCATCCAATACTGCCTTGATTGAAGGGCCAGAAAATAAGCTCTTAATCCAGTTCTTTAGAACACAGTCAATACCAATAGCTTGGAGTTTAGTTAACAGAGCGGGATGCCATACTCTACCAAAAGCCTTGGATATATCTAGAGCAACCAGGCCAGATTCACCAAATCGGTGTTATACTTTGGTTGAGGTGCTCTGTTAGGCAAACAAGGAGGTCGCCGCCAGTAGATCTTTTTTATCTAAAGACGTACTGTTTGCCATCTAATATTTGGTGGTATTCAAGATATCTCATAAGCCTCTTGTTTATTATTGTCTCCATGACTAGAAGTAGAAGCATAGAAGTACTTATTATTGGGCGGTAGTTAACGAGATCACTAGCGTCACTTTTTTTTGGTATAGGTTGAGTTTCAGGATAAATTCCGGAGGAGTTAGCCAAAGGTGAAGCCCATTTTTTAGAACCATAGGTGGAATATTGTCGCGGCTAGTGTATTAATTGGAGTCTAGCTGTTTGAGACACCTATATATGTACTTCACACGTCCTGAAGAAAACTCTGTCCATTGAGTGGGCGAAACACTCGGCAGCGGGGGCTGCATGACAGCATCGGGTAAGGAAGCGGCGAACAGAGATGCGTTTGGGTAGGCTTCTTTGGCCGCTTCAATTTGAACGCTTGTACTTTTTTTATTGAAGCAAAATAATATTATTTTGAACGCTAACAAGCACGACAATAAGGAATACACCTTATGGTTTGCTTAAAAGACTACCCGCTCGCGATCAAGATTTCGCTTTTGGGTGGGGAAATCAAAACCCAAAATATTTCATGCATATCTTATAACCCAGAACAATATCTTATAACGCTGGCTACGAAATAATGCGGTCTAAGAGGCTTCTTCTTTTTTATTCTTTAACGGCTCTACAACTGGTATCCGGTCCTGGCCTCTTGCAACTGTTCTCTCCACCGGCCCCGATTCTGATCGGATGTCATCCAGTTTGGCATCTCTAAGATCTGAGCGTAATGGTCTGCGCCATCCTTCCAGCGGGGGTTGAGTTTTCCACGCCGTAGAGTCTCTGGAATCCTCCTTCCTCCACTGACATAGAGAATGGACTGATCACCTTCTTTAACCACTTTTTTTCGATTACTGATGTTAATACTTTCAAACCCCAATCCCAAGCATCTTCATAGACTTGAAATCTACCTATGATAGAGAGTCCAAGATAAACTCTACAAATCTATGAAGCAATTCGTCCTCCCTAATAAATCGACACGATTATGTAGGTTGACGACCATTACCAATGTGACAAGATAAGGAATGATCAATCAAGTTTTAGGTAGAGCAAGTCGGCAAGGGACTAGGGTCAGAGCTCGACGCGCCCAATATGTAAGTATGATTTATAAACCCAATCAGCCACAACTCAGAAACTAGTGTATTGGTTTTCTGAACCAGGCTTAATTTTTTTAAATAAAGTTTTAGTGGAGTCAGATGAGCAAAACATAAAGAATTGTCTCGAGAGTAAATTTTTTTTGTTGGAACATGTTAGTTACATCGAATACTATACGAAATGGACATTTTCTACCTCTAGCAACCGCCGCTACGTAAGTTATCGGCCATTATGTCAAAAATTTACCATTTTGGTCGCTCTTTCTAAATATAGATGCGTATATCTCGGCATGTGTAGGTCCGAAAAAATAGAAACAAATAGAGGTTGTTCGTTATGATATTGGCTACCAGCGGTTACAATATGAAACTTTTATCTCCACACATAACCTCAAAAAAATTCAAAAACTGAAGAAACTAATGAATTTTGGTTTTTTGGTGATAACTTCAGATATTTTTCGTGAAATTTGATGAAATTTTCAAAAGTTATACTTTATAATGTGAACAATAACTGGTTAAAATTTCAAGTCAAAATATCTAATACAAGGCTCAAAAATTGACTTCAAATTTGAAAATTGATTGGCCTACCAGTTTTGTGCATCGCTTCGTATGAGGTTCTTACTTTTTTTTAAATGTAGCTTCTTTTATGCACTTTTGATGGTGAAAAAGAAAAAAATTTAAACTTGAAGAAAAGTGAAAAAAATCGAATCGACAATCGACAATTTTTGCATTTTTTCGTCAATTTTTTTAGAAAAAATACACAGTTTTTGATAAAAGTCAATTTTTCGATCATCATATGTCAAAAATGAACTAATAATACAATAGAAATTGAACTTTTCCAAAAAAAGGTTAAATTTTTCTAAAAAATTGACGAAAAAATGCAAAAATTGTCGATTGTCGATTCGATTTTTTTCACTTTTCTTCAAGTTTAAAATTTTTTTCTTTTTCACCATCAAAAGTGCATAAAAAAAGCTACATTTTAAAAAAAGTAATTACCTCATACGAAGCGATGCACTGGTAGGCCAATCAATTTTCAAATTTGAAGTCAATTTTTGAGCCTTGTATTAGATATTTTGACTTGAAATTTTAACCAGTTATTGTTCACATTATAAAGTATAACTTTTGAAAATTTCATCAAATTTCACGAAAAATATCTGAAGTTATCACCAAAAAACCAAAATTCAGTAGTTTCTTCAGTTTTTGAATTTTTTTGAGGTTATGTGTGGAGATAAAAGTTTCATATTGTAACCGCTGGTAGCCAATATCATAACGAACAACCTCTATTTTTTTCGATTTTTTCGGACCTACACATGCCGAGATATACGCATCTATATTTAGAAAGAACGACCAAAACGATAAATTTTTGACATAATGGCCGATAAATTACGTAGCGGCGGTTGCTAGAGGTAGAAAATGTCCATTTCGTATAGTATTCGATGTAACTAACATGTTCCAACAAAAAAATTTTACTCTCGAGACAATTCCCTTTTCACTAAAATTTGATGCTCATCTGACTCCACTATTTATTTAAAATACAATTAAAACGTTTTAATAGAAATTGCTATTTCAAACGAAACCTTGATGTAAAAATCAACAACAACAAAAATTCGAAATTTTTCTTTTTTTAATTAAATGCAAAATAAATTTCCTTAAAACAAGTTAACTGAACACAAAAAGGGTAGTTTCGACCATTAAAATGCAATAGTCGCCAGCTTCTTTGCCTGCCAAAAACAGCACCTGTGGGAGCAATTCAAGGGAAAATGTCTCGCGACAAATTGTCCATTCAAGGAATTGCCGTTTACATTAAGAAAATAAACCGAAAGGGTTGAGAGCAAGTGTCCTAGCCCGAGCGTCTTTATGGAAATGTAATACTAAGGTATTAGCATAAGGAATAAAATTTACGATCCTCGAAATTACATTTTTTTCATTGGGTTAATTTTTTGTTAAATGACGTCGAAAGTCAAATGAACCTTTTCGCTCCTTTAATTAACAATAAAAAAAACACAAAAACGTCACCCTTCACCCCAGCCAGCATCCATTTGCACTTTTGTCCAGGACTCCCCTGGAAAAAATCCGGCATCTTAAAAAAATGCCATTAGTCGACCTTGCGCCATGCTCCTGCTACTACTGCTACAGCGAATAAATTGCACCTTTTTTGAGTGAAACATGACATTAAGGGAAGCGTAAAACATTTAGTCCATCGTGAAAGGAAAGGCAGGACGAGAAAAAAATTAAAAAGAAAGGGCCTTTTCTGTAGTATATATAAGGAGAGAAAGGGACGAGCAAGGATGGACAAATGGAGGACAATCATATGTCGTTTTACTTGACAAATTGAGGTTTCTATTAAAACTGGCTGACCGCAACATGTGTGGAAGATGATTGTGATGTCCTTTTTATGATAATTTAACTAGATTCCTACACAAATATCTCAATTTTGGTTAATAAAAACTGAATCAGGCACACTTGGTCGACCCTTTAGCACATGACATTCGAGATAGATTATCTTAATAAAAGTATTGTGAGTTGGATTCAAGGAAGAGATTGCTTCTTGTAGATATTGCCTATCAATTGCAAATAATTTTGAAATTTATGAAATATTTTTAAAAAATGTTAACTTTCAATATTTGGATAATTTTTTGAAAGGCTTACATAACAGATTTACAGCATTATGGGTGGAAGATATCAACATTTTTAATATACATACATAGTTATCGAATTGTGCAAATGATAATATGTATGTATAAATTGCACATTGCAGAAGAATGGGATTACCTTTTTTCTTTGCGTTTAGCTTTGCGTATTGTCGAGGTACACCATGACTCAATTCGATGTCCGAGGATACAACCAATGAGGCTGGGCTGGACAATGATGACGCCGACCACATTTCGTTATTTTCCTCTGAGGTAAGTGTTGATAGAGATGACAACATGAAAGAAGTGCAGACAGAAGAGATAGAGAGATAATCAACAAAATCATTTCATACCTCGTAAACCTAAGTACTAGGCCTACTGAGGATACCATGCAAAACGCTGCTTGCATTCGACTTCAAAAGTGGTGCGGAAATGAATGCAGGGCGATGGCCGAGTTGTCTCACCTCAATATCTTAAAAACTATTGGTTCTACGTAAATTTCGTATGGGACATTTCTATGCAGAGTTATCTCATGAACAGCCTTTCCATCCATCCAATGTACTCCAGTCAAAATACGGGTTTGGTTGTACTTAAAGTTGCGAATACCAGATTTGCTCTAGTATAGGTTTTTTGGGTCGCTGAACACGAAAATCGGGGTCATTTGGTTCGGAAATGGGCGGAACACCCCTAAATTTGCAAAAACTACCCCCAAAAGGGGGTATTTTTGATGTATTCGCGTTCTGAGTCTATAGATTTGGCCAAGAATTGGTTTCCAAGGGTTTTTTGGGTCGCTAATTAAGAATCTTGATGATTTTTTTAGGTTACATTAATATTTAACCCTTAAATTACGTAAAACTACCCCCGAAAAGGGGTGTTTTCGCTATTTTCGCACTTTTTGCGAGCAGATTAGGTCCATAGGGGTTTTTTGGGTCGCTGATAACGAATTTTAGGGATTTTTTAATGAAAAATTAATATTTCACCCTTAAATTAGCTAAAACTACCCCCAAAAAGGGTGTCTTTGCTATATTCAAACTTTCTGCGTTCAGATTAGGTGCAAAGGGTTTTTTGGGTCGCTAATCAAAATGAGCATTCCATGTCTTGGTTCACTATATCAGCATCTTCAGTGCTGTCGATAGTGACAATTGGCTCTAGAATTGAACTTTCCAATTCTGCAACGTTTTCAAAAAGACCATTTTCCTAAGTCTAAAGTATCAACACAATTTTCGCAGCTCTGTCCCTTACATGATTTGCAGAAGACACTGCACTTTAACCCTAATTTTCTGCAGCCGCATTTTTTCATGCAACCTTTTTTGCAACCACATGAAAATTTTTTCAAAAATGTTTCTGGAATTAATGGGCGTGTTGTAAAAATAGGCTCTAAAATGTTATCCTTTCCCACTTTCCATCCCCATTCTAAAGGGTTTAAATCATTGTTCAGGGACCAGTTTTGACACTGAAGATACACTCTTTTTGTATGTTCCAGTACAGCATAATCTGTTGGAGGAAGCTTGCGAAATCCAAATCACCAAATAAATTTTTAAAAACATTTAGCCTTATCATGTTATATCCTTCGGGAGTAGTTGGTTCTTGCCCATATAATTTTGTAACAATTTCTAAAGCTATTTTCCATAATTCTTCTATATTTGCTTCAGGGTTCAAGCCAGTGGTGGTGTTACAGTAAGTAAATACTAAATAAAATGGGGGAAATATTAATTTTTTATTAAAAAATCACAAAAATTATTGATTAGCGACCCAAAAAACCCTTTGCACCTAATCTGAACGCAGAAAGTTTGAATATAGCAGACACCCTTTTTGGGGGTAGTTTTAGCTAATTTAAGGGTGAAATATTAATTTTTCATTAAAAAATCCCTAAAATTCGTTATCAGCGACCCAAAAAACCCCTATGGACCTAATCTGGTCGCAAAAAGTGCGAAAATAGCGAAAACACCCCTTTTCGGGGGTAGTTTTACGTAATTTAAGGGTTAAATATTAATGTAACCTAAAAAAATCATCAAGATTCTTAATTAGCGACCCAAAAAACCCTTGGAAACCAATTCTTGGCCAAATCTATAGACTCAGAACGCGAATACATCAAAAATACCCCCTTTTGGGGGTAGTTTTTGCAAATTTAGGGGTGTTCCGCCCATTTCCGAACCAAATGACCCCGATTTTCGTGTTCAGCGACCCAAAAAACCTATATTAGAGCAAATCTGGTATTCGCAACTTTAAGTACAACCCCCCCCCGTATTTTGACTGGAGTAATGGCGCTACAGCCCAAATCGAGCCTTGGCCTCCTCTAGGGCATTTCTCCAAGTTTGACGGTCCCTTGCAGCATGTCTCCAGTTTCGGATGTTGAGCATTCCAAAATCGAATTCCATATTCCGTTGCCTGAGTCGTTGCCGTTGAGTCCGTCCTGTCCGAGGCCTGCCTTGAGGATTCGTGACGGGTAGGTTTTTACGGTGGAAGGTTGTCAGCCTGCCGCCCAACCCCAAACCTGGAGGACCAGTCCGGTATTTGCTTCGTTTTGAGGCGCGAAGCACTCGCCTTTCACCCTCCTCAGTCTGTTACTCTTGTGTAGACAAGAGCATCCAGGGGACACCCGATGTAAAATCTACATCTTCGTGGAGGTTGAGGTAGGATTCGGTAGCATATCGGAAAATCTTAGATCGTGAAGACCTTAGATCGCAGGTGGCGTTACCCAGGATTTATCTCTTTGATGTACCGGCACCATCGAAGGTCCCTGAGGCCATTGCTACCATTTGACCCCGTTTACTTAGCCAATAATTATATAGTGCCTATAATTTACGAGATATTTAAGAAAAACTGATTTTGCTGACATTTGACCCTCCGTAACTTGGGTCCGTCATGTCGCACAAGTCATGGTGCAATGAGTAGTAGTAAGCTTTATCTGAAGGATAGATGGGATAGGATATGTTAGGAGTCTGGAGGCTGCATAAGTAGATGTCGATGAACCTTGCGTTTGAACTCTGAGATGTTATATGAGCTCGGAAACACCGACTGCGGAAGGGAGTTCCACAATCAAGTTGTTCTATTTATAATCGAACTGCTAAACCGTAATGAGCGTAATGAAAGTGACTGGGCTACAAAAAGAAAACATTTTTCGGTAACTACTGGAAATTCCTGGATGAACCGCAATTTTCTGAAACTGTAGGACGTAGAAAACAACTCCCCGTCAAAAAAGTGCTGATTTGAAAAATTCGTGATGTTTGTGTGAAGGGTAACGTAACTTTTGTACGATTGTTAAAGAGTGTCGGATTTTGACAAGTGATATTTTATTGGAAAGCTATTGCTGTGCAGAATCCAAAAAAGATCACTTGGTTTAGAACAGGTCTTACTCCATCGAGTTTATTAGATATTAGAAAAACTTGTCAATTTAAGATCTTAGCCGAAGTTTTCTCATTTAAACCAAAAAAAAGGTCTGACCGAATGTTATGAAATTTTTTCCAGAGCATTTATTCTTCTTTCGGCACCTCAAAGAAGTCGATATAGTTTTTGGTTCACGCGGTATCGTGCAGGTATAAAAATCACGAAAGTCGCTTAAACAAAAAAACGGTTGGACCGAATTTTATGAAAATCTTATCAGATTATATTTTCGTTAATACGTAAGCACGCACACACATACTTCTGCTCAAATTTTTGATTAAAATGCTATTGGAACCTCGATTTCGATTTTTGGACCCATTACAATAATTTCCCTATAAACTGGGGAGTTAAAAATGTTAATAAAAATGTAAAAGATTTCCAAATTTGAAATTTTGTAGCAAAAAGATCCTTTCTCTTTTATTTTACCTTGTAAATAGGAGGGCTTTACAAATTTATAACATCCCATATAAAGTATCTATTTCACTTTTCAGTAAAAAAATCGGATGTTCGTGGTAGTTGCTCCACTTTTAAAATATGTGTGGTAATATCATTTTTATAAAATCTCTTTACTCTCGAACAAATGCAATAAAGAGGCATTCGTTTTCATAGCTTTCTCTAAAAGTATTTATTGTTGTCGATGCCAACTAGTGATGCTCCTGTTTCTTAAAAGGTTTTGTTTTCCCTCCCGAATTTATTGGTAACGTATCAACCCATTTTAAATTTACTCCATTTAAGTTATACATATGCTCATGACGTCATTTTATTTCAATCTAATTTTATTGAATTCCAGTCCACGTTCAATGGTGAATGGGTAAAAGATGATCTACAAATTTCAGGGTTTGAAAGCAAAGTAAGCACACATTTTTAAGCTTACTTTGCTGATGACTGTGAAAGCTGTTTGTTCCAAATTGCTGCGAATGTTGTTGTTTTCAAATTTTTTTTTCAGGAACATACTGATCCGGCTGCAAATGATTTGGATTTAAAATACTTTGCTGTGAAAAGCTTTTTGTTTGCTTACAGTTTTTCAAAGCGTTCCTCTCCAAAGCCTGTGAAATACTTCGCTTCCTTCAGCTTTTTTTCATGTTCCAACTTTATATAGTAAAATGCTACTTTAGTTAAGAGGGGTGAAAA
This sequence comes from Thereva unica, assembly GCA_949987705.1. Lineage (NCBI taxonomy): Eukaryota > Metazoa > Arthropoda > Insecta > Diptera > Therevidae > Thereva > Thereva unica. The sequence goes on from OX465282.1 coordinate 148,434,730, forward strand.
CTTTTTTTGTATGTGTATGTGAAGCATTCGCAGCCGGATCAGCATGCTCCAGCATTTGTAAGCAACAACATACCCAGCAATATGAAACAAAAAAGCTTTCACAGCCTGCAGCAAAATGATTGAGAATATGATTGCTGTAAAGCAAAGCCAAGTAAATATCTGTGGCCTTCTTGGCAGCAAAGTCAACAGCAACAGTATTGAAATTGCTGCAGCAACCCTGGAAAAATTTATTGCTCTGATTTTGAGGATTGATTGTAGTTTGCTAATTTAGAAAAATGGGGGTTGTAATAATAATTTTCATAGGCACTGTTAATAGATTGATGGTCACCAAAAAGTCATTGTTCATAAAAATTTCCCATTTTAAAAGAAATTTATAAAAAAAACTGTTCATCCAAATTCACTACCCTAATAGGCCTTTATCTTAAAGAAATTTCGTTAAATAACCAAAAAATGTTATCCCCAAACGACACAAATTTGCCTCGACGCCGCCAATCAATAACTCCTCAGATTTTTGCGGCGAACGACTTGATTTTCCCTAAAATTTCAGGATTAATTCGTTATTCATGATACACCGAGATACGGGAAAGAAAATGAGTTCGTATCCTTGATAGCAGCAGATTTTCTATCGGCATAAAATATTGGCGAATTATTCAAATCGAACGTATTGTCTCGGCACATACCCACTTATCCCCGCCCCCGGGATCATATTGCATTAATAAATCATAATAATAATACACTCCCGCGCACTTTTTTTTGCGCTAAGTGCGACCTGAAGGAGCGCCCTGCAGGAGCCTCTTAAGGAGCGCTCAAAACAGTGGAAAAGTGGCAAAAGTGCCTCTGAATCTGACGAGCGTGTTTACATAAAATTACAAAATTTATGCAAATTGGCTTTTAAACACTTCTAGAGGAAATCGAATTTTTTGTAGTCGGCGTAGCAATCAAAATTATAGCGTTGGCCCAAATTCGAGGGGGCGCCACCGAATTCGAGTGCACACAATAACGAAATTAGACATACTCGACGATAATTTCATCCCCATTTTATGTCGATGTGCGAGGGTGACTTTTGCAAGGACCAAGAACGATTATAGACCTGTGGAAATGCTCAACTTTTTTGTGACATTTTTTAAAACATTTTTTTTGTGGTTGTTGTTGGTTTGAATTTTTTTAGGGAATGGCAGTGGCATTTTAAGGGAGGTTTTGGGTTTTTTCAATATTGCAGCCGCAGGGAGTGGGTGGTTACAACTTATTATCCTCATTGACCTGGAAACATAAGTCAACTTCAGACGAATCACCCCATTGGATGGAGATATCGAATGCAGGATGCCAATATTATAGAAGTCTGCTGCAGATTGTTTCTGCATTAGAAGTTAGACATATTTTGTATTTTACCCTTAAACTTACCAAATTTAACCTTTTGTGATTGGCAGCATCCTTTTACAGTGAAGTTTTCTAGATTGTAGGCGCAAAAAATGTGTCGCTAAAACTGATAGGATATTTTATGAAGCAGACGCAAAAAGTTTTGTCTAGTAAAGGATCTCCCTTGAAGTATCTGTTTTCCCACATCTCCACAAAACAAACTTTAGGCGTCCTCATATATTTTGGATAGGAGCAAACTAAAACGCATGTTGCCGGTTAATTCTTGGGTCCAATTTTCTTTCCCCTCCCTCCTTTTATTGGTTTCCGTGACCCGTTTGACGATAGATTTCCATTCTCCTGTGGTCATCCCGTTTGATGCTAATGTAAACCTCCATAATGCATCTTTTATTCAATCTCCATCTGAGCCTGCTTCCTTTTCTGTACTTCCTCCCCTTGACTTACTCATCTCTGATGGTTTTAATTTTCGTTGCATTGACACACTTGAAATATTTCAGATATTGATTTCCATCTCTTCAAACTAATCGCAGACAAGGGCGGCGGAAGGCGTGGGGATAGAAATAAAAGTTCACACCAACTTTCACTTTGGGTGGCGTAATATTTCATATACATATACTTAATAACCGAGAACGCTGAAGGATCGTGACCGAAGGGCCTCACACAAACAAAGCTTTTCATATGAAAACAAAGTATAGAGCTATTAAGAACGTATAACTAGCATTTAAAAAGGGTATTGCCTCATGCGGCGGGTGGGGTCCATGTGGCAAATAATGGGGTTACCGAAAGAGGGCTTTCCTTTAGTTTCCTCATGAGCACTGAACACAACACAAAAAAAAACTGCGTGGAGTGAGTATGTCTTATAATTTTCTCACAACCTCATTACAATAAAATGGCGCAATCCCAACATCAGCCTTACCTTTTCAAAAGATGTAAATTAAAACCCTTAAGCTTTAGTTTTACTCATTCAAAACTTTATTTTTTGTGGCTGCATTCAGGCAATTATATTGGTGATCGTGAAGAGTGTCGTTAGCATACTTCATTAGAGCGATTTTTGTTAGATTACAGAGGTCCAGCAGCATTGGACATGATTAGTACTCAGTTGGGGGACCACATTGGCGTTTAAAAATACAAAACTTTCAACACGGGCCCAGTTACCTATTACTCGCATATCCATGCAGATATTCTGATATTTTACGATTCGGGATCGGCTGGCAATGATTTAAGCCAAATGGGGCATTCCTTATGGGTGCGAATGAAGCAAGGCGTTAGATTCCATGTAAGGGTCTTATAGAGCAATCCACATGAGGCAGTGGAGCTAGTCTTACAAGGGCCCTTATCTACCTACACTCCCGGCCCAAAATACTAGTAGGGATACCCTCTTAACCAAAGAATTTAATACCATATAACTCAACAGGCAGCTGGTAACTAAATTGACCGATTAATTTTACATTTTGATGACTATCTGTTCACATGCTCCCCACCCGCAATGATTATGTTCCGCTGCCCCTGATCGCAGAAACTATCACGCATATCTTCAATTACTGCCTGACAAATTCTCAAGTTCCGTTGCTTTGGAAAAAAGCAATATGTACTTAAAAAATCCCCTCCAGATGACATAACAAATTTTCGTCCCGTCAGTATTCTTCCTTTTCTTGCCAAAGCGTTTGAAAAAATTCTCTATATAAAAAGTACTACGATATTTTGAGTTTAACAACCTTCTCTCTAATTAGCAGTCTGGCTTCCGTAGATCCCATAGTTGTGTAAAGGCTGAATTAAAGTTAACCACTGATTTGCGTTCTGCGCTCGAAATTGATGGTATTGCCTTACTGGTTCTTTTAGATTTCTCTAAGACATTTGATTCTGTGTTTCACCCGCTTTTGCTCTCCAAACTTAGCCAATTCTATCACTTTTCTCTTCACACTAATATGCTTCAATGTGTTCGCCTAAACAATGTTTATCCTCGTTAATACCTATGTCCCTTGGGCTCCGCAAGGCTCTATACCTGGTCTCCTTCTCTTTTCGCTGTTTGTAAATAATCTTCCGAAAATCATCCAACTTCGCCAAGCGTCGTACGATGGCTCAAACAGCAGCGTTCGTATTCGAAACGACTAATCCGAGGAGTTCCCGATTCAAACGGGGAGATGTCGCTTCGCCACTTCAACGTTGTGATCAAAAAATTTAGAGTTGGTTCTTTGGCATGGCAATTCGCTTGCTGGGTCTGATTAAAATCAATGGTCTAGAGTAGACACTCTACGACAAAGCCTCAAAAATGACTTTATGTATTTCTAGTGTACCATACGATCTTGTATTTACATCTTCCGTTTACATTAGTTTTTTAATTTGCAGATGCGTCCAATTCATTGCCCAGTGGCTGTCTTTTATTCCAATTTTTTAGATGCAAAAACGCAAGACTAAAACAAAATCGAAAGTCCCTTGCACAAAAAGTGAAATAATCTCGATGAGTCCTCTCAACACGCTAAATAATAAAGTGTAATTGGATCGAAAAAAGTCACAACATATGCAAAACAGTCTCAAATTGAAAAGCTCTCCTCAGTGTGTAGACGGCTCGTGTGCCATTGAAAAATTCCACCACAAAGAAAGGACGAACAGTTTTTTTTTTCAATGAATCCTCTTTAGAAACTGCGAGGATATTATTTGAAATAAGGAGAAAACTAATAAAATTTTATGTATGAACACTTTTCAGAAAAATAGTGAAAAAGAATGAAAGCAACTGAAAGCGGAAGCGCCAGGACCAACTAATTCTGGAAGTCTTCCCCATGTCATCCAGTATTAATGCGAAAGGATCCTGATTCCGGTCACGTTTGGAACTCGATGTACGTGCATGTATTTGGAAATTTCGCCTCGTTTTTTCCGTCTCCGTCTTTCGTTTTTATGACAAATTGTGCTCAGCCTGCCTGTCTGTGGAGGATATAGCATCTCTCCGATGAGGTTAGTTTACTTGGTGGTGGTGGTGGTGATGGTACAGCATCCAGAGAGATGCTGGTTGATGTCTTAATTATCGCTAAAGATTAAGGAGGATGAAGGTTAATGATACCCCCTGTATTCTACAGATAGTACTGCTCGGTAACTACCTTCTGGGACCGCCATGGAGAGAGTAAACCAAATAAATGTGATAATATAAATTTATTGCTTATGCGTTCGTTCATGTACGATAGTCGTCGCCGTACCTGTATTGCCTGAGATATTAAGAATCGCTAATAATAAGATCATCAGCAAAATCTTCTAATATTATACAAAATTATAGCCCCAATGTGTGGATGGGGAGGTATAATGTTGGTCGTAAAATGAAGGTTAAATAGAGAACAGCAAAATCCATCCAATTCTTCTTGAACTTCTGGTGGTTGGAGTTGGAGAATCTGTTGTAAGTATGGGACTGGGATGAGTAAATACCTAAATTAGAAACTATAGGATTTCGATAAACATGTGCTTGAAATTTAGTATAAATTACTTTTATAAATAGTTCAATAAATTTAAGATAACGTGCTTTTATTTATGGTTTGGCTTTGATTTTGAAAAAGAATTGAATTCATCGGTGTAAACATCTATTATGATAATTTTGAGGATATACTACTTACTTTCTTGATTTTATAATCGGGCTCTAAACAAACCGGTTGCTTCCACTGGTCCCGATTCCGAATGACTTTGGAAACCCTAAGCTTTAGCGTCCTGAAGGATTTCTCTTCATTCACAAGCTAGAAATGAACATAAATAAGAGTTCAGAGTTAGTAGGTATAGAAGATGAGTTGAACTCAGGTTGAATGAGTCCAAATATATGTAGACGCGAGTCGCGTTGAATAAGGGGTCGACTTAACGCGACTCAGCTATCTGGGTTGAGTTGAAATTATGCATACAAACGGGGGTCCAGTAGTTGGGAAGGCATTAGATTGAAGCGAAACAGTCCTTCTGTTTTGTTCGGTACACAGCATTCCTTTTTACAGCGGCCCTTTTGGATTCGACATAGATCCCGTCGTTCGATGACCACGAGTTTTGCATAGCTTTGGGTTAGCAGTACTAATGGCAGTATTTGAAGATGTGTTCGGCTCTTGCCGAAGCCCGAACATAGTGTTCCTTAAGGGTGAGTTCTACCCGTGGAAGTATACCAACACAATAGTGATCCAAGTTGAAGTCTCCGGGTCGGATCGTTTGTTACCAGATCTACAGTAAAAAGCCAGAAGTGCTTAAGTGCAAATTTGACGATTTCGAGTTTTTTGCATTTTTGTATTCAGTATTTTATTCTTAATCATTGCTATAATTTTCATCTTAATCTGAGCTGTGGTTGCTGAGTTATTGGACCGGCAAAAGTGATTTTGTGTACATTTCTATATCTAAAAAAATCTTTGAGGGCGATTTTCTCGAAACGCATATTTTGCACTTAAGCACTTCTGGCTGTGTACTGTAGAGATGTAAAATGTAATGGCAGCCTATTAACACGTGGTTTATTTGATTGCGAATTTCTCTATCAAGATATTCGTAGACTTGGTATTCGCAACGGTGACGTTTGGGGTTTATTTCTTTGGGTTTTTTATTTTTATTTTTTAATTCTATACAGAGACGAATATTCAGCCCCGTGCAGGGTTCAAAGTAAGTTGGCACTCACGCTACCAATGACAATTGTAGTAGATTGATCGATCTCACAACAATGTTCCCGCATAAAAATATCCATTAAATGACGTTGCAGTCACCAGACGGGGTAACAAATAATCAAATTGACCACGTCTTGATTGAGAGAAGAGGGGTTACAAGTATTACTGCATGTGAGAGCAATGAGAGGAGCGTGCTGTTGCTCGGACCTCTATCTAATCAAGGTGAAATTGAGAACGCGGATAGTTCCCGAAACGCATAGAGGGCAAATTCTACCAAAATACCATATAGATAAGCTAAAACTGGAAGTACGAAGAGATGCCTACCATCATGCTGTCGTACAAAATTTGAGAAAGGTAGACGAACAGCAGCAGAAGAGGCACTAGACTGGGCCCCCAGACAGACTAGAATTGATTGGTTTGAGCAGAACTGTAGAGCTGCAATTGAAGAAAGAAACCAGAGCCGCCGAGAGTACATCGCAAGGCCAACAAGAGCAAGGACAGACGTCTTCAAGGAAAAAAGAAAAATCGCAGACAAACTTTGCAGAAAGAAGAAGATATCTAAACAGGAGAATATTACAGATACAGGAAGACTTCAATGAAGGGAGAATTAGACAAGCGTACAAAGGAAGGGGGCTAGATTTGGGCTGTAGCGCCATTGGTTGGATGGTAGATAAGTTTTGCCTGATTTCAAATCATTCATAGTCTCATGTTTTTTTCGATACAGAGCCATGAAAATCACCACTAACAATACACGCTGTAATTTTCATGCCCATCTTTTTGGAGAAGAGCCAATTGATCATCTCATCTGCGACAACACCAGCACCTAGTGATATTATGTCAATAGCCTCTTCTCTGGTAAAGGACGATGCTCGTGAAACCAATTGAACAACTTATGTGTGTCAGGGTTATCTCCCTTTTGCATAGTATCCCTGTTGTCAACCTGTTGTTTTGCGAGTTCCCCTCCCCTAAAACGCTTTTTTTTGCCTAATACTCTACGGTCATAAGTGAGTCCACCACTTGTCTTCATTAGAGATTTTGCATTCCCCATATCTGCCAATATGCCTCACAACAGTTTCACACTCCTACGAATTCACGAATTAACAACCAAAATAAATTTAAGTTTTAGAGTGAAGAAGAAAAGGTGAAATTTTGCGCAGACAACCGAAATACGCTAATTTTCATTAGCGTTTGAGTCTGAACGGTTTGTGACGAAGAACTCCTAAATATGTAAACTTTGTAGGAAATTTTATGTACCTTCATACAAATTTAATATCAAACGTTTTACAAATAACTGGCAAAAAGGTAATTCAAATCCCATGTTACTTTATATAGCGTGCTTTTGTGTATATGAAAAACTTGACAATTACATTCTGCTCTCCTTTTACAATGCTTTAAAAAAAAGCATAAGCATTTGTGCTACCGGAAAAATTTCTTTCTTTCCCTTTCATCCTGTCTGCAGCTCTATTCTTATTGATTGGCAATAAAACAGGATTAAACGTCACCAAACTCAAGAGGAGAAAGTGGCAGGCATAAGTCGCAAATACTTTCGACAAAAAATTTAAACCTATTCATGAGACTCTAAAATTATGCACCCTTCAGGAGAGCAAGGAAGGCTTACAAGACGTTCACTGTATGACTTTCAGATTTTGGGGTGCTAAAAGGAAATGAAAAACTCGATTTTGATCTTACGACATAATTTTCACCCTGAGGTGCCCCATGCCCCGCCGTACTTAGCTCTACATGGACGACAGTCCTCACGCACAGATAGGACATATGCCTGATTTAACAAGCATCCAGAGAAGTCTCATCAGCCCGAAAAAATGTTAAGGAAGATGATTTATAGCATTCATTTCATTTCTAGCATTTAGCAAAAAGAATCCTGTGCTCCACCCACACCCAGGCAGAGGTCGGGAAGGCGATTAACCCTCCTTTATGAACACGGAATGACAGTTCACTTGGGCGTAATCATGATTTACAGCGACGAGGAATTTTTCATTAGATCCTTGCATACAGGACCGAAAGGACGAAACGGGATGAATCGCCGCCGCCTCAAGGCTCCTGACCGTTCGGAGCGAGTTATATGAGCGCATTGCGGATAACTGGTCCTGAATTCTAATGAACGGCGATTATTTCAGCAAATAACTCGATCATTGTAATTAAATTTGGTGTCCTTAATCCAGTTGCTGCTAACTGAATTTTCTGAATCCAAACATTGTTTCCAGCTAATCCTTTCGACACCTGTTCCACCTTGTTGTTGGGAACATGCTCATGCCGCCCATGTAGCTACACAAATTGCGTTATCGAGATTTGCATTTAAAAGCCAATTTACACCCCAGCAATAGGGGAGCCAGAGACCGGTGCTGGCTTAATGATGATATACACCCCGAATAATCAGGGTTGAAGGATTACTTCAAAACAAAAGACGGCATCATGCCCCCCGTGCCGTGAGTGGAGTATTCTGTTATTGTTCGAATTATACTAAGTTAATGGAGCACAGTTCAGGGGGGCGTGCGTGGGTTTCTTTGTGGGTTTTAATTGTACAAATTTAACACCTGAAAGTAGCACTTTGCTAGGGAATAGTAAGTGGCCGACCCGATTATGTATTGTCTAGTTGTTAATATTACTATTTAGGTTGACCTTTGGAGTTTTCAAAGAGTTTTGAATTGAGACCATAAGGCTTACTTAACACAATGTGATGCCTTGTCGACAGAGAATAAATGGAATTTCAACTGAAGCCCCAGGTTTAGTAGGGAGTTAAGCTTGTGTACGGTCGCTTATGTCTTTCAAGGAAAGGAATGAGCCATATTGACTTCCTCGAAAACTTAGGGAAGGGCTATGCTATAAGCAAATCGTTGTCGTTTGTAACAGCCAAGCGGCTTCTGAGCGCTAAAGTACCCAAGCTGCATGTACAGATTTGTTTGCGACTCTTAACATACCCTTCACGAGTTTTGTGCTCTCAAGCGGGTCACCATTATGTGAGTCCCAGGCCACCAAGGTGTTGGAGACAATGTAAGCCTGGACCGATACCGCCTATTGGAGCACCTATCCTAAAATTTAAAAATGTGAAATTGCCAGATGTGGGGCCATTCAATACTACCTTGACTCAACGAACAGAAAGAAAAGTTGAAATACAATACTTAAGAACAAAACTGATATCCATAGCTTGGAGCTTAGTCGAAAACTCTGTCAGAAACCTTGGAGATATCTTAATCAGCCTGTATAAAGCCGTAGGTACCGCTTGTCGCCTAATGTGTGGTTAGATTTTCCATTGGCTTTTTATTGATTATTGTCTCTATAATTTTGGGGATAATAGCCTCCCTATTCGAAATTGCGACCAGTCATAGATCACAACCTTTTGTGACTTGTGCTTGTCATTGGTCTTTTGTGACTGTAACTATAAACTGTTTTGGTATTTATATGAACATTACTTGTGGCCTGCATTTTACAATACATAATTTTTATAATCCTTCTGACTGTTTTCGGATAATTAAATAATATAATAAGTTGAGACCCGCTCGTCCGCTGGTAATTGCTATTGAGCGATAGTGGTGCTGTTGGATTCACTTCATTTTAAATAGGCTGAACTTGGGCTACTTTCCAGGAGTCTGGATAAAGTCTGACGAAGTGTGAAGGGGCAAACATTTTTGGTGCGAAGCTTAAGCCTCAAGAGAGGCATTTTTTTAAAGCCCTCATAGGCGGTCAAATGGGATGTTACATCGAAGTGTAGATGTACAACTAAAATTACCGATTGTGAGCCGGTCGGCCGATCAAAACTCATTGCGTGCTGGATGTATATACATCCAATTTGACCGTGAATGGGGGCCTTTAGGGACCATGGTCATATTGTCGGAGACAGTGGGCTAAAGCAAAACTTTATTTATTTATTTAGGCACTTAACAAAAACAATTATTAACATTAATAAGGAACATTGCGAGTATTTAATATATAATCTAGGTCTATAGTGTTAGTTAGAAGAGGACAACAGGGAAATTAGTTTTCTTTTATAGGAACTTTTATTAATTGAGGGAGAGAAACAGGACGCGTAGAAATTGAAGGTAATGCAGCACCTGTTAACGGGCTCGTTTCTAGCATATTCAGTGCGATGGGGGTACTCTTTAAGCAGTTTGGAATGTCTTGTTTGTCGAGTATCGTTAAATTTGATTATGTCCGACAGGAACTGCACCTTGAGGTTATTGTTCAGGACATCCAAGGTAAAACAAGATGTAAGCAATTTCCGTCTAAGGGATTGAGGCAAGAGGTCAAGGATTTTGAGCCTGTCCTTATAGTGAGGAAGGTTGTGAAAATCCGAAGGATTATAGAGGTTCCTAAGCGCGAAAAGAAGGAATTTCTTTTGGACAGATTCTATTCGATTAATACTAATTTGAAATATAGGATCCCAGATCTGGCACGCATACTCAAGAATAGGACGGACCAATGAGCAAAACAAAGCTTTAGTAACCCAAACATTGTCGAATTCTTTAGCTCTTCTCTTGATAAAGCCCAACAGCTTGTTGGATCTAGCAATAATATTATCATAGTGTGAGTTAAAGTTTAACTTGCTGTCGAGGACAATGCCTAAATCAACAATGTGATCGACACGATCCAAGACATTGTCATTGAGATAATAATTTTGCAGTTGTTTGTTTGTTTTCCTGGAGAAGGTAATTACGTGGCACTTACTGGTGTTAAGAAGAAGATTGTTAGTGGTGCACCAGTCTTGTAGTGCATTAAGTTTCGACTGTAAAAAGGATACATCAGTTTGAGACCTTATAGCACTATAAATTTTTAAATCATCGGCGTAAAAGAGGTGCGGAATGCCATTTAATATTTCAGATAGATCGGAAATGAATATGTTAAATAGAAGTGGCCCTAGGTGGCTGCCTTGCGGTACACCTGAGGTTACATTGATTTCTTTTGAGAGGAAGCCCTGAAATCTTATCACCTGAGTTCTCCCGTTAAGATAGGATGTTACCCAATCCAGAAGGGGGCCGGATATCCCAAATCTTAATAATTTCATATATAGTATGGTGGTGGTCTACTCGATCAAAGGCCTTGCTGAAATCAGTGTAGACAGCGTCAAACTGGTGGCCTTGTTCCATACCGCACAGCAGTTCGGATATCATTATCATAAGATTGGATGTAGCTTCTCAAAGTAATATACTCACGACGAAGTGACTCATTTGCGGATTGTTTATACGCCTTGTAAAATTTATGTTAAGGGTCGTCCATAAATTACGCGAGGCGACTTTTGCGATTCGTCGACTCCCTCTTCCTCTTGGATATCGTGAGATTTAGCTCGACCCCCTCCCCCCTTAACTCACGGGAGGTTTTTCAGATTTTAAAGAATATCACAACTGCCAAAACAAGAACACTCATACTCAACAAGAATTTTATTACGCTAAAATTCGGCGAGGACCTTTCCAGTAGTTCCATATTCTAATGTCCGTTTCGCGTGTAACTTGGCTCGTACACCGCTGCAATCGCCGAGTCGCGCGTTTGGTTTGTCGGTGGCGGCTAAACTATCGATGAGCTGATGATGCTACTTTCTGGCGTGCGCATAAAAATTTTTGTGTAGGATTTAGCCATATCTTAAGGCCCGCTTTCACATACAGGTCCACGGATGGTTTCGCTTTGAAGCCAAGTTTCACCGACGTACCTCCCCACCGACAACTGATTGGGCCTGCAGTCTAAGAAAACTGACAAAAATCTTTATGTATGTGGGCATTGACCTGGGGTGGTAGCCCCTAAGTTGTTTCAAACAAAAATTTTCATAACACTTGAATTTTTGTATGAAGTACCTGCATGCCACGGCCTGTCAGGCAGATACCGGAAGTCCTCATCCCTCATTCAGACTAAATATTGTGTCGCCTTTATCGGGCCGTGCCTGTCGACCTGGCCTGCCGTGAATGGGAGTCTTTAGTGGAGAAACATGTTTTACTTAATTTAACCCAGTTTTCTAGTAATTTTACACTGTTTCTTGAGGAAACAATTTACGGGATATTTTCCGAGACCTCTCTCTTCCTACGTGAGATTGGGTGAGTTTCGGCTTGACCCCTTCACCAGTAAACGCCTCACGTAATGAATGACGATCCCTTAGCAGTAATGGAGCGATATGACGAATTTTTTTATTTGCCATTCATGAAAGATATCCAACTGTTGCTCAGTTGATAGCTCATCTCGGAAAAGGCTAACATGTATATATTACAATGGACAATGCTGCAGGAAGGGCTGAACGACTACCATCCAACACATTGGCAAGTGCCAATATTGTCATGAGTCAGTTGGAGCTGATGTGCTTGGGAAATCTTCATTGTCCAAATATACAACTTCTTTTATTTCGCTATAATGGGTGCAGCGAGGCGCAATGCGTTCCAGCTAGTAGATATAACATAAAAATGAAATTGCTATTAGTTGAGAAATCTCTAAAGCTTACACACTTCATTCATTTTTACAATTCTAAGTAACTACACTTTCTACCTTTTAGTATATTCAAAAACGTCCTTGCAACGATTTCTTGTTGCTCTCTTAAAGCCATAAGCTCTCGCTTAGTATCACTCGTATAATTCCAAAAAATTGATAAAATTAATATTCAAATTATTTGCACCCCTTGCAGCCCACCATCCAAATACATATCTCCAACAAAATCAAACAATTGCCCTGTAATTAAGGGAAATTTTAGTTGATTATACATTTTCAACTTAATTAGATTTGTTTACTTAATTTGGCATTTTGCGATGTAATGAAACCGCTAATTTACACAAAAAAATTGAATTATCCTTGAAATTCCTGGTGTGACGCACAAAAGACCGGAGCGCCCGGGACTGATCTTCCCTTAAAATATTTCATTTCGGTCGAATTTCAACCTAATCACGTTAAGTCGGTAGCACAACCCTGATTTTAAATTTTGTTTGCCAACATTTGTTGGGGGTTAAGCTAAATCCAATTTGGCACCGTTAATTTATTCGAACACTACTCCTTCGCCAAGGACTTGTTTGACATGCGAGGGTTGTGAATTTTAAATTGTTGATTTTGCCCTGAATTGCTGGTGGCGTTTTGTATTGAAGGGCATGTGTGTAACATTTTTAGTATATAGAAAGGATTGCGTACGTACTAAGGACAAGGGCAAGAATCTTGCATGGGATGGGGGTATTGGCGATCGAGCGGATTGTCATAGTTTGTCTGGGAGATTTTGTACGGAAAATATGAGGCATGGATGAAATCAATTATTTTAATCAGATTAAAGATAGCTTTTCAATTAAACGGACGCCAAGGAAATATTAGAACCTTACGCAAAAATGTGGTAAGATTGCAGTTTAATGCTACATCCGTCGCCAATAGGCATGAGGAAGTTGATGACATTTCTCCAGGACCCTCCTACGTTCTATTTTTTGCCAGGTTGTGTCCAAGATCCAGTATTGCTGGTTTCTTTGGACATAACCGATGCTCGTTTCCGCTTTTGTCAATATGGCGCCCTTTTTTGTGCTTCACAGCTCTTAAATATTTGTTTCGACCGAAAGGGTTTGTTGCAGATTCTAAGCAAATTTTAGGCTATTACTGCTGTCCGCAGAAGATTTACGTTAAACGGTGTACGGTTGATGGAATCGCGGTGGACGTTTCTAATTGCGAATAGTTGCTACTACCAAATAGTAGTCACTTCCAGTATCTGCTCCACTATAGCACCTGTCATCCTCCATACGAGCTTTACTTCTACGGCTGACGACCACTTGATCTATCTAATTTTCCTATCATCTAGCGATACTCAGGTCTCCTCGTGTATTTTCTTGTGACCAAAGTAACCTCCGTTGGTGCGAACTGCAGAAGCCAACGAAAGCTCACCATTGCTGTTAGGAACTTGGCTTGTTCCTTGATTTCCAATTGGATCTTCAACGCCGGATTCGTTAAGATCGATCTGTGCGTTTAAGACACCCATAAAAAGACTATGTCTCCTATGAAACAGAGCGAAAAGTCTCATTCAGCTAATGAGGCTGGACCTGGTTTCAGGTATTACGCCAACGCCATTTCTACAGTTTTCGGGGTTGGTTCCCTGCCAGAATATGAAAAGGACTCACCATGTGGGCAGATATGCTCCACGCATACTGCCGTCTGGTCTTGCTAACTCCCATGGTCTTGATATTATATCGGTTCATATCCTTGAGGACTTAATCCAGTGCTCTGATTCGAAAAGCAAAGTTCAACTGTGTTTATCCTCCCGGGTCCGTGACATTATTTGCCGTTTCGTAATAAGAGCGGTTTTCTTGGAGTAGGCTGCTAACCCTCAGCCAAACCGACATAAAACTTTATTCGTACACTGATACATTATCCATGAAATAGGATATACGATTACAAAAATACAGGATGATATGTAAAATACTACCAAAAAATGTTCAACTGTTCCGCCGTCCCTTACAACCCATTCAATTTTTCGAACTTTTGGTTCATTCGAAAATCTAAAACTGACCGTTCGGCGTTATAGGTATATTGCTATCACAGATTTAAAAAATAATTAATAATTTTTTAGTTAAAGATTTGTTGGAGTTTCAATATCCTTTAAGCAGCCTCAATCATATTTTAGCCCTAGGCAAAAATATGCAGGGTAGCAAGGTAGTAGGTAGGTAGGTAGCACAAAGGGTGATTCCTACGTTTGGTTTTTCCATATTAAAAAAAAGTAGAAAATAAAAAATATAGCTTAAAAAACTAAAAAATACGCTTGAACTAAAAAGTAAAAAATAATTTTGAATGTAAAGTTTTTATTGCTTCCAAGTATATGGAAAGAACCTGCTTATCAAAATGTAAAAAAAGCTGGGACTCTTTACCTATATTCTTAACACCGGAACATTTCGCCCCACTCTTTGTTACATTTTTACAAAATGGTCAGATTGCATTGTCACGGGAACTATACATATGTGCAAAATTTGAAGTTGATCGGTTATATGGCAGTCGGTCAACAACATACAACATATAACATACAGGTGATGACATAAAGCGTATAAAAAGGTTATGTGTTGGGCCTGGTCGTGGGGGTCACCGGTGACCTCAGTAAAATAAATGCGTCACGAATAATGGCACCAATTAACTCGTCTGTTGTAAATAATATTTCCCTAAAATATGCATCGTATAATAAAAAAGTTAGATGGATGGGAAAGCCAAGTAAAATTAGCGTGGCATTCAACGTATTAAAAGATTCAGTTTTTTTATCTCCTACCTTTTTCTTTTGTGATTATAAACAAGAATACTTTTCCAAAAATGTGAGAGTAAATTAAAAAAATATTTTCATCAACTGAAAACGTAACTGCAAGCGCACTTGAAGAACAAAAATAAATAGAGCTTATTACAATCTAAAATTATCATCTCACATACATTTCTTTTCGTCCTGCTTATTGATAACAGCAACTATACCCCTAATTGTTTCACTTCAGAATTGAATGCTGCTATATGGTGCACCCTGTATCGTGAACCGGAAATTTCGCTTTCAGTCAATCAGATTCTTATTAAGTTGTCAAAGCGGAGCGCAATCAGGGAATCTGCTGAAATAGAGTTGAGAGAAAGCAGTGAACACCATGAATAAAACATTAAATGAAGGATATAAAAGCTGATCAAGGAGCACCAACGGACCGGCACAGCCTGGGGCCAGCAAATGCAGCATTTAATTCGCCTGATTTGGCCCTGTGCCGGCCACTGCCCGAGGGGAATTATAATTCGTAGTCGGAAAAGTATTTGCCAAATTACCCCCACCATCGATGTCCTTTCGTCCTGGCTCATCAGTGCGTTCGAGTTGTGCGATATGTTAACCCGGCCGGGATGGTCTTTACTCTCGGCAAATGAAGGAATTTATATGAAAATCAGAGATTAGAGATAGGACCAGCGAGATAAGTGCCAAGGATTTAAAATTAGGAGCCCTCGTCAGCATGAAGCCGGAAACAGAAGGAAAATTTAATTTCAACTGATAAAGGATGCAGAAAGTGGTAGAAAGAAAGTTTGAAAAAGGTGTTACACTCGCCACTCACAGCAGAGAGCATGAGGTAGTAGGTTGCCAGTGTGCTCAGACATACACACATCCACGAGTGGAAGGAAATGTACAATTTTAACCAGGACTCGAGAAAGTTTCCCAAATTCCAGTCACGTCCTGCAGGAAAATCAATAGTTCCAAGGGCGGAGTTATAAACACTCCGTCGTACAGCACACCACCGTTTCCTTTCCGAATTGCTCTACATGGAGGAATTTTTACCTTTTCAGGCAAATTCCCAGCAGTGCGAAAGGTGCGGCCGTCATCAATTCATAAAATGTTGCTGCTTTTACTGCTTTTAAGTAAATTGACTTTTATAAGAAAAATTTTAATATTTCACAGGATGCAGATGGACTCCTTAAATGGGTCCGAAAAAGGTGCGCAATATAGACATGTATGTTAGGTGTCTGTGTCTGATGTTTTAGTTTTATCTTTTCAAAGTACGATTTGAAAAGGAACGAAAAATCGAGCTGGAAGCATAGCTTTGATGTAAGCGTGTCTGTGACTATCAAAAAGGAAATTTATAAAGTAATTTCGTATCTAAAAGAAATGAAAATTCTGAAGTCGGAAGAATTGCATTGCAAAACTATGTATTTCGAAATCGCCTTTACTGGCGGTCTTTGCATTTTTAAAAGTTTGTAATAATTTACAAATGTGATACTATGATGGAGAGCATGGAATGATCAATGGATGTAAAATGAATGTGCCTTAAGAGCTTGGAAGACACTAAATAATTACCAAAAGTACTTCGATGTTTTCCAACGAAGACTCCAGTTCGTCCTTTATAAAAAAGGCGAACGGAGCTTGAACATAACCGCAGGCCGACTTTATAAAACGACTAATGAACAGTTTCCCGGATGCAAATATAACTAGAGAATGGGCAAAACACTCTTGAGAGGAAATTTCCGCTATTTAAACGAGAAGGTTCCCCGGGCAATTCATAACCTCTCCCTTCAAACCAGCCGGTCCGGACGGTGTACTATTAGCCATGCCTCAGAAACTACCTGAGATAGTAGGTCATATTCAAGAGCTCCCTGTAGATAGCTTTTGCTACCTTGAGTTGTGGAGAGTCGTGTCTTCATCCCAAAGAGCCAAAAGAGGCCATCAATACGCCAAGTACTTAAGGTCGATTAACCTAAAATCCTTTGTCCTCAAGATATTGGAAAGGGTCATCGACTTTTATATCTGCCAATCTGTAATTGTTCCCAGGTCAACATGCAGAGGTAGATCCACCAAGCAGCTTTGCCCAAAGTGGCGGGAACTATCGAAAAGACCCGGTATTACAAACAATACACCTTGCTAGCCTTCCCAGACATAGACGGCGCTCTTAACAACGTACGTACTGAATCTATACGAGAAGGTCTCCCAGCCTTAAACATAGAAGGAAGCTTCAGGTAATGGCTGGAGGCTATTTTGAGCTCGAGAATAATCTAAGCGAATTTAGGAACCAAGCCGGTAATCAATACTCCAACAGAAGTACACCACAAGGAGGCGTTACCTCTTCGGTACTGTGCTCTACTTTAAGCTAAATAGCAAACAATAAAATCTAGACAGAAACGAAGTTAAGGTATTAGCAAAAATTACCCACAAAGATACGACACTCTCAAAATTTCCCATAAGCTCCCTTGCGAGTGAATATATCAATCGACAAGGTGCAAGCGAGACAAAATTCAATTTAAAAACAAAACAAAAATCGAAGAAAGAGAGAGTAAATAAAGAAATGTTATTTCACGAAGTGCGAAAGAGACGCACTGATTTCTCTTCTCCGCAATTTTTTGTGCCGTCTGGACTTTTATTTTGCTTGTGTGAATTCATGTACCATCTTCGTGTACTTCCTGCTCTGCATGTGTTTGTGTAGTTTGCCGTTGCTCCGCCCTCTCGCCATTCCGGAGCGCGTATATGAATAGAGAAGTTGATTTTTACTTTGAGTTGATTTTTACTTTCCTTTTTCTTCGCACAGAAAGGATTACATTGTCGTATCTTTCTGAGTAATTTTTGGTATTAGCAAAAATTACCCACAAAGATACGACGCTCTCAAAATTTCCCATAAGCTCCCTTGCGAGTGAATATATCAATCGACAAGGTGCAAGCGAGACAAAATTCAATTTAAAAACAAAACAAAAATCGAAGAAAGAGAGAGTAAATAAAGAAATGTTATTTCACGAAGTGCGAAAGAGACGCACTGATTTCTCTTCTCCGCAATTTTTTGTGCCGTCTGGACTTTTATTTTGCTTGTGTGAATTCATGTACCATCTTCGTGTACTTCCTGCTCTGCATGTGTTTGTGTAGTTTGCCGTTGCTCCGCCCTCTCGCCATTCCGGAGCGCGTATATGAATAGAGAAGTTGATTTTTACTTTGAGTTGATTTTTACTTTCCTTTTTCTTCGCACAGAAAGGATTACATTGTCGTATCTTTCTGAGTAATTTTTGGTATTAGCAAAAATTACCCACAAAGATACGACGCTCTCAAAATTTCCCATAAGCTCCCTTGCGAGTGAATATATCAATCGACAAGGTGCAAGCGAGACAAAATTCAATTTAAAAACAAAACAAAAATCGAAGAAAGAGAGAGTAAATAAAGAAATGTTATTTCACGAAGTGCGAAAGAGACGCTCTGATTTCTCTTCTCCACAATTTTTTGTGCCGTCTGGACTTTTATTTTGCTTGTGTGAATTCATGTACCATCTTCGTGTTTCCTGCTCTGCATGTGTTTGTGTAGTTTGCCGTTGCTCCGCCCTCTCGCCATTCCGGAGCGCGTATATGAATAGATTAGAATGAATAGATTTTTATTTTCCTTTTTCTTCGCACAGAAAGGATTACATTGTCGTATCTTTCTGAGTAATTTTTGGTATTAGCAAAGATTACCCACAAAGATACGACACTCTCAAAATTTCCCATAAGCTCCCTTGCGAGTGAATATATCAATCGACAAGGTGCAAGCGAGATAAAATTCAATTTAAAAACAAAACAAAAATCGAAGAAAGAAAGGGTAAATAAAGAAATGTTATTTCACGAAGTGCGAAAGAGACGCACTGATTTCTCTTCTCCGCAATTTTTTGTGCCGTCTGGACTTTTATTTTGCTTGTGTGAATTCATGTACCATTTTCGTGTACTTCCTGCTCTGCATGTGTTTGTGTAGTTTGCCGTTGCTCCGCCCTCTCGCCATTCCGGAGTGCGTATATGAATAGAGAAGTTGATCATAGATTTTTACTTTCCTTTTTCTTCGCACAGAAAGGATTACAGTGTCGTATCTTTCTGAGTAATTTTTGGTATTAGCATGACCTAGTAATAATGTTCCCAAACGTGATTAATGAAATTATGCAACAAAATCGTAAATAAAGTTGGCAGCTGGGCATATGGCTGCGATCTGGCAGTCAATCCGGGCGAAACTAAGCTATTCACAGAAAAAACGAAAACGCCCACCCTTAACCTGCCTAGATTGAATGGGCACACCCTCACTTCATTCTCCAGAGTGAATTTTCTGGATCTAATACTGGACCCAAAACTCTAGTGAAAGTAGAAAATCAAATAAAGGGTAAAGAAAACCTGCATATCTTTTTAAGCCGACCTCTGGTGTCCCCCAAGGCAGTCATTTTCGCCCTCTCCTTTTTATTTTACCTATTTAATGGCATTGGCACTGGAAAACTGTACCGCTACATAAGGAGTATAGAGGATTGCAAACTTCTGCAAGCAGACCTAAGCATCTTCTATTCTTGGTGTTCCAACAACAACCTGGTCCTTAATATTAGTAAATGTGAGGTCATGACAGGAAACGTGGTGTTATAACTTATAACTATACTTTTCTCAACAACAAAGTCTCCCGCGCTAACTCTGTAATCGATCTAGGGGTTAGGCCAGAAAGTAAGTTTCTTCACCCACATCAATTATATCTATTCCAAGGGCAATTCAGTCCTGAGATTTATAAAAAGATGATCTTAGGAGCTCAACAGCCCCCTCATCGCTAAACACTTGTACGTAACCTTAGTTAGGCCATTGCTTGACCCAGGTATGGTCTCGTTGCTACTCCTCCCATGTTGGTAGAATCGAATCGGTTCAAAGAAAGTTCGTCAGATGTGCACTGAGTCACCTCCCGTGGGATTATCCACTTATTCTTTCGCCTTATGAGAGCAGACCAATAGGCGTGGTCAAAAATCCTATTTTTCTGCTAGTCAGCCACTGGAGACCTGCATTGTGCACTAACAAGAAGGAAAAACTAGTTGGGATGTGGGTTTGACCCCTTCGGTCCACACGATCAACTAGCGAAGACGGAATAAACTAACTTCTTCCAAAATAATAATACGTTTAGCACTAGTGGGAAATTGACTAGTATCAGAACTGGTAACAAAGTAATCCTGGGAGAAGCTAGTTCAAATAACTATAAAAGTGATAAATCCCCAAGATTTTTCTAGAGAATTTGTTTTTCCTGAACGTTAGCAAAGAAACATTTCCTTCGTACTTCGTTGGCTACACCAAAGCGGGTGTTCGAATTTGTATTATGCGTGTTGAAGCGCCGCTGACAAACTGGGAAGCGAATGACTTCAATTCCAAAGCTTTCCGGAGATATTGGCAAAACTAATCAATGTAAAATACTTGTCAGACTTGACCAAAAAGAAGAAATTTTTTCAGAGCATTTTTTCGTTAACATTCTTCTTTCGGCACCTCAAAGAAGTCGATATAGTTTTTGGTGCGCGCGGTATCGTTCAGGTACAAAAATCACTTATGTTGTTTAAACAAAAAATATCGACCGAATATTATAAAAATCGTTTCAGATTATATCGTCGGTCTAGAACCAGAAGAACGTAACCACCAATTTTGAAATTTTACAGGAGAGCTATTAAAAGGTGAATTTTATTCATTATGGTTATGTGAAATGGAGATACGATAAAATGGAAACTACTACTATTATAAAATGTTATGGCCGAATTTATATAAAGACGGATAAAGTAACTCTTCTACAACCAGAAAATTCAAAAAAGGATTTTTTTTTTTTTTGACATACGTTGTTCTAGACCGACGATATTTTCTTTAATACGCTTCGAACGGCACCTCAATTAAGTCGATATCTGTTTTGGTTCGCGCGGTATCGTGCACGGAGAGGAGCAACATTACCCCTTTGGGAGAGAGGGAGGGAGAGAAATTGGATAATCTCTTACACCCGTGATGTACTTTTAATTTTTTTTAAAGTTTTAAGTTTTTTTTTTTTTTGAATTTTTAATTTCTGAAATTGCGCCCCAACAAATTGCGCCCGGTGCCAATGCACCATTCGCACCTATGAAAGCGCCGCCCCGTTTGTACGTGCAGGTAAGTGGTGGTGAAATAGTTTAGGATGATACAACCGGATTCTCATCCCTCTCCACGACCCCTCCAGTGAGGGAGCCCAGGGTACCACCTTGAGAATGCCTGCTTTGGATTAGATTTATTTTTTTGTTCAAATTTTAGTTTTTTGTTTGAGAATCCATGGTTGGCTTTTTCGGGCAACTAAATCAAGGTTCAAATCCCCACCTTCAACCTGCCTAGGTTGAATGGCCGCACCGTCACTTTATTCTTCAGCGAAATTTCTATTTGCTGGACGCCAAACCCTAGTGTATTTCGAACCTCGTAGAAAGGGTACGGAAAGCCGGAATAGCCATCTACGCCTGTAACATACCTTCGCCACTTGATGAAATCTCAAGCCAAAGATGGTGGCTTTTGGATGTACACAACCTTGGTATGCCCAATTCTCACACATGGTTCGCCAGTATGGTGGCCAACGCTGAGCAGGACCTATAATATCATAAATTTGGGAAGCGTTAGACGATTTAGGTAAGCGAAACACGAGCAATGAGGGCCATGCATTGTGCACTTACAACAAGGCAAAACAATGGGCCTCTTAAACAAGTTGTACAACCTTTCGCTTCTGAAATGGGGGAAACCGTAAAACTTAAGTTTGGAAAAAAAACCAAAATGGTTTTGGAAAACTAAATGGAAATTTTAAATGTAAAAGATATATGTAAGCATATATTTAATATTTATTTAGTTGAGTGAAATTATTTACGGAGAAAAGTCATATTTTCATTTATAAAAAAATTAACCAGATCAAATGTATAGGCTTCCCGAAACAACACCAAGCCTTGAAAATATGTAAAGCGATATTTAATACGAATTATTGAAGAAAACTCTGCTTTACCTAAACAAATAAAACATAAAGAAACTTTTCACATTAAATTCGGATAAAAAGTCCCCAGCCTCGCGATTCAAGAAAACAATAAAAAATTTATCACAACATATAAACGTAATCCGCTGCCACCCACCTCTTCGCTTATTGCAGGTTGACACACACCTAGGAAAGGAATAACAAAAGTTTAATGCGCGTACGCTGGAAATCCAATTATAAAGGCGGCATTAAGGAAATCCACGAATCTGCCCCTGAGTACTTTACATGATAGGCATTGACTCCGCGCCAATATTGTTTACAAGCTTACAAGATTCCTACATTAAAAATGCTAATTAGCCTCCGCCACAGGAGCCTCGCCCGCCGTGCGGAGGCTGATTTCTTTTAAATTCGCGCGCGCGATGAGGTTAATTTGCATACGAAATGGAGGATAACATTAACCGCCAATTAGGAAAACTGTAACACCCCGAAGCGGTGTTTTCTCAAATGCTTAAGGAGATTTTACGGAGGATGCAGTCGAATTTTGAAAGAAGAAGCTCGAGGTGTTGGGATAGTTTTAGGGTAAATTCAATTTGGTAAGGTCAAGGTGTTTTATTCCGAGGATAAGAGGTGAATTGTAATTAAATTAAAATACAAGAACCAGCCAATGTCATTATCATAGACTATTTGGGTGGAGTAGGTATATTAAGTATGCGAGTCCTTAAAAAAAGTTTATACCAAATCGACAATGGATTTCAGGCTCCTCATTACATACACCAAAAAGTTCCCGGAATGAACCATTTATGCTCGTCTTGTAAAAGATATTGCCCCCTGTGCTGCAAGTCGAGTCGTCACGACATGACAAGTCGTTTGACTTAAAGAAAGTGACGTTTCAGTCGAATAACGACTTTCAGCACAGGCGCCTAGGGTAGAAATGCTAAATTGAGTTTTTAAGCCCCTGTACTGAAAGTCCCGATTCGACTGAAAAGTCACTTTCTTCAACTCATATGACTTGTCGTGTCGCGCCGGCCCTAGCCCTCCCAAGTAACAAAATTCGTCTCATAAGACTCTACTAGTGTCTTATGAGAGGATATTCGACTTTTTTAAGAGAGTATCACTCTCATAACTTACTCTTATAGAACACTACAAGTGCTTTATGAGTGCGTTGTGAGAATTAAATGGCACAATTATGAGAGTTATTTTTGTCTTATAAAAATACCTTAGCTCTCTTTGCAAGGGTAACTATAAGGGCGCTGTAAGAGCTATACTCTCCTTAACAGTACTGTTAGAAAGGCAGCAATATATGGAAAGGCGATGTTGTTTAGAATAAAATAATTTTTATGAGAGTTATTTGCTCTAAATAACTGTCATAAAAATCTATTCGAAAAATATAACACTTAAGAATTTAATATTTATTATGTATGATAATAAACTTTAGAATTCGATTTTTAACGAAAATATTAGTCGCAATTTTATTGCGATTGAAACTTTACCGATAATAACAACCATTCTACCTCGATAAAAATCAAAGCGCCTTAAAAATAATCAAACTTTAACATATTTTTTGAAATTTTATTTCTTAAGAAAAAAAATAAAAGCTTTAGTATCGCTCAATAATTTATTTTAAATTAATTTATCATCTGAAAGAAATAACTTTGTATACTTTGCGCATATTCAATTAGGTAAATTAGCTTGATTTGTGGAATTTCGTTTCAGTATAAAATTCTATATTAAGCGAAAGTATGGCCGCTCGATGGTTTAAGTTTTTTTATAAGAACAAAATTCTGGTTATGAGATGGTAGTCTTTTTGCACTAATAAAAGTCTTCTTATAAATGTTTAAACATTTTTCGTCTCATAAGAGCATTTATATAAGAAGCGATATACTTGAAGTCTTGTAAGAACTTTCTTATAAGTGTCATAACACTCATAAGGACATTTTTTGACAGTTAAAGCCTTTGAGAGTAAAGCTTTAATAAAAAAGACACAATAAGAATAGAGGTTTTCTTGCACTCAATATAAGAGTATAAACATTATCTCATTATGAGAATGAAAGGCTTAGTAACTCTAGTAGACTTATTATCTCATAATAATACTACTATGAGTGTGAATTTAATTCTTATTACAAGAGCTATCTTCTTGAGGGTATCGAAGAGTGTTAAGAGAGTCTTATGAGATAATTTCACAATTTCCAAGAGTTTTTCTCTGGAGAGTTTGTTAGTTGGGGCCTTGTTGAGGGTGGAGTGAGATTGTCTTTCGGCGTCCTTTGTTCGACGCTTTCACTTCACATAAATTGTATTTCCAGTTGTCCTAGATAAAACTTTTTTCGAGTACGGCCGGCCTGCCATTTCCTTACGGGATTATATCTTCTCTTTCGCAAGCCTTTATGGGCTGGGGGCCCCATAAGGATTTCGATGGTAATTTTAGGGTCACAGTTTCGCCTGTAGCGACAATAGAGGAAGTATGTTTTCTCAGAGTTGCTTCCACGACGTTTCGCCAACAGCACCACCTTCTTTGGAGACTATTTGGTTGTTTGTATTGCATGGTTGGGCATGGTTGGCTTGCCCAACTAGTTAGGTTGAGATGATGGAGAAAGTCACCTTCTCATTAAAAGAGACTTCTTCTGCCATCAGCCCAAAATTGCAGTGTTCACCATCCTGACTACGTCATCTCTGTGAATTTTATGCAGTGCACTTTGTGGAGTATTCTCCACTCCTACACCCTTAGGGTCTTCTTTTGGACCCGTATCCTTTCAACATAATGACAGTGGGGTCCTCTCTTGCTGTCGGAAAGTACCCGATTACAAAAAGGTTGCACTGCAGCTTGTTCCCGTCTACAGCATCAAGGCTGGCTCCTTCCGGGCACCGACCCCTACTGACCTGGGCAGTTTTGAGCCCTGATCCAATTCGGCTGCCGCCTCTAGAAGACTTCCTTGCACGGTAACTAGTTGTTTCGTGGTCAGAAGAGTGTCCGGATTGTTAAGGCCCCCATACACGGTCAAATTGGCTGTACAACCAGATTTTCATCAAACCTATAAGCGCAATGTATTTTGATCGGCCGACCGGCCCACAATCGATAGTTTTGGTTGTACAACCGCACTTCGCTGTACAACCAATTGGACCGTGTATGGGGGCCTTTAGTCGCAAGCACGCCAATTCTGACACTTTCCGCTATTTGACAGAAGGTCGACTTTGTAGTCGTTCTAGATTTCATTATGGGTGCGTCCGACTTTCCTGAAGGCTTTTCAAACCGTATGGCCAAAGCCTTCTCCCTTTTCGCCGAGTTATTATGCCCTAGAGACCATCCAGATGTTCTAACCCTCTTATTATTAAGAAAATCTGTATCCCTTTCTTCCTCGGGGGCCACGCCTACCCTACCCTACCAGCCTCTAAATGGGAGTAGGCAGCTTCCAGATATCGCATAAAACGTTTTCGAGCGGTGCCACCCCGTCTTCTGAAAGCGGTCGTTTTTTCAAATCGCTCCTCCGATTAGATGCCCTTTTCTTCCGCAGGAGATTTAAGGAAATCTTTCAATGAAGGAGTGATCTCAATGTACTCCAACCCTGGGTTTACGGGCTCAGACTGCCCTCCCTGAACAAGAATCCCGAAAACTTTCCTTCACATTCGAAGCATGGATCCAAAAATATCTAACAGACCTTGTAGGTCGTTCTTTTGGGAGCTGTGGGAGCCTCAGAAATGTTTGGACCATTAAGAAGTGCTCCATCTTCAAAAGTTTTTGTTAAAGGTAGTTTTATATTGATACCACGAGCTCAGCGAGAAAGAACGGTCGCCCATGGCAGAGCTCCGTATCACCGATGAAAGGCTAATTCAAACCGAAGTTCGCCTGGTATCTGCAGTTCATCGTTAGTAGTACATTCACGCAGTATCATTCATAACTTCAGCACGATTTGTATTCAGTCTGTTCCATGGATCTCGAGCAGGATGTGGCCTAAGGCCATGTACGATCGGTCTTGGGGTCAGTACTCCCTGCTTGTGCCGTGTTCGAGTCATATTGATGAGTAAATAGACTTGGCTAGCAACAAACAACGCCCTCAAAAATTGCCATCAAAATTTTATTTTTTGTCCAAGAAAGGATAGTCGACGAAATCAAGCGAAGGAAATGGTATTGGATTGGTCACACCTTGCGACGCGAAAAAGAAAATCTAGTTGAACAGGCCGTTGGCTGGAACCCGAAAGAGCTCGACGAGCTAGAAGGATGAGAAGAACGTGGTGGAGAACCCTATTAGCAGTGGTCGCAACAACTGGAAGATTCGTACGGAGCTGAAAACTGTCGCTCAAAACAGGGTCCGCTGGAGGGCCATTGTTTCCGCCCTACGTCCCATGAGGGATTAAAAGGTAATAAATAAGTAGTTTGTGGAAAATGGGGGCTGTGGGTAAAAGGAATCAACCAAGTGGGGCAATTTGGTGTTGCTGGTGTAAGACTGCCTTGGAGGCCGGAGAATGCTTATTTTGGTGAAGATGTGTTGGCCATGCATTAATGTCAGGTTATTGCGCTATAGCTCATAATATGGGTTTAACTACTTTACCGAGTAAAAAACAAACTCTCCCACTCTTGACCTGGAACGCACTGCATCAAAACGCCTGCACGGCACGGTACTCTTGCGTAAAAATAAGACTCGCCCGCACTTAGCATGAAACAAGTACGATACCCCTGACGATGTCATAACGCCTGTGCCTCACTCGAAACAGACCCGGAACGGCTGAGTAAACATAAGACTCTCGCGCACTTAGCATAAAACAGACATGGTTCGCCTAAGTAAAATCTACTTTTGCAAATATAGAACTCTTGAGGCACGTACCAATAGAAGACGCACGGAATACTCCTAACGAAGCCCGGTGCGCTTACACTTTTTTAGGGCAAAATTCGGGATTTAAAAAAATTGTATAGGACGGAGAAAACGGACAATTATTATGGTGAGGGGTGTATATTCAGTAGACCTGCTCTTCTTCGTTTGCCTAAGTCAAGCAGCATTGGACGTGATTAGTACTTATTTGGGGACCGCTTGATAAAAGAGACACTCGCGTTTGGAATGGTCTTCGCGGGTGCAATTTTGTTATTAAGTAAGTTCATGCTGACTGCCGATGTTTGAAATATTGTTAAAAAAACTGAAATGCATTGAAATCTGTAGGAGCATAACTACAGCATAAACTCAAAAATCTATCCTACTCATGCCAACTTGTAAAAGATGTGCTAAAATGTCCAGCGGCTTTCTGTTAATCTAAAATTGCATTTCTGATATGTTGTACTAAAGCAAAGTAAACTTGAAGCCGAGAAACTCAAACTTAAAAAATAATAGTGGGATGTTGTGCCTAGAGACTAGCCACTAATTACGCTTTTTCATGGTATTCTTTCTGTTGAATAACACTTCAGATTGGATGACAATATATTAAGTGGAGATTGATCCGCACTCACTTCCGACCCGCCGGATCTGGGAATCGAGGCCACTGCCCAAAACAATTACTCAAAAATTATGGAAAAACAAAATAATATGGCCTCGATTCCCAGATCCGACGGCGCGGAAGTGAGTGCGGATTTGACACTTTGCGATTCTCAAATTCGCAGTCGCGGATTTAATTAAATCAAAAATTCGGAGTAAAGACTCACACGCTAATGAAATACCCGATGTCGGATTATCTTAGGCGCATTTGTGGTTTCAAATCCTCAGAAAATTTGTTGCGGATCACACTTTTAAAGCACGGAAAATGTCAAAGAGAGATTCGCGGTTGCAGATTTGAGAATCGCAAAGTCTCAAATCCGCACTCACTTCCGACCCACTGGATCTGGGAATCGAGGCCAATAAATCGAAAGTGTCAAATTGAAAAAAAAAAAAAACAAAACACATCACACATGTGAACACTATATAATTATGTAAAACGAATCTAAAAATTTTTCTATGGATTGGAGGCAAATCTAAAATCACTTTGCACAGCAGAATTAGGTGTATTATTTTACTTAAACATACATTATTGTTAAAAATTCAGCTTACCGCGCCTTTTGTATTTATTTACACTTCAATTTAACTTTATTTTTTATTTTTAAAGAAAATATTATCATGCACGCACTTCACTTTTCTTTAAATGTAGAACATCTACTGAAAAACACAGGCACCTGTTTATCCATAGCATATATGCACGTGCACGCACACAAGTACCCCCACTTCGCAAGAGACCAACACCAATAATTACCCGCCAAAAATATGAAAGAATTGATATATTTTAATTGCACCCCATCTATGACAAAGAATAGTAAACACCATCTATGGCAATATTACATTACTCTTCGTTTTACCTATGATTATCAATTTCCATAAAATATACAAAATACATTTCATAAATAATAGAAAATCTGTTGTCATAAATCAGTTGTTTACTTCCTTCTAAAGTTTATACATATCTTGCATTGGAATGTACCTTTTTATGAAAGCATGAATAAATAGGTTCATTGCCACATTCCTACGAGTTAGAGTTTGGAGTAATGGGTTGGTGCTAGCTCGGGGTGCGACAGGACCCGGGTTCGATACTGGTGATGGCCGCGTACTATTTTTTTTTTTTTAAGTTATGATGATTTTGGTAGTGTTTGTTAAATACTTTGTTAAGTTTTAGATTACGCAAAGTCTCACAACTTATAACCTACATAAGCCTTTAACAAAAACTTTGCAAGATTAATTATATATAGCGTTGGTCAGTGTAATACTTATGAATCTCCATGGCCAAACTAGGATACAGCATTATGACAATAATTAAATCAATGCAACGTGAAATAAAAGTTTTAGTTAAAAACGGATTTGGCTTATTTAGCTTATTATAGATTGAGTTATAGCTCACAATTGAATATGTCCCAAAGGTTTTAATTAGTCGCCGCTTTGAGATTTTATCATCAACGCAGGCTTAGTTTATTATACTACAATAAATCATCATAACTAAAAAAGCTAAAAAAAAGTACTTAAAAAATTCATCAAGAATCGAACCTGGTCCTTTCGCACCCCGATCTAGCGCCTTCCCATTACTCCAAACACTAACTTGTAGTAATGTGGCAATAAACCTATTTATTCATGCTTTCATAAAAAGGTACATTCCAATGCAAGATATGTATAAACTTTAGAAGGAAGTAAACAACTGATTTATGACAACAGATTTTCTATTATTTATGAAATGTATTTTGTATATTTTATGGAAATTGATAATCATAGGTAAAACGAAGAGTAATGTAATATTGCCATAGATGGTGTTCATTATTCTTTGTCATAGATGGGGTGCAATTAAAATATATCAATTCTCTCAAATTCTTGGCGGGCAATTATTGTATAATTCTTTCAGCAGCATCTCCATGAAAGATGCGTTAGTTTTTCGAGTTATTTGTTTGAATATTTTCGCAATTCTTCACAATCTTCACTTAATATATTGTCATCCAGACTGAAGTGTTATTCAATAGAAAGAATACCACGAAAAAGCGTAATTAGTGGCTAGTCTCTAGGCACAACATCCCACTTTTGTTTTGTTATTCTGAAGAGATACATACAAATTTAGTTAATAAAAACTTAAAAATATGCTTTTAAACAAAGGGCTGCAAAAATTTATAGATATGGGGCAAATCGTTTGTAAAATTTTTGTAAAATATTAAAAATTCTGAGAAAAATCACTTCCTTATATTGATGGACTATAAGGACGGTCTTAAATACATCGTTCGTGAAATTTATAAATTTTCATTCATTTCAGTAAGCGTTTATATGCCCTGGTAAAAATTAGATATCTACTTTTCGTTTTAAACCTACCAAATGTTTCGTTTAAATCATACATATTTTTTGTGACAAATTCACAGCGAAGTTCGATAAAATTAAATTTTTGTTTTGGTCTACAGCACCACCTACATGACTAAAAACTATAATAAAATGAACAGCATATTTATGCATATAAACAAATAAATACTTTATATTATTTCCGCGAAATTTCTTAATGATTTATAAAGCCGCCGAAGAGCCATAAAAACTCAAGAAAATGATTTTTTTGCACTTTTAATTAAATAAATGTTTATGTTCTCCTGAGTATCATTATTAAATAATATAATTTAGTGAGAAATAGAATTAAAACATGTTACACCGAAGTAAAAAAAAAAATTATTTCACCATTTTGCGGTCGGGGATTGAACTTGGTTCGCCTGGGATAGGACCCAAGACCCTTACCTCTAGGCTACCGATAAATGAACTTTATTAGAAATCTCTTTTTTGTTGTTAAATATACTTTTGTTGTTAAATATACTTCTGGTTGAAATTTCCAGACCATTTTCTCAGTTTTTGGTCTTTTGACCAAGAGCTACATTTTGAGATATTTCCCAAGTCTGTATCTGCAGTACTTTCAGAGATGAAAGTAGGCTTCAGACGGACAGACGGACAGACGGACAGACGGACAGACGGACAGACGGACAGACGGACAGAGCCTCTGTATAAGCTTTTTTTTTTGAAAAAGCTAAAAAATCAGTCTGATATAAAACAAGCTACAGAAAAGCATACATTTGTCCCGCCTGTAAACAACTTTGACACAGAATTGTCATTTTTCCTTCAGCATAGAAAGACTCAAATTCAAATTCTATCACGGATTGCAACTAAAACACTAGTAGTAGCACATCTTAAGGATTCCGGTCACGTTACCTATCAGCTTAAAATCAATACAGCAAAGCTCATCAACACGTCTTAAAGAGAAAAACTTTTCCCTTCAGCGAGATCCTAGCCGAGCGAAGATGAAACGGCAACGCTTCCTGGAAGATGAAATTTCAAGGAGGTACCGAAGGCTTTCAGGTTTTTGGAGCACCGGACTGACTATGCCCCAGGGGGATGGAATCCGTACGACCAGCATCGGGAGGAATATTGAAAATTGACTTACATACGGAGCAGAAACCGAGATGTGTAGTAGCCGCGCAGGGAAAGAGCCGACCGTCATATCTGGTAATTCGTGATTACATGGCACAATCTGGATGCCAGAAAAGCGACTACCGTGGCCCGTGTGCCGTGGTAGGTCATGTTATACAAAAATGACAAATGCCAAACAACGTGACTCTATATGGGAAGGCAGTTCCTGTCCGTTTTTAAAATTCGTGCCTTGTCTGGTTTCCTACTCTCGAGTACACCAAGTTGAGCTGGTCGAATCCCAATTTCAGTGGTTTACGGCTCTATTAGGTATGGGACCCATGATTTATGCGCCGTGTTGAGTCTTGAAATTTCAGTGGTCCCCATGACCCCCGGGGTCAAAATTTGCTTGCACTTGAGATGTTATTTATGATGGCAACTACCCAGTGTAAACGCAGAGTGCAACCGCACAGCACAGAACCTCCACCCATCGCGCGATGCACATAATCCGCACCGGTGTAGGTACCTGAGTGCTGCACCTGCACAAAGCCGGTGGTGCTATGTATAATTTGCGAACAGATTCGAGCAGGAGGCCCAGCATAAATGAAATGTAAAAATTGCAATATAAAAGCCGAGAGAAACATCGCGGAACATGAAAGCCGAAACCGACACCAAGTTTCAGAGATGATGGCTTCGCACGGGACCCCTTCACATGATACACGAGCTGCGAAGATGCTGGAAGTAGGGGCCTCTGGAGGAGTCTGCTGGTGGATGGATTTCGAGATCAGAGACAAGATGCCTGGGTTGGCTGGCTGGATGCTGTGCTGTGGTGTATATCCAAAAGAGTCCCAGCTCTACAGCTCCAACGTTCAACATCCCCCCGAGATGGCTGTGTTCTCTCTGTCCTGGTGTCTTTCGGGCTTCGGCTTCGGTTCTCTCATTTGTACCTGGTCCGGGCTGTTTGTTGTTTCTGATTTGCAGTGCGAACCCAGTGTACCCCGTTCAGAGGCCCCGAAGCCCGTGTTTCCTGATAGTTTATCGCAAATATCCATGCCGTGAACAACACGCGGAACAACGCGTGTGCAGAAAGAAACCTCACATTCACTCGCTCGTCCCGCTACCCGCAGTTATTTATATAAAGAAGGAACACTCCTGCCTCGAGTGCGCCTCTTATATGGTGATTTTATTGGTTCGGTGCTAATCCTGGATCCCCGTGAATCCGTGAATCCTCTCGTATCTCAGGTGGTTAATGTTTTGCTGATAAAAGGTGCAAGATGTGATGCGAATAACAAGTGCTACCCCAGTGATAATGAGTGGTTATCAGAAATTATCTGAGGCTAAGGGTGGATTGTTTCTCGTTTTGGTTAAGTGTTTTGTATAGTGGCGAATGTAGTGTACTTTTTTGGATGAGCAATTCTTTTCTGTTTACACCGCCATGGACCATCATGGGAGTGGATTCGCCACCTCACCCTGGGCCGCTGTCCTCGGCCATCATGCAATGGCTTCAGGGGCTGAACATCCTGGTTTTGCCGCCGCTGCTGCAGCGCATGCTCACAGTGCTGCCACCCATCATCCTCACCATCATCATCATCATGGGATGCCAATGGATTTACACGTCCCACAGGGCTTTCCTTACTACAGGTGAATTTTCTGTCACATTCTTGTTCCATTTTTATGTTTTGGGGCCCATTGGGCGGAAAATGGGGGGTTTTTATAAATAATAAAAGGAAAATGTTTCTCTCTTTCTCTTTTGGGCGCGGTACCATGAAAATTTGATACTCGCTTTTTTTGTGAAAATGATCTTTAATAAGTGAAAATATTCGGTTCTTTTTTTAAGCTTGAAAAAAGTGAAAATATTTAGGCTAATTTATCACTGCAATGCCTGTGAAGGTGTCTGAGCTTTGAACACTTCACTGCACGACATATTTTTTGTATACAGTTTTCTTTTCAAATAAATTGTAATAAATATAAAAGGAAAGCAAAGCTGAAAGTCAACACTGAAAATTATGTTTAAAATCAGTTGAAAATTTTGTTGTAGAAGCAATAATGATCCGAAATTTTTCCTAAGGCAAATTATTGAGAAAAAATGTTCTATATTTGTTTCAATTGATCAATTACACAGCTGAGTTAAAATTTTATTGGTGTCAAACATATGGCAAAATTACAATGACTATTTTTTGTGCCCTTCTACACTGAAAAACCCGTGATTAACAAATTAAGACTTAAGATACAAAGATTTTTATTCTTTTAACAGTTCCGATACCTAAGTAAACCTAAGCTGTAATAAGAGTTCTTGGTTGGTGCTGATTTTAGAGCCCATGGCACCATTTCTTAAGTGCTTAAAAATTATGAAAGAAATTTACGATATTAGAGTGAACGACAAAGTTCCTCCATTTAACCTTGTTTTTGTATTGGAAGTTAATTCTTTTCATTTTCCTACTCGCCTAAAAAAGAAATAATGATAGTTAGAGGCGGAATAAACTCCAAAATTTATCGTAAAAACGACTTCACGAGGTTTTAGCATAGACAGATTGGCTGAGTGGTTTTCAAAACAACTTTTTTTCTATTTTACAATAAGTTTAAAAGATATTTCCACTTTGCAAGATGGCTGGCAATTTAATAGCTATTGGGTTGAAAAAAAGCAGTGACTTTTCCGGAGTATATCCATGACTCTTTGAAATTGGCTTATATTCATCCTATCTCGAAAAAATTCTGACTCTAATAACCCCCTCTAACTGAGCATACGAGATCGGAACTCGATTCTTTACTCATATGAAAATTTGGCTTTCGATTCTACTCATATCAGTACTCAATACTTTTGAACGAATACTTTTACTGATATCAGTACTTATAGAGTAGAATCGAGTAGGTACCGAGTACAATTCGCATACGAGTCATTATTCAAGCTAATACCTGCGACACACATGTGGTATCGATATTATAATTTCAATATCATCATATCCCCAATATCATAATATGGTCAGACCCGTGACACACATAAACCTAGTATCGAAGTAGTTTGCTTTGACATTTGTTTTTCCATTTGATTTTGGAGTAGCAAGCGGGAAATAATTAATATTTCAATGTTGTTAAAGTTGATTTGTCAAAATAATCAGAACATAAACAAAGCAAGCGACTATAGTGAGAAAACACTATAAACACAAAATCTCACAAAACCAGCGACTGCAATTGACAACATTTTTGTGAGGAAAATTTTCCGGCAGAGGCGCTGTGCACAGTAAAAATAGTGTATATTACCTTATACCTGGGACACACATGTGGTATCGATATTATAATTTCGATATCATAATATCCACAATATCATAATATCGTCAGACCCGTGACACACATAAATCTAGTATCGAAGTAGTTTGCTTTGACATTTGTGTTTCCATTTGATTTTGGAGTAGCAAGCGGCAAATAATTAATATTTCTTCAAAATAATCAGAACATAAATAAAGCAAGCGACTATAGTGGAGAAAACACTATAAACACAGAATCTCACAAGCAATTGACAACTTTTTTGTGAGGAAAATTTTCCGGCAGAGGCGCTGTGCACAGTAAAAATAGTGTATATTACCTTAATACCACCTAAATTTAGCAAATCTCATACTACGTATAAATTAGATTGTCAACCTGGTATATTGCTAGTATTGGGTGACACACATGTAGTATAAACGTAATATTTCGAATATTGTAATATCGATACCACATGTGTATCAAGGGTATTAATACTACCTAAATTTAGCAAATCTCATACTTCGTATAAATTAGATTGTCAACCTGGTATATTGCTAGTATTGGGTGACACACATGTAGTATACACGTAATATTTGGAATATTGTAATATCGACACCACATGTGTGTCAAGGGTTTTACTGAAAGTTTTCCTTTTTTCCATATAATTGTTTTACATATTACATATATGTACTTTTCTGCTTCAACTAAGGGCCATAAACATCCCTAAACTCTTCTTCGGCTGCAAACGTAGAACCATACAAATTCATGTGCGATAAAAGAGCTCCAATTTATGTTTGGGATGTAAACGGGCTTTTGTAGATTAAAATACCTGCATGATAAGGCCCTAAGCATTTTGAGATATGGGGCCGCTTTATTAGTTCAGATATTCTATGTCAGTGTCAAATACGATTTTCGGATATCTAAAGGTAATACAATTTATACCCTGAAATACAATTATACCGGCTTCACCGGCCTCTGCTCCATCCGCATAAGTAGCTTCACCGGTTGGGATGTTCAGTTTGTGCTTGAAATTGTTGTTGATTTTTCCGCCAGAAGTTCGAAAGGCAAAAGCTCACTGGAATAACATTTCATTATTCCAGTTGTTCCATTATTCCGCTTCTACTTTTAACCTCAATTTCATGTTCTGTTGGACGAACTCAGGCTTTATTTTTCCTGAGTTCAATATGTGGAAATGTATGGCAACTGAGAGGTAAATTAAAGTTCAGTTCACCAATTTGCTCGAACTTGCTCAGTTTGGCTGGTGAAGCTCACTGATCTGTTTTTATTTATATTAGTGTTTCAAAATACTAAAAAAAGATCAGTGAGTGATACCTACTTTTGAATGGCAAATAGCAAAGAAACCAAGCCATCTAGAGCCTTGGGTGTTTTCATCTAACTTTTGGGATTTTAAAAAAGGTTCAGATAAAAAACCTCAACGACTTCCTTTTTGAGGTACACTGAAATATGTGGGAAAAATTTGTGTTTTTCATTTGCGTTTTTTGTCGATAAATGTTTGTCCACTATCTAGCATTAACCGCTTGGCAAGTTGGCACGGACCACCCTGTTTTTAGGTATATATAACCATTGCTCACACGGCTATATTTTTTGGGGGCCCCCAAGAAAGTGGGGAACGTAAGCTATAGCTTGTATAGCTTATACGCAAATCCTGCTCTGATGGCAACTGAAACAGACTAGGTACGTTTGAGTAAAAATTCTACTTCTCTGCATGCATGAACAGAATAATCCAAATACTTACAGCTTACACTTTTACCTCTAACTACCGCTCAATAGCTTAAACGGACCGCTTTAGACCGGAAATGTTTAGTGGCGCCTTTCTTGTATGTCTAACAATAAACATCATAGCATAAGTATACGTCGCTTTGGTGAGTCTCAATCTTCGCAGGTACGCCAGGGTCTCAACTCTATCCGCTCTTTTCCTAGTTTTTATAAATGACCTGCACTCAATCCCCTGCAACTTAGTTCATAGCTTTGCGTTCCTATGGTACTCTGCATTCTCTCACTCTTGATTATGGTTGCAAGAATCGAATTGAATTCAACGCATCAAAAACGAAGAACTTTCTGATTTCTAAATATATGTAGCTTTGACACTATTACTCTCCTTTCAGTGGATGGCTTAGAA
This sequence comes from Thereva unica, assembly GCA_949987705.1. Lineage (NCBI taxonomy): Eukaryota > Metazoa > Arthropoda > Insecta > Diptera > Therevidae > Thereva > Thereva unica. The sequence goes on from OX465282.1 coordinate 148,471,078, forward strand.
CTAACAGTAGAACCTTCTCTTAAAATCGAAGGCCTATGTGCTATTTGCATTAACAGAATGAATACACTCTATTATAATACTTTCTAAACCCACTCTAAGATAGCGCTGTCATGGAGTGCTTCGTTGAAAATCATTGCAGAGCTTCGAAATTTTACATGAGTCTCCCATGATGCACCTCGAAGCTCGGTTTTGACAAATTCAAAATAGCCGCTGAAATATGACCGAAACTCAAAACGGTCGAGGAAATATCGTTGAATTTGCCAATTTTCTTCCGATTCCAATGAAAATGGGTATCTAGGGGTTTTTAAGGTCGCAAATAACGAGTTTGTGGTCAAAACTTATAACTTTAAAATTGCGAGGCCATATGGCTGACGAATTTTGCCAAAAGTGTCATTTCCCAGTTAGCTGTATGAAGGTTGTTCAAGAGTTGGAAAATAGGAAAATCTTGATATCCTAGCTGCAAATGGAAAAACATTGAATCCTGAAGCTCTCCAAGCAATCGGTTAAGAATTGACCAACAAGATGGAAAGATCATAATGAGAAGCCGCAATGTGGGATTTATATACATTGGATAAGAATCTGAAATTTTAGGTATAAGCCTAGGATTCTGGCCTACGAAAACAGGCTAGCATCTGGGTGAACAAATAAAACATTGGTTAGTGACATTGCAGGTGAGAACCCAGGGGTCAAGCAATTGTCCCTTTATTTTGCGCCATAACTTGAGAATGATTTTATCGATTTCATTCATCTCTTTTTAAGTTTTCTAATACTTTTTAGAAGGTTCTTAAGGTTGTGATCGTGAAGCATGGAATGTACATATACAAGGTCTTGGATGTATTCGATCGAGTGGCAGAAACGCGGTCTACTGATTTGGATGATGAACAAATTGCGGTCTGACGAAGTAGACGATATCATATCAGATAAAATCAACAACCTAATCGCCGATCCAGAACTGCACGAGATTGTTAGAACGCAGATGGTGCATGGCATGGACCTTGCGGCTCTTTGAATTCAAAATCACCATTCATGGAACATATTTAGGAAAATATTGGCCGGATAATCGTGAAAGTGAGAGTTCATAGTCATAGTCGAGAGATTGAGTTTGGAAACGAGTTCGTTGTGCCGCATTATCTATTTTTGTCCCGGATTTTTAATGCACACGTAAACGTTGGGAGTTGTCATTCTGCGAAATCAGTTAAACATTTGTGCAAATATGTAACGAAGGGCAAAATAACATGGCAGTGTTTGGAGTTGGTTCTGAAAACGCCAATGATGAAGTTTACCAATACCAAATGGACCGACATGTAAAAAACGAGGCGCTGTGTGGTTTATTCTTTTTCGAAATACACGAACGACATCCCACAGTTGTCCACTTAGCGGTACATTGGTAAAAGGTCGTCACGTGTATTTCACCAAAGCAACTGCTGCCAGGGCCGGACTATCGCCTACGCCAACAACGCCATGGCGTAGGGCGGCACATTACTAGGGGCGGCAAAAATGTGAAATTTTTTTTTTTTTTTTAATATTTTGAAATGAATTTTTTTTTTATTTAATTTTTTTTAATACATACTATTCTACGGTTTTTAAATTAGTACTTTTCGAGCTTTTTTCTGAGCAAAATCGTCAATTAACAATTCGACATCTAGAGATCGATTAAGCTCAGCTTCAATGCACAATATTGCAAATGAATTAAGTCTTTCGTCACCTACACTGGCACGTAAATAATTTTTTATTCTCTTTAACACTCAGAAAGATCTTTCACCACTACAATTATATATCTAATAATTGTATAAAATCATTATATTAAATAATCATATAATATGTTATAATATTATTATCATTATATTTACCCTATATATATATAGGTTAAAAATTTTTGTTTCCAAAAACGCTAGCCTTAAGGAAGCGACAACTTGCGATTGGCGTGGGGGCGGCACTTGGTCTAGTCCGGCCCTGACTGCTGCCCAACAAGCTATAGATGACAGCAAGGACGAATGTTGAATGTTTCTACATGCGCTTGCTGTTTATTCACGTACGTGGCCCAAAATCATTCACACATTTACAAAACGGTAAATGGTCATCTTTTTCAAACATATGGAAAGACGTGTCAGCGTTCGAGCTTTTTGGAGGACGATTGCAATGGGGTCAAACAATCGCTAATTCCGTGGTAACATCGAATGTGCATCAAATAAGATCGCTATTCGCCATCATTGTAACAACATGCTATCCGTCTAACCTATAGTGTTGTTGAACAAATACAAGGACGACATGTGCGAAGACATATTGCATCGCGTACGAAACGCGAAATTGCAATGTGTGAGGAAATATACAACGAAGGACTGATTGCCTTTGAGGATTTGTGCATGACGACAGTAAATAAACTGTTAATTCAGGTTGGCATGGTTGCGGTGAATCGCCCCATGCACGATGCGTTTGATCAAGAACTGAACCGTAAGCATCAATACGCCCGTGATGCGCTGCAAGAAGCGGTTCACTCCAATCTACCATTATTGAATAATCAACTAAAAAATGCTTGCAAAACATTTATGCAATCGGTGGACAGCAACATTGGTGAGCTATTTTTCATTAAATTCGACTACATTTGCAAAACCAAATAAAACATAATGATTCAGTTGTATAAAATTTGTATATATTGATGGCTTTTTTTACCAAACAAAATTCGAACATCGTGTGCACACCCCAGAATATTTTTCCGTGTGAGTTTAACACACTAAACACTTCATAAGCGTGTAAATTTTGTTAATAGATTTAAAATATCGCGTTTTTGGAATAAACCGTGTTAGAATTGTGCGGATAAAAAGACATTCGTGTAAAAATCATACACATGTAGCGCATAATATTTTTTACGCGTTAAAAAAAATTGTAACTTTTTATCGTTTTACGTCTGAAAACGTGTGAAAATCAAACATTATGTGTCATTTCACACACTTAGCTTCCTTCACACATCCTCCTATATCAGGAACTTCGCTCTCCTACTAAAGAGCTTCACGGCCAATTTTTCCAGTCAGTCGGTAAAATAAAGGTGGCGAGACAAGACTTTACGGTGACGATTTTTCCAAGTTTACTCCCTGAAAAATGACACTGAAAAACCATCTCTCAAAAGCTTCATAGTAATACGTTTAAGGTGTGTTTTAAATACACGCATTAAGTGTTTTAAATTTACACACTTTTCGCGTGTTAAATTAACACATTTTAAACGGGTAAAAAATGACCACAAGATTTTACAAGCAAAATGCGTTTTAAAATCACACACTTGGGTTTGCAGTATAAACGTCAACGCGTACGACATAATATCCGTTGCAGGCAAAATGGAGTTAAGCCGGGTTCAGCTAGTATTTAATATTTCTCAATAAGCATACCAGTGCCTTGGATTTCTTAAAAGGTGGAAATTACTCCTGCAGCTGCCCACGCCATAATCTAGAAGTCTTAAATTTGTCACCGCCTTAAATTTAACCTATTTATCTGGGCTGGCGCTCCGAAAGCCACCTTAGCGTGGCGAGACCAAGTGCAAAACCGTGCTTTCAAAGTTATAGGTGATGGAGTCATTGTCTCGGCTGTTCCTTTTCCCGCAGCACAAGCCCACTAGGCACATTCGCTCCGTGGTCTCCAAATTTTTTTGTCACGTTCATGACGAAAATAATCATAAATTGTATCCCCTATGGTAACTATACTATGAGAGAGGATAGGCTAATATGGTCTTGCTAGGCCTTTCTACGTAAGGTTGGCGTTAGGCTAATAACCTCACCCGGAAAAAAAGAATTATTACGGAAAAAGCAGCATGCCTCGGATACTGGAAAAGAGGCGGCGCTTCCATATTGGCGAATGTTGCACTTGCACCGGGCGCAATTCGACTGAGGCGCAGTTTTTCCATTTTTGTTCATTGCGGCCAAAAAATGAGGAATATATTGGCATACTGCACCGCGCGCAAAAACACCATGCGCCGGCCCTGACCAGGACGGTCAAAGCTTTTAGGGATGCCAAACTGAATGATATTGGCTCATTATCGCGACCGGAGAGAACAGTTGCGAGAGGCCAGGACCGGATCCCGTTAAAGAAGAAGAATTAGTACCGAAGGCTAAGTATTCCGAGTAAAATTGCTAAGCTATCGGGTTCTTGAGCTTTTTAATCCCTTTCATTATTTACACTTTTAAATGAGATCTGCGGAGCCTTTTAGTTTTGTTCCTGTATAGCGCCGCTGAGATACTATTTGGCTCCTTTGCCGGGTTTAACGCACCCAGGTGTTCATTTCACTTTGAAGATGTCCCTATCACATTGGGCTTACCATTCAGTGTCGCTGAATTCTCCTTATTGCAGTGTAGTACTTTCCTTGAAAGTACTCCACCCATATGATAACACTGGTTAACAATGGTTTTGCCCATGAATGATGAAATACAAAAATAGGCAGTACTTAGTAAATACTAATCATCAATTATAATATTACAAGTGTCTTAGCTCGAGTTATCGAGTTATGCAAGTTTAATCTTGTATTGCATCATAAAGAACGTTAAGATTGCGCTGGCGATACCAGGGCAAATGGAGTCCTGCTATGTTAGCAGACTACTGCTGGACGTTGAAGAGAGAGGCTGTAGATATTATTTATAAACGGAAAAGCAATATATTAACTCATTTTTTAATTTTATAATATGTGATTTATGAATATAATGTTATCTTAAGTCAAAAGATTTTTATTTGATTCCACAAAAAACGCGAGCTAACTCGACCTTAAAACTTACATCAAAATGTATGTTTAGAGGTATTTTTTCGCAATTAGCACAACTCATTTCATGGATTAACAAAACCTTAAAATTTGTTAACCAGTGTAATCTGTCCCTCTACCCTTATTATAAAATGTCCTTTATCACAAATTATTATCTTGGTTTGCATCACTAATATTTGTAATAATGTTGAGCAGGTGTCTAACATCAGGGATTCAGCTTCTTTTTTCTCCTTTGTTGCCATTTGCTCCTGTATGACCTGGTACTTCTATTAACTTCTTTCGTTGCAGTTTTGATATTGAATTCGTGCTTCTACTGAAGGTCTCATATCATTAACCATCTTTTTTGCTGTAGATCATTAAACATATTTCATTCGAGATCCATTCTTGCTGAGGTTGTTTTTTTAACCCTTGGACAGCGACTTGGTAGTAGTTGAAATTGCCATCCATCGTTCCATTCCCTCATATTTTCTTCATCCTTTAAGACCTTGATGTGCATTTCTTTCTGTTAGTCTACGTTTCAATGGTTTCGTAGAGGTTTTCTGAGAGTGGCTATGATGACCAAATTATGATCGATCCGATCGATATATATATATATATATATATATATATATATATATATATATATATATATATATATATATATATATATATATATATATATATATATCAATTTATATTTTTATGTTTAAATTAGGTTCCACCCTTCATAAAACTTTACCTTTCACAAGTTTCTAGCAGTATTTCTCCATTGTTAATTAATATATGACGGCCATCTTCACATTCAATAGTATTGTACTCTTTTCAGCAGGCGTCCAATCAAACTTAATTACCTTCATTCTCTAGTTCGATGTTACGATTACTACGCCTATTAGACTCTACCTGATTAGTTAATTACATAATGATTACTCGCGTGGTAAGTGCTCATTTGCCTCTTGACGCCGATAGGAATTAATTACTAAGGAAGGGTTCTAACATTTCACAGTCTGATGCAAAAAGATCATTTGCTTCTGCAAGCTTTTGAGTGATTGAAGGAATAATTATGGCGATATAGATTACTGGCCTACAGTCCCCCAGCACGATTCCTGGGGTTAACATATCCGTTGGACCACGATTCTGGGTCTTTAAGTTTCCTAAATTATATTGAATTTATTTATTTTATAATATACTAGGGATCTTTCCCCCTAGACTGACTTCGTGAGCTATAATAAGAGTAGGAAGACGATGATGGTAGTTGCTCAGAGACTGTATCTTATGCTTCAAAGACAACACCTCCTATTAACAAATTTAACAGACAAAAAATTATTTCAAAGGAATTTGTTTATGAATTTTGTTTTTCCAAAAGTTCCACAATGATTTATTGCAAAATCAAAAACCAAATATTTCCCTTAATTTTGCAAGAAAAAAACCTTTCAAAATTTATTTGTGACGTGAAATTGTAAATAAGCAAGGTAAAAAAATTTCGTAGACGATCCAGCTCCAGATCCCACAGTCGACAATCCCGGAACGTATGAGAAGACATTTTTCGCAAAGGCTCCAGAAAGAGAGAGGATCGAATAATCACTACCTATCAGAATTTCAATTATATCGATAGCGTTACCACCGCGTAATGACTATAATTATTTGAATTATTACTCAAAAAAAAAACGAAGAAATTTCCCGCTGATTTTTTCCATCGGTTGATCAAAAGCCCGGGAAAGGCCGACACTTGCAGCTTTGTGCGCACGTTTGGAAATAAATTGTTGAAATTATTGTTGAGCAGCGCAACACTCGATGGCTGAGTTATGATCTGTGCAATGTTGCAGATTACCCCTTTTATGGGGGAATATTGGTGTGCTATGCTCTGCGCGCATGCATTCACGGTGCTGTTGGTGCAGTATGCATGCAGCAGCAGAAGGAGACTTCTGATGCCACTTCTAAATTTATTAAATTTGCAATTTCGATTACTTCCCAAGGAAATGGATGCCCTTCGTCCAATAATTTATGCCACTCTACGGCAGTTTATCTGTGCGCTATTCAATTACGATTTCCGACAATATGATATAAAAAAGAATTGATTCTGAAGCGCTCTTTTCAACTTGAATGGCTGAAGACTTAACGAGATTTTTGGTATAATTATTTCGCTGGGTTTTACAGTGTTTCGACTGTAAAGGATATGCTGATACCATCGAGGGTAGCATTTTAGAGTAAATTTCAGTGAATTATGGGATAAATTAAAGATCTTAATAACTAAACGTCATCATGGGCGTAGTGAGATAGGGAGCCTAGTGCAAGTATGGAACCAATTGCCAAATCGACAGTATTAAAGAAATATACTCCTTTTTAATTCTTTCCATTTTTAAGATTCAATACAATTCCTCCTAAAATTATTTTATCATCCGCGAAAACCTTGTGCCCCAGGGATTGCCTTTAACAGTGCTTCAAGAGAACACATCATTTAAAACATTCCAGTTCAGATATTCAAAATCAAATATTCGAAATAATTCCATGCATAGCTAGAGAGCGAATTGTGAACGAAGCGAAAGCATGTGGATTTTCCTTGTTATAGTTATGGACTCGTTCTAACATATTCTGGATCATAGAGACACACGCCTTCTGGGATCATCCCCCCTTTGACGCTCATTACCTCGTTGTGCTGAGTCTGTATGTGGCCCTCTATTTTTAGCTTTTACCGATTCTTCTTCGTATAGCAAATCTGAGTTAACTACCCTCACGATTCGTCTAGAGGCCCCACGTTGGGCAGCAATCTTAGGATGTGCATCCATGTTGACACTAGTTTTCTCCCCTTTCACAGCTTCAGTTTTGTGCTCAGTATGCGTCAAGCCACGATTTAATCTCCCAGATCAGAGCGTTCGCCCATAATTCCGACTCCTAGAGACGTCGTCCTACCAGCACTACTTCCATGTCAACTGCTCATCTTGAGAGGGGATGCCCAAACACATCATTATACATTGTGATGAACAGGAGAGGGCCCAGGACGGAACCCTTCGAAATCCTTCATTTAGTTCTGTACACCGTCGATCTATCTTCCGATTCACAATACATTGAAATACCTATTTTCCTTTTTAGGGAAAAAACGAATTAACAGTTTCAGGGAAGGGGGAGAGGGTTGAGCTTGTTCGACTACCCACCCGGGGCCAACACGATCAGCCGGCACTGCACACTGATATTGGCTTATGATATTTCTAGAGTATGTAGCCAAATTATTTTGCACAATCTTCTTCTTGGTGAGGTGTTGGTTCCAAAAATACCGCTTGGCCTATTATACTACACCCCCATACCTCATATTTGTAGTGCAGACCGCTGACCGCATGAACAGGTTAAGTTGACTCTTTAATCAGTGCCTGGTTGAACAATATATCATTCCCATGGTGATCTCTGCCTGCTGGAGCTTCCGTAGTTTGTGAACGCCCTTCGGGTGGTTGAGAAGGAGTTCATGAAAGCCGTACATGGATGTGCTCCCCAAGACCAATGCGGCACTTCTTCCCTTGATCCTTTCCAGCAGCAGTCGACAGGATAACTTTATATCTTGGTTTGATAGGCCTGAAGATATTAGCCCATTCCTTTCAAGGCAGCTTCCAGTGGCCATTACGAGGAGGCTATGATTGAACCACCAGTCCATACGGCACCCGATTACCTTATCTCGTTGCGGACTAACCATCCGCTTTCCGTAATAGAGTCACTAATTTTACACTCTGACAATTGCTGCAAGCTGTGATATCGTTTTTGTACATGATGATTCTTTTACACTCTTCTGGTTATCGTTTTTGCTCCAACAGTTGCACTATTTTATCCTTAATCACTTGATGTAGCGCAGGTCTTTCAAATTTGACCATATTTGATCCAAGATTATACGATGCTGCCTGCACACTTGGTTTTTTTCTAAGCTTAGTAAGAGCAACAAAGAACTACCGTCAGATTTCGGCGGAGTCTTCAATTTCTAAGATAGCTTGTCGTTTAGCAATTTATTAACACGTTTTTACCATTCCCGCAAGAAGCCTTTACGGTCAAATTACCATCTTTCTCCTTCCAGTATATAAAACATGATGTGAATACTTCATACCATGGACTCTTCCCTGGAACTTCCGCACCTGGTCCGGTATTTGCTCCCTGTACTGTTCTAGTTTATAAACAAGAGTCTTCAGGCTCCTTTTCCCGTTTGTATTTTTTCTTCTCTTTTAGCTCTTTTTACTCTTGTTTTTGTACCCGAGTTCTATGATACTGCTTATTGCTCGCTGCACGGCAATCTATGTTCAGTTCAATCCATATAAGTAGCTTCACCGGCTAAAGCCCAGTGTTAGAAATGCAAAAACCCACTGGAATGGTATTCCGCTGTTCCAGTTGATTACTCTCTTTTGAGCGAGCTTTTACGGTCAACTTCAGTTCCGATCCTATTGTGCGAACTGAGGTTTGATTTATCCTCAGTTGAATATGTGGAAATTGTTTGCGAACTGAGGCTATTTTAAAGTTCAGTTCACCAATTTTGTTCGAACTTGTGCAGTTCGGCTGGGTGTTACGTTTAGTCGCCAACTTACATTCAGCCTCGAACTAACCATTACCATCTTTTTAAGGCGTTTTGAACTGAAATAGAGTAGACATATGTTTTGATCATGAAACGGAAAAGGCAGAATGAAGCAACCCAAGAAACCCGGTTTGATTTTCGAAATCAGTTCGGCAGTAGCAGTATCATCCATTCTTTTCTAACTGGAGCTTTGCTATCCACATAAAAAAATATGCTAATTGTTCTCTATTTTTAACTGGCGGCCGGTGGAATGCAGTTAAATACCATTTAGAAAAACTACCAAACTACTCAAGGTAGATAATTTCGTCCAATTTTCAGGTTAAGATTGCAGTTGAAACAGGAAGGTAAGTCAGGAATTCATACTCGTGTGTGTCGTGTAGTCGATATCAGCAATCGATTTCTCAAGTTCGCAGTCAAAACTCTAAATAGGTAGATAGGAGTGCCAACATTTGAGTTGATCTTAACTCGCGCCAATCTGTTTAAAAACTACATCTAGGTTTTCGAATAATTAAGAATTCAAAATCCTAAAATTGCCAATTCCTTTCGATTACTTCCAAACAATCTTTTTTAATTTAAATAGTAACATGGCATTAGCGTACTGCGTACTCTCTCGAATCAACCCTGAATAACAAGATCCAAACCAGACTCCTCTGTAGTTGCCGACCAACTCCCACATCCTGGTTATGCAGTGCATTAACGCCTGTCACATTCATAATCCTCTCTTACTCCGGCACCGAAGCGGCAAGTTAATTGTAACAAGGTGAAATCAAGGTACAGTCGCATTGCAAAAGTGACGGCGGCTGCGGCTAATTTTAGCGAAACAAACAGAAGTGCAGAAGTGGAATCCGCGCAGAATTAATAATGACGTCGTGCCGCTCATCTGGGCGAATCCCTCCGCTGCATTTACAAAATTCAAAGCAGCCAACGAACCTCTCCAGTTGCCCGCGAACCAGTACCAGCCTCAAGTCGCTCTTCCCGGTCCAGGCCCGTAATTGGTATGCATGCTGCATTGTCGTGCCGATGTCGTGCGATGAGCACAACGATGCACGGCCACGGTTTTTTGGGAAAATTTTGTTTAGTTATGTAACATATGTTGGCGGGGAGTGAACAGATTTAATCACTGCCATCACAGCCCCATCCCTCGAGCAGCCCCGTAAGCTGGCCATTGTCCAGGGTGTCCCTAGGCGGAAGGACTTGAGTCTGGTACATGGGATGCTGAAAGGGTTGACGGCCGTTCAATTATGATTTTAATTATGGGATTAATTTTTGAAATTGTATTTAGAGCACTTCATATGCATATTAATTAGGTGCGATTTGGTGTAGCTTTACTGAAAGGGTGTTTTGGGAAATGTTGAAATGTTTTTAGTCTCTGTCCTCTAAAAAGAAAGAGTTTAAAGACATTCATCCGTGTACGTTAGATCGTTAAAAGTTTATTGCTAAAATCAACAAAAGTTTCAAGGTTCAATCCAAGTACATTTCTAAACATTACATAGTCTTATCTTCACGCGAAAATCGCTAAATTTTTTTTATAAAGGTTGTTTCATTTTCTAAGTTTCAACTTAACTCACATGTAGGAATACATTTAGAGGTAAAAATGGAAGCGCGAAAGGTCGTTATTCTTGATTGCTGTTGTTTAAATATTTCACAAACAAGCTATTGTAATTTTGATAATTAGAAGATTAATATTGCTATATCCTATAAAACTGTCCAAGATGCGATTCCAGTTCACTTCATAGCCTTTCGTATTTCCACTTGCTTCATCATAAAATTCCTTCCTTACAGCAACTCCTGGCCCCATTGCCTGCTATCGTCTATGACCCTTCGCAGACTTGTCCATAGTTTCAAACAGGTTTTAATATGAGGTTGATAATACACGCTGAACTCAGTTTTCTCCATCATTTTCGTGTAACAATAATTGATTAGTACAACAAAAACGTATAAAAACAAAAGATATTTGTTTATAACGGTAGGTAAATTTGAATTGTTTTTCGGCTCCCCTGAGAAGTTGTCATTTTGCCCTTACGCTTCTCTAGTTCTTAACCCACGAATGTCTATTTAGTAGACCGCCGAGAACGAAAGGATCCTTGGGTTAGTAATGGAGGGTGAAACCAGCAAAGGTTTGGGTGAACAAATGATGGAAGAAAAACTGTCTTCCCTACGATCCTTGACTATATGATGGACAAGTGTTCGGATGGCCTATAACCTTAATAAGAGAGGAATCCATTTGCGTTTAAATCACACGAAGTCAGCGTTCTGTCTTCAGCGTCCTGTATTTGAATAACACCTGAATAATAGGGATTTCCAAATATTTCTGTCCGACATTGTATAAAATGATAGAACTGATGACAGTTCCTTTGATATTTAGCTTTGCACATCAAATAATTGAACTCTTGTTTTCTAGTATTATTTTAGGTTAGCTGTGGGTTGCCTTCAGTGCAACCGGAGACCTAATTACAGTTTGCGTGCCGTCTTGATGCCATAAACTCGAGTATCTAAGGCTTAGAGTAGTTGTTTAACCGATCATGGTGGAAGTTTAAAGCCATCCGTGGAGTAGTCATGAGATCTACTGCAAGTCTTCCAGAACACCCGCCATCACTCGCGCCGCCTCAATCTGTTTATGCTTTTAGTCTCCTTGCAGCTATTGAAACAGACTTATTGGCAAAAATCCAGCTTAGCAGCGTGGTTCCCTATAGGCCAATGTTCCATAAGCATTACTGTAATTCTGGCGATATCTGTTTGGGTCTTGTTTAGGAGAAGCTCTTTCTTGCCTCTTTATTGTAAGTGAACCAACAGTCGTGGACCAGCTTAAAGCCTAAAATACCTTATTAGACTTGGATTGCTAGCCATCTCACGAGGCTCCTGGCCCTGGAGGGACGTTCCCTTCTTGATAGGTAGGTTGGCTTTCTTGTTCTCATCTATTTCCTGTGTCTGAGAACAAATCTATCATAAGTAAAGCCAAAATTAAATGAGCTGTAAGCTCCTGCCAACCCTATAAATCACCAGGCCCTGACGGCATAGTGCCGGCACAACTACAGCGCACCCTTGGTGACATTATGCTCTGGTTGCAGGCCATGTTTACTGGGTGCCGTCATCATTAACTTCATCTAGTTGGAAAGAGATTGAAGTACTTTTTATACCTAAGGCACCTCCCACGCAACACCCAAAGACTTTAGGCCAATCAGCCTATCACTCAGCCTAGACTCTAGAAAGGTTAATCGAAATATATCTGAGGCAGACCATACTAAACCCGGAACTCTGTGGCGCACAACACGCCTATAAATCTACTTATACTGATCTTCACTCATTGGTCTCAACCATTGAAAAATCCCTCGATGACAAGGAGGATGCATTAGTAGCATTTCTTGACATAGAGGGAGCGTTTAACAATGTATTGGCGGACGCCATTACCCTGGCCTTGACAGAACATGGGATCGAGGCATCGTTGAGGTCTCTTATCCACCAAATGCTTACTGGGAGGATGGTGAGCTCAATCTTGGGGGACAGCTCAGTTCGAAAGACCGTAAATACAGCCACTCCGCAAGGAGAAGTGCTTGGCAGATGTTGCGACGCGACGCATGGAGGCAGAGGGGCATCACGTGCTGGCGTACGCGGATAACTTGTTATCATTAAAAGAGGAAAATTTCCTCAAGTCCCCTGTGATCGCATGAAGGCGGCATTACCAACCCTCTCAAGCTGGACTGCCACCCGCGGACTCAGCGCTAACCCAGTAAAAATAGAACTGGTCCTCTTCAGCCCTTAGAATAAAAGAATCTGGTTTTTGGACCGGAATCAAGGGAGGTCATCCGAAGGTGCTGAACTCTGTTACTATCCCCACAAAAACCGACTTCCGCATACCCGAGATACGAGGAACTACAGAGCTACCCGATCACTGCACTGTATACCAAGCGGAGGTTTTAGCCATGCATGAGGCTGTTGACATGCGCTATGGTGGAACGGGCTAAGGAAGGCTGTCAGGAGGAATCAGGAATGTAAAGAGGGAAGGAGAAAGAACTAAAGTTATACAGGGTGTTCCGTTACTCATGGTACAAAGGAAAATGGCAGATAGTACATAAAAAATTATCGCAAAAAAAAAGTAAAAAGGGGTGGTACCTCTTTTCGTTTTCGAGATATGGCGTTTTGAAGTTTTTTTGGTAGAGGTTTACATATTACCCTGTATTTTTGTCACCTTATTAGATATTTTAATGAATAAGGCATCAATCTACGCAGAATACTCCCACCTATCTAAATATGTAAAAGTGTTTTTTTTTTCACTAAAATTTCCATTTCAACCACCTTTTTCTCCAAAAAATACGTAATTAGCCAATATGTTGTTTTACAAAATTGGAAAGCTTGGACAATTTCCTATGAATAATGTCTAACAACTATTATGCTACGACCTTTACTTTTGAAGTTATTAGCAATTTTAATGGTGAAATGGGCTCTATTTCGTCCTTTTTAGTACTTTTTCACCTGAGTTTTGTCGAAAAGTACCAAATAAGCACCAAATAAGGCCAACTTTTGCGTTAAAATTGCTAATAACTGATATTACTAATATGTAAACCTCTACCAAAAAAACTTTAAAACGCCATATCTCGAAAACGAAAAGAGGTACCCCCCCCCCTTTTTACTTTTTTTTTGCGATAATTTTTTATGTACTATCTGCCATTTTCCTTTGTACCATGAGTAACGGAACACCCTGTATAGGTGGGAAAGTGGAAAAGGCGAAGGACTGTGGGGCTGGCCGGGATTTGAACCCAGGACCTCTGGGATGGTAGCCAGACGCCTTACTCCGTAGGCTACCAAAGCCATGGACCACCTTTAAACTGCAATGCAAACAGTACACAATGCAACAAGCAAAGAAGCATTGGAGCGATCTTAATAAATAACCTGACCACTTCACGGCACTGGTATGACGATGCATTATGAAAGTGACAGTTGACAAGAGTGACATACCACGCAATTTGCTAAGTGGAACTGCTCAATAGTTGGATGGAGGTTAGGTTAGGTGTCTCAAGTCCTTCTTGAATGTCCGACTATCATCCGCTGCGTCTTTTCATTAGGTTACACTTCCCACTATAATACGAACGAGTATCCTATGCACTTTGGATTCAAAACTGAATTTAATTTTAATATTTAATAAAAGAACACTGTACACTTTCACACTAAATTTATTTTTCAAGGATTACCACATCGACCGCTTACAACCAACACAACTTATTATGCAGCTTCAGTAAAACAGACTAAAAGACACAAAGACTAATTGTAACAAATAAAATTTCAAATTATCTTAAGTACCTTTAAAGATTTCCTCTCCTATAATCTATGAATCCTGAAAAATGGCAGCCACCTTCCAGCCGAGTCAATGTGTTGTCGTTGTCATGTCATCGATTTATTACAACCACGGTTGACATCGCCAAATATCCAGCTGCGGCGAGATTCCCCGCGAACTGGATTATTGATGATTTATTAACTGGAGGCGAGCACGTTACCAGCAAATGAAGACATTAGTCGCAGATAAGTGCACGACGGCACAAGAAGAAGCACCACGAGTGCTCACTTTGCATAAAACCTCCCGAAGAGAGTCGCTTTGAAGCAACTTCGATCCTAGGTAAAGCTCCAGTCAGGAGGAGAGATTACTTCGCAAAAACCCATCGGGCAACCTGGACGGGGTCTTCTTAGCTAGCTTAGTCTTCCTATACGATCCTCTAGCTTCCAAATAGCTCAAGTTCCAACTTATTAATTTGTAAATAAAAGGCATAGATGCGGCCTGCGGAGCTGCGGACAGACGAAAAAAAGCTGCTTTAGACGACGAATGCAATTATGTAGAACAATGCCTAGTTATTTTAGCGTTCATACCCAATTAGTCGCATATCGCGACTGGATAAAAAGTTGCAGAAATCCATAAATAACAGCGAGTACTGTCGGCGTAGGACAAGAGTCGCAACAACAAAAACTTGCACTTATGTCCACGTACCACTAATACCTGTTCGCGGTCTTCTCTCGTGCAATGCTGCATTGCGTGGCTGCTACTGCTGCGATGCAGTTCTTCATTTCCCCGATCTTAAGCTGCAGCAGATCATGTCCGCAAAGTGTTTCGTCTTGTTTTGGTTGTCTTTATTTTTTTTTTATTTCTTCTGTTTTGTCTCTGGCTTCCATCAAACGTTAATTTTTTCCCAATCAGCTTATAAATTGTCAAGCCATGCAGACAACCAACATGCGCATGGAGCGCAGGCTAGAGGTGGCGAGGTTACTAGTTGACTCGTCCCACAACACATCTATGTAGATGGAGGATACCTGTTGGATAATTGTCAGACGTTTCCTAAATTGCGAACATCTGCGAACGGATCAGACAGGTAGTATGAAAATGGATCTTGTAAATCTGCAGAGGCATCCTCTCTACTATACCGGTCTATGTTTCATACCTGCTGGGGAATGTTTACCCCGAAACCTAACAATTCCCTACCGATCTCGCAAGCCCATCAGCGGGTGATCACATGAAAAACAGTTTTGTGCTCATCAAAACTGATCGATCGATCAGGTCCGTGGATGCGTATGCGACGGATCCCTCGTTCGCTGACCCCCGCTTAGATGGACTATATATACGTTGATTTGTAGACATAGTTATATTTATATACATATATAAATACGTATGCGGAGCCGGTAGAAGGACGTCGATCTACTCGGCTGACGGATAACGATCTGCCCAAACATACCGATCGACGAATACCTGTATGCGGCGCATCGGCTAAAATAATCGATGTCTGAAAATTTTTCGGTACGAAAAACTGCAGGCAATTGTTTTGCAATATTCCTCCGTTCTGATCTGGTGCATCAATCCCGCTTCTCACAGGGTTGATTTGTCGGTCCAGCCGGTTGCAGCGGAATGATATCAGACCCAGGTTTGTTGATCAATCGATTGAGGAATTTTTCCAAGTTAAATTTTTACGTTTTTGTTAATGGTGTCAGTGGTTCAAATTGTAGGGTGATGATGAAACTTAACAATTTTCTGCGACGACGTTTCAAGCGCACTGAATTAAATCAAATATTGATGTGTGCTGAATTTTTTTTGTTATAAAAATATACTCTGAGGTGTGTTTTTTTGGAGACGTTGATTCTAAAAGCGGACAGAGTAGTTTTTAGTAGAGTTTATTTTAAATTGATAAATATTCATTGAAGGCAAGTTAAGAGCAAATTAGTTGTCGATCTAAATGTTTTAAGATATTTCTTGTATTTCGTTTTAGAAAACAGGATTTTTTCCAACAAAATTTGAGAATTTTGTAATTTGAAGAAATTGTTGCCTAAACTAGCGGACTATTGCAGAAAGCAGAACAAGCATTCCTAAAAAGCTTCTTCAAAGCTTCTTCAAGTTGCTTTGCAACGACTGATTAGAATGGATTTTTTGTGGGTACATCCAAAAAAATGGCTTCGTTACCACCTGGCTAGGTACTAAGGCATTCGATCAACATTCCAGAGGTTCGTGGTTCGATTCCATTTCATTTCTTCTTTCTTTTTGTCGTCTATACAACAATTCCCTGGCCGTTTCTCTGCCATTGTGTACATATATGCACAATAAGAATAGTATTTAACGAAAGCAGCCCAGTGGGAAAAATTGGGAGCGATGCACAAGGGAGTGTACTTGGAGCACTCTCAAGGGAGCTTTCTTGGAGTTTTCATAAATTTTATATAAAAAAAGAAAACGGGCAATTATCTTCATGTCCATAAAATGCGACGTTAGCATACTCAATAGCCCGGCTCTCATTCGATACGGAGGACAAGCATCTTTTAGAAGTGGTTAGAATTTAGTTGGGGGACTGCTTTGGTAAAGCCACTCTCGGGCTTGGAAAGAAAAAGGCAATTGCAAAAGATAAAAAAAATAAAAGCTTTTCGATACCGGATCACATAACCACAGGCGCTCATAAATATTTCTTTTTTAAAAAGCTTTTTTATAATGCTCCAACAACGCCATTTTGGGAGCATAAAAACGTATGCTCCCTCGCAATGACATGCAATGTTAAAAAGAATATAGAACGGGTATGGCAACGGGAGCACTCTCTGCTCCTTTTGGAGCGCTCCAAGATGGCTCTTGGAGCACTCCTTTTTCCCACTGGGAGGTGATATAAAACCACGTATTGGGGTTGGCGATTCTTTCATTCTGTCCCCACCCTGACCAGAGACAAATAAGAAGAGACAGACAAGAACAACGGTATCGTTTTATACACAGATAGATCTAAATAAGAGTCGATTGCTGACGATGAAGTTTTCTTCCCTTCGCCAGAGGTCGTCCAAGCAGAGCTGCTTGTAATATTCAAAGCCTGCTAGAAATACAAACGCACCTAAAACTATATGAAGGGTAATCCAATTATCGCATAGCTAAGCGGCTATTAAGACACTAAGGGCCAAAGGTGGTCAAAATCACGAAGGCCACAGCATGGTGTGGACTAGAAAGGCTTCGTTTAACCAAAAGCAAACATGTTATCACGCGAACTCTCGATGATGCTGCGAAAGAACATTGCCAGAATCTTATATATTATCATAGGATACGGGACAACCGGACCATACAATCAAATACCATAGAAAAACCGCTGGCGTAGTTGTGAGGAGGAACGAACCAAAGAGATAACTAGCCATTTTCTCGGCAGTTGTGCGATTCTGGTCAGACACCCCACATTTTGCGGGCTTTAAATATGACACAGCTAGGAATTAGGGTTTGTCAGTTCTTAAAACCAGGTTTTAAAAGAAAATTATGTAATTCGAAACCCGGATTTTGTCTGTAACAAAAACGGGTTTAAATTTAAACATACCACTTTTTCACCCTAGCTTCACCGGTCGAACTGCGCAAGTTCAAGCAAATTGGTGTACTGAACTTCAATTTTAACCTCAGTTCCGCTCCATTTTCACACAATAAAATTCGGAATAATCAGACCTATGTTCCCCAAAATAACATAAAATTGAGGTTGAAGGTAAAAGCTCGCTCAAAAGACAGCTTTTGCTTTTCTTACTTCTGGCGGAAAAGCAAGAACAATTTCATGGACGAACTGAACATGCCAGCCAGTGAACCCACTAATACGAATCGAACTGAAGTTTATTGAACTGAGACCAGTGAAGCAGGGGTAAAATTCAATTTTATCGGGTAATTTTTACTATCATACAAAAAAACCGTTCTTTGCTTTACCATTGGCTCAACTGCGGCTAACATAGTCCATTTCCAAGTTCCAATTTTCGGTGGCGCGTTCGAGCAGTTCGAGTGGTATTTGGCCAATAGTATGAGGAGCGTTGGCTTCCAATTCTCAATCGTAGCCGGCTTTAATTAACGGGCGACACTCAAATTACGTTCCGCCTTGCCTCATTTAAATAATCTGGACGGATGAATAAACCAATCCCAGCCTTTGTTTTTTCTGGATAAAATGGCAACTCTTGAACTTCTTTGCTCTTTAGCCCCAATACAACAATTCTGTAGATTGATGTAGCCATAAGCCAGAAATGGGGCTTCCTCGCTGAAAACAAATTTGGTTGAAATCAGTGGATCGATTTTTATAATACAACTGAATAATTTGTTAATACTGTGCAAGGCTAAGTCTTTCCATGATGAAAATGTCAAGCAATACTGAAAAAAGTACAGTTTAAAAAGTTCTTTAAAAAGTGCGGTTTTGTATAATCAACAATTATCAAGGCGTATCGCGGCGCCGTTGGATGTGAATCGAAGCTACGTTCGCCGCGTTCCGCCGTGCTCGCCTTTCTCATTTGGCGCACTGCCATATGGAAACGCACAGTTCATTTGATCTGTCAAGGCGAGCTCAGCGGCACGACCTTCATTGGGCCGGCACCTTTTCTTACATACTTATTCCCCTTTCATCCCTCAAGGGACATAGGACGGAAATTGTTGCCCTCCAGAGGCCTCTTCTCCACTCTTTAAACTACTCTTCAGTTTTTATTTTTAAATTAAGAAATGTTTCGACTTTGGTTTTAATGTGGGTATCTACACTAGTTGCTGCAGAATAAAATTGCTACCCACAAATAAATTTTCTGTTAAGCAATTTTTAAATGTTATGAGAAAGTAAATTAAACTCTATTAACTATTAATTTTCTATCAATTTATTAACTTGCATTTTAACCTTAAACACTATTTACACTTCTCCTTTGGATTCATCAATGTTCCAACTGGGCAATTGTATACATCCGTAAATTCATCAGTATTAAAGTAAGGAAATAGCGAAGGATACTTGCCACTTTCGACTGTATAATCTAACGAGGGACAAAAATTCATTTGTAAAGTGGCTTCGAAATAGAGTTTTTTATAATTTGTATTAAATTCACTCAAAATTTCCAAGTCCTCAGCGTTGTAGTATTTTCCATCAGGATTTTCAAAAAACTCCTCAATAATTTTTATAAATATTCGGGCTGTGTAGAAGGTGTCGAAGTACACCTTATTTCTAAATGTAATATCGTCATTTGCAAGGTATTGTACTAAGCAGTTGTAAACCGTGGTATTGTCTTCAACATCTTTAAGGAATGCCCGTTCCGAATAAGGCACCATCATTTCATTCCCGGAGGTTAACAGTGTGTAAATCGTGGGTTTGTTCTGAGTGTTTTTTAAAAATGGAATTATTACTTTTATGTCATCATTCGGGATTTGCTTTTGATATTTTTTTAAGGTAAAATAATTTTGAAAGTAATTGTCTTTATCGATTTGTATTTTATTAAAATGTTCATGATTATGAAGAAAGTTTGTAATATTTGCGAAATTTGCGTTTATGTCTAAAATGTTTGTTCTAGTTTCTTTCGATAGCCAATTGATGATATCAAATAATTTATCTTTTTCTTTATAGTGATTGAATGCATTTTCCAATATAATTGGCTCAAAGTTCCACATTGCTTCATTGTAACAGAATTCAGTTAAGTTTGAACTTGGGACTTCATTTTCAATAGTGTTCATTATCTTATAAGCGAAATAGTTTGCAATTGTTTTAGAATTAGAAACGTTTTGAATAAATTCTATTAAAATGTTAAGTAATTTCAAATTTTTCACAGATATCACAGTATAATCAGTTAATTCCATAGTTGTCACAAAATACTTATCCCAGTCTATATGTGGAATAGACTTTTTCAGATCTTTATAAAGTACATCGTCACTTCGACCATTTTGTTCTTGCTGAATCACAGAATCTATCCACTTTTCAAATTCACTCAAATTTTCAATAACTTCACCAATTGAACTTGAATTGACTTTAAACTTTTCTAAAACTCTTTTCATGCGTTTTTCACTGGTTTTACTGACATATGGAGTTACAACAATTTTGTGGTAATTATAATCATCTGCTACAGACAGGAATAAATGAACACCAGGAACTTCTTTTTCCAATGTCACCCAATCAACTTTCCTACTAGTCCATTCCGTATTAAACATCGGCCATCCTCCTACCATTTTTGTGACTATCAAGTCGTTAAGCAGCTTTTGGTAATCCTTATTTTTTATTGTGCATGACTTGAAAAAATCTCTCAGTTTCATTTGTAATTCACCAACATTTTCTTCCTTAAAAATTTCTTCAAGAAAAATTCTTTTTACGTCATTTTCAACATTATCGTTTGAATAATCCTCGATTGCACTATCATTGCACGCATATTTTATGTAATCTTCACATGGATCTGCCTCAAAGTTCTTTCGGCTATCAACACTTTTTACGAATTCGCGAAAGCCAACACTCGGTGTGCTATCAGTTAACTGCAGAAATATGACAAATATCAACAGCAACATTTCTTTGGAGTCTGAATCAATCGGAATCTTTTAAATAACTGTTGAAATGTAGGGAAAACGACCATATTTATATCCACCTTCCATCGAAAAGAACTTGTTTTTTTACCTCGGCTTTATATTAGTAAGTTGAACTGTGACCCAATTTAGGGTCTTTGAGTTGAAACGCTGCACAAAACTGGATTCTATATTAAGAATCAAGAATTTTGTTTTTAAGTCAAATATATGTGAAAACTTTATTATTTTTGTCTTCGATGTTAGTTGGCTCAACTAATTGTAAACAAGTTCGGAGTTTTGATTTAAAGCGTTCAATTAAACAAGAAATGTTGTCGTAGTTACTAAATATTAATTATTTAAGTTTTTGGAGATTCAACTCGTTTCAGGAGGCATAACACTCCAGCGAATTGTTTCTCGATGTCTCGATGTCAGAGCGAAAGTAATGGTTGGGAGTAGGTGGAGTAAAAATATCGCGGCTAGGTTATGGCAGTTCCTTCCTTCCCGATTGGAGATGCTGTTCGATATTGCACTCTACACGAAGAAAATAGATTATCGACAGTATAAAAGGCTTTCCCTGAGCCTCTAGTCTTCCACATAAAAACAATGTACGCTCAATGATCGCGGGATTTAGACCAATTCGAGGATGCATTCATAAAATATTCGCTTGCCATCAGCTAATGGAAGAAAGAATTCGTTGCGGAAGATGAAATGTCGGATTCAAGGAATCTTTCGACTGAATCGGTTGGAACAGCTTGTGGAGAGCCTTGGGATCCGAATACGTGCCATTGCAAATAATCCAACTTCTCCAAGTGACGTTCGATGGCTCAACCAGCAGCATGACTTATCCGAGGAGTTCCTGGTTCAAACAAGATTCCGACAGCAAGATGTCGCTTCATCACTTTTCTTCAACGTTTTGATTGACGCGATTATGCGTTAAGCATTCGATGGGCGACACGGAGTTCGATACGACGACAACAACTTCGTAACCGAGTTGAGGTTCGCCGATGAGAGTGCCGTCTTCGCTGATACAGATGTCGAAGCAACGGACATATTATACGATATTTCCTGTATTGCTCAGTCATACGGATTAAAAATCAATGCGGAAAAAACCAAAGTTCTCACAACGGACGGATCGAGAGCCAGTGTTCTTCTCGATGGAACCGAAATCGAACAAGTTCCGATGTTCAAATATTTGGGATTATTGGTTGGGGAAAAGAGAGTGGCATTGACGGCCAACGTTCGAAACGACCAAATATTACCATCAGAACGAAAGTACGCATTTACCGAACATTGATCCTTCTGATTTTTCTTTATGTATCTGAAAAGTGAACATTGCTCAAACTGGATATCAAAAAGCTCGGGGACTTCCAAATACGATGCTTGAGGGGAGGCAGATTCTCGGTCTCTCACTACCCGATCGCATACGAAACGAGATAGTTAGACAAAGGTGCAACCAACCAACACTGATCGAAGAAGAAATTCAAAAACGGCTTTACGGTGCTTTGAATATGTTTGCCGAATGGATAGCATCATAGCTTTCCTTTGGATGGTAACCGCTTGCCACGTAAACTTCTCCTGCAGGCTGGAGAACCCTGGACCGTCCGGCAGACTGGAGAACTCAGCACCGAAGAAAACCTGGCTAAAGAATGTCGAGGGCGAGGAAGATACCGAGGCTCGAGGCGTCGCCAAAAATCGTCTAGAATGGAAGCGAATCGTAAATAGAGCTCGTGAGCAGCAGCAGCACCGACAGCAGCGTATCCGTTGGGGGGACGTCCGGCTTGAAACGACGGCTAACGGATTAAAGAAGAAGAACAAGCTCAGGGGAAAATCTTCTTCATTGTTAACGGGTTCTATTATTGTGGATATCTACAGTAGTATTCCTTCAACAGCTATCAAACCGATTTTTTAGGAGGAAGGTATAAAGACAAGACAAGACAAGAAATGTATGTAGAACTGGTTCGATAACAACCCAGCGGGAAATGGAGTGCTTCAATAGCTATGTTTGAGCACTCCTTAAAAAGCTTACAGCGCTCCCTTTCCCTTACCAGATCCATATAAGTTTTAACATTGCTTGTCATTGCAGGGGAACGAACCTTTTAGTGCTCCTTTAAAGTCGTTGTGGAAGCATTATAAAAGAGCTTTCTAGTAGAATATTCATCGAGGACTGCAGATATGTGAGTACGCTCCGGGATTGAAAAGCTCTGATTGTCATTTTTTTGGCAATTGTCTTTTTCTTTCCAAACGTGAGTGTGGTGTTTTCAAAGCGGTTCCCCAACTAAGCACTAACCACAACCAATGCTGCTTGTCCTCCGTATTGGAGAACCGGCCTATAAAGGATGCCAATGTCATCTTTTAGAGTCACCAAGATAATCGCTCGTTTTCTTCATTTAGCACATTTGGCAGTGCGCAAAATTAACTCCCCTGAGCAGCGCTCCCAATTTTTTCGCCAGGAGTTGAAGGAATACCAGTGTAGATAAAGTAAAATGCCGAATGCCGGTGATGGAGAGAAGAGTTAGAGAACTGAGAACGCCAGCAAACGGTTTTATTCCCCGAACTGATTGGATAATAAGATGATCATGAGCATGATCGAACAGGAGATGGCTTCCTCGCTTATTGCGTTTAATGGCGATCGCAAGTAAAAGGACAGATAATTTTGTGAAGAGGGAAGACAAGCAAGAAGGAAAGTTATCGTGGTCAGAAAAATTGAAAGATGAAGAATTATCCCGCGGAATGGATACGAACCGAGGACCTCTACTACCAAATTGATGATCACTGATTCTTAGATAGCAATTTGAAAATATTTTGTCCGAATTTACGCTGTCTATGTCATAGACAGAGCCATTATTACGCACAACTTATTTTTTAGCCTCTTAAGGAAGCAGACTTTTAATGCCACCTGTTCGGTACCCTTAGCTTGTGGTACTTTTCAAAACCATTGAAGTTTCATTGAACCATTTCAAAACCATTGGGGAGCAGTAATCTCCCTTTTCTGTTCAAGAACTATAAATTGTCGTAAGAAGTAGTAAATGTATGACATATATTTCTTCCTTTTCAGTTTTCACATTCTTCCAAAAAATTTTAGTGTATTTTAAATCAAGTAATTAAATAAAAAAAAAATTCATTCGTTTTCCTTGGAAAAGTAATTATGCAAATGTCCACCTGCCATTTCTGAACTATGATCGCAATTCTCTTAATTTTACTAGCAGCTTGCGAAGCGACGAAAGAGATCATGTAACAAGGCCAGCACAACTTGAATGTCACCCTATACCTAGGCGGCATTTTTGCATTATTTTAGCTTTAAGACAATGGCCGGCGATCAATAAAGTCGATGTGAATCTCTGTAGGCAGCAGCAAACCTAAGATGCTGGAAGACGGACAGAGGCAGATCCGTCAGCTACACCGCAACGCAACGATCAAATTCCGCAAGGTCGATGGATGTTGATTGAATCGACTTCCAAGTTGCAACATTAACGCTCTTTTTCCCCCGATATATAATTGGGATAAAAAAGGGCCCCAGCAAAAGTATAAATATGTATGCGAATTGGAGTTTGGGGCTCGCCGCTGCCAGCATGTTGGAACGGGTGCTCCGTTGGACACATTGGTGTGGAGCTTGACCAAAAACCTCTCGATCGATCGTCGTCGAGATCGAGTGCAAAACGAGAAAATCATCGCGGTAATTATCCACTGCTCGGGTGGACGCAATTAAACCTCTCTGACTAGTTTTTCCAGCTCGACCCTTACGAGTCGATGGCGACCCTCGCGCGGTCCCTTATGCTGCGCCGTTCGTCCCGTCCGCCTCTTCGACTCGCGCTCTTCGTTTCCTGGGCTCAATCAATTTGATCGAAAAGTGTTTTGGCGCAAATCAATCGGAGCGGAGCTTTACTGATAAAACTTTTACTGATTAGTTTTGGCTGGGTCCTTCCTCTCCCGCCGGGTCGCCGAGGATCAGATCTGGCCGCAACAATTTTAATAATTGCCTCAATGTCTGGCATCTGGTCATAATAATATGGTTGCGCGGGCAATATGTATGCTATGCGTTCACTAAATCAAAGGCGAATCTGTGATGAAATTATATTCGGCTGGCAGTCAATTGGGGCTCGACGGGCCTTAGGTACTTGTTAGTCTCCCTTCTGGAGGGCTTCGTTGACTGCGGAGACCGTCGAGGAGGATCCAATGCCGTATGTGCCTTGCCGTTCTTTCGTTTGTGACGATTCGTATTTATGGTAATTTGCACCGAGATTGGCTCATCTTCGTTTACTGTAATTTTGCTCCTTTTACGGCATTTTCTTAAAATTGTTATTCGAACACTTTTCACTAATGTTGTTTTACTTTTTTTTAATTGCAGATACCGAGAAGATGCACTCTGCTGGGGTGAGAGGTTTGTACAATATCATATTTTTATAGATTTAATTATTGGTTTAATGGAAATTTCAAGATTTGCTATGATGTTATATAAAAACCTACAATTTTTGTTAAATAAGTATAAAAATTAATAATTTCTAAAAATGTCTAGTAATATTCAAAAAACGAGACTGATTAAACTATTTTTTTTGTAAAAACTGCACTGGATTGGTATGATAATCCTAAAAATTCCATTACTTAAACTTAAAACTACAATTTACAAGTTTTCTTACAAATTAAAACCATACCAGGACATTTGTTATGTTCTGATAGTTGTTACTATAAGAAACGGTCGATCGCCTTTGATACAGAATGGAAAAACAAATTATCCATAATAAAACAACGAGACTTAGCTGAAGTGATGTTAGAATTTTTCGGCAGGTTGAAGCAAAAGTATTACAAATATACAATTATTACAGAGTGTAAAACAGAGTTTGAAACCGATACATCGTTTTTATAAAGCAAATATAGGGCACCCCCGTCTCACTCACTGCCTCACTCCGCATTTCATGGCATAGCATAGCATTTACACCGGTTAAGGCTGCTTGTTAAGGACCGTACGTTTACGGAGATCACGCCGGTGCCAAAATGGTGTCCTTGTTGATGATTCATTAAAATAACGGGGACGCTTCCGTTGTCTATAATCTTATCAGTACCAAACAATAAATAAGGGAGTTTACATGCTCCCAATATCGACTAGAAAGACTTGCTATACGGTCAGATAATGTCTCGAAGTTTCCTTTTAAAAATGTGAATATTTCCTTCTATGCCGTAAAGTTAAGCTGTTTATTTTGAAAGTCCCTGTAGCCTTATCCCATATTTCGCAGGGCTATTTTCCACTAAAGTAATTAATAAATCCATATCTATATCAATTATTCATGACAAACAGTATGGCTTTAGATCAAAATCATCTACTGGCGACATCCGTGTACGTCTACCAGAGTACCCTCACCATCACATTCATCGCTTTGGCGAGTCTGCTCTGGTTGCTCTAGATATGTCCAAAGCCTTTGACCGAGTATGGTACCCCGCTCTGTTGTCAAAACTCCAAGCTATTGGTATCGACCCAGTTTTAAGGAATTGGATTAAGAAGAGCTTCCTTTCTGACCATTCCATAAAGGTAGTATTGGAAGACATCGAATCTAATCCCCACACCATCTCCGCCAGAGCTCCTCAAGGATCAATTCTTTCACACACTATTTTCCTAATATTCATAAATGATCTGGTCTCAATTCCTTCCAATCCACTGCTCAGCTTCGCCTGTGCCAGTGCCCTGCGTTATTCTTACGCTTTCAACAATATAAGACATGAGCCAGACCTTGTTTTCACCACCGTGAACTCATGTCCAACTCTATCAACAGGGGCATCAAACATATTCTTGATTGTAGCCACAAGAATCGTGTTGAGTTCAACCCCTTCAAAACTTAGTACTGTCTCATTACTTACAAAACCTGTATCGACCAATTTTCTGTCTCATTTGGCAAAATAAATCTTACAGCTGATCCTTCTGTTAACATCTTGGGCATAACTTAATCTGAGGATTTGCGATGGAATGATCACATATTCCAAATCGCTAAACAAGGATATCAATGCCTAGGATTTCTTAAGAGATGCAAATTTCTTCTCCCACCAGCAGGCAGAGCTACAATTTACAAATCTTACATTCGGCTCCGCCTCGAGTATTACTCATTTGTTTGGGCTGGTACCTTGAAACCCGCCTTAGCGTGGCTGGACAAGGTGTAAAAGCCGCGCCATTCCAATATCGGAAATAATAGCCTTTGAATCTTCATCTGCGTCACCGTAGGAATGCAGCAATTGGTAATGCAATCCCACTCAAGGCGTCTACGTGCCTCATTTTAGTACCTGAACAATTTTTAATCTGATAAGTAAAATCTTTTAGAAACGCGTGTACTAGGACGAGTACTTCTAGCTCGTAAGCTTGAAACCGTGGTCTGGCTGGGCTTGCCTACGAATCATGTATTGCACTGGATGCGACTGTTTGCTGAAATCGCTGACATTCACAAAGCACCGCCGTTTTCCGTATCGGTGATCGAGATTCAAAAACAACCGGCAATTTTGTTTTGAAATTTGGACAATTATTTCAAGTGCATCATGGAATTTAGCGTGGAGAGAGTGAGTTTGACCGATGTGGACTCTTCGGGAAGTGGTCGGTTTGAGTGTATTTCAAATAAACTTTACTTAAATGTCTGTTGAATTCTTCTAAAATGTTCCGTTGAATTTAAAAAATACTTGTTTCGCGCCGGGGATAATTAAAAAATACCGGTGGTAACGCATTTTTTATGTTTTCCACTAACGCCTGAAGGGTACTTAGATCGTCGGTGCCCCACTGCATCGCATGTCTGGGAACCTTTCCTAATCACCTTAACGGATATGTGTGGATCGACCTTAAGTGAACCACATTCAGGTTTTTAGTAAGTGATGATCAAAAATGGTTTTGCTTTTGCTTTTTTTGTATTGTTCTTGCGCAAGATCTATTGGTCTGCAAAATCTACCTTTAGGTACATAGGCCTTGCTTACATTTCAATGTTTTATGTGTCCAACCATGACTCACATTACAATATGCACATGGTAACGTGATGCATAAATTTTATTTTCTAATTAAAAATACCTTTTTTCTTTATATGATGTTACTTTGGAGTAGTGAGGACCAAACGCAAGATAAGACTAATATAGTATAGAGCAGGGGTGGGCACGCATGAGGTTAATGAGAGCCGCATGTGGGTTTTTCATAATTGTAAAGATTTCATTCATTCTGGTCCGATTCTCAAATAGTACTTTCTTGGATACAGGGAGATCAACGGAAATGGAAACCATACATTTCCAATCGTGTTCAGGAAATAAATGGAAATTCAAAGAAAGACGATTGGAGACATTGTTTAGGAAAAAATAATCCCGCTGACATACTCACTCGTGGTATATCAGCGGGATTATTTTTTCCTAAACAATGTCTCCAATCGTCTTTCTTTGAATTTCCATTTATTTCCTGAACACGATTGGAAATGTATGGTTTCCATTTCCGTTGATCTCCCTGTATCCAAGAAAGTACTATTTGAGAATCGGACCAGAAATTTGTTGAATTAAACTCCATCCTCATATGCTTTGTTATATAATTACAAAGACGAACAGCTAACAAAGCGGCAGTCAGCTCTAATTTGGGCAACGTTAGTTCTGGCGACTTATCTTCTTTCAACGGGGCGACTCTGTTCTTTGAACATAAATACCTTATATTCACATTTCCATGCGTATCAACACCTTTGACATAAGCAACTACTCCATAAGCCTTTGTGCTTGCATCTGCAAATAAATGTAATTGTAAATGTACCTGATTCGAAGTGCCAGTGACAAATCTTGGTAATGCTAATTTCTTTAAATACGGTAATTCTCGAGTACATGTTCTCCAAATCTTCTGCAGCTCATCGGGCAAAATATCGTCCCACTTCAATTTACGCTTCCAAGTATCCTGAAAAATAAGTTTCAATCCAACTATGTAAGGACCAGCTACACCTAGAGGGTCATATATCCTGGATATCAGGCTCAATAAATCACGTTTTGTACCAAATTGAGGTAACGTAGTCGATAAAATAGTATCCATATCCAATTCTAATTCATCGCTTGGAATACACCAACGTATCCCTAATACCTTTTGTGATGATGGGGGCTCACTTTCATTTAAAAATATTCTTCTAATTTCAGCACTATTTGAATTCCATTTCCGTAAATTCATAGCCGCTCTCTTCATAATTATCCACTGATTCGTAATAATTCTTTAAGGCGTCTGATTCGTTGTCGATACTAAATATAAGATCGTCCATGTAAAATGACTTTCCAAGTATAGAACAGGTATTAGGATATTTTGTTTCTTCAATACTCAAATGCTTACGGATTGTGGCCATTAAGAGAAAGGGACTGCAAGCAATACCGAAAGTAACTCTAGTCATTCTATACTCAGACCACGCTGGAAGCTTGTTGAAATCCTGAATTTTATCAGTAAACCAATAAAATCGATGTACATCACGATCGTCCTCTAACAACATGATTTGTAGAAACGCCTTCTCAATATCAGCTACCATACCAATTTTTCCAGTTCGAAAATTCAATATAATATTTAAAATGTCAGGTAAAAGGTTTGGTCCGGGTGAGATCAGATCATTTAACGAAGCGCAATTTTTATAATGTGCAGATGCATCAAATACTATTCGTACCTTGGAGGTGGCCTTATCGTCTCGATAAACTGCTCTGTGAGGAAGAAAAAATGTACGTGATTCATTACTCTTACAATCTTCAACTTTCTCCGCAATTCCATTAGATAAAAGTTCATTCATTGCCTTTTCATATTCTAACAATTTCTCTGGTTCTCGCACTAGTTTCCGTATCAAATTTGCGAACCTTGATTGTGCACCTTCACGATTATTATCAATGGCGGAATTTTCCTGTTTCCAAAGCAACCTTCCTTCATAGCGACTTCCCTTTTTGCTAATAAATTTATTTATGTCGTCAGTTGAAATTGTTTTGGATTCGTCTTTATCAACAATGCCAATTGTCTCTAGATCCCAAAATTTTGTATCTGAGAATTCCTGATGTATATTACTGTGCAATACTATTGTTGACAAGGAAGAAATATTTTCAGAAAATGCGTCTTTAGCGGGGCCTTGCAATGTCCATCCAAATATTGTGTTGACAGCTGTAAGATTGTGAGTAATTCGCTCATGTTCACCTGTAATGACATTCCAATAATTATCTGAACCTATTAAAATGCAGATACCGTTCTCTAATTGGTCTCCAACTAAGCTAACGTCAGCTAATTTGAATCTTGTAAACTCAACCTCTGTGGAACAAGGTTCCATAAGAACGTCTTCACAAATTTCTTCTACCTCCAAGGCAACCAAACTAACACACTTGTCACCATATTGGCTTTGGATATTAAAACGCACTAAATTACACGTTTCTCGCTGAGGACGCTTTTTATTTCCAAAAGTGGAAATTCTGACATTTTGCACACCAACCACTGGTAAGTTAAGCTTGCGCGATACACTTTGTTTAATGTATGTTCTTTGGCTACCGCCGTCAATAATAAGTCGCACAAAAATTCTTGATGAATTCTCCGAATCTGTCACAAATGCGCGTGCGGTTTGTAAATAAACACCGGTTAAACTGCTTGAGTTTGTGGAGCAAAGGTTTAGTGTTTGTTTGGAACAACTCGCATTAACTTCTGTTTTTGATTGATTAGTCATTGCAACTGCACGATTTTCTGTTGCTTCACACATAGACGTTGCATGCCTTCCATGACATCGTGTACACTTTAATTCCTTTGCTCGGCAAAATTTCGAAGTATGACCTTTATTTGTACATCTATAACAGCATCCATTACTCCGTAATAATTCTTTACGTTGCGTGATAGTATGCGGGCCATTACATCGTTGTGTGGAATGGGTATTTGTTTTGCAGAAATAGCAAAACTCAGTAGCAGTATTTGTAAAAAGCCCAGCCGCCGTCTTGAAAGGCTTAGAATATTTTTCAGTTGCAGAAGGCGGTTTTATATTAGATTTCTCTAGCGCTTCCACTTCTCGCTTTAAAAATTTAAGAAGTCGCCTTACCTCTACGTCACCTTTATACATGACACTCATGCCGCTCATAGTTGATTCAGAATCTTCGCCTTCTTTAGAATCATCGATATTTTCCTCATCATATATTCTATAGAAATCCACTCGCAGCTCATTTGGCATACACTTCAGCAAAACGGTTTTCAGCATTACAAAATAATGCGTGGGTGAAACTCCTAGAGCTGTAAGAGATCGTGTGCAAGAGGTCACAGAGTTATATAATCGGCGTAATCCAACGGAATCAGTTCTGCAATTTACTGGTTGCAACGACATTAAATTTTGCATGCTCGCGTCTATAATGCGTTCTGTCGAGCCGAATTCTTGTTGCAGAAGAGCAATTGCCCCATCATAACAGGTCTCAGTCGGTGTGAATCCTGCTATAGTGTCCGCCGCTTTACCTGTTAATATTGACTGCAGATAATTAAACTTATCGGAGCCACTTAACGCTTTATTTTCGTGCACAGTTGTGCGAAACTGCTCCCAGAAAGGTAACCATTCCTTAAAATCACCTGCGAATTTCCTGAGTAGGAGCTTGGGAAGTTTTGTATTGCCGCTGGGTGTCGAAAAATCGTTGGACATTTGAGACATGGATGGACCCTGGAGCTCTCGAATTTTCTTTAATCGGTGCTCAAGGCGAGCAACGGTGCTGAGTGCTTTGTCCTCATACTCGGCCGTTAATTCTAATTCCTTTTCGGAATCTTCGGGTTTGTATGTAGAAGACGAACGGACATCCAAATTCGCTTTATTTAAATTTTCCCGCGCGGCGGTCATTCGTTGTAAAAATACCGTGAGTTCTTCTTCAATCATCGCGAATTTTTCAGCATTGTCGCTCTTGGGCTGTGAATCTGCCGACGCTAAATAATCGTTTGCGGCTTTCGCTAATTTAGTCACTTGACCTCTAAATACGCCGCGATTTTGCGATTCCATAATTTACACGTTTCCCGGGTTTCGGCACCAATGTCGAAAAAAGCTACTGGGGAGATTAAAGGAAAACGCAAGATTTCGATATAAAGTTAATTTATTTAAATGCAATGCTGTCGCGTCGATGTTCTAAAAGGAACTGCTGATTCACTGTGTGAACGGAATCGTTGACTCTCCAGTGAGATGAAATGGTATTGCCATTAGCAATTTTTCACATTATATGTTATATGTATTATGTAATTTCAAAAATCAAAAATTAAGAGCATTTCCACACCGTTGGTATAGAGATAGACTATAGAGCATGGCTAAGTCTTGGTATTGGCCTTGGAGCTTAGCTAAGTCTTGGTTTTTACCATTTTTGCTCATCACTACCTTGGAGGCGGCCATATGCACTGGCACGTAGGGGACCCAGGTGCTGTTGCTAATAAGTATTTCATTCAATGCTTTAAATTTTATTTTGGGGTTCGGTTTCTAATTTAAATATGGCGTTATTTTTTTAGCAATTCGCTGATCGGCTTTGCTACGACTGCATAGTCTGCTATAATTCTTTTGAAGTAGGGCGCTAGTTCCAGAAACCTTTGTAAAGTTTTGTCCACTCCTCTAATGGTCGTCGTTTTCGCTAGACATCCCGTGAATATTAATTGGCCCACACTTGATAACGCCACTTCTACAGTACACAGCCAGAAGTGCTTAAGTGGAAAATATGCGTTTCGAGAAAATCGCCCTCAAAGTTTTTTTTAGATACAGAATTGTGCACAAAACCACTTTTGCCGGTTCAATAACTCAGCAACCACAGCTCAGTTTAAGATAAGAATTATAGCAATGGTGTAGAATAACATACTGAATACAAAAATGCAATAAAGTCAAAATCGTCAAATTTGCACTTAAGCACTTCTGGCTTTTTACTGTAGACTTGTTCTACCAAATACTCTTTGCGATGTAGACGCTCTGGTAATTTTATCAAGTTTATCAGCAAGGCTGCTCCAACTAAATCACTTGGCTTAGTAAATAAGCTAACGAGTAGACATGGTACAATTCTTCGTACAAAATTAGGTAGCCGTAGTACAAAGGGTGATTGCTTAGCTTACCAAAGCCGTATTTTGTAAAGCCGGCTCTACACGATTCGCCGATCGCTCATGCAAATGTTGGCTTCCAACGTTATTAAATAACGACAACAGCCCGAATGTGTCCAAACACCAATATTGGACGATTGACACTGGACATTCGTAGTTCGAGCATCGGTCATACGATGCGTCCTAGCATCAAGCGTCCAACGTTGGAGAGTGTTCATAGCATTGTGTAAAGTCGACAACAGTGTGATTTGTCTGTAATTTTTTTAGTTTATTAATTCATTATTTCCTATTTTGTGGACTGGAACAGTTGTGCCTAGTTCGGTCTTCTGTCAACATTCTGCTTTCTATTGGTATACCTTTGATTTTTCTGGTGTACCTTTCATTTGTAACTTTTTCTTGGCTCTTTTTTATTTCTTTTTTACTAATATAAAATTATTCTTTAACTTTTAAATGGAAATAAGAAACGGAGTTGAAATCAGTCGTGTACAGCATGTGAAAATCGTTTTGTGTTGTAGCATGTTTAGAACCGTCTTAAACTAGAAATACAGCAGCAGTTTCAGTGACAACAGCAATGTTATGTATAATTTTTTTACCAACGTTTCACTTAAGAAAACCATTTAAGACGTACTTTTCTGGGTATCACAGCACAACTAACAAAAAAATCCCATCTACCGACATGACCATTAACAGCAACTTGCAAATTAAATTAAATCTGAAGCAGCAAAAAACTTTAAATAACTTTTTTATAATCAAATCCATGAACTTGTAGCCCACCATGTTACAATAGACTTAACAAGGAGTTTACCTTACCAAGCAGCACAGCATTGCCTGCGTCTGCTCCCCGCGCCGCTTATTGTAATGCCAACAAACCAAATACTGCACATAACTCACCTTCGTTCGCCACGTGCGAATCCTCAATAAAAGAAACGTCAATTGCCCCAAGTGCAGGGAATCCAAAAGCGAAGATCGCGATGAACTTCGGAAGACAATTTCATCTTGAGAAACTACTAGCACTGGCCATGGTACGATCGACGCCAGTCTAACGTGGACATTTCTGTGAACGTAGACAAGGCTTGACATCTTCCGTTCCGTCTAGGGCCACTGCAGCTTTTTCCGCAACTTAACTGGCGGCCATTCTTCTATTTATGGTAATCCCGACGCGCGGACAAAGCGTGCCGTTTGCGCAGAGGCGCGCTCTGATCATAAATAATTTAAAGAAAACTTATAAAGTTATTAAAAACTAATAACGTTACATTTCCAACCTGTCGCTACCGTGGAGAATCGATGTCAGTCCTACGAGTTATAGGCACACAATTTTCTGGGCTCGTTAAAGACGTGATTTTTTTCTAGCCGAGCGCGGCTCAGACTTCTGTCATAAAGTGCACGATATTTCATCTAACATCTTTCTTTTATGATCCGGTGGCGATCTTCGTTTACCTGGGGATTCTGTTGGGATATATGCGATTTTCCGATGATTGCCCGGCCGCAATCAATCCCCATAAGCGGATAGACAATCTGCGTTTGGTTAGATAGTTTAAGCCTAGATTATGTTCAACGGAAGCTGAGCATTACTGAGCTGCGGCGGCAATGGTTTAGCTGGCATTCAACTTTCGCCAGCGGCGAATTCGTTTTTACCTTTTGTTGCTTCTTATTGATCCTTTGGGTACACAGGTAGTGAAGAATGACCGCAGTACCGGGAACGATGCATTTATGCATCACGCCGCCTCGATCAGACTTCACACATTTTGTACGCGCGGCTGCGAGCTTTTATTAAGTCCATTATTGGATTTGTAAATTGTAGATGTTAAATGGGCAGATTACTGATCACTCGGGCTCAGACGTCGGTTGCCTTATGGGAATAATTTTAATTTCATTTAACGAGAAATAAAAATTGATCGGGAATGAGAATGTCTGACACTTTTTATAGATTGATTAAGATTTAAGAGCGAATTGGTGCCTTTTTGATTTGAAATATTGCAGTTCAATAAATATTGCAAAATATTAAAAATTCAGCCAGAAGTTTTTACATGACATAAACTCTAAAAATCGAGACTTTTAAGATAATTTTTTTCTATAGTCGGCTTACGGTGGAACCCACTAGGAAAAACGGAGCGAAAATAATCTAGTTTTACTTTGCAAGTAAATTGGACGGCAAGAGTGCTTTTCCTTTGCAAATGTTCAGCGTCTATCGAAGTCGGTATTTCTACCTAAAGACTTCCTTACAAGATTTTAGCTTGTTAGGAAATTACTCCAACTTGAACAAAAACATTTCATACATTTGAAAGTTTGTTTTTGTAGCAATGGTAATGATTTTTTTTAATTTGTTCAATTATGAAAGGTAAAAATCAACTTTCATTTCTATCAAAACAATGGGACTGCAGATTTTATGTTATGTTATCTATACTATCATTATTGGTTAAGTTTTCAAAAACAACTCATTAATATTAATTTTTTTTTTCTATATGTGCAATACTGTTTAGCTTTCTTCAGATTCTATGTGATAGATATAAGAACCTATCCTTAGAAAATATATCTTCGTTTCTTGTACTGTGAAAGAGAAATCGTACTAACGGAAAGAATAATGTCATCGCTTTATTCTACAGGTAAAACTGAGTGCTGGAAAATATTTCACTCTTTGCCTTTTCTTACTTTTCTTACAAAAGCTAGTTTAATTAGAAGATAATACATACTATAGGTATTTTGCCACCCCGTGCGAGATATTTTAATGCGCCCTTAACTTTTTAAAGACATTTCTTAAGAGTAGATTGTGCAAAAATTATACAATAACCCGATTAAAAATAAAAGATGGCCTTAAAACGGGCGAATACCGCCCGCTTGGGGGCATATATGGGCTTTTGACGGCAAAAAAACTTGACCAAAAGATTTAAGTGGCCGAGTACTGAGGTGTACACACGGGCACACGACGGCAAATTTGATCCAAAAAAGGAATATGCACCTTCAAAAGCATGCGTCTTCAAAAGTGGTTCTTCATTCTAAATCCATTCTAATTGGATTAATTTTGTTAAAAATTGCAAACAATTATTTTATCTTTTTTTTGTCTTTTTGTGGGATTGGTTTCTTCCTGAAGTCGGTTTTTAAAACTTTATTTTTTTTTTCGTACAATTAAGATAGATCCACACAGAACGATTTACTTGGCTTGCGCAAGTGAATTGGCACAATTAGATCGTTGCGTTGAACTCAACGGTTTAGCTTGTGCAAGCCAAAATGTTTGGCTTGTACAAAATATGTCTCGGCTACAACACACAGAATGCGCATGGGTGAACGGTGATGTAACATAATATAACGCGTATATAAGTATAAATATAATGCGCAATAACTAATGGAGGTAATTCCTACACAACATTTTCTCTCAGTTCATTTGCACAAATCGACTTGCGCCAGACAGTTTGCACAACTAATTCGTTGCGTGTGAACCTACTTTTACGAGTAGTATGACACACCGATAAGAATCGAGACAGTAGCTAATTATGACACAAATGTATTTTCCGAGTAATTTAAAAAAAGCGGTTATCTGTATGGCGGATATGGACAAATGACGTGAATACGGAAGTTCCATTTGCGGGGATTTTACAAAAGTTAATGTTTTTTGACATGCTTTTCCTTAAAAATTGGTTTACTTGAAAGGCCCAGAATAGAAGAAAATTTTATGAGAAAAGTATCAATGAACAAAATCAATAAAACGGTGAAATTTATCTTCAAAATAGTAGGTATAGCGTACTAGCATGTGGGGACGATATAGCGGTAGGCATACGCTGTACTGATATGCATAACAGGCGAACACCTAATTGTGTCTTTAACCGTTTTATTTATTTATATTAAAATACTTCTCGTTGTCGTATTGTGATTAAATATGATTTAAAAAGACGTCACGAAGCTTACTGTACTATACTCGTCACACACTTTCATTTGATACCCATACAGAGTGGCTTGTAAAGATAAAGGCAGTCTGCCATTTTGTTTTGGCCGCCATTTTGGATTTTGAATGACGCAACATAGCGAAGTGTATTGTACTTCTCATACCCTTTCATTTGATACCCACCAAACCACCTTATTTTTCGATAGTGCATATTTTCACAGTGAAAACGAAAGTATGAAAATAGTTGTGATCCCAAGAGATCCCGTAGCCTCATTTTAAACAATGGCACACGAAACAAAAAGTTTCCCGGAAACTTTATGTTTCGTGTTTCATCGTGTAAAATGGGCCGTACTGTGTGTAGTTGCAAAATACGTAGAGTAGCGTCAAGTTTCAATAACACAAAAAAATATCGCCGATTTTTTCAGCCGTAGGTTCTGATTCGTACCGCGACTGTACTGAGATACTTTATTTAACGTAGAGCCTGGGGCAGTTTTGACCCACCTCCTTTGCGCAAGTTGTTTTCAGAAATCAAATTTACAAATCACAGTTAAAAAAATTGACTGCACAATAAGCTGTAATTCTTACAACTTTGTTGAAGCAAGAATTTTTCTTGGAGATATAAACATGAAATTTCTTGTTTGTGAAAGATTATTCCACCTTTCGCGAAATGAGCTGGAGATTATTTCAAAATATGTGCAAGAATTTTCGATCAGTGAAGATCCCAAGCAAGCATTCGCGGACAAAAGAAGAAATTGAAAAATTAATAGAAAATTATGAACTATGTACATAGATTGTGAGCTATGGGATGTAAAAGCTAAAAAACAAAGTACGATTTTAAAAATCTAAGAACTAAAAATAAATGAAAATGAAATTAAAGAAAGAGAGTCTCCGTACGCAATTCCATCAGGGATTGCCTAGAGCAAAACCAAATCATAATGCCCAAGGAAATTACGATGTGTACATGAGAATATTTTAATTTTTTAAAACTCAAAACTTCTTCGACATGCGCACAAAGTTCTCAAAGGTAATCGGATCTCCCCTCCTTAATTCTTCAAGCAAACGTTCGTAAAATCCCAAATATTGTCTCCGAGGTTTGATTTTTATTTAATTTTTGCGTCACTAAAATATCTACAACTATTGCAGCCGCACATTTCACTTGTTCACACAACATTTTGATTGTGTTTTAAGTTAACAACTTTGAAATTTTCAATAACAAATTGTCCAAGAAAAAATTTGAGTATACACACCTTTGCAAATAATTGCGGCAAGAAAGTTTTCATCACTCTCAAAAAAGATTGCAGAAAACAATTTGTTGCAAAATTTGTTTTCTAGTGTAAACAATATTTCAATGTTTTTCGACAATTTGCGCAACTTTGCTTTCAAATATACACGCACCTTAACACATGCACGATGAGCTTTCTTACTTTTTCTAGGTTCTGAAAGTTGCTCATGATGAATTCCCCCCGGGTAGACAGAGAGCAATGGGTGAAACTGGTTTAACAACATGTAACGCTAAACATGTAGGACATTTCATAAAGGGACAATATTGAAGTTCCATACAAAATAGTTAGCCTAGCTTTAAGAGATCCAACTACCACTACAGAAGTTGAGGATCGATTTCTCCCTTCTTAGTTTCTTGTTTTGTCTCTATGCAGAGATTTTCCCTACCATTATTATTTTGCCATCACCTGTAAGGATATGGGAGGAGAAAAAATGGTGTTCGTTTACTGTTTGGTAGGAATACTGTGAAGTAAAACCGCATTTTGGTGAGCAATACCTTCAATCCTTTTCGACTAATAGATGGGATATTCGAAAACACAAAGCGATCCTACGGTAGAATTTTTTCCTCTGAGTTCCATTCTTCCCCATAACTCAAACTAAAAGCTAAATTCACATATTTCTGAGAAAATTAAGTTAAGAAATGTGCTGTTCATGAGTGCCACAAAGTTAAAACAATTTATCTCGACGTGTAAAACGCTATTAAAAACTCACCAACTTTTAGTACCGCACAAAGCATATTTTATATTAAATTTGCAATATTTTCTCGATATGTACTAATTGCCTATACACTATAAAACTATTAAAAAAATAATTACGTATTAATAATTTTACAGGAAACCCATGGATGATATGGGAACTCCAACCTCAGTGAATGCCCGGTAAGTAGCCGCAGTGTCATCGCTGCACATCATAAAAATTTTAATTTACAAAAATGGAATCTCTTCAATGTTAGCAACGCGAAAATAATTACAGAAAGCAAATTCAGGCGCTCCAGTTAGATTCTCATCGATTATTGACAAGATAGGAGCCGAAGACTAATTAAATCAGCGCAGAAATCCGCGGAATGTAAAGTTCAGCGGGAACTGGTTCTGATCCTGTAGGGAACATGCCTTTTTAATTAATGCCCCTATAACCAGAGTGCACTTGAACGGTAACAACAAAAACGAATCAAGAGCGAGGAGCAAATTGTTTTAACCCGTTCATTTCCATAATGCTATGAGGAACTCAAAACATTCTGGGATCAACAATGTTTTTTTTATTCCTTAATTAAGGATTTTAATTAGTGCCAGTTCCTGTAGAAAGCGAATTGCTACTCTCCTCTGTGTGTGTGTGCTTGGCGGGGCTTTGCTATAGAGCCGAGTTTTTTGCTTTTGTATTCTGTAAGTGGTCCGTGGGTTGGAGTCGCGATGAGCTTTAATTGTGCGAAGTGTTTTAATTTTCTTGCATAATTTGCTCTCATAATAATTAATTTTCTGGAATAGCAGAGTAATATATCTTTGAAATGAAGTCGAGCTAGATGGGCGAAGTCATTTTCCTAAGGACATTTTTGTTGATCTTGATTGGTCACATTAATCTTGAAATATCCACAGGCCATTTTAAGTGTTCACCAAGAGAAAAATTAGTTGGCAAGATGTGCCTTGAGTGAAGTGTTAATCAAGTCTCAGCAAGCTAACTTACCTATATAATATACAGGGTGTATTTCTGAAACTGGCAAATCTGTGGATAGGTTTTGGATAGACGAGCCGTACCGGTTTAGCCGTTAGGGCATTTTGAAATTTTTTTGGTTAGGGTTTACATATTACCCTGTATTTTTATTACCCTATGAGATATTTTCAGTAGTAAGATAGCAGTCTACGCAGAACATTCCCATCTATCTCTAAAACTAGGTTTCACCCCACTAACTTTCAGAGTTATTAGTTATGGTAACACTCGACGGGCAAACTACTACCTACTAGCTCCTTTTAGAACTCGTTCAAGAACTTTTCTATTTGTAGATAGGGTATATTTCTGCAAGCAACTTGTATGCGTTTATGCCAGGGAAGTCCACCATGTCATGCGATTGGCCATCTTCCCCTGCCGCGCTTGTCAGAATAAATCCGTGCAATTTGATCGACAGTATCTACTCCTGACTTCGTTGAATTGTAGAACAATATGTCCTTTGTGTTCTTGTGATCCTCTGTGGATATATCAAACGTGTTGTGCTAGGGGAAGCAAAATTATAGCTTTGTTTTTCTTGGGGACATACATAAGATACAATCACAGTTTTTTCAGCGAAATCCAAAATGGTAGAAAGCTCTCTTCTCCCTTTTGACGGCAGCATTTCTTTTGGTAGCTCCGTGGGGTTCTTTATATTTGTACCAACCAATGTCATGTTATTTTGAAGCAGTTTTTGCGCAAGGGAAGAATTTGTAAACAAGTTGTTCGTTCATCCTTGTCTTGTTTCTAGGTTGTCGAATCGTGGACTTCGTAATATGTCTTCGAACCTGCCTCGACTGTTGTCCTGAAGATAAAGAAATCATACTTTTCTAACCAGAATTCATGAAGGGTCTTTTCTCGACCCTTTTGAACTCCATACATCAACAGTAGGCAAAGGAATGCAAGAAGCCCCATTCTCTTGCTGTCCCGCGGGTAAAGTATTCATGATCATTTTTCAGATCAGATACACGTTGATTGGTGTATTCGATGACTAGGTCCAAAATATCGTCGGTAAAGAACTTTCGGAAGGAATCCACTTTTGATTCAATTGACATATTTGCCGGAAGGCCCGGTGTAAACCTTATTCTGTTCCTTGATGGCTGTCTTCGAACGACACGGGTGACTGAGAGCTCCAATATATGGTACAATCCATGTTGTTGTATGCAGCAGTCTGACTGTCGTTTTCTTCATTCGAATTCCCTGAATTATTCGTGTCCTCACTATTCGAGAGTATATTGTTGTCTTCAGCGTCACTGGGGGCATTTTCCTCCGATAAATTTAGTATGTCTAGGACTTCTTATGTCCAATGCACATTGACGACTTGTGCTTGCCAATTTTGTGCCGAAAGTCCGCCCGAATTTCAGCAATATACTAACAAAATGCAGTAACTACTTTGAGGCTACCGAAGCTATACAGCACACTGGGAGCTTAAGCTTTTCGAAGCCCAAAGAAACAGAGAAAGGCAAAGAAGTGCAAGGAGGAGCAGCTAGGTAGCTAGATGGCTAGATTGTTCCAGCTCTGGTGAGCTTTTTAAACGGTGGGTGAGTTTAGTCAGGAATCTGACACTACGGTCTGGGTGCGCATCACCTGTCAGCATGGCCTTACACAGGCGGTTGCACACAATGCCTGGTGCTTGATCTATGTAAGTTTCTTATCAATCCCTCGTATAAAAACCAAAAAAATAGTAACCTAATGGTGCATCCACACTAAACGGCCTTTGGTCATACGCGCATTTACCTCTTTTTTTCATATAGAACCTTTTTAAGCACAGCCTTTTGTCCGCGCACTTTGGCCGAAATGTCTTTGCCATTAAAAATATCGTAAAAAAGTCATTAAATTCTTTATGAAATAACAAAAACGCCTATGAGCTAAGTCCGCGTAGTGTCGATGAACAGGTCTCCGTACTAGGCTGCACGTAAGATTAGGTCTATTCGGGAATTAAAATCTGACCGATTTCGATTTCCAATTTTAGTAGTATGTTCCTGTATCCAACCATCTTTTTCATCAAGGCTGCCGTTTCCATAGTCTCAAGGCGGTGCAGGATAACTGCTGCCTCATGTATAACCATTAATTAGACTTGGCCTAGTCGGGATTGATTATATTCTATCAATTAAAGACCTAGCCATTACACGACAAAGCCTTAGTACGTCAATAATGATCTAATAGCTATATAGACCCAAGTCATCATGCTTACTAATATAGGGAGTTATGTTGGCCTTCATTGACCTCCCTTTGCCGTTGAACCTCCAATTCAGGTTAAGAAGAGGACTTAGCAGATCGGTGATCGTTCATTATTTGTTGGAATACTGAAATAGGTGATCTTTATTTTACTGTTAGTTAACAAGCGATGAAAATTATCAGTTAGGTATGTTTTTCCCCTTAGTAGATCACGGTTGGATCACTCACTAGTCCTTTTAAGAACTATCTCCATAATCTCGGTTATTGTCAGGAGAAAATTTCTGAATGCTAGGCCATCTGAATAGCCGCGGCCATCTGATAGAATCTTCTAAGTCCAGGACGGCTGCTAAGATGAAATGCATGTACTCTAGGGTGTGTTTTACCATCGCGGTTTCCCACCAATATATATGCTGGGAGGAAGATATTAGAACTTCTGTTATAGAGTTTCGGAGATACAGGACATAGCAGCGTTTTATAGGCTTTAGGAAAGAGGCTGATAATCTTATCGGTCTACAATCGGTTGCCGTTTCATAACTAGGTTTACCTACTTTGGTAGAGAAGATAACTTTGACCCTGTCTATGTAACTCTAATGTAGGCTATTCTTATAGATAAACAAAACCATGACCAATAATGTCATCCATCCGCAGCAAATTCTACATTATTTTATTCATGGCTTAAACTGAACGAAACTTTTTACTGCCCAACGCATCTAGATATTTTATTGCGTCGGTTTGGCAGGATTTCTCGCATGCCATCTTCTCTTGCAAATTTATAATTATAGGCAATTTTCCTTACACTGGTTAGCTGCCTTCTAGTCTTCGTTCCACTACAGTATGTAAGGTTTTCTTAATACAAGTTCGTTATGATCTCACCTTTCTTCCTTTTAGTATATTGAAAATAGGAGTCGAATAAGCGCTCGTGTTCTGCTACATATTGTTACACTAGGCCAACGCACTAGAGCTAACCCACAGATAAACACAAATTGTCTTAAATAAAGAAGCTGGGAGAAGCAAACATAACAAACAACTCTGTAGATCTGATTTTTTCATATTGTAGAAAACATATCTTTTTTTAAATTAAGAAAAGACCAAATTTTTTGAAATTTCAAATACCACAGCAATATTTTTCCCAGTTTTAAATTTTAGATTTTTCTTCCAAAACAAAAATGCCGGCTTTATCTCTCTCCACATCATTTGATAACAAAATTTCGAACTTTTTTAATTTCCTCAATTTTTACTCCTCTTCTCAATTTTAATTTATTCTCAGTTCACGATATTTTTTCCCCGTGTAAAATCATATAATTTCTTTTTAGCGTATTTAAAAAAAAAGATCTCTTGATTTTTTACATGAAATTGTGTATTCCATTTTTCCAATAAATTCAATTAAAACCTCCATTAATATTATTAGAATTTTCTAATACGATCCCATGCAGCCGTTCTGATAACCTGCATCATGCCACTTTGATTACCTGCGAAATTTCCAATTAGACAAATAAGGCGTAATTCACCACTGTTCATTTAGCAGAGATTCAAATCTTTTTAAGGGGAAATTCGTGGTGAAGACGAGCGTCGTGTTTGCTTGGTGCTGAGAGAATGAAACGAAAAGATCCGCGAAGACATGGGAGAGACCGGGCGATCGCCATCGATTGATCGATTGGAAACTTGGGATTTTTATTTTTGATTATTTAGTTTCAATGTTGTCCTATGGTTGCGCGAGATCGGGTGGAAGCGACGACGTGGGCATGGAGTAATGTTGTCAACAGGTTTTGCGGATTGAATTTGTGTTGATGAGAATGAGCGGGGGTTTGAATGATTTAATTTATTTTGAAGGTTTTCAGGTAGATATTGCTTCTGCGGGATTAGTAAATTAAGGAATTTGTAGTGATTAACAAAAAGGAAGTCCGGA
Source organism: Thereva unica (assembly GCA_949987705.1). Taxonomy (NCBI): domain Eukaryota; kingdom Metazoa; phylum Arthropoda; class Insecta; order Diptera; family Therevidae; genus Thereva; species Thereva unica. The sequence continues at coordinate 148,515,034 of OX465282.1, forward strand.
GGGCAAATAAATATTGCGATACAATCGATCTTTGAAAACATCGAAATATTTTTTAAACATTAATCCCTTGTTATTTATTTATTTTTTTCTTTTTATATAATAAAGAAAAACTTATTTTAACTTTCAGTTTTTGCGATCCTTCAGACAGCTTCCTTCAGGCATAAAATTATAGATGTAGGTGATATCTTTTAGTGTTGTGTCTAGAATCATAGACTTGTCTGATTAAAGAGTTTGGGATAGATTGAAGAAAGTGAAAATTTGGTGCATTTATGATCAGCTCCGTGAAGCCTAGATATACTAACTTTTTGTTGTGATGTTTAGGTGTGTTTGGAGGGATTTTAATGAAAAATTCTATAGTTTCTTGGTAGCTTAATGTAGCCAATTAGTTTCATTCTCTGGGAGTGGATTCAAAAAGACAATATTTTTCTTGTTTACTATTATTGTTCATTTTAAAGGGATGTCGCATATGGTATTATTACCAGATAGAAATTGTTCAGTTATTAACTTCCCACTGTATAGAGAAGTTATTTTTCGGTCCGAAAATGGAAATCGTAATTTTCAACGTACATATTTTCATTTTACAAGGTCCCAATAAAGATATCGACTTCGTTGAAGTGTCTTTCGAAGATTATTAACGGAAATATGATCTGAAAAGATTTTCATAAGATTCCTTCGAGCCGTTTTTTTGTTTAAACGACGTTCGTTTTTTGTACCTGCACGATCCCGCGCGAAACAAAAACTATATCGACTTCTTTGAGGTAACGAAAGAAAAATATTAAGGTAGAAATGCTCTGAAAAAAATTTCATAACATTCGGTTGGGCCCTTTTTTTTGTTTAAATGAAAAAACTTCAGAAAGACCTTAAATTGATAACGTTTGTTAATATCTACTAAACTCGTTGGAATGAAACCTGTTCTAAACAAAGTGATCTTTTTTTGGATTCTGCACAGCGATAGCTTTCCAACAAAACATTACTTGTCAAAATGTGGCACTCTTTAAAATTCGTGCAAAAATTACGATACCCTTTACAAAGATCACGAATTTTTCTAACCTTTGATGAGCACTTTTTTGACGGGAAATTGTTTTCTAAGTCCTACAGTTTCAGGAAATTGCGGCTCATCCCGGAATTTCCAGGAGAAAAATTTGTTCTGTCCTTAAGTCTGACAAGTACATAGGTACTTTACATTGATTAGTTTTGCTAATATATCCGGAAAGCTATGGAATTTCAAAATGAGCCATGAATTTCACTGCAGCCACAACTCCTTCCTTCGCACACAATGAGAGAGGTGATAAAAGACAGCAAATCCAAGGCCGACTTATTAGCATCTCTGCCTAACATTCTTCTTTACCCGAAACGGATACGCTACCCCGGGTTCTCGAGCACAACGCTCATTTAATGAAGAGGGTTTTCCTCAGGACTAGAGGTGCACAGGTGCCTCAAGAAGCTCGATGCCAACAAAGCCACTGGGCCCGATAAGATACCCCCTTTCGTCTTAAAACAATACGCCTCACCTTTGACTAAACCTCTGCGCTACCTTTTTGCCCTATCGTACTTCTCTGGTGTTTATCCCGACTCTTGGAAACTTGCCCAAGTATAACTCATACCGAGAGAAGGTGACTCCAGCAATCTCCCCAACTACCGCCCAATAGCTATTACTTCTATTGTCTCCAAAACCATGGAAACGATAATCAACAAAAAACTTATGGGATATCTAGAATACAACCAACTCAGAAACGACTGACAGTATGGGTTCCGACAAAAAAGATTTACTGACGATCTTATATTTTGCCTTACAGAACATCTCAGTCGAAGTCTGCATGGATCTGGTGAATCTAGTCTGGTTACTTTGGATATCTCCAAGGCTTTTGATAGAGTGTACCACTCAGCCCTGTTAGCTAAACTCAAAGCTATTGGAATTGACTCCATTCTGTTTACGTGGATTGAGGGTTTCCTTTCCGACCGTTCAATCAAGGTAGTATTGGATTGCATCAAATCTGAATCTCAGCTTTCAATCCCCTCCAACCCACTTCTCAGCTTCGCTGACGACGGTACCCTGTGTTACTCTTACAGCTTCGATACAATACAGGTACGTGCCAGATCCTGTCTTGATGACCGTTAACTAATGTCCACTCTATTAATAACGACATTAAACTCATTCTAGAGTATAGAAGCAAGAATCGAGTCTAGTTCAACCCAACCAAAACCAAGTACTTGCTGTCTTACTTCAAAAAAAAAAAAAAAAGTTCAACACTTCTTCATCTGTGGCAGTGGGTGAAGTTGAACTAATGGCCGACAATTCTTACACATCTTAGGCGTGACATTAGCCAAAGATTTGCGATGGAATGATCATATATTCCAAATCGCCAAACAAGCATCACAGTGCTTGGAATTTCTTAAGTGGTGCAAGTTCCCCCTCCAGCCATCGGCCCGTTCTGTTATTTATAAGTCCTACATTCGGCCTCTTCTCGAATATAACTCCCTCGTTTGGGGCGGTGCTCCAATAAACACCTTAGCATGGTTAGATAAGGTCCAAAAAAGAACCTTTAAATTAATTGATGACGACACCGCTTGCTCCACCATTGACCCCCTGAACCACCATAGAAATGTAGCAGCACTGACAAAATTTTATCGTTACTGTCATAGTGACTGTTCCTCCGAGTTAAACGCTCTTCTGCCTCCACGGAAATCTTATACTCGCAACACTAGATTAGCTCCCTCATCTCACCCCCACCACTTGCAGCCTGTCCGTTCGCGCACTCAACAATACAGCAATTCGTTTATCAACAGAACAACTCGACTGTGGAATAATCTCTTGCAGTCAGTATTTCCGAGTTCCTACAACATCCAAGAGTTCAAACGCAGGGTTCATCACCACCTTCTGCAATACCACCCGTCATAGCTCTAGCTTCTCTCATGATTATACCTGTCAGTTTCCCACTAGTGCTAAACCTATTACTATTTTGTAAGAAGTCAGTTAATTCCGTCTACGTTCATCATACTAGGATCGTGATCGTGTGGAACGAAGGGGTCAAAGCCGCATCCCAACTAGTTTGAAATTGACACCACCTATCATACCCGATTTCTACACTATCAGATAAACTTATACTAGAATTTCTTAAGCAGGGTATAACTTTATCCGTGTTAGAACTGGCTGAAGAAACCGACCATCAATCTTACAGTCATAAGTATGATTAAACCGAATGGTGTCGATATGTATTCTTATTTGAAAGATCTATAATTTTTAGGTACATAATTCCTTACCCATTTTATGATATTTGCTTAATATTTTAGAAAGTTTGTAATTTAAAATGTTTTTTTGAATTTTATTGTCGCGTTTGATTATTTACAATAGTCTCGATCGTCTGTGATCTCCTAAAACTCATCATTTCGTAAGCTTCACGCATGTATCTCATTATATGACAAATTTTTAAATTTTAATTTATGGATGTCAGTCAAGCCAGACAGCAACAGCAAACAATCGTCCACTTTATATGACAGGCCCAACTGTCCGCTCTACCGTGCCATGTTCTGAAAGATCCTCAACCAAGGATGACTTACATCACCACCGAAATCCATAATTCACCACTGGCCTGGCCTCAACAAAAGTGAACAATGACATCTCCATGGACCGCGATGATTAACTCCAGTGCACGTGTTGAGTCGTTCATTCAAGAGAAGCTGCCATTCCGGGAATTAATCCATCGCGCCATAAACCCGGGTTTTATCGCGGCTACTGTACTAATCCGGCGCAGGAAATAGTAGAGCCACGGATCTGTTGCATTTTCCCCAGAACTCCGAGGTCCACCTTCGTAGTATGCGGAGAGCGTACCTCGTCACGGGCGATACCTGAATTTTGGTTTATATTTTATGTCATTATATTCAGCTCAAATTTGTTTTGTTTGGAAGCCCAAGGAAGCCATCCGAGCCGTCATCTGAAGAGTTACGATTGATGCTGGGATGGATACCAGCAGCTCCCGGAGCAGAGATCTCCTGGAAGGAAAGTGACCAGCAACAATAACAACCCGAGGCGCTCCGGCTCTAAATTATGTTGTCCTGGGACTTTATCACTCCAGTGTCAGATTTTATTACTTTCCCCGATTTTTTATTGTTTCCTTTCACCTCTGGCCACTCGTGTTTTGGTTATGTCCCGGGAAGCAGGATCTCATCTTTCGATCTTTTTATGACTTACCTTGGTCTTGGGCGCAGGTACCTAAGTGCCGGTGCAAGTGCCCGGGAGAATATCAATATTGGCTACAAGCTCGGCTGCCTACCCCACGGTGTGTGTAATGCATATGTATGGCATATCGCCGGCCCAGCACATGACGAATGCAAATGACGACAGTGCAATTCCTCGGGTGGGCAGAACTCTGCATTAATGATTAGCTCCAATCAGCGACGAGTGGATAGAGGTGTCCAGCGTATACCGGGAAGCAGCGGAGGTAAGTTTCAATGATGGCACAAAAGGGGCTCAGATAAGTATCTCTTCTCTAGTCGACAACAATGGGCCTAACGGTACATCGGTTTTGATAAGATCTTCTTCATCTTGCAAACAAACAGTTGTGGCACTTTCGAGGCAAGAAATTTCTTTTGGGGTTGAAGCGCTCGTTTATGACTCGGAGCTGCTGGAGAAATCAGTGAACAGATTTTGTAGACATTTCGGATTCGTTTGCTTAAGGGATTTCGGATTTGCATTGATTTCTGCCGCCATGCAGGACATTGCGAATTTGAGTTTAGATGATGTTTTTTGCAATTGTGAAATTGATTGAAATCATCGAGGGGGAATTTGAGATTTCTTTAAGTAAAGTACCGGGATTCGGCTTGATTCGTGACTCCCCTTAGAAATGAGGCAATCATTAGAATTGTGTTTGCCGTTTTGGTTATACGGAAACATATACTAGAAAAAAATTCAAAATACCAAAAAAAAGTGAGACATCGGAAAAGAATGAATCCTCTCTTTTCAACATCTACTTTTGAAAGGAATCCTAATTTTAGTTCTGGACATTCTACATATATAGATCATGGCAATAGTACCTTTTAAAATCTAGTCGCAAGTCTTGAACGATTAAAAAAATAGGTAAAAAAACTTTTTAGTTAAATGGTTTTTTTTGCAATCATAAGCTGCACCAAAAACTAGAAAATAATTAGAACACAAACCTGGACCATCTTGAGATTCTGACGACTGGTAAGAAATCGTGCAATAGTAGCCGTGATGTTTTCTCATGTCGTATGCCAAGGGGCACTTTGTTTCACTGCGTCAATGGATTCTGTAATATTCTGGGACTTTTAACAGACTAAAATAAAAACATGGGGCCACAGCAATGAGAATCAGTGAAATAGTATTTGTCACCATTTTTAAATAGGCTAACTGATTTCTGGTTGATCTCTGGTTGTCAAATAGTTGAGTCAATGATTCAAACAAGCTAATTCTAGCATGGTTGTCATTGAAAACATCTTGGAGCCTACCTATCGTACATACTTATATTGTCCCCTATAAAGTGAAAATTTCGCAATTCCGAGTATCCAGTTTCATTGAGTTCAGGCAGTTGTAACAGGACTCGTTTTTTGGAATAAAGGGAATCAACTTTTATCATTATATTGTTCAGTGTATTTGTAGACCATCGGCTTGGGTCTAGAGTCTTTGGTCTTAGCTCTAGACTATCATTTATAAATGGGAATGCCTCAGAGGCTTCTCGAAAGAAGGATTTCCCTGTAGGTTTCACACGAGAACCCAATGTAGCAAATGAAGCTGCATGCCGAAAGAGTCTCCTCGTGAGCACCGCTCAAAAAGAATGCAGATATGCATTATCAGTTTTTCATAATGGCCCTAGGAGGCAAACCTTATTTCAAATTAAATGAGGCAATTTTTGAAAAACACGCCGAAATTCTCACATTTTTCGGAAACGCTTTCACACGAGGAGCAGTGATTTTTTTTTCTCCAGGGGACCAAATGAAGCATCCCTTATAGGACAATCTGCACGGGGTCCACATGGGACACTATTTACATTTTAACGATTGTCTGTTCTGTTTTATCCATTCCAAGGCAAGACCTGACATTCCAAATTTTAAAAGCTTTGCATTTTGCTCGACAGCGTCTATTTGTTGACCATTCTGCGAACCACATAGCAGTTCATAATTAAGATTTTTAATATTTGAAGAGACTTAATGCCATCTCTTAAATCAGCGTTGCTGTTCGTTAAAAATAGGGCTAGGAGAGGAGCAACCTTGTCAAAAACAGTTTTGGAGCAGATTGAAATGTCGAACTATCGAAAAATTGGAAATACATAAAATAAGATAATATCACCAACCACCCCGACCTTATTAAAATCCAAACTTCTCGAAAATATTCCATTACTTTGAAGTAGCCATTAAAATTTTATGTTGTTCGAGGCACGATATTGGCTTCAGTCCAAATTTCCTTTTTTTATGTCAGATGTTTTATTAAAATATTGTTGACTACTAGAATTCTTAAGATATTTGATTGACATTGATAATTCATTGCCAGCATTTTTATTTTTGCTGATTAATATTTTTCAGGCCTTGCCTTTTTGCTATTGTTCGTTTCTGTACTGTGTCAAGGTAATTATTATGTAGGCGTTCTCGTTATCTACATATCTATTCAAGATTTTTAAAAGAATTGATGCAAGGCGGTCAAGTTAAAGTTCTTCCGTGTATTGGGAAATCAAACTCACGGGTCGTTTAATAAACCTTTAGAAAAGATAGAAAAATAAGTTATTTTGGGGAGATTTGTATTTGTAGCTATTTATTATCATTATCATTTAGAGGGTCATTCTTCTTCTTCTTTAATGGCTCTACAACCGGAGTCCGGTCCTGACCTCTCGCAACTGTTCTCTCCGCCGGTCCCGATTCTGAGCCAATGTCATACAGTTTGGCATTCCTAGGCTCTGAGCGTCCTGGTCTACGCCATCCTTCCAGCGGAGATTGGGTGTACCTCCCTCATACGCGCTACACGCCCTGCCTACCGAGCTTTATTTTCTTCACAACTTCTATGTCGCGTGAGCGCTCGTAGATCTCGTCCTTGTAAAGTCTCCGGAGTTGTCCTACCTCACATACGGGGCCAACAATCCTCCGAAATACTTCTCGAACACGGCTAAGAGGCTGGACAGTGTTCCGGACACCTTTACTTGGCTTGAAACATTGGTCATGGCCAACCTACATCTCTGGCTATGCTATCTTAGGCCGGGTACACACGTTCCGGTATACCGGTCCGGTAAACCTGCACAGGTAAATCGGAAAGGTATACCTGTACAGGCTAGAGCACACACACGCTACGGTAAACCGGAAGGTTTTATATCAGTCGAGAGATGGCAAGCAAAGAAAATGACGACGCGATCGCTTTAGTCGGTTTGTTAATGGTCATGAAGTGTAAAAAGATAAGATGTTGGGTCCAAAAGCACCCCGGTCACTTCGCTAGGACTATTGTACTACTCTAGCTAGCCACAACTAACCTAAAAACTGTACAGGCGTACCGGAGTGACCCATACACACGCTCAGTCTACATGCCTGCACAGGTACAAAGAATTGAATTTCGATTCTTCTCCGGTCGCCTGTGCAGGTTGTTATGCCTGTGCAGGTTTGCCTGCAGCGACTGGCACACACGCTCCGGTTTACCTGTACAGGTCACCTGTACCGGTAAACCGGACCGGTATACCGGAACGTGTGTACCCGGCCTTAGGCGGCTTTAAAGTCTACGTAAAGGTGTTGAATTGAGTTTTGAAACTCTAGTCATTTTTGCATAGCCTGCCTCAGGGTGAAAATCTGATCAGTTGTGGATTTGCCTGGGCTGAAGCCACACTGGTAATGGCCTATGATGTTTCTGGCGTATGATATTTAATCCCAGCATTGTCATCAGATATTGGTGGAGCCTCCGAATCCTCAGTTACGTCGCCATTTAGCAATTCATGAAAGTGCTCTTTCCATCGCGTCAAGATGCCTTTAGGATCGGTGATCAGATTCCTTTCTTTGTCCTTGCTGTAAGTGCAGCGTGGTGTGAATTGCGTCATACTGCGGACTCTTCGGTAGAACTCCCGCGCCTGGTGCGCCGTCGTTCTCTGCATTGTTCTAGTTCACAAGCGAGATTTTTTTCCTATGATTTTTTTTCGTCTGCGAATTTGCTTTTCTTCTTTTGTGAGCTCTTTTTATTCCTCTTCGCGTGCCCATATTCTCTGCTGCACGCTGTACGCAGCATTCTTGCCAACTTGCATTCATTATCGAACCAGTCGTTCCGATCTCTACTACTTCTTCCTAAGATGGAATCTGCACTACCAATGGCAATATTTTTAAGGCGGGTCCAGCTCTCGTCGACGCTCGACATCTCATCACTAGGAGTTAGACCGAGTTCTAATGCATGACTGTCGCTACTTCTGGCCATTTCATTGCGTAGTGCATCTGTGTTGATTTGAGCTTGATCAGCGGATACAAAGCTTTTCAGCGTTGTAATGCGCTCTCGGAACACCAAACAGATACATACATTAACAGGATAGTGATCCGAGTCGAAGTTGGCACCTCGTTACGTTTGTACCGTCAAACACAAAGGTGGCGACGGTCTATCAACACATAATCTATTTGTTTGCAAGTGGCTCCATCAGGAGATACCCAGGTGGCTTTATGGATATCTTTACGCGCAAATCTAGTACTTGCAACGACCAAATTTGTACTTGCAGTCATCTATGTATCTCGCTGTTCATTGTCATTAGTGTTTTCATGCAAGCTATGGATGCCGACATATTGCCTGTATATGGGCTCCCGGCCTACCTTGGCATACAGATCTACCAGTATGTTTCAGGTCTACGGGGATATGGGTATAATGGGGTGTTCGGTATATTGTCGATGGTTGGTCGGGTCATACCTTGACACTAGTCTAGAAAATATTGACAGGAACACTGTCGGATCGTTCACCTCGCAAGGCCTGGGCAACATTTCACAAGTACCTATTCGGTATGTGTTTTTACCGTGCCAGATCATACACCTCGACACGGTATAGGACCTGAGAAGATGATGAACGAGCCAAGATCATTGAGATCATTTTGCAGGAAATTTCAACGTTCGCAATGTAACTTTGATGAATTTACGCGAAAATTTTATTAGCCGGAATGGGTTTATTCATCCCTCATTCCTCAAAAGATGCAAATTTATTTGATGTACAAGTGCTGCATTCGTCCCGAATTGAATTCAACTTCAGTGCCAAGGCTACGAGGACCGCCTTAGTTTGGCTGAACAAGGGCAAAACTGCGCTGTCAAACTTATTGGTAATTATGTTATTTGCTCTTCAATTGACTAACCGCCATTTTCCGCTCACAGGCCGAACTTTGCAAATGAAGGCCCCTTGTAAAGCGAACAATTTTAACACAATCAAAATACATATTTTATCATTTGAAAATGCATAAATTCTATTAATTTGCATCAGGAAGCAACCGAAAGTATTAACAGCAAGCAGGTTTTACTCTTAACTCTACTAACGCACGGCAGGCAAACCAAAAATTTAAAACACAAACTTTATTATATTTTTAAATTTAGATTTCACAACAAAAAATCCCCTTCCTTTAACCCATTTGTTTTACATCATTTCTTTGAATTTTCGTAAGTTCGTAACGTAAACGCATAACAATAAAGTGAAATTCCAATAAAATTGCTTCCACAAAGCAAAATCAAATAAAACCGCCTGCTTCCAAGGTAACGCGAGTACCTGTCCCCGACAAACAATAAAAAAAATTCCACTCGCAGCGCAAAAATACGGAAAAATTTCTTTGAACCCGTCTCGATATCTTTCACCTCTGGCAACCTAGAAATCCACCACACCACCGCCAGGAGCCGATCCATCACTGGAAATCATCGAAGTGACATCGAACCCGTTATCTGCCCTTCTTTCACGCACTTTCCTCGGGAAAATTTGAATCCGAATCGGTCCCGGACTCAATTCGAATTTCAAAGTGGCTGCACCCAGAAAATTTGCACTCAGATCACAGCCGCCTTTGGATGGGCTTTCGGGCGGCGTCCATCGGGCCCATAAATCGCCGCAATGACGAATTGGGGTCAAAATGGAGCTGAATAGACCCGTCCGAGCGGAAGACGGCCGCCGTGACAGTTTTACGCAAGGCCCACGCCACACCGTTCACCCGCCGGGTCTGCCGGTGGGTTTTCTCTCCCCCACGGAAGACGCATCTCACGGCGAAATGGCGCCCGCACGGCGAATAGTGCAGGCAGGACTTACGCAATTCCCGAGGACGTGCATAGATGCCAGCACATTAGCCCGTGGCTGACCGTTATTTTCACACGTCGTCGCTGGCCCCCGCACGGTCGTTTACAGTTTACGCTCCGTTTAGCAGCGGAGACTTCCAGGCGAAGGGCTACTGGACCAGCCTCGAGCTGGCGGGCTGTCGGGCTGACGTGTTCCAGCTCCAGGTTCCAATCCGGATCAGACGTGGATGTAGTGGATGTGGTGGACGTGGTGGCTGGCGAGGTGGTTGCTTCTGGTTCGTGGACGTGATATTTTGATTGGGTCTCCTTCATTCATGAATTGACAGGCTCGGGGCCTCGGCTCTCGCAGCGACGTGTTCCGTGCTGTGCGGTTAACAGCAGCTGGAGCAGACAACCCAGAATCCAGGTCGTCCGAGCGGATGGATTTCGCCGATTTGAATTCATTTGGCATACGTCGTCTCACATTTGTTTGAAGCGAACGTGCCCCATCAACTGGGGTCATTCCGGGGATAGTCTTGCCGTGTTTTCTTGAGGTGCTCGACCCCCGGCCGCCCCTGCCCAGCTCTAGTACAACAGCAGCCAGCGTGCGTCCGCGTTCCTCTCCTATGTACCCGTAGCCACGTTTTATGTACTCTACACCCACATCCCGGCCCGCAACCTCCAGTAGCTGCGAGAGTGCCTTCATTTTAGTCACATACCGACGACACCAGTAGCAGAGGTCGGAAGGAAAGAGACAGCGCGCCGCACATGACTTGTTGATTTGTACGAGGCGTGGTCGCACCAGAATATCAAATAGCGGCCGAGTATGTGCCTGAGCGGCAGGGTTCAGCCGTGGTTATGTATTCGATGCCATTCGGCGAGTCTGCAGTCACGTCCCGCCCATTTACGAACCCAGCCGAATCGTACCGATGCGTGACTCTGCTTAAAATGCCACTGGTGTGTTCGGTACATGACTGGCCGGCGTGCGACTGTGTGCTGTGCATGTGCGGCGCACAACACCCAGCCGCACACACATGCACCCCTCGGCCGCGCATCTTTCAGCAGCCAGAAGCACAGCCACCAACGGGAAACCTCAGGCACCGGGCCAGGCACAAAAAGAGTGCTCGACCCAAGCTTTAGTTTCGCTTGCGACGTGAATTACTCTGCACGTCCCTGGCTTTGTTTTGTGTTTGTATTATTGTTGTTGTTGTGTTGTTGTTGCTGCTGGTGCTTCTGCGGTGCTCCTTTCCGGGATCCGAACAGCTGACTGCATGTGAGCAGTCCTATTCCGGTGTAGTGCGGGCAGATTTGTGCGAGGGGGCCCCAAGTTCTAGTGTACGTGTGCTGTTGACAGTTCCGTCATAAATTCGAGTGGAGCCCAGAAACGAACTTTCACCACCCCGGAAGGTGGCCCGGACAGTGCGGACAGGGATGTCGCCCCGGTGTGTTATGTGTAAAGCTAGTAGTGTCGGGTACTCTTACCCCAGACCTTGATTCCCCGCTGTCAGTGTACAAAAACACCTCCCCAATAAAAAAAAAAGAAACACAATCGCGCTAATCGCGGACTAATTTTTTCCTGGCTGGCCCTCGTCCATTTCCGTGTGAAGTGCAGTGCGAAGGAATATTTTGTTTTGCAGTGATTAGTAACGATTTTTAAGGACATAAGTGAAGAGATCAATTTTGTGTGGAGGATGCTACCCTATCAGGCGGTAGCTATGGATTACGCCGGTTACCAGCGTCAGGGATCCGGCGTACCTGGCGGACCGATGGCGATGGGATCCCTGGGCATGGGCGTCGGAGGCTCGCCCTTCACACACTCCTGGTTGGTACCGACTCAGGACCTGTGTGCTGTACCATACAAACAAATGCCAAATCAACATCAGAATACAACGATGCATTCTAACCAACAGACACTTGAACCTGGGCACGTTTTATCATGATGTTCATTTTTATTATTAATTATTATTATTGACCGTTACTAAACAAAATGAAAAAATTCTTCCCTTTTTTGCCTATACTACCACCCTTCTTCTACCCCCTTCTGTTGGCTGTTCTCCTTCGGTTTTGTTTGTTGTTTTGCTTAGATTTCAAGTGTCCTTTGCCTCGAGTTGATCCTTGTGAATGGACTTTTTATTGGTTTTTTGTGGTTTTCCTTTTAGGGGATGCGTGAACGAAGGGGTGTTGTTTTGTTAGTTGGGGTGGGTTGAGGGTTTTTTGTTGTAAATTTTGTTTATATTATTACTATTTTTATTCAATAATCCGGAAACACTGGAAGTCCATATTTTTTTTTGTAAATTAAAGTGTTTTATTTTTAAACAATCGTAAAACACTCTTTGGTTTTGTTTTGTAGGAGTGCTTAGAGTTGATTGTAAACAGTGGTTGCAGCTCACCCTTAATCAATTATTATTTTTTGAAACACCCTGAATTTTACGTTATACAAATTTAGTTTTGTTCCATTCAAAGATACCACTACACTGTAAAAATTTTACAAAAAAATACTGGAAGTTTTATTCACAAGCAGTTTTCTAAATTTGCAATATACAGTGCCCGAAATTGATTTAAGTTCAACCAACACTTCCATGTTTCAGAGCGTGTTTCTCAGCACCCTTTCGTTGAAGAAACATGAATTTTAACATAGTTGCCGTTCTAAGGGTTGCGAATAAGTAGCAAAAAAAATTACATCGCTAGCTCTTTTAATAACGGTAAAATGCATACCGGAAGTAAAAACATTTCAATTTGAAACATTTTTAGTGCGAAATTGATTTAAGTTCAGTAAGAAAATATAAAGAAAAAAGTGTTCTTATTTTTATAACTTTACCTAATTTAGTAACTGGTCGATCCTCCATGGTTTTTTATAACATAAAAAATTATTTTTCTCATACTCACCACCAATGTGTGTAGCATTTCATGCGGAATTGAATTCCAAGCTTATTCAATGCTTATTTTGAGCGATTCTATATTATCGAACTGCCTTCCACGAGCATAACCTTGCTGACTACAATGCCCCATAAATCTTCTATCGGATTTAGAGACGGAGAGCGTGCCGGCCAATCCATAACTGGAATCTTTTGCTCCTCAAACCACTTCATAGGAGCTGTTGCTTTATGGATAAGTGCACTATCCTGTTGAAGGGTCCAATTATAACCAAGTGCATCCTCTCCAAATGACACTAAAACATGGCCCAAATATGAAATGTATTGTGCTGCACACATCCGGCTACTTATCCAACCAATTGGACTCTTTGCGCGAACAGAAAAAGTGACCCAAACCATAACTGTGCCTCCTCTAGAATTTCGACTCCAAGGAACTTCAGGTTTTTTCTTGAGATCATGCTAATAGTATTGGCAGCCATCTGGGCAATCCAGATTAATTTTTTTTCGTCAGAAAAAATAATACTTTGCCATTCCTTGTCCCACCACATTACATTTTCCGCAAATTTAAGCCTTTATGCTGTGGTGTTAAGATAGGCTCTTTAGCCATTTTACCAACTGTGTAGCAAATTTCAATTGTTTGTGGTATGTAAAAATACAATCAGTACCTATCAGCTTTCACTTCATAGTTTTGTAAATTTCCAAAATTTAACTTTTTGCCACAATGCGATGAATTCACAATACATATTGTTAGAAATATTCGTAATCCATGTTAGGTATTTTGTAGCAGCTACAATTAAATACTGCTTTTGAAGCCAGTGGTGTGATGTCGAACCTATAAAAGAAATTTATAAAATTATATAAAAAAAAATTAATTCTAATTCTCACATAGTAAAGCAAAATAAAATAAAGACGTATGTAAATTCGGTCTAAACCGCTAAAACATTCCAAGAAATACTAAATCGACCCACAATATTCTCAATGTTAAAAGTCCAGTAGTGTTCTGCGAATACTCGGGCGCCTAAAATTTCGGTAATACCTAATTTCATTTCGATTACTCGACAATTAATTAAAATAGCCAGTAATGTAGTGAACTCCCAGTAAACTATAATGATCTAGTTGTTGTTCTATATAGTAGACCTATTACTATGATCACATGCATACTTCAAGTCGGATTCAATTAGATTTGAGCGTCATGTAACCTCAGATCGACTTCAAGTAAGCTTGACTCAAGTAGATCCGAAATTTTTTCGGATCGACTTGAACTAAGCCATGTAACCCTTACTTCAGCGCTTGAGTGTTGAAATTAGTTCTCTGTGGATTGTGCAATTCAGTTCCGGTGCAATTCACTTAAAAAATTTATTTTATTTATATAAACTGCACATAAATGAGAAAAAAACATTTCTTCCATTACGTATTTCGAAGCAAACTAATGTGAAGTGTCAAGTATATTTCAAGCAGGCTTGAAGGTCAAGCTCTCGAGTAGGTGACCTGTCGCTGCGGATTGAACTGTCAGTTGGATCTCAAGTCAAGTCCTCAATCCGGCATGTAATCATAGAAAATGAGTTCAACAATCATAATTCCTTGTTTTGTTAAATTTAATAATGGTTAAATTTACCTATTTAGGATGCTACTGTCAAACATTAAGTAGTATATTTTTAAGAATACTAAATCATAATGTAATACAGCCTTTTCCAATAATTAGATTTAGCTGCATTTAGACACGTCCGAAATAATATTTATTTATGGGAAATACTTACAGTATCGGTCGGTATTAGGTACCATAATATGTGTCGTTCAATCTAAAAGTGGTGTAACACCATATTTTAAATATTATTTTATGGAGTCACATTTTGTCTATCTTTCGCTATAAAAGTCAAGCAATTCTAGAAGTGCACTATAAAAACAAAATTCTTACTAATTCAAGATTGAAAAATCCTTCTAAGTTCGTATAATTTAAAATTCACCTGTTAAATGAAAACCCTCACACTCTCCTTAATTTTATGCTTTTCTTGAAAGATTAGGGTGAAATCAAAAACTCAACACTGCAGAATTCAGCAAACACTCCACTCGAATAATTAAATACTCTTTAACCCCAATTTTAACAATATTTATTATAGATTTGATTAACAGCATCGGTTTTCGGTTCTACTCTACTAAAACAAATAAATCAAGACTAAACGAAACTAACTTTCAACGAAACATAAAAAAGTCCAAATGAACAGATGGATTTTGCTTCAATAAAAATAAGTGTTGCCAGAACGCAAAAATGGTTTATTCGATAAGTTCAATGTTAAGAAACGGATTTACGTAGCAAATAAATTATGAATCCATTTACTCAAATTTCGATACTATCCTTGCAAATTGCTTCCTTGAATTCCGGAACAAACGGGCATTTTGCGAATTATTAACATTATTGTTATTGTTAACGCTTTTCAATAGGCTACAACAATTTTCGTTGTACAGGATACAGCTATTGTGCAATATGATATGATGCACCTCGGATTACTCCTAAAAAATTGCTTACTATTCAAATTCAGTGGAGGAATAAAAAAATATATCAACAATATCAATTTGCAGAAAGTTTCACAGTTTTAGATATGAAATTCGGAGCTATGTTCATTTAATGCGCCACAATGCCGAATAACTGAATAAGTGCGACAATTAACCAAACTTATGGTGACTTTATTTAGATAAATCGAATGATAAAAAAATGTGCTAAATTATTTTTTAGGCTAAAACTTTCTTTTCGCAACTACATTGTATTGATTTCATTTGGTACCGGAATTGTACTAGATCTATGTCTGTGACATATCGATAAAGCTTCATAATGTTTCTGGATTTTGCTGTATGTAGGCATTGTTCAAAAACAATACCGCAATTCCAGCCTACTAAATCTCGTATTCTGTGCAATGCAAACCATGTTTAACATCCTAGACTTGTTAGATTTGTTAAAATTTGCAACTGTCTCTGCCTCAGCTATTTTTGTCAACGATAGTTTTACATTGCCGAAACTTACTTTCTTTCCATTGGTCGACAATAATCATATTTTATGAGTGCACCTATATAATTTTTAAATATTTATTTACTTTGATAATCTCTTTATTTTCTTTGAGAATACTTAATCTATTTCATAGAATAGCATATAGCTGATTGTAAACACTTCTTATCTCATTCTTCGAAATATGATTAAAAGACATTAAAACTATAACTATAATATTGACTGTGGAATTGAATGAAGTTGCTTATGCTGTTTAAAGAGTAGCTATTTTGTGACGCCAATCGTAAGCTATGTGATTTGGCTCGCTTTTGCGACAAATGGCTAATTTTTCAAGGTCTCAATAGCATCTAAGGCCCTAGAGGATAAAGGGTTACGATTTCCCGCCTTCCAATATGATTTTCTGTTTGTCCATCCAAAACAGCGGGCTGCTTTGTAAACTTAACAAATACACCCTGTAAATGCCAATCACGATCTTTATTGGCCATATTAATTTTTAGTGATATTTCTTGTATATCGTGCAAGGCGCCCGAATAATATCCCAGAGTTCAATGGTTCGAATCCACAACTTTGCGTGCCCTTCGTCTTTCTGTCTTTCTTGCCTTTCCTCTTTACAAAAAACTCCATGGAATTTATTCTTGACGCCACAATAAGCGAGGATGCCATATTATTCCAGTCAAAACAGATATTTGACTGCGAGATAATTCGGAGGTATATAATCGCATAATCTACAAACTTTGTAAACATTATTTTATGATAATACCTACCGTTTTAAAGATTTGAAAAAACGGTCGCGTGGCAGACTTGATATTTTATTTATAGAGATATTTTAAAGGGCTGTACCAATTTTCAGCAAATTCAGAGTTATCCACAAGTTTGAGCCTTTTCCGTCCATTTTGACTGCTGTTGGTCCATAGAAGTTGGCGCTCTGTCACGCTAGTATTGAATTTTGGTGTTGACAGTTCTTTTACTCTTTTCTCAACTATTTTTCCGACTAGTTGCACTGTGTTAAGTTAACCGTTGACAGTACAAAGAGGACTTTACCTTTGGTTGTTAGACTTGCACATGCAAATTTAGGTAGTTTTTTTGATAAATGCTACTCATTAAATCTTCAGTCGAACTCTACTACAATTGAATTGGTCCCAAATGGGAGAGCTGCGAGACTGCCAATACAGTAAAGCTATATATCGTGAACCAAAAGTTACATTAATTACCTTCAACACATTTCCATATGTAATCATGTAGCTAACATAGTGTTTCTATGAAAACTAGTGTAAATTAAAATGCCGTTCACTTGCATGATGTCTATATGTCGATGTCAACTTGAATGATAAATCGACACTTTAAAAAACATAGACTACTTGCGAGTACCTCTAATATTTTATACATTATTTGAAAAGTGAATTCCATTAGTAAAAGGAAATGTTGTCTGAACATTATTAACAGAAAATGTGTTAATAAAATTGATTTGTATTCTGCAACAAGTTTCCATTAATTGTTTTACATAATACTTAGTTAAATTTTCTTAATTTGTTATTTCCTTTCTCTTTATTAGATTTTTAGTTTTTGTTGGCTTTTTGCCTCTTCAGTATCTCCTAACAATTTTTATTGGGATTTTTCAATGCCTAAAGCCCTAAGTCCAATAAGAGCACCGCACTGGGTGGTGGCACTCAAAAAGGTGCTTGTCTTATCAAAATTTCAGTAGATATATGGAGCAATGTGCAATGAGATCATCGCATTGATTCTTGAACAAGAGTGCGGTGCTTGAAAATTCGATGCCGGTGCTCATATAAAAAAAATTGATATTTTCGAAGCGCCGAGTTTTGTTTTTAAATGAGAAAATGAAAGAAAAATTGCATGAAGTTTTTGGGGTCGCTGATTACGAAAATCGGAGTTCCGTAGTCCTAAAATATGAGTGCCACCCTTAAAAATGCAAGAAACAGTGGTTTTCACGATAATTTCAATTATAATCACAAATAATTCAATGTAAAACACCTTTCTCAATATTTATTTGCGAAAGTGATTGCACCAAAGCAAGCAAAATTGGACGATAAAAGGGTTAAACCACCCCTAAACCGAAACAATACATTGAAAAAAAATCTTTTCGTAGATTCAAATTATTTAATTACTCAAGGCAAAAATATGAATTAGGTTTTTGGGGGTGGCTTAACCCTCTTTAAAGGGGGTTAGAATAAATTTCCCAATTTCAATTTCAAAAACAGAATTGAAATGATAAAAAAAATACAATCATTTTTCAAATTCAGCTTTAACCTCCCTAAAGGGCTGAAAAAAATTTATTTTTGGCTGATAATATTTATTAAATCAAATTTCCAGCAAACCCCAGAAAATTTTACTTCCATTCAATTTCTCGGTTAATTCGGTGCTACCATTGGACATGACCAGGACCGAACGCCAGCACCCAGGGAACCTCACAGCATCTTAGATGCCGTGTGATGCTCGGTGCTAGGTGCTCTCATTGGACTTTGGCCTTAATTCAATAAAACCATTTCCGTTTGGGGCAGGGCCGGATTTATATATCGCGGGGCCCCAAGCACAACCTCGTGATGGGCCCCCCAACAATGACTACCGTATTTACGTTTAGTTTTACATTTATTGTTTTAGTCGCAAAACTATGACGGTTTTATATATGATTCGAAAAAGAATATTATGAAAACATTATGGCCTAACAATTTTTTTACTTCCCTTTTATTTAAAGACGAACCAAACAAAATATAAGAGGCGCGGGGCCCCCTGATGGTAGGGGCATCAAGCAATTGCTTGTTTTGCTTGTTGGTAAATCCGGAACTGGTTTGGGGTTACAACTCGATACAAGCCTTACAATTTCAATTTTATTTCTCGAAGGAACCTTGTTTGGGATTGACGTTGTTTTGGGTCAAACAAGTTCGCATTTTTTCTATAAAACTGATTAACTTCTAAAAATCATTTGAATATAGAAATTCTTTTGTCACACTAAAGAAATACTGTATTACAGAAATACTGTATTAAAGAAATACTGTATTAAAGAAATACTGTATTACACAATAATAAATAAAATCGAGAACTAAATTGTAAAAATTTTGACATTTCCTGACATTTCCAAACAAGCACGTCCAATTTTTAACTATAGTAAAAGTTGGTCTATAACTATTCGAAGACTCAATTTACAATTTGTACAAATAAAAAAAAGTGATGAAGAGCACTAAAATTACAATTATGAAACGTATGTAATTTAAAATTATTTCTTACTGCATACTCTTAAACCAAGGACAGACGTTTAAACTATTTTAATGAAATTGTCGCAAAGCATCTAAATTGCTTCAGTATAATTTGTTTATCAGAATAATTTTTTTTGGTTTATATTTTCGGTATCTTGACATGTTCCTTTACGTCCATTGTTTAAAACAACGAATTTGAAAAACAATGACAGTCGGTTTCAAAAAAATACCAAATTTTATTAATTCGTACATCCCAAAAATTTACTTCAGTCATTTGCATTTTAAATTCTTTAGATATAATTTGTTTGAAGGTTGTTTGTTGGTTACTTAAAAGAAATAATTTCAATTGACGTTTTTAGCAAGAATTTGGGTTATTTTTTTGTCATACATAGGTCCGAAATTTATGGCAATCGTTGAGTAGTTTAGTATGGTGACATGATTCACCAACTTACAAGACTTTTATTTGATTTCAATTGTTAGCTTGTTGTTAGATTTGGCAAGCTTAGTGTCACTTAAAATTAATAAGAAAAAAATTTTATATCAATATGGTAAACAGGCACTGCGGTTAAATATGGAATACAATATATTCGATAAACTTGACTTCAATTGCGAATGGTCATACTTTTGACGAAACTTTTCATTACAATTTCGGACAGTGAGTTAATTTACTGTTGCCGTATTACTTTGTCTTTGACGTCAAGGCATGACTTCTTTTTATAGTCCGGGTAAATAAGCATTTTAAGGAGACAAAATTCCTGAAAATTGGTTCACAGCTTTCTTGTGCCTTTCTAAGGAAACAATTTCAAAATACAAAAAAAACATGGTCGCCGGAGATATCTCGTTTTTCCCGAGTTTTCCATGTATCTCGGTTTCTATAGGTCATACAACCCCGTGCGAGGGTCCAAAATGTTGACAATGAAATTCTCTACAACTTTAGTTGTTACAAAAATATTCACCCCATTAACCCTTTGAAAGGTATTCAAGATCAAAATTTCACACAAACACTTTTTCTTTTTTCGAATATTGTATTTTTTTAGCAATCTTAGAGTCACCAATTCCTATACTACCCCGCCCGTCTCCGCTCCCTCACCCCCAATGGGTTCTAACCCTACGCCAGAGTCCGATGTATCAACTAGTTCTATTAGTATCGAAGGCCCTTGGTCACTAGGAACACTGGGTCTTCGGTAGCCTACGCCAACTTGGTATCGGTTCCCAAGCCACATAATATTTTCATTTCGCGTTTCTACCCTGAAACTACGTCCGAGTTAATTAAAGAATAGGGAAAAGTAGTCAATCCCGAGAATGTCTCCTGTCGGAAGATCAGCAGCGCTTCCAAACCGGTCGCGTCTTTTATCCTGACTGCACCGCCCAATACAGCTGAAACGGTTTTGGAGTCTATTATTTATTTTGCTATCGTTTTCTTCCAGCTCGTTCCACTACAACTAATCTACTTGAGTTCTCTTCTCACTCAGTTCGAAGCTTAATTACCGGATGCCAAACCGACTATGTTTACACTGACTTCAGTAAGGCTTTTGACAAGCTCCCCCACTCTATTGTAGCTCTCAAACTGGAAAAATTTGGCTTCCCTTGTGGTATGGTTCCAGCCGTACTTAGCCGACAGGACCTACCTGATTCTATTCCGCGGAGCCAAGTCTAGCAGTCCTCTGGTGTACCGCAAGCTAGTCAACTCGGTCCTCTTCTTTTTATTCTATCAATTGATGACATTGTTGCCTTTTAAAGAACTGCAAAATCCTTATTTACGGTGATGACATTAAACTCTCTACCGTCATATAAGAAGTATTGAGGTTTGAAAACTTTTGCAAGTGGACCTAAATACCTTCTATTCTTGGTGTTCCAACAACAATCTGGTAACTTAATATTATATTAGTACGCGTGAAGTCATGATTTTATGCCAGAAACAACAACATGTCTCCCGCGGTAACTCTGTGATCGATCTGGGGGTCAGGTTTGAAAGTAAGATGGATTTTTCCAGCCACATTAATTATATTTCCTCCAATGTTAGTTCAGTCCTGGATTTTATAAGGTGTTTCAAGGAATACAACACCCCCTTCATCACTAAGCATATGTAAATGTCCTTAGTTAGGCCTGTACTCGAATAAACTTCCCAGGGATGATCTCCACACTACTCACTTTGGAAGAGTCGAATCTGTTCAAAAGAAGTTTGTCCATTTCGCATTCAGTCAACTCCCTTGGGATGACCCGCTTATCCTTCCGCCTTATTAAAACAGGCAAGTAATCCAGACCCGTTCATATGACATTTTTCAAGTCAAGCGCTTTCATTGTTGTGCCTGACTTGACTCAAGCTTAGTTGAATCCCAAGAGCAGTTTACATGCGTACTTGAGTATTTTAAAGCCACTTTAAGTAGGCTTCAAGTAAGGTGGTAAATATCTTTGTGCCAAACATTCCGCAATGGATCATAAATATAAAAGTTACCAAAGTTTAAGGGGGAACGCCAAAATGCTCGTGGTTATGTTGTAGTTAAGCACGAAGTTTTTGAACGACAAAAGTTTACCACAGTAGTAAACCATAGTAAGGTTTTTGAACGCGATTCAGGTCATAGTGCAAATAGTAAGCATAGTTTGAAAGATCGAAAAGAATGATGTAGATTAGGAGAACAGATTGGGGTGAAGCAGATGGTGAAGAACTTTACGTTTGACCTCTTCAATATTGTAAGAGTTAGGAAATTCAATTTCCACAGTCAAGCTGTTCTTGTTCGATAAACCCTTTCGACATATGTATGGTTGTGTCAAAAAAAGAGACAAATTGCTAAACTTAAATACGCGAAATTTGTAAAAAAATCAAGGTTTACTAAAAGTAAAAATCTGTTAAATAGGTGAATCTTGAACATGGTAACACGGAATAAGCATAAACTTCATCTCCTAGCCAAGCAGAATCCTAGGTCAATGACATTTTAATGTTTAAGATTCTTCAAGTAAGCACAAAAAGGCCAACCCGCAAATGTGTTGCTCCAATACGCAAATCCCAGAAATGAGCAAGAAATGTGATTTGAAGACATTGAAAACTATTTACTATAAAGCAAAACTCACAAAATTCCGAATTGAAAATGTTACTACAAACACTTTTACCGCATATTTTAATATTGCAACCGCTTCTTGCCGCTACCAACAAAAGTTTCTACGTGACTCTAGTAAAATATTAGTTTTTCTCTCGCATCACGCTCACCTCATCTCAAACAAAACCATCTGTTATCATATCGCCGGCTTCAAGTCCGATGGCGCAGAGCTCTCCGTGCTTAGCAGTATCGAAATTCCTCACTTCCAGCGGGGGGAAAAAAATCAATGAAATTCACACGACGTCACCAAAAAAAACATCGATCTTCTGGATCTGTTACGAAACCCTTTGGCTACTACAGTCTACGTAAGTGCGGTTGCCCGAAATTTAATGACATGGGTCGGATGGTCCAGAAACAACCACATTAGATGACTAAGTACAAACGCGCTTTTTCCATCCAGCCTGGCTCTGGGGGACCACAGGTATACAAAAACTGGATCCGAGCATCATGATGAGGTGCGATTGTGCCTTTCGTCACGGTGCCACTGTACCCTGGGCAGCCTTGTTATGTAGGTGTAGCATGCGGCATTGTGGCCGGGTATTTGCTCGCCATCGATACACTTTGACTTTCCAGAAGCCAGCTAGGGCTATGTACCGTCAGTCAGTAGTGCTTTTTAATTTCACGCCTAGTTGAGTGAATTAAACAGATCCAGGCTTTGGATCCAATTTCTCGATCGATTTCGATTCTTTCCACCCAGTCTTGCAGTTTAATGCCTCCTCAAGAGAAAACGGCAAGAAACCGATCGAAAACTACGACAAGCAGCAGCCAGCGACTGTGAAGTGAAAAGTGTAAACGGGGAAAAAATTTAATAACAAAGTCTCGACTTTGGTCTTAATGAAAAATTGGAAGAAAATAAATTACCAGCCCCGGAGGAGCGCAGTGTGTACTGCTGTCCATGCATTCGATATCTTGGCGTGAGTTACGAGAAATGGAAAAGGGACACATATGGGAGCCGCCGGAGCTAGAGGTAAAGACGGTGGATGACATGAAAAATGGCACGAAATTGGACGGGAGGGCTGCGCCGATGGGTGACAAATGAGGATGTAAGCAGGACCAAGATGTGAGCTCGGTGTGGCAAATTAGCGATTGCCCTAGTTGACAAATTGATTTTCGCTTCCTTGAAAATTCGCTGGCGAAATTGCAATTTACCTGCGGAGGCACATCTTCAAAGGAGTTTTGAGATGAAAGGAGGATGAAAACCGTAATTGAGCAGAACTGAACAGTCCTGTCGATAAGGACCCCATTTGATGTTGCATGATTAATCTGTGATGAGCAATTTTAAAATATTTTCGATTAGCGGGTTATGAATTACAGAGTTGTTAAGAGTTGCCGGTTTTTGGTCTGATGTTGTCTCCTGCCTGATGCTTGCAAAACCACGAATTACGTCAATAAACTTTGAATTTTTGGCTGTGACTTTCAATGTTTTAAAGTAGAAGGCTAGATTCGGATAGGCAAAGATCAAAACTATGTCATCACTGAAAAGCTGTAAAAACCTTGTAAAATCCCAGAAAGGTACAAAAAGTAAACTCCATGTATGGGTTGCGCATTAGATGAGCGCCAAAAGCATGTTAAATTCATTTGACATCTACGATGCCCTACTGAAACGCAATAGCATCCAACCATTTGGGTCAGATACGACAATCGGAAACGTCAAAGATCGTGGAAAAGAAATGATCAACCATCACAAACGTCCACGAAGCCAAGAAATTATTTTTTAGGCAGTTGCACGAAAATAGCTCCAAGTAAAAATGTGCCCGACAGAAGTATGCACGACCCTGCTACATGTATGACCATCAACGGTTATTAGTTACCGATCCTCGAGACGTCGCCAAAACCGGCAAGAATGAAAACTAATCGTAAATAGAGTTCGAGATCCAGCGGCTCCGACAGCAGCGTATCCGTTGCGGGGAGGTCCCGCTCGGGTCGCCAGCTAACGAATCAAAGAAGGAGAAGATGACCATATATAAATGCACCCGCATCGTCATAGACTATTTCAAACCCGAGGGTCGTTTTAACAGGCGGTCCCCAACTCAGTAGTAATCAAGCCCATTGCTGCTTGACCTACGCAATCGAACGAGAACCGGCTTACTGAGTACGCTAATGACACCATTTATAGCCACTAAGTTAACTGTCCGGTTTCTTCGTACTATACAATTTTTTGACGCTCCAATTTTGCTCCCTTTACTGTAAAAAAGTATGATCATGATACGCAGGATTCGTTTGGACTAATCCGTCCGCTGCATTTGGAAAAGTAGAATCTTTACTTAGGCGTGTGCTCGTTTCATGCTAAGTGGAGCGAGTGTCATTTTTACTCAGGCGTATCGTGCCTGTTTCGGGTGCCATGCAGGCGTTTCGACGTTGCCCGCCTGTGATAGGCCAGGATCGGGCGAGTTATATTTTTACTTGGATCGAAATGAATAATATGAAGGAAAAATGCTTTTTTCCATTATGACAACCCCCGTTCACATACTTAGATATTTCTGTTTAATTTCCTAGTATCGACTACAAGATGTATACAATCTGTCCGATGGCGCTTTTTACGAAGACGACTTGATTTGTAACCTCCTACTAAAAGATGTGCTCTGAACCTGGCTCTCCCATTGTTTATCCTATTTGTAAATTTAAACTTTTTTTAAGCATGATTCATTACTCCTTCCTGCGGAAGATATGAAAATTTTCGCTCCCATACGCTCTAAGTCGGACTTGCCCTACTCCAGGATGAACTTAATGTAGTTCTTGAAAGGTTTCACGGCATTGATCTGGGGCTAAGTATTTCTGACTATTTTATTATTTTCGCTTAAGAACTCTATAATCTACCCTTACTCGCTCAATGGCTGCATACTCATCCAACAGTTATTAGACGTCTTGTGGTATACTTTAACCACAAGTTTGAGTTTGCAGTACCACATAGAAATTTCCTGTAATAAAGCCAATCGAATGGTTTCTTTTATTAAGATAAACGCTGTTGGGTTTGAGGACTCCTTGACATTAATGACTTTTTTCGTGGCCCTTGGTAGGGCCGGTTCTTGAACATGCATCTGTTGTGTCCTTGTCTCCATATACGATAGTGCATAAGGATCGCATGGAGTCAGTCCATCGAAATTTCTTGAGATATGTATGCAAGGTAAACTGGATATCGCAGGTTTCAACATGCAGCGCTAGGCTAGATGTCAAGTTCTTGGACTCCAAACACCTAATTGCAGACATGATTTGGGATCTGTTATATTTTTGAGAGATACTCTGTGGTTCAAAGTATCCCCAGTAAAAATAAAATTTTGTCTTACAAGGGGCGAACACAGGCCGTATTTGAAACATAGTCCTCTGCCACGTTCCGGGCATTAGGATGTTGTTTGTTAGCTATATATAACGACGGTCCGATGTTCTTCCAGTTCCAATAAAGGGCATACGACGGTGGTACAGTGACTCTTCACATGATAAAGTGGTCGCATGCATAAAAGAAAGGAAAAAAATTCCACTAAAATATAAATCAACACTGGCGAGACTGTTTCTCTTGTGCATCGATAGCCTTTAACTATGATAATACAATGGCTGATTGCACATAACGAAAATTATCAAGTTCTCACAACCCATACTATAACATTCGTGCAGATTCTTTTTTGACTGAAATTTGCCGTCGTATGTCCATGTATACAACTCAGTACTCGACCACTTAATTCTTTTGGTCAAGTTTGGCCGTCGTGTGCCCGTTTGTGCTCTCTTTGATGCTTAACAACTCCACGGCCATCATATGCCCCTTAAAAAGCCAAATGGCCGTTGTTCTGTCGTTGTAGGACTATCTTTTATTTTTACTCGCGGAGTCGGTAAGACATATGGGGTGCGACAGCGATGGAGACTTAACCTTTGCTGGAAGGATGAAGTAGACCAGGACGCTCAGAGGTTAGGGATGCTGAACTTGATGACATCGGCTCAGAATCGGGACCGATGGAAAGAAAAGTTGCGAGATGCCAGAACTGGATCCAGGTTGTAGAGCCGTTAAAGAAGAAGAAGAAGTATTCTTTCGTTCTTGCTTTGTTTAATATTTATGCCCTGACATGCATTAGATCTAGCTCTTTGTACCGACGCACTCAACCACGCATTGGCCGAATGAGTCAGTTTCGGCATGATGTTTCAACTCAGTCTATCATAATATCGATGGATAGACTAATTTTTAAAGAAACTGTCATGTCGTCCTTGAGATATGTTCCTTGCTAAGGTTGTTTGATTTATCTTTTACAATATGTTTAGTTAATTTGAAGTCATGATTCCTTCCTATTGCTACTATTAATTAATTTAATTTCTGATGTATTTACTTATGTAATGTCAATTTTATTGCTATATAATTTCTAGTGAAGATTGTTATTATTAAATTCCTAATTATGGTTATTTTTCCTAATCTGAAGTTTCATACTGTAGGAAAACCATAATATCCAACAATTACTGCTAGAACTCTATTATTTAGTTATTGCTAATTTGGTATATATTTAGGGCAATCGTGTTCATTCCTTTTTATTTTATCGAAAGATAAAATTTGTAATTGTGATCCTTCATTCTAAATCAGCATCAAATTGTCGTCTCAGAACCCCAAACAAAACCTCCGAAAACATTGAATCGCATCGCTGCATCGAACATGTGTGCATGAATTCCCTTATTTTTTGATACCCACAAAATGTCTGTCCATGGTTTTTACCCTAATTTTTACATGACTAAAAAAAGGTTTCCTCTTTTTTCGCGCGATCGATAAGGGAATTATACGGGATTAATAGCCACGCATGACTGACTTCCAAGTGAAACATTCTCATTCTTACATCATCATTAGATCGCGTCATCGGATTGATTTCAATAGAACCATTCGTCAGTAGTCGAAGCGGCAATCTGCAAATCCCCCTAATCCTCGTGCAATCGTGGTAAATCAAAAAATCCTTAAATCCCAAATTCACAACTCACAGGACATAACAGAATTAACTGAAAACTTTTAATAGATGTCACCACAATATAAAGGACTTAACAAAGCCCACCAGGAGCACAAGGATCCGGTAATCCTGGTTCCATCGGTGCTTCCCTCCTTTGTGCCGTTTCCGTGTCTTTTTGAGGACACTTAAGAGAGTCTCGTAAAAGTTTCAGCCTCGCGACCTACGTCCTGGCTGGGGTGCTCGGAGGCGCGTTCGTGGCGACACCAAAGGCTATAAGATAATTGCTACTTTACAAGATAATTATTCGCCATTTTCGCGATTATAATTACACGCGGCAACTCATTAATTTCAGTAAATTGAGTCGTAAACAGATGGTTAGCGCCGCGCTCAGATTGCAGCAATGCGATGCTCCTGCGCTGGTCTGGCCGCTGGAAGGGGAAGCATAATTTATCGCCGGGTATTAGCGCTCCGCGAAGAGGAGTAACGCGAGTGCTGGTAACTGGTTTGGGGACAATGATAATTACAAGAGTCGCAAGATCATCACCGTTTGCACTTTTAGCAACAACATAGCTCCGACAGTAATTGTGGGATGGTGGCCAATTACGGGTTGGATTATGGAAGGAGGATTGCAGTGAAGTAGTGTTTTGCTGTTGCCAATTTGTCTTTTTAGTCTTTTCATTGTTTTTATAGTAGGTTTTTAGCATTTTTATGGAAAGGTGTGTTTTGAAGTACATACTACTTGTTGATTGCGATGTATTTTATAGGCCAACACAAAAACAGGATTCACTTTACCACTTAATAAACCTTCATTATTTGTATTTAAAAGTACGCGTAACCATAGCAGTTATGCTACGACAAAATGCGTGCTGTTTGAAACCGTGCTATATGAGACCCGGATCTGAGTTTAGGTTTTTAGGTTTTCTAAACTTATAAAAAACAAATTTTTACTACCTAAACATTAACTATGGAGCCTGGAGCTTCGAAGCGAGGAATATTGGAACTTTAAGAATTTTTATAGGACGAAGAAAGAAGGGAAATTATATTGTTGATCATAAACAGAGCCATTAGCATATTTAATAAACCTGTTCTCGTTCGATTACGGAGGTCAAGCAGCATCGGATGTGGTCAGTATTAAGTTGGGAGAACGGTTGAAACTTGTTTATTTTCTCCATTTCCGTGTTTTTCGCCCCATTTGTTTTTTGTTTATCTGGTCAAACAGTACTAAATCATTGTAATCAACTTTGACAACAGCCGAAACACGGGATACAGAGAACTTAGAACTATGTGCTATATGGCTCTCGCTGAGGCATAATACCTTTCGATATCGTTAACATACCGGTCGTTGTGCTCTAGCAAAACGATTTTTGTACATTATGTATGTATACCACACAAATTTTTTAAACTCCATACTTTTTTTGTAATCAGAGGTAAGCCTTTTTGTAGTGTTGACGGTTCTATCATATCATAGAGCATAATGAGCCCCTCCATTACCTGAGCTATGCGGACCTGCCTCATAGCTGTGATGGAGGCCATCAGTGGATTCGCCCCATTACATATTTTCATATGGAAATCCGCGCGCCATAAGTGCCTTAAGACTTTAGATCTCATCTAATTATACAGTCCAAGGACACATGATTATATTTCACATATTCCCGCGTATCTGACCATATGGTTTGTGAATTGCGGTTCCAACGAAAATTCAGAGCAATTATCCCGGAATATTCTGAGTGGGAGGAACTTATTCCTCCAAAACATCTCCACTGGTTTACCGACAGGTCAAAGATGGAACATGGGGTCGCAGGACCCAACTCCAAGGTATTGATTGCAATGGGTAAGTGGCCCTCTGTTTTCCAGACTGAAATACATACAATTACGACCTGCGCAAGCTCAACCTTGGTTTGAAATGCGCCAAGCTGCCATCAAAGCATTTTCAACGTGGAAGTTTTCTTTCCAAATAGTTACATAGTATTTTGACGTACTCCAGAGCTTGGCCAGAAGAAATGACGTCTGGCTTTGCTCTGTCCCCGGACACTGAGATATCGAGGGAAACGAGGCTGCAGATAGCAGAGAGGAGGCAGGAGCGATCTGATCCCTCCGATCCCTTCTGTGGCATCTCTTGGTCCACCTGCTAGTCCCTGATAGATGAGTGTATTAAGGGACTAAATCTAGCCTATTGGGAATCAGTTCCAACTCTTAGACAGGCTAAAGATCTTATAAGACCCTTTGCCTTAAGGGACAATATCACGTAAACAGAGCGGACGTAAGGCTACTGATGGGCTATCTGACCGGCCATGTAGGTCTTCGGTATCACCTCCACAACCAAGGACTGTCTCAAGAGACAAAATGCCAACTCTGCATGGAAGGCGACGAGACTTCGACACATATTCTTTGTGAATGTTCTGCTCTGATATGGCTTAGAAGAAGAACGCTAATCAGAGAACTTATGAGCCCTGCTCAAGTACGGTCCTCGTCAATTAAAGAACTTCTTGCCTTCGTTCGGAAGGCTGATAATCTGTTTCGCTAGTAGGGTACGTACACAATAGGCCTAATTTGTCCGCAAGTCTCACCATGTGGGTTGCCTCCTCATTAAAAAAAAAGTAATAGTCCAATTTTAATTCTGAGGCATGTTATTCTTCAACAATAACGAGCTCGGGCTGCATATCACACATGATCTTATGGCTCCCCCAATTTCAATGTTGAAATATGGAACGTCTAGATGGCGCATCCGTATATACAAAGATGGGACCAATTTTCAAGAAAATATATTAATAAAAATTTACTTCAAATACCAGCACAGAACCTTACCCCCACCCCCTTCCATAATTTTATATACGTTTGAGAATATTTTTGAATTATTTTATTGTAAAAAGTTGTGCACTACGGAATATCCAGTCACCTGCTATCGCTCTAAATCAAAACCAACTGCAGGGTTTCAGTTAGTGGCAGAATAGCGCTGGCAGATTGAGGCAAATTGCACACGGTAGAAAATAAATTCGCAATAAGCTGCCGAATATTGCAAAAATCAAAACAAAGATTTTTGCATCGGGTACCCTTTTATGAAAAATTCATGACCTTGGGTGGTATTTGGTTTCTCGAATCGATGGGTCGACTCGACAAAAAAAGCTTCTCGACTTTTAGTCTAAGTTTCATATTTGGCATCACGACCAAATCGACAGATAAGAGCGGCCGTACAAAACCATCAAATTGTGTGGTATTACTCCAAGGGCAGCAAACCACGTATATTGTATTTAATTAAAATATAAATTGTTATAAGTTTATTGCATGCATAAATTGAGCTTAATAACGTGTCTTTATCGACACGTAAAGAGACGATATCGTGTCGCCAAAAGCCAATTTTTGTTTATCAAGACAATGTCGACTCGAGAAACCAAATACGGCCCCTTATTTTCAGACAGACAGACTGAACATCAGGCGGAGTTTAAACAGAAACTCTTACCCCGATTATGACTAGGTCGAAAAGTTGAGTCGAGATTGAGTTGAAATTTCGATCACCGTATATGAAGTTGAGTTGAGTTCACTTTGGGTTGAAATAGAGTTGAATTGATTCAAAACATAACCTCAAATTTTTGTGGAAAATTCATATTTATAGAGACGTAAAAATTTAGAATGAAATAATTTATTTTTCCTGTACCAGAAAAAACATCAAACACAAAACTAACGCCGACTGCGGACTTCACGAATAGTAAACAAACAAGATAAATGTTACTTCAACCCAATTTCAATTCAACCAGCGTATATGAGGTAAAATTCAACTCAATCCAGGTAGGAGAGCTGAGTTGGGTTGAGTGGACCCAGTTTCAACTCGACATCCGTTTATGACTGGGTTGAACCCGGGTGTAACCTGGGTTGAACCTAGTCATAAACGGGGTAATTTAAACATTTGGGTGGAAGGAGGAACAATTAGAATTTTTCAAAAAATTTACTAAGTCCAAGGAATGCCAAGTCCTCCTTCCTAAGAATATTCAAAGTCTAAAAGAAGTAAAAATTTCCGCCTTGTTTCCGCCTCTTTTTAGTCTGTTGTTGATACTCGTAGAGGGGTAACTGATCTCAGTTTTCAGTTCCTTCTAAAATTCATTTTTCAGACTCTCTTATAATTGTAGGTGAGTTTATTAGAAGTATTTACGAGTGTACAAGCTTATTACATGTAGTAAGCTGCTGAATCTTTCCAAGCTCAGGTACTCAAGTATTTTTTGAGTAATTTTCTTTCGATTCTATTCATGAGTGTTTACTTGAGTACTTACTATAGAGTCCGTATTCCTAGTAAAGAGGAGTTGTTTTTTAGCGTCAAAAGACATTGTATTAGTTTAACTGAAGCCATGTCTGATGCGTTTTTCTCCTAATAATGCTTTATTCATTTTATCTATATTTCACCACTTTGTAATGTTATTGG